>OY728131.1:1726893120-1727518120 GCA_963277665.1 Viscum album | reverse complement strand
ATGATAGAGCATTTCAAATTGGAACTGTTTCCAGGGAGGCAAGTAATTATTTCAACCAATTAGACATATTTATTTTATTTTACATTTTATTCACTTTTTCTCTTTTTTCTTCCTTCTTTACCCAATCTAATTTTTCTTCTTCTTTTATTTTCTTCTTCTTCTTTCATTTTCTTCTTCTTCTTTTTATACCATCAACTCAAACTTCTAAATTTTATTTTACTATGGTCCACTTTCATTATTTTAATTTTTATTTGATTTATGACATGAACTAATCCCAAGAATCTTTTAGATCTTGACCCTGAGATTGAACGTAGCCTTAGGGCTCGAATCAAACATTCTTAGTCTACGGGAAGTTTCAACATTCAAATAGTTGGAGAATTTATCCACTCCAAGAACATTGAAATTGGAAACACATCAAATTCAAAAATAAAACAAGAACCAATAGATTAAAATAATGTAAATGAACTTAATAGAACCATTCGAGAATTAGTTGCACCTGATATTAACTATCAACCAAATTGTATTGCATACCCAAATCTCGAATCAGACTTTGAACTGAAATCTGGGTTAATTCACCTGCTTCCAAAATTTGATGGCCTCTCTGGTGAGGATCCCAATAAACACATTAAAGAATTTAATGTGGTTTTATCAACCTTAAAACCAAGAATTTTTTCTAAAGATCAAATAAAAATAAGAGCATTCCCATTTTCACTTGATGGAGCTGCGAAAGATTGGATGTATTATTTACAACCTGAATATGTAACATGTTGGAACGATTTGAAACATATTTTCTTGTAGATATTTTTTCCAGAATTAAGGACCACTTCCATTTGTAAGGAGATATCTGGGATCAAGAAATCACAAGGGGAGTAAATATATGAGTACTGTGAGTGATTCAAGAAGTTGTGTGCAAGCTGCCCACATCACCAAATCTGTGAGAAACTCCTCATCTAATACTTCTATGAAAGACTCACACCTATGGAGAGGATCATGGTGGATTCCACAACTAGAGGAGCATTGGTGGACAAGACACCAGTAGCTTCATGTGCATTTATTGTCAAGATAGTCCAAAACTCTCAACAATTTGGCGATTGAGGTACACCACATGTTCGAAGAGTACATCATGTAAGTCCTTCTTCTCTTGAAAGTCATTTTATTGATACCAAGTTGGAAGAATTTACCACTATGGTGAGTAATATTGCATTGGCTAAAAAGACATCCCAACCTCCTCCTTCAAGGCCTTATGGAATTTGCACTGAGACAAGCCACCCAACTGATTGTTTCCCCCAACTACAAGAAACAGAAGATTGGGCAGTAGTGTTTCCTAGGAGACCATATCAGCAGAAAAAAAAACCATATCCACAAAAGAATCTTGATTCCTTTGCACCAAAATACAATCAAGGATTGAAGGATCAATCTGACATGAGGTATTCATCTGGACGACAATAAAGGCCCCCATTTCAACAAAACTTCCAGCAGCCTCTACCCTACCAATAGGGTTTGCAACAACCCCAAAGGAGATTTGAAGCTCAAGCATCAACAAGTAAACAACAAGGAAACTATAAACCAAAGGTAGATTCTAACACTAATGACCTTTTGAAGTAAATTGTTCTTAATCAACAGAATGAGTTGAAGAGTCAAGGTTCGGAGCTCAGGGAGTTAAAGAATCAAATGAGCCAGATTGCCACCGCCCTCCATGAACTGATAATTAATAATTCTGGAAATCTACCTTCCCAACCTACTCAAAATCCCAAAGGGAATTTCAATTCCATCACATTGATAAGTGGGAAGAAAACAATTGATACATTTGCACCTATCGTTCCACCAGGATTCACTTCAACTCCAGATAAGACCCATTCAAAACCAGCTGATGAACAACCCAAGGAGAAAGATAAAGGTAAGAAAAAGATTGATGATGTTCCTCCTAAACCCCTTCCATTTCCAAACAGGTTTGTACAAACTAATAAAATGGATGATGAGGAAATTTAAAAAGAGCTTTTGGACACATTTAAGCGTGTGAAGATCAACATCCCTCTACTTGAAGCTATCAAGAAAATCCCAAGGTATGCAGAATTATTAAAAGAACTTTGTACCAACTGAAGAGAGATCAAGGGAAATGAGAGGATCAATTTTGGAATAAATGTGTTAACACTCATTACACCAACTCTAGCAATGACAAAAAAGTGCAAGGATCTCGGAACATTCACCATCCCATGCACCATAGGGGAGTTACACTTTTCTGATGCACTTTGTAATTTAGGAGCTTCCATAAATGTGATGCCTCACTCTGTATTATCTTCTTTGCAGGTTGGTGAGTTGAAGCTGACAAGAGTAGTGGTGCAGTTCTCAAATATATCTACAACATATCCAGCGGGAGTCCTTGAGTATGCACTTGTTTGGGTAAGAGACATGATATTTCCAGTAGATTTCTATGTGCTTAACATGGAGGGTGATCAGGTAAGTTACCATGCTCCCATTATCTTAGGTAGACCCTTCCTCAAAACTGAAAAAACTGTCATAAATGTCAATGAGGGTACACTTTCCATAGAGTTTGGGGATGAAGTTGTGATATTTAATGTTTTGGACTCCATGAAGTACCCCTCAGAGGACCATTCTGCATTTGTTATATCCCATTTTGAACTACAAAATAAAAAACCCATAGAATTTGATTATCCTATTCTTAGGGATATTATGAGTATTGGTTCTAGTTTGATGTCTAAGAGTACTTCCACACCTGTTTATAATGCACAAGACTCTCTTATATTTGATTTTGAAATGGATTCATATTCTGATTTTGATCATGTGAACTCTGATTATGACATGGCTGTTGAGTATACTGATGGATTTGATGATTTATTCTCTGATTTTGATGATGTATATTCTGATACTGATGTTCATTGTGCAGATTTTTCAGTTCCTTCAGTTCCTTCAATTTCTCTATCCATACATCATCCCCCTACATTGGAACTCAAGCCATTTCCACCTAATCTCAAATAATCATAGTTGTTAAGTGGTGAGAAATTACCTGTTATCATTGATAACAATATCCCTTTTGAACATGAATAAAAACTTTTGAATCTTTTGAGGGAGAACATTAAGGAAATCAGGTAGACCTTAGCTGACATATCAAGTATTAACCCCTCCATTTTCATGCATAGGATTCTTTTAGAGGATGAGGCTAAACCAGTTAGGCAGCCACAAAGGGGACTCAATCTAACCCTTTTGGAAGTTGTTAAAAAAGAGGTTGAAAATTTTATCAAGGTAGGTATAATTTATCCCATTTCATATTCTCAGTGGGTGAGTCATATTCAAGTTGTGCCTAAGAAAAGTGGTGTTACATTTGTTAAAAATGAGAAAGATGAGTTAGTTCCAATGAGGGTGAAAAGCAGTTGACATGTGTGTATTGATTATAGGAAACTAAATCAAACCAATCGCAAGGACCATTTCCCCCTCCCATTTATTGATCAAATGCTTGAGAGACTAGCTAGGAAGACACATTATTGTTTCTTGGATGGATTTTCTGGATATTTCTAGGTTCCTCTTTCTCTAGAGGATCAGGATAATACAACATTCACTTGTCCATTTGGTACGTTTGCCTACCGAAGGATTCTATTTGGACTTTGCAATGCCCCAGGTACCTTCCAGAGATATATGGTGAGTATTTTTTTCAGATTTCATTGAGTCCTTCATGGAGGTATTTATGGATTATTTTATAGTGTATGGGTCTTTATTTGATGATTTTATCTCTAGTTTGGAAAATGTTTTGAATCATTGTATTAAGAAGAATCTGGTCTTAAACTTTGAAAAGTGTTATTTCATGGTAGAGCATGAGATTTTCTTAGTGCATGTAGTGTCAAAACATGGGATAGAGGTTGATAGATCTAAGGTAGATATAATTTCATCCTCACACTATCCTTCATGTGTGTGTGATGTTAGATCTTTCCTAGGGCATGTAGGATTTTATCAGTGATTCATCAAAGATTTTAGTAAGATTGCTCTTCCTATGTCATGATTACTTCAAAAGGATTCTAATTTTGTGTTTGATGATTATTGTAGGACTTCCTTTAATGAGATAAAGAAGTTTCTGACCACTCCACCTATCATACAACCCCCACGGTGGGAGCTTCCTTTTGAGCTTATGTGTGAAGCCTCCAACTTCGCAGTTGGGGCTGTCTTATCTCAGAGGGTGGAGAGACGTTCACATGTGATTGCATATGCATCAAGAACACTATATTCAACCCAATAAAATTACACAACCACAAAAAGAAGTTTCTTACTATCATATTTTCTTTAGATAAATTCCGTTCATGTTTATTGGGCTCTAAAGTAGTTGTTTTTTCTGACCATACAGCTATGAGGTACCTCTTGAAGAAGCCAGATGCAAAGCCCAAAATTATCTGATGGATTCTCCTTCTTCAGGAATTTGATATTGAGATAAAGGACAATAAGGGGTCGAAAAACCTAGTGGCGGACCACATGAGTAGGTTCACTCACACACTAGAGGATGACACCTTGAACCAGGTACCACTTCGGGAAACTTTCCCCGATGAAAATATTTATTCCATATCAGGTATGCATCCTTGGTATGCTGATTTAGTGAACTACCTTGTGGCCTTTGAAATTCCTACAAATTTAAAGAAATATCAAGTCCAAAAATTAAAGAGTGGGTCTAGATTTTATGTGTGGGATGATCCCTACTTATGGTGCATGTGTAGTGACCAATTTATTATGAGGTGTGTTCCTGATCACAAGTTTGAGTTTGTTCTACAATTATGTCATACACTTGCTTGTGGTGGGAACTTTGGACCCTAATGCACAGCTAGGAAAGTTTTGGACTCTGGATTGTATTGGACTAGTTTATTCCATGATGCTCATGTGTTTTGTAAGTCATGCTCAAGTTGGCAACACACTGGTAATATTTCTATAAGACACAAGATACCCCAACAACCCATATTGTTCTGTGAGATTTTTGATGTATGGGGAATCGATTTTATGGGTCTTTTTCCTAGTTTATTTGGATTTTTATATATGTTGGTTTCTATTGATTATGTGAGTAAATGGGTAGAGGTTAAGGCCACAAGGACTGATGATTCTCATGTTGTAGTGGACTTTGTCAAGACACAGATTTTTTGTAGGTTTGGAGTACCAAAGGAAATCATCAGTGACCAAGGGACACACTTCTGTAATAAAAAATTTTCTTCCCTCCTTCGGAAGTATGGGGTGACACACAAAACATCAACACTATACCACCCCCAAACAAATGGCCAGGATGAGGTTTCAAATAGGGAGTTGATTTTTTTTTTGGAGAAAACCGTACAGCCAAATAGGAAGGATTGGATTAAGCACTTGGATGATGCATTGTAGGCTTATAGGAAAGCATACATGACCCCCATCAATATGTCCCCATTTCAGATTGTTTTTGGAAAATCCTTTCATCTACCTGTAGAATTTGAGAATCAAGCTTATTAGGCTATAAAGAAATGTAACATGGATTTGGCTAAGCTGGAATCCAAAAGAAGCTGCAAACTCAAGATCTTGAGGAGATTCGATTGTCTTCATATGAGAACTCAAGGCTCTACAAAGAAATATCAAAAGCATCTCATGAAAAAATGATCCAGAAAAGAGAATTTCAAGTTAGAGAGAAAGTCTTGCTCTATAGTTCACGACTGAATATGATGCCTGGTAAGTTGCATTCCAGGTGGTTAGGTCCTTATATTGTGACTAATGTTTTTCCTTATGGTGAAGCGGAGATCACACAAGAGGACACTGGAAGAAGATTTACAGTCAATGGGAAACGTTTGAAGAAATACATTGAGGGACTTCCTACCGATGCAGTGGATTTCATCACACTGCATGACCCCATCATCACTTGAGCATATCGGGCTGTTCCTAAACCTTTCACTTTTATATTCTTTTTCCTGATTAAAATTTTAAATTTCATGTTCATATATCATCTCATAGGTCCACATTGAGGACAATGCAATATTTTAAGTGTGGAGGAGGGGACAACATTTTGAGGTAGATATTTAGGATTTTCATTTGTGTGTTTTATGTGTATTTTCTATTAAGTTTTTGGTTAAAATTAAAAAAAAAAACAAAAAAAAAACAACAAAAAAAAAATCAATAAAAAAGAAACAAATATATCATGTAACATTCTCATGTGGAATATATAAAAAATTCATGTTTTCAAAATTCATTGGTAAAAATATAAGCATAAGTAATATTTCATCATCAAGGGTTGACTTTTATAAAAATTGAAGTCCTCAATGATATGAATGGTTGTGTCATTATAAAACCTTTTAGATTTTGACATCATTATTTGTGATATTTGTTCATGGTAAATTGTGTCATTGATTTCTCCACACAATTTTTCACAATTCATGACTTGTGAGTTTCTATTACCCAATTGAATGTATATTCAGGGTAAGTAATCCTTTTCATCTTATAACATGGTCTTTCCATACGTTCATTTCTCTTCTGATCGTTTTTATCACTATACTAGATTGACCTATGCATGTGCACCTAATATCTGACTATTGTACACCCTCTAAAAAAAATAAAAAAAAATAGTCAATAAGGAGGGGAGTGAAAAAATGTACAACATGTGGGGATATTTAGGTCGAGAGCTCATGGTTTGACTTCTGGGAATGCTTAAATTAGTGAGTTTTGGAATTTGATTGCAAAGGATGTTTAATAGGTTTTATGGAATAGAATTAGGTAATATGAAAAGTTTTTATTGACCTAAATATACTAGATAAAGGGTGGAGAGACAATCTTGGAATGGTTGGCACACACACACGTGGAGAATTAGTGGCATGGTAGACCAATGACTTGTTTCGCTATGATTGGTGTTATGAATCTCATTGGATTTTGTTTTGAAAAAATTTATAAGACAATGAATTTAAAATTTATTGATATTGACTCTTTATTTGATTCTTACTTTGCCTATATTTTCACTGTGGATTGAGAAATTTGAATATGCATACCTTGTTACAATTTTTTTGAATACATGATATGAGGTTTCGCCCAGGAGTGAAAAAGGGTAAGTGTGGGAGAGTTGATAAAACACATTTTTATTGAATATTTTATTGATAATAAATGATAAAATTTCCTCACATTGTGTTAAATATGTTTATTTATAAAATATTTGGGATTAGATCATTCATTTGAAAATTTTATGGAAATTATGGTTTTACCCTTTATAGTGCATTGTAGTATTTTGAAGATAAATATTTTAATATTTATTATTTGAACTTGAAATTTTGTAACTGTGTTCCTGAATTAATGGGATACAATTTTTGTTCAGGAAATTGGAGCTAAATCATGCATTTGGTTAGACTAAATAGACCATGAAGTCAAAGGTGGGTTGGGCCCGCCGGATTGGACATTGGTTCTGTATTTGGGACACAACTTCTTTATAAGAGCTTTTATTAGGCCCAAATTTTGAGAGGATATCTCCAAACCAATTGTTAAAAAATAATTAGTCTGTAAGAATATCTAGTTCATGTGTTTTGAGGTTAAATGGGTGGTGAAAGTTGGCTTAAAATATTTGGTCGAGATTCCCCATCCACACTTGAAACCTCTTTAAACCTAGCCTCCCCTCTACTCTATAAATTTGTGTTTTTCTCATTTGGAGGGGTTGGGAAGTTCATTATAAAGTTGAGGTTAGATTAGAAGTGGATACACTCCAATTCTCCAACCATTTCAACAAGGGTAGCTCTTGAAGCAAGGATCCCTTTGATGAAGCCTTCTTCTTCTTCTTCGTGTTGTAATGCTTTTGTTTGTGTAATAAACTTCTTTGTTATTCTTTTATTTATTCTATTTTCTTATGTTTTGTTCAAATTTATTATTTTATTAATCTTCCTAATTGGTTTGGAATCAATAGTAGAAATGATATTGGGTTCTACCCTCTCTAAACCTTTGAAAATGCAAAACGTTTCTACAATGACTACACCGCCCATAGAAGAGTAGTTCTTTTTAGTAACCGATCTACCTCTTACCTCCTTCATTAGTTTATTTTGAATCAATGATCTAATATAATTCAGATAATATGATATATTAATTGAGTTTTTAATTTAAATGAAACTAAGTAAGAAATTGAACAATAAACTCAAATCACACGAGGTCGAGAATTGTGTGAATTGTGAGAGTGCAAATTTAATTGGTAATTCAAAACCACACTAGATCAATTTGCAGTGTTAAAATATAATCCCTAAACTCAATTAATTCTAATTTCCAGAGAGTAAATGTGCCTTAATTTACTACTGACTATAAGCTAACCTTAGAACATCAATCAAATAAGGGTGCTGCGATTGCATGTTCCAAAGTTAGCCTAGGGTTAAATTCACTTCATCTTTGTGGTAAAGTTAATTCTCGTAGGGTTCAGGATTTAACAAATTAAGGGATCACGATTAAGTAAATTTTAATTTAAATGATAATGATAAATAATTGAGTGAATAGGTAGAGTTAGATCAATTATGACTTTTAAAATATTTTCTAAAAAAACATCGTCTTGTTGTGTCATTTTAATCAAACTTCATTTCAAAAATAAAAACAAAAAAAAACAAAATCTTCTTCCAGCAAACTTCTTCTAGATTTATAAATGATAAACAACCCCCATCCTTTTAATTAGTGTTCTTATTTACCTTTATTTTATTTTAAAAAATGCCTTTAATATGTTTTTAAATTTACTTCCTCCTTTGAGAGATGACCTTGGTCAGCCACTCTGCTGCACCTAAGTACTCAACAATTACATATCATTTGAAAGTTCCCATGACAACGCCTTTCATTAATCAATATCCAGAAACTCAAAATTCCATAATTAATCCCACAATTAATTATCTCATGCACAATCTCAATAACTCGTAATTAATTCTAAAATTAATTATCTCAAATCATCAATATCAATATCATATAATTAATTCTACAATTAATTATCTCAAATCAATAATTCAATATCACATAATTAATTCTACAATTAATTATCTTAAATTTACAACTCAATATCACATGATTTATTTTATGATTAATCATCTCAAATAAACAACTCAATATCACATGATTAATTCTACAATTAATCATCTCAAATCAACAACTAATTATCCCAAAAAATCCATATTAATTAATTCACCAATTAATTAATCAAATTTACTCAATTTTTTCATCACAATAATCCCCATTAATTAATTCACCAAATAATTAATCTAACTTATTCAATTATATTAACACAAAACCCCCTATTAATTAATTCACCAATTAATTAATATAACACATTTTCCATTAATTAATTATACAATTAATTAACACATACAAACCCTTCAATTAATTCACCAATTAATTGTCCACGTCAATCCCATTAATTAATTCACAATTAATTAATAACATTCAATATCTTAAATTAATTTTCCAATTAATTTCCCATGTCACATTCCATTAATTAATTCATAATTAATTAATTTTATTTAGTCCCTTCAACTAATTTTCTAATTAGTTGTCCACGTCACATTCCAATAATTAATTCAAAATTAATCAATTATTTTATTTAATTCAACAATTAAATAATATCGTTACTCAAATTAATTAATTCATAAATTAATTAATCCCTTTATTTAATTCAACAATTAAATAATCTCATTGCTCACATTAATTAATTCGCCGATTAATTATTTCAAACCCACAATCACAAAAATTCACATAATTAATTCATCAATTAATTATTCCAAATTAATTAAATCGACAACCCCAATTAATTCCTAAATTAATTATTATATATTAATCAATTCAAAATCCCTAATTAATTCATCAATTAATTGTTCTATCTTCATCAATTTAATAATCATAACAATCTTTGATAATTAATTCTACAATTAATTATCCCCTTTAGACAACTTCAATGTAACAATAATTATTCCGTACATTAATCATTCAATTTCAACAATCTCTATCTCACTATAATTAATCCAATAATTAATTATCCAAATCATAATTTCATAATCTCATAATTAATTTACCAATTAATTATTCATGATCTAAAATCCCAATATCCCAATTTCACATTTCCCTTAATTAATTAAGTCACTAAATTAATTAATTTAATCAAGAACACAATTTCTAAACATCTAATAGAAATTCTACAATTACATATACATAATTTTAATCAAGACTATGGGATTTGGATTTTAGACCACCTACCTCAAGATCGGTGATGAATGCTTGCCAATGGATAATCCCAATTTGAACGTAATCAATCAAGGACGTGTCAATGAATAAGATTTATATCCGACTCCTCAAAAAGGGAGGAAGTGGTGACAAAAGCCCCACATCTACGATGACAACTAGTTACTGGATTCCTCTCAACAAGAACCAGATAATCCATTAGCAATAGATCTAGAAAAGATTAATAAATGAATAACATACCTTAAAAATCTAGGTATGGATATCCAAGATACAATATGAGATCACTTCTGAATCAAAGAAGACTCTCGAAAATTAACAGCAGAAGACCCGCAATAATGAGGGTGGTGCACATAGGGTCTTCGGTTGAAGATTCCAATGCATAGAGATGTTTCATTCTGAGGAAGAGGTGTGTGGGACATATTCGATTGATGATGGTGGTGCACAAAGCTTCTACAGTGAAGGAAAATGGGTGTGGAGGGTTTAGGCAACATTGGAAAAGCATTTTTAAAAAGATGTTGATGATAATTACATGACGTGAATCCTCATTTTATGCCGTGTAATGATTTTTAACTGATTTCCTGAGGAAATCTTGTCAAACCATTTAAAAAACATTAATTGCATATTACACATGGTTAAATATAATTACACGTGGTGAAAGCTTACACATGGTGAAATCTAATTTCACGTGGTGAAAGATTACATGTGGTGAAATCTAATTTCACGTGGTGAAATCCAATTTCACATGGTGAAATCTTATGGGTGTAAATTTTTGAAGTTTTAATTAAATTTAAGCCATTAATTAAATTCAAAACAACCCATCTTGGCCAAAATTTAAAGAGTCTCACCTAGACAAAGATGGGATCTTAAAAATACATAAATAAAGAATAAATCCTAATACAAGAATGTAATTTCATAAATAACCGAAACAATTGAAAAGATCAAAATAAATACTCTACAGTGGACATGAAGCTCTGAAAGCTTCCGAAAAACTTATCAACCTAATAATTCCCAAATTGATCATCAACCAACTCCCATTTACCTAAAAAATAGTTTATATATATAGGGTGAGTATAACATGTATACTCAGTAGGACCCCCCAAAAAAAACCTCTCATGCAAAAAAGTGAAAGAAGCATACTAAATCTCAGTGAATAAATAAATGAAACCAAATCATCACCTAAATAGTTTATACTATTCTGCCAACCTCACTATGACTCACTCACTAAGTAACGTGTAAGAGTAAACCATTCTAGATCAAAAGCATTTATAAAAATGATGATATCTTACCACTTCTCCATTGGTTTGTCACTCTCACGCTCCAATGTCACACATCATATACTCATCCCTTACATAAGTCACTATGCACCCCATACATAAGTATCATATCTATTACTGCATCTTGTGCATCCTGATACATCATCATCATCATCATAATCCCTAGTAGTTACTAAGTGTATGCCTAGAAGACACCACATATCGTGCTAATACATTATACCTCAAGCCATCACAACCCATAAATGTACACCCATGGGAATTTGAAGCCACCATGACTGGATATAATCACATGTTATACCTCAAGATGTTATAGCTTATACACAAATGTATAGTAAAATGAGATCCATCATAACCCAAGTAGGAATGCACCCTATAAAATAATCCATTATAGCTTGGGATATGACAACCCCAACTGCAACTGAAGGGAGAGTGGGGGAGAGGGAGAAGTCAACCATCTATTCCATCACCACCCGGGATGTTGGAGAGAACACCCCCAAAACATTTGGTTTTTGGTTTCCCTTATAACGCGGGTGGTGAAATATATTAAATAAAAAAAATAAAGAATAATGTCATGCACATCCACACTAAGGGAAACTACCCAACTTTAGACTCATCTTTCACTAAATTCACACATGACACTCAACTGCCACCACTAAAGTCTAGGTCTCAAACAAGTATACAAGAATAAAGTTCCATATTAATTAATTAGTTAACAATTAATTATTATTATCCCATATTAATTTCCAAGACTAACACTTTAATATTTTAATCTAGAGCTGTTAGCACTGTAAATTATCTTGTTTATATTTTCAATCATGTCATCATCATATATAAACATCAAGAACCAACCTAATTCTTTAAATTAATCCATTTATCATTTCAATAATTATCTAGGCACTCTAGGAATACTCATAGGCTACCATATCAAGGATGCACTTATCGTTTATAGAGTCAAGATTCTTCAAGAAGTTGGAAACTAATCATATAAATTACACCAATCCATCTAACCATTAAGAAATTGTTAAGAAAGATTAATATATATCAATGAGAAATCCCCACTTTGAACTTGTCCCAAACAACCAGTGTTATTCCCACACCATTTCACATAGTACAATCTATCCCGACATCACCAAAATTGACCATCACTGTAGCCTTGGTCTCCTATCCCATTGCTCAACATATAGCCAACCATCAATACAACCCTCAGCCTCCAACCCATTGCTTGTCAAATCATTCCAGCCATACTAGGTTATCAATCAATAATATAAAGGCTATAATTATCATATAGAATAAATATATATTAAATGTATTTTCCACACACAAACAAAGGAACTAATTCCACAACATCAAGGTTATTACACCTCTTGCAATCAAGAATGGACTCGTTTAACCCCAAACATTTATTATTTAACAAAAAACCATGTTAATTCATCTTGAATTAACTGATTTATTATTCACAGGTTTTCCAAATCAAGAAAACTATAAATTGTAGCTAATAAAATCTAGAAAAAAAAACAAGAACATACTTCAAACATTATTCCCATGTTTAATAAATTCTAAGAAGAGCAGTAGTTATTCTTCTCGTGCCTCTTTAATTTAAATTATAACATCATCCAAATTTAAATTTTTTATCTATTTAAAGCTATTAAAACATGCTAAAAAATAAAAAAGAAACCCAACCAAGTGGATGACACACTATCTAGTAAATATCAATAGGAAACATAAACATACTGCATCCAAAAGTGACCACACATTGTCCAACCATTTATTTAATATTCAACATAAAATATTAATTATCTACACATGTGGAAATTATCCTATTTTAATTATTCAATAATAGAATTATATAATAATTATAATCATAAAATAATTAATAGATACACTATGACATGCAATACTATCATTATTCTTTTAAATCTCATGCTTTGAAATAATATCATTAATTCTTCATGTGATTATTCTTTTTCTCTTTCTTAGATAATTACTAGAATAAAGAACTAAAATTATTCATGTATAACATGTGATGATAACTTCTTATTTTAATTCTCCAAATTAAAATATACTATTATACTATAATTACATACTATGAATTAATATACACCAATCAACATACTCTCATTCTCTATCTCAATGCATAAATTTCTAGATTATGAAATAATAAATTTAATTTTCTGCATACAATAATCCTTCCTCATTCATTTAATTATCATATCATGAAATAATAATTTAATATCATGAAATAAAATTTCTTTCTTTTTTCAATTCCCAAATTATGAAAATATTAATATTTCACGTGATAATATTTTTTATCCCCAAGATATTTTTCTGGATTATGAGATATTAACACAACATGAATTTTCAAGATTTTGTATTAATAATATTAATATAATTAAAATTATTATTATTACAATTTAAATTATTTATTATCTTTATTATGAAAATATTAATAATTCACATGTGATAACAACTTCTTCTTCTTATTCCATTTCTTTTCATGTTTTGAAACTAGAGTACATACGCATTGATAATTTCAGATTTTTATCTTACTTAAGGCTCATCCCATATATTTAAACAAGGAAACTAAAGCATGATTAATTCATACTTTCACAAAATAAAATAGAGATTTATATAACCCCTACCTCTTAGAATCTTCACATGCACTGCACCAAGAATAAGAGAGAGAAAGATTATAATTGTAGCCTAGAAATCATGATAAAGCCTTAAATGATCTGTAGAAGTTTCAAAAGACTTGAATGGTGAAGGTTTGGATCAACCAAACTCAAGGAAATAAGAAGGAAACTCTAATGAGGTAGGAAGACACTCTTTTTAGAAAAAAAAACAGAGTGTTTTAAGATATTTCCAAAAAGACTTATCAAACATCCATTTAATTCATACTAAATTCATATTAAAACTATTTCTATTTAATTCCCTTACAAAAAAATATTTAAACTTTCAAATTTAAGGAAAGTAAATGATTTAATTCAATATATTAAAAATATATTTAAAACCCATGATTTTAAATCATTATTTCTTTTTTATTTCATCAAAAAATATTGTATATCAAAACAGGTGAAAATATAGATTTTTTTACACTCAAAACATTACCTACAAGCAAGGGGTGTGCACTATATAAGGGTAAGTCCAAATACCCTTACAAAACTATAATGAACTAACCTTTACACAATCCCATCCTCACACAACTAACCTGGCGTAGTAAAGGACTACCCACACATGAGACTTCAAACTCACCCTGACATAAGGAACTACCTTCGTAACCGTTTACCTATACATGAGGGAAAAATATCTACAAACAAGGAATTTACCTTGACATGAACCTTTGAATCCTATGATACCCTAACACTTCACCAAATTACCCATACATGAGGAATGAAGACTCATTTTCTACCTTTAATCATGAAATGAAACTACCTCTACATAGGTTTAAATCAAATTCACTAAACCTTACATGACTACCCTAACATAGATAAGAAGTCTGGTGTAAGGGTAATATAATTCTTTATAAAACTAAATTTTCAACTAAACTAACTAATAAATAATTAATATTATAATATATTATTACTTCCAATATTCTAAATTACTCCCAAAAATAATATAACCACTTTAAATAATTCCAAAATTTCCAATATTAATATTAAAATTATTTTCAAAATTTGAAAAACCATTTTAAAAAAACTCTTTTAAATTTATGATTTTTCCCAAACCACTGAACATCTTAGAATGAGAAATGAAGGGATCGAAAATAGTCTAAACCTTTATATTAGATACCTCTAAAACAATTCTCATTATTAATAATTAAAAAAAATTAGTAAGGAAATACAGGGGTCTGAAGAACCACCCCATGAGACACCTCTCAGGGATCTCGATACATTAAGAAATCTTTCAACACATTAGAGGTACATGGTGATTATCCGCACAAAATCATCAAAACATTCTCCTGGGGGAGATTTATGTTAAATAGGATCAAGTTCATTAATAATTTTTTTATTAAGATGGAGAATCCATCTCATATATCAACATGAGGTAAAATAAATCATCTCAACAAAACCAAAAATGAAATCACAATATAAGATCAACAACCCAAGGATTTCAAATAGATCCAAACAAATCCTCTAATATTAAGCACAAAAATCATAATAAGGCTATAACAACCCAGATATAACTGCCCCATAATTACATGATTTATAGTAAATATCACATTACATACATTCCCATAACCTTTTAGGTTTATGGTTTTAGAGAATTGGGAAAAATCATTAACTAATATATCCCAAGTCTTTCCCATATAATGGACATTTATTATAGGAGCACCTTAATACATAATATATTTTCAACATCTTCCATAAATTCTTCAAAAAAGAGTCTATTCTAGACATATCATACATATTACTTTCCTTTATAGCCTAGGTAAATGGAAACATAGAAGGGGTGATCTAAAATTCCCAGTGAGAGAATATTAAAAGTAAAGCATGATGGAGAGTCAACACATATAATTTAAGAGGAATAACATTATATCATAAAAATATTATAAAAATGTAATGATGAAATGATATCATGAGATCATGGAATCATAAATATGTGATAACAATATAAATCATCTCATCATAAGTATAAATCAAGGCTCACTACCAAGAAAACATAACATAGTGTGCTAGGATAACTTCCTGTGCACCATACATGGTATCTCATGAGATGAAAACATTACCCAATTAATTAGTGGGATATATAATAATGGGGTCACCTATAATATAATAAAAATAATACATATATGTGAAAAATTATATCAATAATCACATCATAAAAACCAATGGTAAGAAAATTAGTTTTATATCCTTTTCAAATGGTATTTTATAAGGAAACATTTATAAAACCATTAATAATAATTACATGATTAACCCATGGAATTTAAATGGGAATCTAATGATATTAAGTAATTTTTGATGTAAATAACCATCAATTAAAAAAATGAAGAATACTATACTTACACCATATAGAGAAAGGGTATATTTTTCAGTCAATAATTTCCCCAATCAATCGATGTATGGTCATCTTGGTGAACACCCTTAAATCAAAGTAATTGCATATAGAGAATTCATAGAGGAAATATATTGGAGGAAAAATCATGTGCATGCATGGTGGATGATTAGGAAAGAAAAAATCAGTAATTGATCATTTATCTTTTAGATATTTCTCACTATGCATATATAAGAACACGGATAAATAATCAAAGAGTGGATGAATAATAATTTTATATGATCACTAGGAACTTGCAATGGAACACATAAAGAAATAACCTTTTTATTTTGGTTGCTTTTAAAATAAAACTTTAATAAATAATGGGAGAATAAATTACTTTGTAAAATCATTAAATATTATAGTTTAAACCTCATAAATAGGGAAAATACAATATGGTGTAAAATATGTTCATGAAAATTATATTAAAAAGGAAGTTTCACTTCATTTTTTGTAAAGAAAGTAAAATTGATGAAGTCGCAAGTTGATTTCAAAAATAATTTTGAAAAATATGTCATGAAAACTTTTTAGGTAATTATTTCAAAAATCTAAGCACTAATAAATGAATATTAATAAAGGTAAATAAGTTTACACATTTAGTGGAAGATATAATATAAGTATTCAAAATTCCTTTTCAATATTTTTAAAAGAATATCTTAATAGAAAACCACATCGTAATAAAGAGTAATAAATTTTCATTTTGAAAATATGTAAAGAGAAGTATGAATATCACATGTGATAAAAAAATTAGGGTTTCAATATATGGAATTAGAACATTTATGGGAATTAAAAATATGGATATAGAGGAGAGACCACCATTGGAAAGGATGCAGATTATTATTTACAATTTCATATTTTTAAAGAGAAAAAAATCTCCCGAAGAAGAAGATTTTGATTTATAAAAATAATTATACAAAATAAAAATATGAAATACATTTTATATTAGATAAATGGTATAATAAAATAAACCTAAAAGAGTATATCCAAATAATATGGTTTGTAACCCAATAAAAAGAAATTGAGTCAACCGGAAATCCTTAGGACTTTGGTAATTTTTGTTTCAAAAGAATATAAAAGAGGGATCATGATATAGACTTATAAACCCCCTAAAAGAAACATTAATAGTGATCAAATAATCCCATAGTGAAGTAACTACATCATGTGAAATGAAATTTTTTGCTTAATATAAAATACGTCTCAAGGATAGAGAATTAAGACAAAGAACCCTTATAGCTTTGGTAATATTTGAATAAAAAAACCATGAAAAAATAACTTGAAATAGACCTTTAAATCCCTTTAAATTTCATTAGTAATATGAAAAAAATATCCATGATAATTTATACACCATATAAAATGAAATAAGTGGTAAATTTTTTCTAATTCCCAAAGAAAGAAAGTTGAGACTAGAATCCCCTTACCTCGGGTATTTATTCGCTCTGTGCATGCATTTAACATGCTAAAAAATAAAATTAATTTTATTAAAAACTTTTTTAATAAAACTTTTCATCTATATTTTTTATAAGGTGTATTTATTATCATGTGTTATTCATTTGTTAATTAGTTTTTTCTTTTGTTATTTATGTGAGGTGGTTAGATCAATTTCTTTGAAACTTTCTTAGTATATTGAACATGATAAAATGTGTCATAAAATAACTTCATAATATCTATAATTTTATAGGTTTATATCTTTTATTATTCCATCATCCCAAAATTTATACAGTTTCACAGGTTATCCCAAAATGGGATCAAGTTAAGAAAGGTGACTTAATATGTTCATTTAAGGCAGTTAAATTTACTATGACCATTTTTATTAATATCACTTATAGAATGTACAATATTATAATTCCATAATATTAAAAGTTTCATAAATATAATGTTTATAAATTAAATATATTTTTAAATTCATTCATGTTATACAGTTAGGGAAAATGAAATATGTTGTTTATGTGGAGGTTGTAGTTTATACGTATAGATAGACGACACTTTCATTTTCCATTGAATTAAAGGGGGTAAAAAATTAAATAATTTATCATTTAAAAATTATAAAAATGTTATAAATTTAATAATTTTAATTAAATAACCCTTTTGAACCAACTAAGTAAGGTGGTGATGAAAAATAATACTCATCGTTCATGGATGTGGTAGTCCGCACATACACATGGTGACATCTTTATTTTTTGAATGGTTTTAGAGGAAGATAGAAAATGAATGTTACATTAGCATAATAAAATTTTATAATACTAAAATAATGATGTTATCATTCATTAATTTACATAATAGGGGTTGAAAAAAAAATTAAGAGATCTCAGTTGAGAACATTACCTCTCCCTTCAGATGTTCTCCTTTGGGTAACACCTTAAGGATCATTAGCTTGGTTTTTTGAAAACAAAAATGATTCTAGGACATGGGGAGAGATATTATAAGTTACTATGGTATAGTTTTATCCAATATAATTCTTTATAATAAGTGGATAAATGGGGTGATGAAGGGTGGTATTTATAAGTGAGAGGAGTGACATTTTTTTAATAATATAAAAGGGCAAGTCACTATTCAAGGAAAGTGGCTTCAATAATGGAAAATAATGGAGTATGGTAAGAGGTAAGGTCAATAATACCCAAAACATTCATTTACACTCATATTTTTAACATGTTTATATGTATTTTATTCTAATATTTTTTACTTTATCGTTTTTTCTTTTACCATGATAATGGCATTTTTACTTAAGTAATTTACTTTTAATACCAAAAAATAAAATAATCATTATTACATAATTTGAAACTAATGATTCAAAATATGAAATAAATTTTTCAAATAAAATATCTATGACTGATAAAAATTAATTTTAATATAAGAACACATAACAAGTAAAAACCTGTTTTTTAAAAAAGTGTATTTTTAAGAATAAAAATTATGTTTATGAAAAATTATCAATGTTGTTGATTTCTATGAACTTAATTATTTTTATATTAAAAAATAATCATATGGATTAAAAATTAATAAAAAATATAATCATACCTTGTAAAAATATAATTAAAAGAAAAAGACAAAAAATATTTTTTTATTAGAATAAAAGATTATTTAAGTTTCAAAATGTTAAATTGAGTTTTATAAATCCAACACTGTGTTTTTAAATGAATAATTTTTATAATTAAATATGTTTTTTGGTCATGATTTTTTTATAAATTTTAAATTTAAACTTAGTTTATGTTAATGTCATAAAATCTATGGTATTGATGAAAACTTTACTAATCACCTAAAAATCAATATTTCTAGATAAATCCTAAAAATTAACCCTAAGATAATTTTGACACGATGAATTAAAAAATTAAGTTCATTTTATAAAATTAAAATTATCAAAATTATAAATTTTATTTTTAAATGAAAATAAAAAATACAAAGAAAACTATTTTTTATTGAAAAATGATGTTTTAAGTGGTTTTAATACTATTTCATAGTAATTTATAATTTAAAGAATCTTAATATATCTGTTCATATATAATAATATTTTAAGAGTGGTTAATTTAATTTATTAGGATAAAATATACAATGTAGTGACCCTAGCCTTTTACATATAACATTACACGATTTTAAGCATAATTATACATCAGAGTACAAGACAAGGATTGTTAAGTCCAGTGTCTTGGAAGACTAGGTATATAAAACATAAAACATGGGGATAAAAAACACTCCTTTATTTAATATTCATAAAGATATCCTAACTTACTTTGAGACCTTACATCTTCATAGGGTACCCTGGGGAACACATGAACAAAGGGATAAGCTAAAAAGCCCAGTAAGTGAATGAAAATAAGAATACATATTAAGCACATGAGTTAGGAGGCATGACATAATGATATCCAAAGCATAGAAAATATGAAATCATATCATATAAGAATGTGATCATATAATTATTGAATCATATAAATGTGGAAAAATCATAAAACATGTTTTTAGTACAGGTCAATGCTAACCGCCAATCCTGTTTCCCATTTTAGTATGGGTTAAGGATAACCTCCAATCCCGATTCCCATTTTAGTATGGGTCAAGGCTAACCACCAATCCTGTTTCACATCGCATCTCATTAGACTTAACTTTACCCAATGCATTGGAGTGCTATCTGGGCGCACCCATATCAACATTTTCATGAATATTCTTGCCGCATTAATAATCATTCATAATCAACCATACATAAACATAATGGTACCCATGGAAAGAATTGAGTACCACAATCATGACATAAAACATAACTAATGAGAGTATCATGAAAGTGTCCATGAAAGAAATGGATTAGAACATAAATTTACATTCATAAGGAAAAATAGGAATATAACATGGTAAGTGGTGTCAAACAGAAGTGACAAAATATAAGAAATGTATTTGAGAAACATTACCATTAAAACATTTTTGTGCGGTTTTAAGGAAAATACTATAGAGATTTTAAAATTGAAAAGAGGAAAATATTTTATATAAAACTAGAATTTAACCAAGAAGGTTTTCATAATAAAAATAATGATTTTATAAAGATAATGGTGGCTTAAAACAGAGTATATAGTGCACTTGAAATTGGATAAATTTTTGGGAAGTTCCCTTAAAACATGTTTGCTTATCAGAAAGTTCTAAGGAGGGAATCTTTTAAAAACATGTATACCCCTGAAAGAGAGTGATGAAAGGGTCTTCATAGATGAATTTTGTAAAACTAAATATAATTTAGAATATTTACATAAATAGATAAGATAACTCCATTTTTGATATAAAGAAAGATAAGGTAACCCAAAATAACAAAAAAGGTTTATGTAGAATTCGTTATGGTTTATTAGCATCATGTCAGGTGTACCTAAGAGGGATTTATGAGAGAGAAAAGGGGTTTCTCATCACTTATACATAATTATAGAAATATGGGGGAGGTTCGAAAACATACCCCATCATTTGGGATTACACATAAAAAGGCATAACATAGAGGAAAATCTTGATTAAGAGAGAAATGGAGAGGATCCCTTACCTTAAGTCCGGTGGTGTTCTACACTTGTTATTAATGAACTGAATAAACAAATTAGGTTCATTAATTAATAATTATATAACCTCTTATATATGTAATTTATTTATTATAACATTTTTTTAGTTCATTCAAGACCTTTTTGATAGGTTATAAGGTTCAATTTCATTGTTCGGGTCTATTTGCTTGCTTGGTTTTTAATGACTGGTTCGCTTATATCCATGTTTGGATAAACATGTAATATGAAAGTGGTTGTCCATAATTGAAGTTATATGCTATTAGTGAACATCCAGGTGATTACATGGTTTCAAATTTAATTTGGTTACTTATAGTGAAGTCAAATTATTATATAAAACCTTAGTGACAACCATTTTTGTTAAACGGTGGGTTTGATTACAATGAAAATGTTTTGATTTATAACTTAATACCATTAGTAAAAAAGGATTACAAAACCATAAATAGGATATATTACATATATAATAATATGGTTCAACTATAACACAAATGGTTTCATTGTAACGACCCAAACTTTCATTAATAGAAATCCCTCTTGATCTAATTAAATGTCTCTTTATGTAAAATGTTTATATAAAATGTAAACTTATTTGGTTTTATGTTTTTGGATTTTAAAATACTATTAATAATTGTGACCATTTCTAATATATCCATTGAACAGTGATCACATGATTAGTATAAATATAGGACTTTAACAAATCCAATTTACTCAGACAAAAGAAGCGATGACCTCATCCAATAGACGTGCCCCATACGAAGCCCATTTGTCAGAGCTCGGAAATGAGGTTGCATCTTTGGGGTTCGCTCTTGACCAATCCCAAGATGAGCTTGAATATGTTAAGCTCGAGTGACACCGCCTATGAGAGAAGTGGAAGTTGACAGAGATTACCACCCGAGTAATGTTATCCGAGCCACCCCAAGAGTCTGTCACCACCGCACACCTTACTCTTCAGTCTTATGCAGGTGTTATAAGGGGTTATGTAACAAGACCCTAGTAATATGGTTATGTACATCATTTTTATATAATAATGAATACATTTTCATTTTATTATTGTTACCTTGTAAATAGTTTTTAAAGCACAAATAGTATTTTTAGTTAATATTCAACTAAGAAATCTATTTTGACGAATTAATGGATTTTTGAATAAAATAATATTTTAATAAAATATTATTATTATTATTAAATTAATTTTTATTAAATCCAAATGATCGTATAATTTTATGAATGCAATTGTAATTTTTATTAAGGTTTGAAAGCCATTTTTGTCAAAACCCATGAATTTTCGATAAATGTTGGTTTTTAGTTTAAAAGTGAAAATTAACATATTTAGAAAATTATTTAGATAAAATGAATATTATTTCTAGAATCAGGATGTCAAAATTATCCAATGGTGATTTTTTCATAATTTTCTGAGACAGTCAAATTTTTGGGTAAAAATTAAATACCGTTTAAATATACAATGTGTTTTATGACATCATAATGACCCAATAGTGATGTAATAAAATACTATAAACTTTATTTTCGTCCAATATATTTTTTACAATTAAAATAATGTGATTTTGGGTTTGTTTTATTTATTTTACAAAGCTATAGTGGACCCTTCAAGACTTATTAAACATTTTGTCTTTTGAAATTGTTTTCCTTGGGAGTGTGACTCACCTCCACATAAGCAACCACATTATTTTAAGAAGTTTAGAATTTGGACTTATAAAATATTATTTTCCACTTCCCTTTTCCAAAAACCATGGGCAAAAACCATGGGCTGGTTTGTGGTTTGGATTAGTTTAATGTGAGGTGTCCCAAACCTAAATAATAAAGAATTCCCTCAACTTTCCTATATAAACCCACCCAAGCTCACAGTTCCTCCTCACTCAAAGCATTTGGAGTTCGTCCAACCTCTGCCTTCATATCTCTATAATCCTCCCAAGGTTCCCCAATCTCCCAAGAAGCCTCTCTCAAGCCTTTGGAAGCACACTTCCAAGTAAGGGTTTTTCTTTTTTTCTCATTTTTGTCCAATATTATTTAAATTGTTATGCCCTTTTAATTTCAATTATAAATGTTATGGTATGGTTTTGAACCTCCCCCATACTGACCTCTTTATTTTTTAATTATGGGAGACCCCTTTCTCTCTCATTAAATTCCTCCCATGTACACCCGTTACTATGCCGAAATTCCGAAAGGAATTTCTCTGTCCTCATTTACATTCAAGCAATTCTTGTGTATCATGAATCTAAATTCCATTACATTTGTTGGTACATGTATCTATATTAATCCCTTACTGTCCATGTCATGTAAATATGATGAGACACCCCTTTATCTCTCATCAACCATTTTTATGAGTTCTTATGTCACACCGTTATACTACCGAAATTGCACCGTGCTTTTCCAAGCCAAAGTCATTATGTAGTGAATACCATGCCCATTTATCTATAAAAAGTATTCACCTTTATGCGCATTTACTTATTATTTAAAGAGTTTCATGTATGTATTACACATTCATTTATCTTGGAATAAAATATTATGTTGAATGATTCAATGTTTTATCATCCATGTGGCACACTTATGCATGAAATGAAATGTTTAAGAAGGGTGTGCCCTGATAGCGCTCCAATGCATTGGGTAAAGTATAGTATCATGATACGTCATGTTCAATGGGTGTTTAATCATGCTAATTCAAGTGCAATGAGGGTTTAATCGTGCTTCATGTGCAATGAGGGTTTACTCATGATCCATGTGCAATGAGCCTTGGCTCATGCTAATTCCATGTTAAGTGTTGTTGCCACATTTCTATGTTATGATTATCATGATTTATCATGCCTTTATGTTTATGCTTCTATTGTGCTCTATTGATATGCCTATTGTCTAACATGTATTGTATTACTCATGTTATTCCATGATTATTCCCTTACTGGGCTTTATAGCTCATCCTTTTCTTATGCATGTCCTCAGGTTATCCCATGCAATGCTAAGTACGAGGGAATATAGTGGTCATGTAAAGGAAGTTTTCAATAAAGATGTTGTATTTCATGTTTTAAGTTGTTATGTAATGATCCTAATCCACAAATACACTATACCTCTCGATATTCTATGTTGTATCAAGTGAAGTTTATATAATAAATTATGTTTAATTGTGTAATAAAAAGCAGGGTTGTCATAGTTGGTATCAGAGGATAGGTTTAGTTATTTTTGGGATTAGGATTATAAAACCCTAGTAAAGCCTTATAGACAAGACTAAGTATAATAAAAACATCCCTAATTTTTGGTGAGTATTGAGTAAGTGGTTTATCAAGAAAATACGTCCCTGTCTGGATACGAGCAGGTAGAGGCAGCTCTAGCACAGATGTATCCTAGGGGTAAAACCCGAAATCACCGCTTTGAGCTAGACTCGAATGAGAACTAGTGCATGAAAACGAGCCTTGATACAATATTGGTTACAACACTCCCGGGGGATATGCTTTGGTAAATTCAAAATCTTAGTATGAACCATTATTAAGGGGGAAAATGCCCTAAGAATATATGTTAGAAAGTAGATCATGGGTAACATAGACTGAAGCCAATAGATTCATATGTTAAGGAAATAAAAGTTATTTATAATTCATCAAATTTGTCCTTAGATTACCCTTTATGTGTTACCCCTAACTTTCCTTTTATTCCAGCCAATGGCTGGTAATAGGAGGACTCAGGCTAACAAACGATGTGAAGATCAATGTGATGACTGTACTAATGAGATGCCCAATCCAATGAGAGTGGTAATCGTGAACTTTGTTAGGATTCTCTCTCAGATAACTCAAGCTTTGAATAGAAACATGTGTCAAGAGGAACATTAAATCCCCCCTAAGAAAGAATAAGTCGCTATCGAGAGCTTCATAAGACAAAGAAATCCTACTTTTAATGGATCATCTGATCCCTCAATCGCTGAACAATGGATCAACTCCACTAAAAAGATCTTATCCATCCTTCAATGTTCTGAACAAGAGAAGGTTATCCTGGCTACTTATCGTATAGAGGTTAAAGCTGATCAATGTTGGATGTTGATAAAAAATACGAAGCCTGAGGAGGATATTGAGGCATTGGAATGGAAGGATTTCCGAAATATGTTTTTCGATAAATATTTTTCGCGCACCCTCCGGCTTAATATGGAAATGGAATTCCTTGCCCTCAAGCAAAAAAATGATGAATCTGTTAGAGCATACGAGGAAAACTTCACAAGGCTTGAACGATACACCTCCGTCTTTGTTGTTACCCACGAATTCAAGGCTGACCGCTTCTTTGGTGGGATGAAACCTAGACTGTGAAAAGCGCTGACGATCCATGACTTCGATAGCTATAAGGAAATTGTCCGATGTGCCCTCAAGTTCAAAATAGAGATCGAAGAATATCATGGGTATCATGGGGATAAGAAGCGTAAGGTGTAATTAAATTCTGGCGGTCCGATGGATAAATACAACAGTGCTAAGAAGATCTGGCACCCCACTTGCCAAAGGTGCGGAAAGAAGCACCGCAAAAACTGCCAGAAGTGGATGAAGAAATGATTTAGGTGTGGAAGAGAAGGGCACCTGGCTATTAACTGTCAGCAATAAAGACCCACGACTGCGATAGAGGAGAGGAACGCTCTGTTCAAACCTCAACATGTGGTTCATTTCTATAACTGCAAAGAACCAGGGCTTCTTGCAAATCAGTTCCCTAAGACAAGGGTTTTCGGAGGCAACCAACAACCTCCAATGAAGCAAGGGCGAGTTTTTTCCATCACTACTACCGAAGTGAACCCTGACAATGAAGTGGTGACATGTACACTAGTTATTCATTCAAGAATAGCGAATGTACTTTTTGATTCAGGTTCTACGCATTCTTTTATATCTCAAAAGTTTAGTATAACAATACCATCACCACCACAAATCATGGAAGTGAAGATGTTGGTGAGTTTGGAAAATGGGGAAATCATTGCATCCCATAAATATAACTCCCCCCTATCATAATATGTGGATTAAAATTCCCAGAAAAACCTCATCATACTCTCTATGGTGGAATTTGATGAAATTATTGGCATGGATTGACTTTCCTTATATAGAGACAACATAAATTTCCATGAGAGGGAAATCACTCTCCATGTGGATAATTGACCCCTGATTCTTTAAAAGTGCAAGGAGGAAGATGAACCTTATTTAGCTCCATCATCTCAAGTGTGGATATTACTTCCCTATGAGCACATGTATCTGGATCAGATAATTGAGTTTAAGGAGGCAACCATCCTAGAAGACATGCCTATTGTGAGGGAATTCGTTGAAGTGTTTCTCGAGGAATTTCCTGGTCTTCTTCCTAGAAGAGACGTTGAATTATCAATTTATCTTATACTTGGGGCATTTCTAATATCCAATAATTCATATATAATGGTTGTTGTGGTTCTTGAGGAGCTAAAGAAACAACTACAGTAGAATCTGGATAAAGGGTTTATACGACCAAGTGCTTTACCATGGGGTGCACCAGTCCTCTTTGTCAAGAAGAAGGATGGGTCAATGCACCTTTGCATCGATTATTGTGAGCTTAACAAAATCACAATAAAGAACAAGTATCCTCTCCCACGAATTGATGACTTATTTGATCAGATACGTGGAGAAAAATACTTCTCCAAGGTGTATTTTTGGTCAGGATATTATCAAGTAAGGGCGAAAAAGGAAGATATCCCCAAGACTGCTTTTCATATAAGATACAGGCACTATGAATTCATAGTAATGCCTTTCGGACTCACTAATGCTCCATAAATCTTTATGGACTTGATGAATAGAGTATTTAGATATTACCTCAACAAATTTGTGGTAGACTTTAGAGATGATATTCTGATATACTCCAAAACCAAGGAGGATCATGAGGAGTGTCTAAGAATTGTACTAGAGACCTTGTAGAAGGAGAAGATCTATGAAAAGTACAGCAAGTGTGAGTTCTGGTTGAAGGAGGTCTCATTCTTGGGCCATATCATCACAAGCAATGGGATATCTATAGATCCCTCCAAAACAGATGCAATTGAGGGATGACCAAGGCCAACATCAGTAACAGATATCCGTAGCTTCTTGGGGTTAGCTGGATATTATCAACGATTTGTGAGAAATTTCTCATGATTGTCCAACCCTCTTAGCAAGATAACTCTGAAGGGAGTAAAGTTTTCTTGGAGTGATGAATGCGAAGAAATATTCAAGGAGTTGAAAAAGTGGATTATCACTGCACCCATGCTCACTTTACCCACAAGTGGAGAACTTTTTGTGGTATTCAGTGATGCTTCGAAGAAGGGTCTGGGATGTGTGTTGATGAAAAATGACAAAGTCATTGCCTATACTTCAAGGAAATTGAAAGTTCATGAACAAAAATATCCAACACATGACCTCGAGTTAGCTGTAGTGATCTTCACTTTGAAAATTTGGCGGCATTATCTCTTTGGAAAGAAGTGTGAAATATATACGGACCACAAAAGCCTTAAGTATATATTTACACAGAAAGAGTTGAACATGCACCAATAAAGATCGTTAGAGCTAATCAAAGACTATGACTGCTCAATCTATTACCACCCTAGGAAAGCGAACTAGGTGGCAGGTACCCTAAGTAAAAAGGACCCAGAGATTCTATCATTGATGAGAATTGAAAAGGATCCAATATTCTTAGATTTGATGAAGATAGAAATGAGAATCATAAATAAGGGAACATCATGAATCCTTTCACAAATGATTGCTCAACCATAACTTTTGGAAAGGTTAAACGATGATAAAAAAGATGATATGGGAATTCAGGAAAAAGTGGAAGCTATAAGAAAAGGGAAATCCTAGGAGTTTAATGTTAATGAAGAAGGAATTGTAAGATTTGGGAAAAGACTATGTGTTCCATCAAGTCCGGAGCTGAAGAAGGAACTTTTGGATCACGCACATAGTTAAAATTTCTCTATTCACCTAGGAAACACAAAGATGTATCGAGATCTCCGAGAGAATTATTGGTGGGATAATATGAATAAGGAGATTGCTGAATATACATAAAAGTGCCTGGTGTGTCATCAAGTGAAGGTAGAGAGGCATAAGTCTAAGAGGATGATGCAACCAGTTGCCCATACAAAAATGGAAATGAGAGAACATCACCATGGACTTTGTAACCATACTTCCGAAGAAATTCAAAGGCAACAATGCAATCTGGGTTGTTGTGGATCGTCTTACAAAGGCTGCACACTTCATTTCCATTCGGGAGGATTTCTCATTGGATCAAATGGCACAAATATATATCAGGGAAGTGGTAAGGCTTCATGGATTACCACTATCTATTGTGTCTGATCAAGATCCAAGTTTCACTTCTAAGTTTTGGAATAGTCTTCAACAAGCTCTGAATACTGAACTGAACTTCAGTACGACTTATCATCCTGAAACTGATGGCCAATCTAAGCAGACTATCCAAACACTTGAGTACATGTTGAGAGTGTGCTCAATGGACTTTAAAGGAGGATGGGATCAACATCTTCCTCGATTGAGTTCTCTTATAATAATAGTTTCCAATTGAGCATCCAAATGGAACCATATGAAGCCCTTTATGGGAAAAGGTGTAGAACACTAGTGTGTTGGGATGAGGCCGGTGAGCGTAAGCTGCTTGGACCAGAAATGGTCGAAGAAATAGTGGAGAAGGTGAAAACCATTTAGCAGCATATCAAGGCATCCTAGAGTCGAAAGAAGAGTTATGTAGATAACCGTCGATGAGACATTGAGTTTAAAGTTAGAGACATGGTATTTCTATGCATATCTATATGGAAGAAGGTCATGAGGTTTGGAAAGAAAGGGAATTTAAGTCCAAGGTACATCATCCCCTTCGAGATTCTTGACCGTGTTAGGGTTGTGGCCTATCGACTAGAACTTCCACCTACCATGGCCAAAGTACATGATGTATTTCATGTATCCCTATTAAGGAAGTACATACCAGACCCTTCACATGTACTATCTTCAGAGGTGGTACAGTTAGAGTATGATCTTTCTTATGAGGAGCAACCAGTGAAGATCTTAGATCGTAGAGAAAAATTTCTATGAAATAAGACAATGCCCCTCATCAAGGTGTTGTGGGAAAACCACAAGTTTGAAGAAGCATTGTGGGATTTAGAGGAAATGATGAAGTAGAGTTACCCACATCTATTTTATTGTGGGAAAAGGAAATTTCGAGGGCGAAATTTCTCAAGGGGGGAAGATTGCAATGACCCAAACTTTCATTAATTTAAATCCCTCTTGTTCTAATTAAATTTATATTTATGTAAAATGATTATATAAAATTTCAACTTCTTTGGTTTTATGTTTTTGGATTTTAAAATACTATTAAGAATTGTGACCATTGCTAATATATCCCTTGAACAGTGATCACATGATTAGTATAAATATATAGCTTTAACAAATCCAATTTACTCAGACAAAGGAAGTGATGGACTCATCCAGTAGACGTGCCCCATACGAAGCCCATTTTCCAGAGCTCGGAAAGAAGGTTGCGTCTTTGGTATTCACTCTTGACCAAGCCCAATCCTACCTTGAATATGTTAAGTTCGAGTGGGACCGCCTATGAGAGAAGTTGAAGTTGATAGAGATTACCACACGAGCAATGTTAACTGAGCCACCCCAAGAGTCTGTCACCAGCGCACACCTTACTCTTCGGTCTTATGCGGGTGTTATAAGGGGTTATGTAACAAGACCTCAGTACAATGGTTATGTACATTATTTTTTTATATAATAATGAATATACTTTCATTTTATTATTGTTACCTTGTAAATAGTTTTTAAAGCACAAATAGTATTTTTAGTTAATATTCAACTAAGAAATCTATTTTGATGAATTAATGGATTTTTAAATCAAATAATATTTTAATAAAATATTATTATTATTAAATTAATTTTTATTAAATATAAATTATCGTATAATTTCATGAATGCAATTGTAATTTTTATTAAGGTTTGAAATCCATTTTTGTTAAAACCCATGAATTTTTGATAAATGTCAGTTTTTATTTTAAAAGTAAAAATTAAAATATTTAGAAAATTATTTTGATAAAATGAATATTATTTCTGGAATTAGGATGTCAAAATTATCCAATGGTGATTTTTTCATAATTTTCTGAGACAGTCAAATTTTTGGGTAAAAATTAAATACAATTTAAATATATAATGTGTTTTATGACATCATAATGACCCAATAATAATGTAATAAAATACTATAAACTTTATGTTCGGACAATATATGTTTTACCATTAAAATAATGTGATTTTGGGTTTGTTTGATTTATTTTACAAAGCTTTAGTGGACCCTTCAAGACTTATTAAACATTTTGTCTTTTTAAATTGTTTTCCTTGGGAGTGTGACCCACCTTCACATAATCAACCCAATTATTTTAAGAATTTAAAACTTTGTCCTTATAAAATATTGTTTTCCACTTCCCTTTTCCAAAAAACATGGGCAAAATCCATGGTCTGGTTTGTGGTTTGGATTAGTTTAATGCGAGGTGTCCTAAACCTATATAATAAAGAATTCCCTCACCTTTCCTATATAAACCCGCCCGAGCTCCCACTTCCAACTCACTCAAAGCCTTTGGAGTTCATCCAAACTCTGCCCTACTCTTTCTAGAATCCTCCAAATGTGCCACAAGCTCCCAATTAGCCTCTCTCAAGCCTTTGGAAGCACACTTCCAAGTAAGGTTTTTTCTTCCTTTCTCATTTTTGACTAATATTCTTTAAATTGTAATGCCCTTTTAATTTAAATTATAAATGTTGGGGTATGGTTTTTCACCTCCCCCATACTTCCCTATTTATGTTTTAATGATGGGAGACCCCTTTATCTCTCATCAAATTCCTCCCATGTACACCTGTTACTATGCCGAAATTCCGAAAGGAATTTCTCTCTCCTCATTTATATTCAAACAATTATTTTGTATCATGAATCTAAATTCCATTACATTTTTTGGGACATGTATCTATATGACCCCCTTACTATCCATGTCATGTAAATATTACGAGACACCCCTTTATCTCTCATTAACCATTTTTATGAGTTCTTATGTCACGCCGTTATGCTGCCAAAATTGCACCGCACTTTTCCAATCCAAAGTCATTGTGTAGTGAATACCATGTCCATTTCTTTATCAATGGTATTCACCTTTATGCACATTTACTTATTGTTTAAAGAGTTTTATGTATGTATCCCACATTCTTTTATCATGGAATAAAATATTATGTTGAATGATTCAATGTTTTATGATTAATGTGGCACACTTATGCATGAAATGAAATGTTTAAGAAGGGTGCGCCCTGATAGCGCTCCAATGCATTGGGTAAAGTATAGTATCATGATACGTCATGTGCAATGGGTGTTTACTCATACTAATTCAAGTGCAACAAGGGTTTACTCATGCTTCATGTAAAATGTGGGTTTACTCATGCTCCATGTGCAATGAGCCTTGGCTCATGCTAATTCCATGTTAAGTGTTATTGCCACATTTCCATGTTATGATTATCATGATTTATCACGCCTTTATGTTTATGCTTCTCTTGTTCTCTATTGATATGCCTACTGTCTAACATGTATTGTATTCCTTATATTATTCCATGATTATTACCTTACTGGTATTTATAGCTCACCCTTTTCTTATGCATGTCCTCAGGTTATCCCATGCAATGCTAAGTACGAGGGAATGTAGTGGTCATGTAAATGAAGTTTTCAATAAAGATGTTGTATTTCGTGTTTTAAGTTATTATGTAATGATCCTAATCCCCAAAGACACTAGACCTCTCGATCTTCTATGTTGTATCAAGTGAAGTTTATGTAATAAATTATGTTTAATTGTGTAATAAAAAGCAGGGTTGTCATATTCATGACCATAATTAAAGATGATAATAGAAATTGTTAAACCATTGTCCTTGAATGTGTTAAATTTATACATCTCATACGGTGTTTTCATTTCTTTAAAATAAAATACGGAGAAAGAAGAAATGATAATGAAATATCCCATTAGAATAAAAAAAATTCAGTACATGTATGCTACTAGAGTTATCATACTATTTGGGTGAAGGGATGTGAAGAAAGAAATAAGAAAATAAAATAACTTAAAATAAATAAAAGAATTTTAAAGAGGGATTTAACTCTTGAGTTTATCTTCTTTTAGAACCTATTAAAGGGAGAGGGTTTGGTATTTTGAAGAGGATAGGGGTTGTTGGATGTGGGGGAGGAGCTTGGGGAGAAATTTGGGCAGAATATTGGTAATTCACAAGGCTTGAGAGTAGTGAAGAGAAGAGGGAGTGAGGGGGTGGGGTTATAGTGGAGGCGAAGAGGGTTTTCATAATTTTTTAATCATTAGTTTATTAATTTACCTCAATACTAGAAATAGTGATGATTACATGACCAAGAATAGTAATAAATGCATATTATTTTGAACCAATTGTGATTACATCAGCAGATTATCATCAATGACTCAATAAATCCATTATTTAGCATTTATCGTAAATTGTCGTATTTTACTATTCATAAAAAATTCATGTATTTTAGAAAAATCTAAAAAATTCACCCTAACCATTTTTCAATGTGTATAATTCAAAAATGAATTCCATTTTTTAAAAATAATTTTCTAAATATTATTAATTTAATATTTAATTAAACTCATAATTTATTATTAAAAACCAGTTTTAAAACATTCATTTACTTATTCTAAAATATAGGTACATCATACTTTCACTTGAATATTATCTTTATACTATCATAGGTAAGGTTACTATTCGTTAGGGTATATCACTATTCATAAGGGTATGTTATTATTCATAAGGGTAGGTTACTTTTCACCAAAAATTAAGTTTTTCTTATCAGACTCCAAATAACTTATTGATCGCAACTGTGTATGTTATATTTTCAAAATTCAAATAAAAAAAGTGACAAACTTATGTTTAAAGGTCACATAGCACTTAGTAGTTCATTATGTTGTGCTTTTATGTGATTATATGAAATATTTATATGATAGGAATTTCCATTTATAAAACATTGGGTCATTACATTCTCCCCTCCTTATGAAATTTCACCCTCGAAATTTTGTTTTACATACTAGGCCATAAATAGGTGCGGGTAATTTTTCTTCATTGCCTCTTCGAGTTCCCATGTTGCCTCTTCGTACTTGTGGTTCCACCATAGTATTTTGACCAGGTGAGTAGTCTTGTTACGTAGAACTTTATCGCTACAATCCAAGATCTTCACTGGATGCTCTTCGTAAGAAAGATCATCCTCCAATCATACCACCTCTGAAGAGAGTACACGTGAAGGATCTGGTATGTACTTACTTAAGAGGGATACATGAAAGAAATCATATACTTTCGATATGGTAGGTAGAAGTTCCAGTCGATAGGCCACAACTCCAACTCGATCAAGGATCTCGAAGGGGCCGATGTACCTATGAATTAACTTCCCTTTCTTTCCAAACCTCATGAATTTCTTCCATGGAGATATGTAGAGAAATACCATGTCTCCAACTTTGAACTCAAGGTCTCGTTAATAGTTATCTGCATAACTCTTCTGTCGACTTTGGGCTGCCTTGATATACTACTAAATGGTTTTCACCTTCTCCACCATTTATTCGACCATTTCAGGTCCTAGAAGCTTAAATTCACTGACTTTATCACAAAACGCCAGTGTTCTTCACCTTTTCCCATAAAGGGATTCATATGGTACCATTCAGATGCTCGAGTGAAAACTATTATTGTAGGAGAATTCAACTAGTTGAATTTGTTGGTCCCATCCTCCTTTGAATTACATAGAACACGCTATCAAAATGTCTTCCAGTGTCTGAATAGTTCACTTATATTGGCCATCAGTTTGAGGATGATAGGCCATACTGAAGTTTAGTTTAGTGCTTAGAGCATGTTGGAGACTTTCCCAGAACTTTGAGGTGAATCTTGGATCATGATCGAATATAATAGATAGTGGTAATCCATGAATCCTTAACACTTCTTTAAAGTAAATCCGTGCAATTTGATCCAATGAGAAGTCCTCTCTAATTTTGATAAAGTGAGTTGCCTTTGTAAGACAGTCCACAATGACCCATATAGCATTATTTCCTCTAGATGTCCTTGGAAGTCCAGTGACAAAGTCCATGGTAATGTTTTCCCACTTTTATGTTGGTACAGGTAATGGTTGCATCATCCCCTTATAGTTTTTCCTCTCAGCCTTCACTTGTTGACATATCATACACTTTAATGTATATTCAGCAATATCCCTTTTCATATTATCCCACCAAAAGTTTTCTTGGAGATCTCGATACATCTTTGTGCTCCCTGGGTGAATAGAGAAGGTCGAGATATATGCGTCATTCAAAATCTACTTATTTATCTCTGGATCGTATGGTACACATAATCGTGACCCAAATATTATAACTCCTTCCTCATACACCTTAAACTATGAGGATTTACCATTTCTGATAGCTTCCACCCTTTTTAGAATTTCCGCACCTTTTCTTTGAGCATCCTTTATTTTCTTCAAGAGAGATGGTTGAGAAATTATTTGAGAAAGGATTGATGATGTTTCTCCCTTAATGATTCCCATGTACATCCTTTTCAAATCTAAGAAGATTGGATACTTTTCAATTATCATCATTGATAAAGATATGAGATCCTTTCTACTTAGAGCATCTGCCACCTTATTTGCCTTACCGAGATGGTAGTGGATTGAGCAGTCATAATCCTTGATGAGCTCTATCCATATTCATTAGCGTATATTAAGCTCTTTTTATGTGAATATATATTTGAGACTCTTGTGGTTAGTATATATCTCACACTTCTTCCTATAGTGATAATGCTGCCAGATTTTCAATGCAAAGATCACACCCACCAACTCCAGATCATGTGTGGGATAGTTTTTCTCATGGATTTTCAGCTGCCTTGAGGCATAGGATATCACTTTATCATTTTTCATCAGGACACAACCTAAACCCTTCTTTGAATCATCACTGTACACCACAAATATTTCTCCACTCATTGGGAGTGTGAGTATTGGCATAGTGATAAACCTCTTTTTCGACTCCGTGAAACAGTCTTCACATTCCTGAGTCCAGAAAAAGTTTACCCCCTTCCATGTCAGCTTGGTCACTGGGTTCGACAATCGTGAAAAGATCTTCACAAATCGTCGATAATACCGAGCTAGACCCAAAAAGATACGGATCTCTATTATAGAAGTTGGTATGGGCCACTCTTTAATTGCCTTAGTCTTGGAAGGGTCCACAGATATCCCTTTGCTGGTGATAACATGCCCCAAGAATGATACTTCCTCCATCCAGAACTCACATTTACTGTATTTTTCATATAACTTCTCCCTTCTCAAAGTCTTTAACACATTATTCAAATGCTTCTCATGTTCCTCCTTCCTCTTGGAGTATATCAGAATATCATCAATAAAGACTACCACATATTTGTCGAGGTAATATCTAAAGACTCTATTCATTAAATCCATGAAAATTGTTGGATTATTAGTGAGTCTAAAGGGAATCACTATGAACTCATAGTGTTCATACCTAGTTTGAAAGGAATTCTTGGGAATATCTTCCTTCCTCACCTTTAGTTGGTGATATCCTGATCGAAGGTGCACCTTAGGAAAATAACAGGCCCCACGAAGCTGATCAAACAAGTCATCTATCCAAGAAAGGGGATACTAGTTCTTTATTGTAATTTTATTGAGCTCATGATAATCAATGAAGAGGTGCATTGATACATACTTATTTTTGATGAAGAGGATTGGTGCACCCCGAGGTTAAGCACTCAGGCGTATGAAACCATTCTACATATTCTCTTGTAACTGCTTCTTTAGCTCTTCCAGCTCTATGATGGCCATTCTATAATGTGTCTTTGATATAGGCAGAGATCTAGGAATAAGTTCAATTGAGAAATTAGCCTCACAATCAGAAGGAAGACTGGGAAACTCCTCAAAAAATACATCAGTGTAATCCCTCACAATAGACATGTCTTTAAGATTGATTATCTCTTTTGTCTCAATCATTTGATATAGATATTCTTTCTCATAAGGGAAAAATATCCATACTTGAGATGAAGGGTTTGAGGAAAATATTTAATGAAAAACATCCTCTTTAATTCCTCCCAATCCATGGAATAAATTTCCTCTCGGGGATTTGTATTCTTGATCAGTGTGCACCATGACCAGCTTCCCCATTAAAATGATAGACCGCCAGTACAAATTTATCTTCTTCTGAGAACTAAAGGATGGAGAATATATTTTCAATGGAGTCAATACAATGTTTCATGAGGAGGGGATCATAAGGTCTGCTAAACATGGGAGGCCTTTTCCGCATGAAGGATTCTACGACAACTTGATCTTTACTTGGAGGAGGAGGACATTCCTCATGATTCAAGTTATTATTCATAACTCGAGCCAGCTGAGCAAGTACTGTCATGAAGTTTTGAGCACCCAGTCCTATCATATTAGGCATATCATTAGGGAAATATTCACATTTCCCATCAAATTTATTATTGAAATGAGTTCTTCTATTTACCACCATTATCTTAGAAAAAGAATGTATAATTAGAGGTCTTGAATACATAGATTTTAAGTATAAAAAGAAAACTTTGAGCATAAAAGGATAAACTTGTAAAGGAGAAGTATATCCCAACTTGTGATTACTTAGGTTTAAATCTAGGTTATCCTCGATCTATTTCTTAACTTATATTATTATGGGATTTTTTGTCCCTTAATAATGGTTTTTACTAAGATCATGAATCTACCAAAGCATATCCCTTGGGAGTGTCGTAACCAAGAGTGCAACAAGACCCGTTGTCGTGTACCAGTTCCTATTCGAGTCTAGCTTAAAGTGGTGTTTTTGGGTTTTACCCCAAGATACATCTATTCCAGAGCCTCCTCTACCTTCTCATATCTATATGGGGATGCATTTTCTTGATAAACCACTTACTCAATACTCACCAAAATTTAGGAATGTTTTCTCATACTTAGTCTCATCCTTAAGGTTCTCACTAAGGTTCTCTATTCCTAATCTCCAAAAATAACTAGACTATCCTATGATACTAACTATAGATACCCTATCCTTATACATATAACATTACATGATTTTAATCATAATTATACATCAGAGCACAAGCCAAGGATCATTAAGTCTAGTGTCTTGGAAGTCTAGGTATATAAAACATAAAACATGAGGCTAAAAACACTTATTATTTAACCTCCATAAATAGCTCCTAACTTCCTTTGAGACTTTACATCTGTATAGGGTACCCTGGGGAACACATGAAAAAAGCGATGAGATAAAAATCCCACTAAGGGAATGAACATAAGGATACATCTTAAGCACATGAGTTAGGGAGCATGAAATAATGATATCCAAAGCATGGAACATATTAAATAATATCATATAAGCATGGGATAATATAATCATGGAATCATATAAGTGTGTAAAAATCATAAAACATGTCTTTAGTATGGGTCAAGGCTAACCTCTAATCCCATTTTCCATTTTAGTATGGGTCAAGGCTAACCACAAATCCCGATTCCCATTTTAGTACGGGTCAAGGCTAACCGCCAATCCCGTTTCACATTGCATCTCATTAGACTTAAATTTACCAAATGAATTGGAGTGATATATGGGCACACCCATATCAACATTTTCATGAATATTCTTGCCACATTAATAATCATTCATAATCAACCATACATAAACATAAGGGTACCCATGGAAAGAATTGGGTACCATAATCATGACATAAAACATAACCAATGGGCGTATCATGAAAGTGTCCATGAAAGGAAGGGATTAGAACATACATGGACGTTCATAAGGTAAAATATGAATATAACATGGTAAGTTATGTAAAAAATAAGTGACAACATATAATAAATTTATTTAAGAAACATTAGCATTAAAACATTTTTGTGCAGTTTTAAGGAAAATACTATAGAGATTTTAAAATAGAAAAGAGTACAATATTTTATATAAAACCAGAATTGAACCAAAAATATTTTCATAATAAAAAGAATGATTTTATAAAGACAATTTTGACTTAAAACATAGGATAGAGTGCACTTGAAATTGGGTAAAAATTTGGGAAGTTCCCTTAAAACAAGTTTTCTTATCGAAAAGTTCTAAGGAGGGAATCTTTTAAAAACATGTATACCTTTAACAGAGAGTGATGAAAGGGTCTTCATAGATGAACTTTTTAAAACTAAAAATCATTTATAATATGTACATAAATATATAAGATAACTCCATTTTTTATATAAAGAAAGATAAGGTAGCCCGAAAGAATAAAGAATGTTTGGGTAGAATTCATTACGGTTTATTGGCATGGTGTCGGGTGTACCTAAGAGGGATTGATGAGAGAGAAAAGGGGTTTCTAATCACTTATAAATCATGAGGAAAGTATGGTGGAGGTGAGAAACATACTCCATAATTTTTTATTACACATAAAAAAGGCACAACATAGAGGGAAATCTTGATTAAGAGAGAAATGGAGAGGATCCCTTACCTTAAGATCAGGGGTGTTCTCCACTTGTTATTAATGACCTGATTAAAAAAATTAGGTTCATTAATTAATAATTAAATGACCTATTATATATGCAATTAATTTAGTATAAACATTTTTTTTGTTCATTCAAAACCTTTTTGATTGGTTATAAGGTTCAATTTCCTTGTTCGGATCCGTGTGCTTGCTGGGTTTTTAATAACCGGTTTACTTATATCCGAGTTCGGATAAACATGTAAGATGAAAGTGGTTGTCCAGAATTGAATTTATATTCTATTAGTGAACATCTAGGAGATTAAATGGTTTAAAATTTAATTTGGTTACTTAGAGTGAAGCCGAATTATTATATAAAACCATAGTGACAACTATTTTTGTTGAACGGTGGGTTTGATTACAATGAATATGTTTTTCTTTATTACTTAATACCATTAGTACAAAAGGATTACAGAACAAAAACAAGGATATATTACATATATAATAATCTGGTTCAACCATAACACAAATGGTTTCATGACCAGAATTAAATATGATAATAGAAATTGATAAACCATTGTCCTTGAATGTGTTAAATTTACACATCACATACAACGTTTTCATTTCTTTCAAATAAAATATGGGGAAAGGAGAGATGATAATGAAATATAGAATTAGCATAAAAACATTACAGTACATGTATTTTACTGGAGTTATCATACTATTTGGGTAAAATGAGGTGAGGAAAGAAACAAGAAAAGAAAAGAACTTAAAAGAAATAAAAGAATTTGAAAGAGTAATTTACCTCTTGAGTTTATCTCCTTTGAGAACCTCTTAAAGGGAAAGGTTTTGGTATTTTGAAGAGTCTAGGGGATGTTGGAAGTTGGGGAGGATCTTGGGGTGATATTTGGTCAGAATATTGGCAAGGCACAAGTCTTGAGAGTAGTGAAAAGAAGAGGGAGTGAGGGGGGGGGGGGGGGTTATAATGGAGGAGAGGAGGGTTTTCATAATTTTTTAATCATTAGTTTATTAATTTACCTCAAGAATAGCAGTAGTGATGATTCCATGACCAAGAATAGTAATAAATTTATATTATTTAGAACCAATTGGGATTAAATCAGTAGATCATCATCAATGACTCAATAAATCCATTATTTAGCATTTATCGTAAATTGTCATATTTTACTATTCATAAAAAATTCAAGTATTTTAGAAAAATCTCAAAAATTCACCATAACCATTTTTCGACGTGTATAATGTAAAAATGAATTCCATTTTTCAAAAATAATTTTCTAAATATGATTAATTTAATATTTAATTAAAATCATAATTTATTATTAAAAACCAGTTTTAAAACATTCATTTACTTATTCTAAAATATAGGTACATCATACTTTCACTTGAATATTATATTTATACTATCATAGGTAATGTTACTATTCATTAAGGTATATCACTATTCATAAGGGTATGTTACTATTCATAAGGGTAGGTTACTATTCACCAAAAATTAATTTTTTCTTATCGAACTCCAAATAACTTACTGATCGCAACCGTGTATGTTAGGGTTTCAAAATTCAAATCACAGAAGTGACAAAATTATGTTTAAAGGTCACATAGCACTTAGTAGTTCATTATGTTGTGCTTTCATGTGATTATATGAAATATTTATAAGAGAGGAATTTCCATTTATAAAACATTGGGTCATTACATACAACACTTAAAAACTCAGTTATTTAAGAAAGAATAAGCAATTTTTAATATCAAATCAAATTAATTATTCATCCTCTAAATATAAGTAATTTTAATTGAGTAGTATATTTTTCATTTCTAGAGGGCTTTTATTATTTTAAATTTTAAAAATAACATTCATTTAATATACCATGGATCATTTTAGCTCGATGTTGCATGTAGAGTAAGTTATTAAACATAGTATTTATTTAAATAAAAAATATATTCCAAAATCTTGGGGTGTTACATTCCCCCTACTAAATAAATTTCACCCTAAAAATTTTAATTATCACCCAATAATAAAGTTAGTTATGGATATCTAAAATATATACATAACTCAAGATATAATTTCAAATGAGGCGTCTGTTATAATATATTAGGTATGAATAGGAAACATATCTTTTATCTTTATCTTGTTAATCGATTGCTTCATCTTTCCTTGTATTTTTTTTATCTATGAACTCCTTTTCCACACATGAATCATCTTCTAATTACTTTAACATATTCCCATGGGTGTTTCTTTCCACATTTTTGACATGTAGGAAATTAAATCTTCTTTTCTTCATCATCCTTTTTTACCCAAAATTCCACGAGACTTCATCCTTATCTTCTTTGGTGTGTTTAGGAATTAAAATATGTTCATATTGGTAATCATAATTAATGATATATAATTTGTAACACTAAAAATATTTCTCACATTAATTCTTATCTCTTTAGTTTGTTCATTTGGAGAATCATCGCACTATCCATTGCACCCATAGTTACCCCAATTTTTATAATATTTATCCATTACTTGAATTAAGTAAATTTTAGGGGTGAGAATAATAAAATTAATAAATTCATAAGAAGAACAATTTAAATAAATAAATTATAAATCACATGTAAACCCTAACTTATGAATATCTAAGTTTCAATCTAGGTTATCTATGGATGCTCTCTTATTAACTTCTCTAACTAGTATATGTAAATCCTTCATAATGGTTTATAAGATGTATGCAAATAATTCAAAGCATATCCCTTGGGAGTGTATATCTAGGTGTGCGGTATTAATCCCAATCATAATGCACTGAGTGAAGATTGAGTTGATACTCAACCATCCTTTTTCAGAATTATTACCCCTAGAAGCATCTGTGCCATAACTGCATCTACTTAATAGTATCCAGACAGGAATGCAATTACTCGAAGACCACACACACCATACTTTTCAAAAAATTAGAATGTTTTCCTATACATATACTTATCCATATGGTTTTAGCTAAAGTTATATCATCCAAATTCCCATAAAATATTCAATATTACCTAAAATAACCTAAAGAGTAATCTATATCTTTTGAAATTATGATCAAACTTAAATTATCGACCCTCAATGAAATTTATAATTCATTAATTATCCTCAAACAATAGAATCATAACCTCTAAAGTTATATAAACCCTGCTTGTTGGATCAAAATATGTATGAAGATAACACAATTACAAGAGGGGGGGGGGGTAAATTATAAGTTTAAAAACTTTCATTTTTAATCTTAAGGAAGTATTTGTTTAACAAAGTTAAAAAAAATGGATTCACTAAACCCTCTTATGTAAGGTTAAGGAAAAAACCTTATGTTCGATAAATATGATTATCACAATTAAAATAAAACACGGTTATACTTAGATGAGATTCTACCTTAAAGTGTATTGAATCTTAAATTAGATTTTATAAAAATATATAATGTATAATAAGAAACACTTTCTATTTATAAGAAATTATAGAGGAATTTAAGAAACTTGTAACAAAACAATTAATACAAATAGAATGAAATATTTTATCCTAAAGAGAAGGGTATCCAATGAATTTAGATAAAATTCCCTTGATTTATACTTTCAAGAAAGTCTGTCTTACCCACACCAGGGTAATCTCTCGATCCACAAAAGATCAGATGTAACTTCTATCTTGTTATCCCCATAAGCCCTCGATTAAGAAGGTAATTAACACCTCTATCTTCCTTCAATTTTAATCCATTAATTAAAGAATAAGATGAATTAATCGAATATTAAAGAGACAACCTGATAAGGTTTCTTTAATATTGACACTCTCTACTAAATTAAAAAAACATAGGGAACAAGAAGTCCACACTCTAGTATCACAAGAGAAAAATTATAGTATTTAGACACACAAAGTTGTCGAGAAATTTTTACAAATGATGAAGTGACTGAGTATTTATAGGTATTGAGTCCAATGGTAGAACATGTCACCAATGGTCATATTTTTCCTGAAATTTTATAGGGACCTATACAGTTGACACTTACAATGGTAATAAAATAATAGATTAGACGACCTCGTTTTAATTTAAGGAAAAATATCACAAGAAACATTATCATGAAATATATGTAAGAATATAATTATATGAATAAAAACAATAATAAAATGGATTAAATAATCATTTTTAAGAAAAATAAGAAATTATATTATAAAGATAATGAAAATCAGATTCTTGGAATGAAGAGAATCAGATTCTGGAAATGATGAGAATCAGATTCGAGAATTAGTGAGAATAGGATTTAATAAACATGAAGAATAAGATTATAAAATATATGAGATTAATAATTGAGAAAAATAGAAAATCAGATTCACAATTCTGAGTGAATCATAATTAAGAAACAACATGAATCAAATTTAAATTTTTGAGTAAATCATAATTGAGAAACATATAGAATTAGATTTGAATTTCTGAGTAAAATGGAATTGAGAAACAATGAGAATCAGATTCAAAAAATTGTGAGAATAGAATTCAAAATTATGTGTGAATTTGAATTGAGAAAAAGCATAAATTAGATTCGAAATTTGGAGTGAATCAGATTTAAGGAACTGTGTAAATAGGATTCGAAATTTTAGGTGAATCGAAATTGAGAAAGAGTAAGATTCCGAATATAAGTATTGATCCAATTTTAATTGATCTCAGTATATATTAGATATTAAGGAAACATTTGTTAGACTTAGTTATAAAATAGAATAAAATATATTAAAGAACATGAATCCAATTATTATCAGATTTAAATACAATTCCTTATAGAAGGAAACATTATTAAAGAAAATGTGTTTGTGATTTCCAAAACATAAAGAAATGAGAAAAGTTATAAGGAAAATTTTGACTCAATACTACTTTTATACCAACTATAATAGTCTAGAAATAACTATACTATAATTACATGATTTATAGAAAATATTTCAATACATGCATTCCCACAACCTCTTAGGTTTATAGTTTTAGAGAATTATGACTAAAAACTAATTAATATAGCCCATACCTTTCTCATCTAATGAATATTTTTCCAATTATTATAGGATCTTCTTAATCCATAATTGATCTTCAATATCTCCCATAAATTATCTTCACAATATGTTCTTCTAGGCATAACATACATATTACTTTCCTTCATAACTCGGGGAAATGGAAACATAATAAGGGGTGAGTTCAAATGCTTAGTAAGGGAATAATCAAAGAAAATAATGATGGTGAGTAAATACATATAAGTCAGAAATCATAACATGATATCATTCAAGGAATAAAAACATGTCATGGGGAAATTATATCATAAGATCATGGAATCAAAAATATGTGGAAACAACATAAATAATGACATCATAATCATATGTCATGACTCACTGTCAAGACAACATAACATAGTATGCTAGACTAACTTCCCATGCACCATACATGGTATCTCATGATATAAAAACATTACCCAATGCATTTAAGAGTTATATAATTCTGGGCCCACCCACCACATAATGAAAATCATGCATATGTATTGCACACAACTTCAATCATCACACCATAGAAAACCATGGCTAGAAAATGGATTTTATATCCTTTTCAAATGATATTCCATAATGGAATGTTCATAAAACCATTAATATTCATGACATGATAGATCTATATAATTTAAATGGGAATCCAATGATATTAAGTAACTTTCTAGGTAAATACCCTTTAATCAAGAAAATGAAGCATATGGTATTTACACTGTATAGATTAAGAGTATATGGTTAAGTTAATAATTTCTCTAATCAATCGATGTATGGTCATATTGGTTAACACCCTTCAATAAAAGTAATTAAATACAAACTATTCAAATAAGAAAGGCATTAGAATAAAAATCTTGTCTATACATAGTGAATGATTACAAAATACACAAGTAGTAATTCATAATTTATCTTATATATATTTCTCATTATGCATATATAATAAAATGGATAAAGAATCAAAGGGTAGGAAAATAATACTTTCAAAAGAACAATAGAAACTCAGATTAGAACATAATTCACTAGTGTAAATAGTATTTTTAACGTTGGATAAATAATATAAGCTTTTTTAAACCGATGTAAAAAGTATGTGCGGAAGAGTTTTGGCATCAATTTTAATAAAAACTGATGACAAAAATGTTTTATATGCGGTTTTTGGCATCAGTTTTACTAAAAACCGACTCCAAAAACCACTGAAGAATTTATTTTCAGTGTCGGTTTTGTAAAAAAACAATGCCAGAAAAAAAATTCGATGTCGGTTTTTACAAAAAATGATGCAAATAATAATAATTTTTTTTTCAACATTGGTTTTTAGAAAAATTTACGTTGAAAATATTTTTTTTGGGATTTTTAGCATCGATTTTGTAATAACTGATGCCAAAATTCTTTAAAAATCACCCATTATCAAGAAACCCTCATTTTTTTGGATCTTCAAAACCCTCCGCTCATGAATAATCCCTCCCAAATTGCGACACTTCAAAGGCCACCCAATGATCTTGAACTATATTGTTGTTATATTTTCTTCTATTTGTAGGATCCGTGGTCTCCATTCTTCATCTTCTTCGATTAATTTACCATATTTGCGTTATTTTCTTCTCCAAATACTATTTATGAAAAAAATGTGGTTTGATTTTAGTTTGTTTTTCTTCTTTAATGTTTTTTTACAATAAATTTCATTTATATGTTGCAGGAATTGTTTGTTCTTACAACGCATTCAAGGGACGAAGTTCGAATTTAGGATCGAGGATAATTTGAACTCTAAAGTTTGTAAGCTGTTTTTTTAATTTAGTGGAATGTGTGATCATGAGTTTTAATAGTTCATTCCAAGGTTTTATATGCTCATTTTAAGTAGTAAACCTCGTAAAAATATATTTCTCCTAATGTATTTGTTTCTTGATATTTTTTTGGTTTGTGCATATCAATCTTGTCATTCACTTTAACATGTGTTAAATTTTTTTGATGGTAAAATGTAGAAGGAATTGAACTTCTTGATTCACCCCCTCGCTATTTTTGTCGAACCTTATCAAATTTATAATTATATAAGATATACTAAAACTAAATAAATTCACTATATAATTCTATGTGATATATTCATATCACTTTTGTGACATGATAATTTGTTTTATAACACCCATGTTTAGGCATGTTGCAACTTGTAATATGATTAAACACTTATTTCAATAAATCTATCAATTGGTTATCCTTTATTCATGATATATTTTATCCCATGATATCTCTATATAGTCATGAAAAATAGAATATTGTATAGTGGAATATCTTTTATCACCCTATGTTATATCTTTGTTATGTATATACAATTTTTTTAAATCTAATAATCCTATGAATCTTTATTTAAGTGGATTCAATTATATTGATGGGTTTTGTAGATATAAAATATGTCTAAATAAAATTGTTTTCCATAGATAATTTAAAATAATATATGGTAAAATATATTATAAATAGAAATTTAGAACATCTTTTATTGTTGATACATAATTTCATAGTGAGTTTGACGTGGTTACTTTAAAAATAGTCAAAGGATTATTATGTCTACTAGTAATCCACCACCGATAGAATCAAAATTTATAATTATAAGAAATATTTATATTTACAAAGAGTGTTATAACCACTTTTAAATAATATAATAAGAGATAAATAGAGATTAATTTATTGATTATAAGACTAGTATGTTTGTTTTTATGAGTATTGGATCAATTTATATAGAAATTTATTTAATTAATAAGGTTAAAAGTGTTCATGCATTTTATAAACTCATGGTTGATGCCCAATATAATTAATAAATATGTTATAATATATAAAAAATAATACAGGACAACATAAATTAATTTAATTCTACACAAATTAATGAAACATGTCATAAATTCTTATAGTAGTTACATGATCAATTTTTTTTAAATATACTATGTAGTATATTCAGATTTGATGTATATGTCTACATTTTTATTGTAATATAATTATACTATAGCGACCATTGGTTGAACACCCAAATGGTATGAATTAGTATGTAACATCATATGTTGATATAGATCTTATTATTATAGTATTACATATATCATCCTGATCAGTAACTATTTGAGTGTATTAATGATGTTTTTAAATCTATTGGAGGTGTACTGTTGAGATGTAAGAATTACATATCTATTATGACCAGTGAGTTTCACTTGTAACATACCCCACTTTTTAGTAACAACTATGTAAAATGAACTAATAATTAATGCAATCTTAAATACTTTTGACACACATAACACCGAACTAATGTAACAACTGTATAAAATGAACTAACAAATGTTAGATGATTAAAAACAATTAAATTATATTATAAATAAAATACATGTATATAATATGAAAATAAAATTTTTACTATTTGTAATTGTATTTTATATTTGATGTTTTCTATATGATTATCAATAGTTTTTATTAAATGTGTTTCTATTTACAGTTTATCAGTTTATATATATATTTAAATGTTTATATGTTTTAATATATTCACCAATTATATTAAGATATCATGTATTTAATGGATTGTAATTGGATAAATTTATGAAGAACCACTAATTAATATGAAAAAGGAGTTGATGAATTCTTGGAATTTTCTAAAAAAAATCTTAAAAACATTGATTTTATTTTCTGTCCACATGTGAAGTGTTTGAATATGAGAAAGTTAAACTCCATATAAATCAAGGATAATATAATTTTTTATGGTTTTAGCCTTAATTATACATGTTGGATCTAACATGGTGAAAGAACTGTAAATTAAACAAATAATTTTGATGAAAGTATTCATAATATGACAGAGGATCGTATTGAAGATTTAATTCATGATTTAGGTGTTGAAACCATTGAAAAAACAACAAGTGTTTAATGATTTTATGGAGATTCTGAGAAACCATTATTCTCAGGTTGTAGTAAATATATAGTGTTATCAGCCATTTTGAGATTGGTTAACTTGAAAGCAAGTAATGGTTGGAGTGATAAAAGTTTCTCTAACTTACTTTCGCTTTTAAAAGAGATACCACCAGAAGGAAGAAATCTTCCAGATTCCAATTATGAGGTGAAGAAAATATTATTCCCAATTGTATTGGGGTATAAAAAGAAACATGCTTGCCCCAATGATTTTGTGTTCTATAGAAAAGAATATGAATTTTTATCAAATTGTCCTACATGTGGAACATCACGCTATAAGATGGATGAAAAAGTCAATTCAGATTCATTCTCAGGTACTGACATATAACTTCATTCTAAATCAAATAATTTCTTCCAATAATCCCTTTATTTAATTTTGATAAATTAAGTCTGATTCATTTTCAGGTACAGAAATCAAATCTCATTCTAAATCAATTTGGTACCTTCCAACAAATCCTTATTTGAAGCATCTATTTGCAAATTCCATTGATGTAAAAAGGTTAATATGACATTCAGATAAACATATCTATGATGGTAAATTACATCACCCTGCTGACTCAACACAATGGAAGATATTTTATAATCAATATCTTAATTTTATAAGTGAAGTTAGAAATCTCAGAATGGGAGTGTGTATAGATGGAATGAATCCATATTGAAGCTTAAGTATCCAAAATAATTCGTGGCCTATTTTTTTGGTAGTTTACAACTTATCCTTAGAGATATGTATGAAGAAAACATATGTTATGATGATATTGATGTTTTTTGGACCAAAACATCCAGGAAAAAAATATTGACGTGTATCTTTCACCGTTGATTGATGATTTTAAACTTATATGGGAGGTAGGTGTAAGTGTTTTTGATGCATAAGAGAAAGAGTATTTTCTTTTGCATGCTATGATAATGTTCAGTATAAATTACTTTCTTGCATATGGAAAATTATTTGGATATAGTGTTAAGGGGCATAAACATTGTCCAATTTATAAAGAAGAGACTTTATATTATCAATTTCAGAATGGAATAAAGGTAGTGTATATGGGACATCGAAGATTTTTTCAAATTGATCATCCTTATCATAGATTGAAAAATGAATTTAACGGTTTACAGGAATACAACATTCCTCCACAACCATTTTCAGTTGATGAATATTAAAATAGGGTGAAAAATATTGATTTGAAATTTGGAAATAAAATTAGTTCTGGTCTTCAATTAACATCTAGAAGAAACAATATATTCTTTTGAACTACCTTATTGGATATTTTTAGCGATAAAACATAACATTGATGTTATGCATGTTGAGAAAAATATATGTGACAGTTTTATTGGAACTTTATTAGACATGAAAGTAAAAACGAAATATGGATTGAATTATAGATTGGACTTGATAGCAATGGGAATACGTTTGGAGTTAGCTTCCACTATGAAAGGAAACAGAACATATTTACCTCTGGCTTGTCACACATTAAGAAAGAGTGAGAAGTTTATTTTTTTTAGTGTTTGTATGGTATAAAAGTTCCCAATGTATATTCTTCAAATGTGAATAATTTCATTTCAGTGAAGGATTTAAAATTAATAGGTATGAAATATCATGACTATCATGTATTGATGCAACAACTGCTACCAGTCGCACTGTGTGGTATATTTCTGTCAACTGTTAGAAAGACTATCATTAGGTTATGTATTTTTTTCAAATACATTTGTATGAAAGTTATTAATCCAAATTTATTAGATAAGTTGGAGAATTAATCTATTCTTATACTTTGTGAACTAGAAATGTATTTTCCACATACATTTTTTGATATAATGGTTTATTTGGTGATTCATCTGGTTCATGATATAAGAATATGTAGGCCTGTTTATTTATGTTGGACGTATCCTTTTGAAAGGTATATGAAAATTTTAAAGGGATATGTTAAAAATCCTTATCGATCGGAGGCCTTTATTGTTCAAAAATATGTATCGGAAGAGGTGATTGAGTTTTGTACTGAATATTTGTATGAAGTGGAGCATATCAGTCTCCCTATATCTTGAAATTTGATAGTTGGTAGTGAAGGTAAAGATATTCAAGGCTTAATGGTAAAGTTCATTCCACACGATGAAGTGATACAGGCACATTTATATATTTTGAAAAACATAGATGATGTTCAATCATATATATCATCACATATTGCTGAATTAAAGAGATGATATTCAAAAAGAAATGAAAAATGATTTACGATTGAGAATAAAAAAACATTTGTTTCATGGTTTAAAGAGAAAGTGAAAATAGATATATCTGCATCAAATTTTTTGAAATGGTTGGCAGGGGTACCATCTCTTAATGTGATAACATGGACTGGTTTTGATATTAATGGGTACACATTTTACACAAAAAACAGAATAAAAAGAGTATCGTTCAAAATAGTGGTGTGATGGTTATCATTGAAGTAGTGAATTTTTCAAGTGAAAAAGATAAAAATCCAATTTATTCTTCATCGGCATATTTTAGAGTTCTTGAGGATATATAGGAAATTGGCTATACAAAATTTTGAGTCACTATGTTTAAGTGTAATTAGGTTGATAGTAGTAGTGGTGTGAAACATGATGATTGTGGATTTACACTAGTTGATTTTAAAAGATTTAATCACAATGAGGAACCATTTATTATGGAGACACATGAAAAGAAGATATTTTATGTCATTGATCCATCAAATGATTAGTGGTCTGTCTTTTTTCAAGAAAAAAGATACCATTTGGGTGATGAGAATGATGCTGATGATGTTATTGATTTACATGAGTCTTATTCATCTATTACGCGATTTCAAGATGATTACAATGACTACAAGGAAGACATAGTTCATGCAGTATGTAATGATCATGATGAAGGAATATGGGAAAACACTAAATTAGTCTTCTAATTTTTACGGTAATTATTTATATTTTTTTTCTTTTTTTGAAACATATAAATGAGTGCCTCTTTTTTTACTTATTTTTATCATTCTTGTTTCTAAATATTTAGTTTCCGAATAATATACTGGTACAAAAAATATTATTACATTTTCTTGTGTCAATGTCAGATACAGAGAGAGAGGATTAGTTACCGAGGTATATGTATTTTTTCATATTGTTAAATATTTAGTAATATACTTATATAATGAAAGAAAAATTTTAATTTAATTTTTTTATAGCACTACTGATGCGTCCTTAGTAGAGGATATTTCTCCAGTTACTACAGAGAAATCAAATTCTCAAGTTTGTAAATGTGGTATTATACATTTACCAAAACTATCACTTACTCGTGGAGATGAAAGATTACATATTTGTTTTGATGATGATAATAATGCAACTGGCCCAAATTCAGTTCAATTTATTAGTTGTATATCAATGTAGAGCTATTATAGGATTAGTATTTTATATCCTAATTGAAATTCTGTGGATAGGATTGCAAAATAGCAGCTATGGGAGGCTGTGATGGTAAAATATCTCAATTGATTTATTTTATCTCGTTTTTTGAATATTAAATATTTTAAATGACATATTTCATCTATTCAATTATAGATAACATTCAATTTTGAGGAAACAAAAGAAATTAAGAAAAGAAATCTCTATTTATAAGGGGTTCAATGGACATATTTTAAAACAAAACTGAAGAAAAATTATGTTTTTGGAAAGAAAAAGTTTGAAAACCAATGCCTTAAGTATCTGTATATAGATGCAGATACATGGAAGAAATTTTTTGACACCCATTATGAAGAAAAATTACAGGTTTGATAATTATTTTATATTGTAAAATTTATTATATATTTATCTAATTACTAATTAGTTTATTTTTATGTAATAGGCCTTCAAGAGATCTCATCAAGAGATCCTGTTGAAAATTACATACCCTCATACTTTATCATGTGGAGGGTATCCATATTTGGAGCAGAAAATGATTGAAGAAAAATTTGAAGCATTAAGAGATCAATCTAGTAGTGGTTCAGAAGAGGTCCAGTTTTGGTCCTCCATCTCCACCCACTCTCCATGAAAAATGGAAACGAGTCAGAAGAAGGAAAAATGAAAAGTATCTTACAGAGGATTCTCAACAAGTAGTTGATACAATTATAAGTACATATTATTTATTTTTCATGAATTTTTCTATTTTATAAATTATAAACACTAATATAACTTTTTCATTTGTCATTTTAGGATGAACTTTAGGAGAAAGAGATGCATGACTCTTTTATCGTTGAGAGTAGGATGGACATCCTATCCACTGCTTTAGGAAAGGCAGAACACCCTGACCATATTAGAGGATATCGGGTGGGTGTTAGTATTCAGAAAGTTTTTGGTTAGAGTAAGCAATAAAAATACCCAAAAATAGAATCCTTAAAATCCAAGATGAAAGAGATGAAATAGTCCATGGGTGATCAAATTCAAGTAGTCATGCATCAGGCTTTGTTAGAACACTTGGAAAGACATTCACAATCTGCACAACCTTCCCAGCCTGCCCAGCCTGCTTACTTTGATCCTCCAGCTCCATCCCAGCCGGACTACCCTACCCAGCCTACCCAACCTACTTACTTTGATCCTCCACCTCCATCCAAGATGGACTAACTTGAACAACCTACTTATTTTGATCCTCTACCTCCATCCCAGACAGACTACCCTAGCCAACCTGCCTACTCTAATCCTCCACCTCCTCGCTCCGTATACTATGAGTTGTTTGCTAGAGATCCTCATATAAATATTGTTGCATTAAGACACATATGTTTTTTTGGGGGATTCTGTACATCACCAGCATATGTAGATGTGTTATGTTAGAGTATCAGTACTTTATATTATTGATCATAACTCTATACTAATATTTCCTACTGTGGAGATTACCAGAGTTAGGGATTGTCTGAGTTATTTTTTAGTTTGGCCAACTGGCCTTCTTCATTATATTTCATATGAGGTATGCATTTTTTTAAATATTAATTACATACTATTGAAAATTATTTATAATTTTTTCTAAAATTTAACTTATAGAAGATTATCTTAAAGTAAAAAAATTGCACAATTAAAACAACACATTCCAGAACAATCAACTATAGATACTTTTGATATTTCTTATGGGATAAAAAGATTATATCAGGGTTATTCTTCCTTAAATAATATCTATGAGTTTCAGATGACATCCAATATATATAGATTATATTATCCATTGAGATTACTCAAATAAGATATCATGAATCTAGTTTATTTTGAAGAGCTCAACCTTAATGTGTTGTAGTTGTTTTCCATGTAAGTAAATTGATAATTGAATTTTTATTTTTTAATAAAAATATGGTTTAAATTGACTCACTATATTTCCTTTTTAAATTAGGTATCTACACATTCTTCTTTTACAAAATGACAGCACAACCGTTTACGAATTTATAGATCTAGAATACATTTCCATGGAAGTTATACATGTGAAGAATACTAGTAGAGTTGCATATATATGTGAGATATTATCACATACGGAGATTGGATGTTGGTTTTTTCCATTTCTTGATAATTAATAATAGAAACATAATTATGAACTAATGATCATTATAATCTCATTAATTTTGTTTTTTTGTATTTTAGGGGGCATTGTATGTTAGACGTATTTTGCCAAAGTGAGTACACCTTATATTAGTTTTTTCTCTTTATTAGGAAGTGTTCATAAAATTTTTCCACCTTATTAGATAGGTAAGTTTTTTTTTGTTTTTTATAAGCTAATTATATTTAATTATCATTGTTTATAAATGTATTATTAGTTCATATATATGAAAATTTAGTTCATGGAAAAAATTTAACAAAGAACACATGTTGGTAAAGAAATTAGATGAAATCAATTATATGAAAGTGAAGGTAATAATTTTATATATTAGATATTGTTCTATTTTTCTGATATATATATATATATTGTTTTTTTATTATCGAGTTAATTTTTATAACTATAGTGTCATCGTCAACAAGGACATGTTGAATGTGGGTATTATGTTCTACGATTCATGTATGAGATAATCACAACCAGGGTAACTACTGAATTATATAAGGTTAGTTATATTAATTTTGTTATATTATCTATCATAATATTCTATTTTTAATCTAATATCATTCAATGTTATTGTAGACATTCAATGATACAGAGTCTTATACCCAAACTGAACTTACCCCTCTTCAATATTTGTTTGCGAACTATTTTTTGAGTCTGATTACTATTTGAGGTATGTATATTCTAATGTTTATGAATAATATATTACATTTTCTTAATAACATGTGATAAAAAACTATTTTTTTTAATTATAACAGGCGTTTTAACATAATGATATCAAATGAATGCTTCAACAATAATGAACAATGAGCATGATATCAATTTCAGGTATGTATATTTTAAATATACTTTATAATAAAATGCGTAGATAATTTTTTGGTTAAATAGATTAAAGGATGTAAGTTTTTTTAGTTTTTTAGTTAATGAGTACTAGTGTTTGATTGTTGTATACTATGTTTTTATTAAAGGGATTATGATTATTTGGGAAGTGTAATATTTTGTTTTTTCTATTTTTTTAACTTTTGGCATCAATTTTCATAAAAACAGATGCTAAAACTTAAAAAAAATCATATGGGTTTTTTGAGTTAGTTTTCATGAAAAATAACATTCAAAATTGAGTGCCTACTAGTTTTAGGCGTTGGTTTTTATAAAAAACGATGCTGAAAACTGACCCCCATGTGCATTTCGATGTCAATTTTCATAAAAACTGACACCGAAGCTCGATTTTCAACATCAGTTTTACTCATAACCGACGCCAAAAATCAAGCGTCGGCTAGTTTTCTGCATCATTTTTTAAAGAACCGATGCCAAAAAGTTATTTTTTACATCGCCATTAAATACATCAGTTAAAAACCGACGTAAAAAATTAAAAAAATCAACATTAATTATAGTTTTTTCACTAGTAAGAAGAAATATCCCTCTTTATTTGGTAAATTTTCAAAGGAAAATTCATTGAACATGTAAGAACATAGATCTCCTTTTTATTTATGAATCCTATTTTTCTGGTGTTTTGAGAAAAATAGGAGTTTATGGAAATTTAAGGAGTACACGCCGTGTACTTAGAAGTACATGCCGCGTACCCGGTTGTCATGGGTAGCCATGTACTGGCCATGTAACAGCTGAGTACATGATCGTGTGGGGTGACCTAGAGACCACCTAAAGCGGAGTCTGGTTAAGGCATGTACACAACATGTACATTAAATGAACACGCTATGTAATTTTATTTTTATTTGTTATATCGAACCGAGGTCGTGTGGCAGAAACACCTTCTTCTTGACTTGTCTTGTCAAGGAGCGACCGTAGGGCGTAATTCTTCTCCGATCCCCCGATTGACTGTCCGTTCTCCGAATCAACTACCGTCGATTGTGTTGGAATTTCCACGGTGAGTTCTTCCTTCTTCTAGAGCCTCATTCCTTGATTTCTCCTCTTTCGTGAGATATCCTTGGTTGAAAATTTTATATGTTTTTGTAGATCTATATCGTTATAGGATGATTCAAGGGCCAAAGCCATATTATATCGATCGTACAACTCCGAGGTAGGTGGTTTGTGCCTTTCTTTAGTAAGTCTTTTAATTTTATGTGAAAAAGTACCCAATACCCTTGATTGGGGTATTGCGTGTTTAGGAATTTTAACCCTGTTTATGCCTGTTGTACTTGTTTTCTTGAGTTAGGGATCTTGTTTGTAAATAGGGTTATTTTTCCATGATATGGAGGTGTTTTCCCATGTTTTATTTGATATTGACCATTTGGTCTAGCTTTTTCTATTTGTCTACTTGTTTCCATGCCTAGTGTTGTTAGGATTGAGTGATTTATTTGATGCTGTGATATGCTTTATAGCTGTTGAACATCGTTTGTGCACGATTTCTTTACACAGGGCTGTGGGAACCTGGTGTTGTGATACCATAGGGGGTATTGACATTGAGGGATTCCCCAGAGTGTCTACTATTATTTATCACACTGCAAGACCATAGGGGGATTGACATTGAGTGCTCCCTCAGAGTGTCTATAGTTACCATTATGAGACCGCAGAGGGAATTAACATTGAGTGCTTCCTCAGAGTGTATGTATTTTATCGTTAAAAGACTATAGAGGGAATTGACGGTGAGTGCTTTCTCATAGAGTCTTTATTTTGCATGATACCAAAGAGGTTAGACTATGTGAGCTATCCCAGGGGGCCGTTATATCTTTATTGTTAAATGATAAGTTGAACCAGAGGGGTTAGGCTGTAAGAACTTACCCAGAGGGTTACTTGAGATTGATTGGTTGAACCAGAGGGGATAGGCTATGAGAACTTACCAGAAGGTTGCTTGTTTTCATTTGGTTGAATGATTGACGAATGTAAATGAATGTAATTGAAACTATAGGGCTGTTTACTTTTGAGTACTTCCTTGTTTATTACTTCATTTTTCTTATTACCTGCCATATATATTCACTGAATATTAGGCACAAATCTTTGGGTGGTTTCCTACTAGGATTAATCTCACACCCTGTCTGGGTCATGCTTTTGGGACCAAATAGATTATATTACTGCAGGTATAGATAAGGGAAAGCTACCTTCTACTTCAGGTACTTGACTGCTGTGGAGCTGGGGAGCATAGAACTAAGCTAAGTCTTGTGATGCTGTTGGAGTTGTTTATTTGTTTTTCCTTGTACTTTGGTTTAGTACTATATTATAGCATTATGAATCATTTGGCTGATTTCCTAGATACTTGTGATATGTATCATTGTTGATATATATATATATATATATATTGTAGTTGTTTATTTACTTCCAGTTTTATGCTGTTTACTATTATATGGTATTATTATTTATTTTGATACTGTTATCTATTTCTTTCTACTATGTTACTCTTAAAATGAGGGAATAATTTACCCACTATGACACCCAAGTTCCTCACTGCTAGTCGATAGCCTCTGGAATTCAGGGAAATGCGCTTGAGGCCATGTGACCAACTGGGTACGGGGCACCTCTGGGTGGCACTTGGAACTGGGACATTACAAAGTGGTATCAGAGGGGTTCTTTTCTTCTTAACTTAGATTGGGATAGAAAGGAATATGTAGTTGGTAATAAGCTATTCCCGGGAGTAGCTAACCTGTGTTCAGAGAAAACCAATTTACCTCGTATATTGTATTTTTTTCTTCTGGTTTTGCAACTATTACAATTGATTTGATTTCACCATTGGGTGATTAACATGTTTTTTGATGTTATTGTTGATATTATTAAGGTTCTATTTCTATTTCAACCCAATGAGATGAGGGTATGCCATCTCATGCATCATATAGGCACTCTCTAGAGATCACATGTAATGCATTCTTGCCATGCCATTTAGGGTGCATTAGCGATTGCATGTTGTTGTGATAGATGTTGTACTAGATATGAATGCTGTTGTGATAAATGACTTAATAGAATACCTGCTATTTGATAGGGTATTGGATTGTGTAAGGTTTCATTTGAATGAACTCCAAACTTTGGTTATTGAGATGTTATAGGCCCTCATGGATCGAAATTTGGTGGATCATTGCACTATTATGCTTTTATATGACATGTACAAGATACCAAACTTTGATTCGCGGGGAGTATGGGCCCTCACAGATCATAATTTGGAACTTTAATGTTTGTTTCCATGTTTTTTTTTGGGTTCCAGAGTAGTTTTTGAGGCTTACTATTTGGAAAAACCTAGAATACATGGTGTGTATTTCTGAATACACGCCATGTATCCTTCTGTTTGGGAAGAAACTATTTTTATTAAGTACATTCCATGTATTGTATATACATGCTGTGTAGTCTATAACTGTGTCACTGGATGTGTGGGAAGAGACATGGGATTGAGAAATCCTTAGAGTAACTCGCTGTGTATTGGACATAAATTTTGTGTTGTAGGGATCATGTGTCCAACCGTGTGACTAATGATACAGATGGATGAAACTTAGGTTACACACGTTGTGTCAATATTGAACATTCCGTGTAGTGTAACCCATGTATCCAGCCATGTAAATAACAACACAGGTCGGTGAAATCCTTCTAGTACACACCATGTCTAGCATGAACATGCCGTTTAGTCTCGTTCTAGGAGAACCATGTGGGTTAGCCACGTAGAAGAACTCGGGTAGGGGAAAACAATTCAAGTACACACCGTGTCTTGGGAGAACATTCTGTGTGTATGGGGTGTTACATGACAAGGGTTGGCAGGAGTACACGCCCATGTGAAGACTTAAGGGAACACACTGTGTAGTGGTCATACATGCCGTGTATCCATGTTTTGTAAAATCTGACTGTTTTCTTTCTACTATTCTCTTCTTGCACTTCTAAGTTTTAGTACTTGATAATATTGAACTAAGGTGTGTGCTTGACCTTGTAGAGTCATGCCACCGCAATGTACTCTGATTGTATGCCAGATTTAGGGCAGTGACCAGACACCGAACATGGAAGATCAAGGATTACCAGTAGATCCTCCTACCGTGCTTATCTTGTCACTAGTCATAATTCTGGATACAGGTACCGATGCACAGTTCTGATAAGGATTCATGAGGTTTATATAGACCATCCAAGGAGCACCGCATCCTACCCCATCTATAGAAGAGTTGACGTGGGTCATTCAGCAGCAACATCCTCCCACTTTCTCAGGGGATGGAGGACCTCAGGCTGTAGAGTTGTGGTTAGAAGTCATGCTATCGATTTTCAAGCATCTAGAGATGCCTTTAGAGAGGAGGGTGAATCTTGCTATGTATATGCTTCGATATTCTGCCAAGAGGTGGTGGGATGTGTTCTCACTAGTAGGACACTAGCAGGTTATGGCATGGGATGAGTTCTAGCGTACCTTCTATGATTACTTCTACCCAGATACTTTGAGGGCCGATCGAGCCCGAGAGTTCATGATCTTGGAGAAGGGTACTCTCTCGGTCATAGAGTATTCTTCATGCTTCATAGAGCTGTAGTGCTTCACACCCATTCTAGGGGGTGATGAGATTTTCCTAGAGAGGAAGTTTAAGGATGGTCTCAAGCATGACATCTGATCTCAAGTGAAAATATTCAGGTTGATGACCATATCTTCCATAGTAAATCAGGCACTGATCACCAAACACAACCTGAGGGATTCTGGAGCTGTGGGACATGGCGGTTCAGCATCCAAAGTTTATTTTTCTCTAGCTGATAGTAGGAAGTGCTTTATAGAGTCTACACATGGAGATATGAGTAGAAGAGATACACCTCCAGGTATCCAGGTGGTATGATACCAGTGTGGGAAAGGCGAACATACGATTCCACACTGCCCGAGAGACCCAGTTGAGTGATGATTTTGTAGCAAGATGGGCCATCTTTAGCGTTTTTGTTTTTTCTTCTCACCAATAGTGGGTGATAGGGGTTCCTCTATGACTCTTCATTTAGGAGCAGAACCACCATTTTCCCATTAGTCTGGGAATTGGAGTTCTTCCGGCCGTTCAGGACGAGGTGGAGGTCACGACCGTGGTAGCCAGTCGGCAGGATTTCAGCGACAATAGGGTGGATCAGCTCAGGGTGGTTAGTCAGGGTCACAGGGCTGTGGTACAAGCTAGAATTTTATTGTAGAGCAGACCCGGTAGGAGTGGGATCCCAGAACCTCTACATTTCTAGGTACGATTCTTGTTGCCTCAGTTATAGCTTCTGTACTTTTCGATACAGGGGCTTCCCATAGTTTAATATCTGTTGCTGTTGTGGGGAGCCTTGGGCTTTTTATCTTTACTTATACTGATTTCTTGATGCCAGATACTCCGTTGGGGACTAGAAAGGCTAGTGTACGTTAGTGTAAGGAGTTCCCTCTTGATGTTGGTGGGTGTCACTTCTTATGGGACCTCTATATCCTAGAGATGAAAGGCTATGATGTCATTCTCAGAATGGACTGGTTAGTTCTATTCCAGGTTATTGTCGACTGCTATCAACATAGGGTGAGTTTCACATCACCAGAGGGTGGGTCATTTCTATATAAGGGTGAATGGAATGTCTAGGCGATCAAAACGGGACCCGAGCATCATGGGTTGGGAGGAGTTACAGACTAAATTTCTAGTCTATATCTGGATGACTGAGGGAATTAACAGATGGGATTTTCTCTAGTGGTGGATCGTTTTAGGGATTTATTTCTAGAGGAATTATCAGGTTTTCCTTTGGAGTGAGATTTAGACTTTTCTATTGAGATTTTTCTAGGATCAACATCGGTGTCCATTCCTCCTTATAGGATGGCTACACCAGAGTTACAGGAGCTCAAGAAGTAGTTAGAGGAGTTACAAAAAAAGGGTTTCATCCGACCCAATAATTCTCCTTGGGGTTTGCATGCACTGTTTGAAAAGAAGGTGGATGGTACCCTCATGATTTGTGTGGATTATTAGAAGATGAACCAGTTGATGGTTAAGAACCTATATCCCTTGCCGAGGATTGATGATCTCTTTGATCATATTCGAGAAGCCTGGGTGTTCTCAAAGATTGACTTGAGACCCGTTTATCATCATTTGTGCATTAGACCATTAGATATACCTCTTACAACCTTTTGGAGTAGGTATATTCTATACGAGTATGTGGTTATGATGTTCGGTCTCACAAACGTGCTTGCAGTTTTCATGGCACTGATGAACTGAGTATTCCATACATACTTGGATTCTTTCATGGTAGTCTTTAGGGATGATATCTTGGTGTACTCTTACACTTGACATGACCATTCCACACAACTTGAGATCGTTTTGAGTACACTGAGAGAGCATCATTTATATGCTAAGATCTCAAAATGCCACTTTTGGATAGACCAAATTCACTTCTTGGGTCATGTTATCTCAGAGATAAGAGTATCAGTAGACCAAGAGAAACTGAGGGTAGTAGTTTACTGGGATTAGTCGAAGAAAATCCTTGAGGTATGGAGTTTTATAGGTCTAGATGGTTACTACATATGTTTTATATAGGACTTTTCACGCTTAGCAGTGCCACTGATGGGACTGACTAAGAAGGGTGCGAAGTACCTATGGAAATATTCTTGTGAGTTAGCCTTTCAGGAGATGAAATGGAGGTTGACTTCAGCACCAATACTAGTATTTCTAGATCCGGGTAAGAGCTATAATGTATACTTTGATACATCAGGTATCAGTATGGGATTATTTCTTATTCAGGGAGAAGGATTCATTGCGTACGAGTCTCATCAATTGAGGCCACATGAGAGGAATTACCCGACACACGATCTTGAGTTGGCTGCAGTTGTTCATGCCTTACGCTGTTGAAGACATTATCTTTTGGGAGAGCATTTTTTGGTTTTCACTAACCAAAAAAGTCTCAAGTATATCTTTACTTTGTGCAATCTGAATTTGAGACAACGAAGGTGGGTTGAGTACCTTCAGTCCTTTGATTTTGAGCTTTCCTATATGCCTGTGAAAGGGAATACAGTAGCTAATGTGTTGAGTAGGAGGACTCAAATACAGGTAGTTCAGGAGGCCATCAATAGGTGGAAGCTTATGGATATGTTCTATGAGATTCATTTGGAGGTTCACAATAGACAGGGTCATACATTTCTTTCTTCTTTGGCTGTTACCTATACTCTACTTGATCGAGTGAGAATGAGGCAACTATCAGATTCTAAAGGCCTAGTCCTATGGGATAGTGTGTCAGAGGAGGACCCTATTCCTAGATAGAACATAGGCAAGGATGAGATCTTGCATTTTCATGGGCACGTATGGGTGTCAGTATACATATGTGAGGAGATTATGCAGGACTTTCATTCCTTAGTTTTGGTAGTTAATACTGGTGTCACCAAGATGTATCGAGATCTGCACCGCTAGTATTGGTGGGAAGGTATGAAGAGAGATGTTGTTGGGTTTTTCATGAGGTGTTCCACCTGTCAGCAGGTAAAGGTGAAGCATCAGCGACCAACAAGGATTTTGCAGAAGTTACCCATTATCGAGTGGAAGTGTAATGATATCGTGATGGACTTCATAATATGTTTACCGAGATCACCTCAAGGGAATGATATAGTTTGGATTGTCATAAAAAAACTCACGAAGGTTTCACACTTCTTGTTGATCAAGGAGACCTTCAGTGTAGATGAGATGGGAAGGTTGTACATCCATGAGATTATATATTTATATGGAGTTTCTCACTCCATTGTTTCAGATAGGGATGTCCGTTTTACTTCTCGGGTCTGGTAGGGACTATAGAGGGCATTGGGTACACATGTACTTCTGAGTACATCTTACCATACCTAGACAGATGGCCAGTCCGAGCATACGATACAGGTGTTAGAGGACATTCTTTGAGCCTATGTCCTAGATTTTGGAAGTTCTTGGGATAAACACATACCTATTATGGAGTTTTCCTACAATAATAGTTTTCAAGAAACTATTCAGATGGAACCTTATGAGGCTTTGTATGGTAGACCATGCTGATCACCCCTATGTTGGTTGGAAATAGGAGAGGCAGCTATGCTGGGGCTTCATGTTGTCTAGGAGACCACAGAGTAGGTGGATTTGATTTGGAAAAGGATGGATACTACACAATCATGACAAAAGTATTATGCTGATCAACGAAGACGACCTCTAGAGTTTATGGTCGAAGATCAGGTTTTCCTACGTGTCACACTGAGGTTGGGAAACATAAGGATTAGGAGACAAGGTAAGCTTTCGACAAGATATGTTAGGCCATTTGAGGTTTTGGAGAGAGTTGGTCCAGTTTCCTATTGGTTGCAGTTACCTCATAGGTATCAAGATATGCATGAATTCTTCCATGTTTCTCAGCTACAACGTTACTTTTTAGACCCGTCTCATGTTTTTCAACCTGATGAGGTTGAGTTGGAGGTGGATGCCTAGTTTGAAGAGCATCCTATCAGGATTGTTGATCGAAGTGAAAAGGTTCTCTGTAGTCAATCTGTTCCTCTGGTGTGGGTGTTATGGAAGCATGAGAGAGTATGAAAAAAGACTTGGGAGAGAGATACCAACATACGATTTCACTAGTCAGAGTTGTTCGAGGATTCTTCTTCTTATTCGCCACCTTCTTAGGGAAATTTGGGGATGAATTTCTTTAATAGGAGAAGTTTTTAAGAACCCAGATCTTCTTTTTAGATAAGAATCCTACTTTTCCTGTGTTTTGAGAAAAAGATGAGTTTTTGGAAATTTAAGGAGTACACGTTGTGTACTTAGAAGTACACGCCATGTACTGGCCATGTAACGGTTGAGTTCATGGCTGTGTGGGGTGACCTGGAGACTGCCTAAAGTGAAGGCCAGTTAAGGCATGTACAAGGCATGTACATTAAATTAACATGCCATTTAATTTTATTTTTATTTGTTATATCAGACTGGGGTCGCGTCTAATTTTCAGAAACACCTTCTTCTCAACTCGTCTCATCCAGGAGTGACCGTAGGGCACGATTCTTCTCTGAGCACCCAATTGACTGTTTTTTCTCCAAATCAACTGCCTTTAATTGCGTTAGAATCACCATGGTGAGTTCTTCCTTCTTCTAGAGCCTCATTCCTTGATTTCTCCTCTTTCGTGATATATCCTTGGTTGAAAAATTTAGACATTTTTGTTGATCTATGCCATTCTAGGCCGATTCAAGGGCCAATGACAAATTATATTGATTGTACAATGCTGAGGTAGGTGGTTTGTTCCTTTCTGCAGTTAGTATTTAAATTTTATGTGAAAAAGTGCCTAATACCCTAGATTGGGGTATTGCGTGTTTAATAATTTTAACCCTATTGATGCCTGCTATGCTTGTTTGCTTGAGTTAGGGATCTTGTTTGTAAATAGGGTTATTTTTCTATGCTATAGAGGTCTTTTCCCATGTTTGATTTAATATTTACCATTTGCTCTATCTTTTCCTGTTAGGATTCTTGTTTCCATGCCTAGTGTTGTTAGGATGGAGTGATTTACATGATGCTATGATATGATTTGTAGCTTTTTATCCAAGTAATACTTTTAGGTTTACTTTGGATACTAAACATCATTTGTGCACGATTGCTTTACATAGGGCTGTGGGAACCTGGTGTAGTGAGACCATAGGGGGAATTTATATTGAGGGCTTCTCCAGAGTGTCTATTATTCTTTATCACACTGTGAGACTATAGGGGGGATTGATGTTGAGTGCTCCCTCAGAGTGTCTATAGTTATCGTTACGATACCATAAGGGGGAATTGATGGTGGGTTCTTCCTCAGATAGAATTTGATTTTCATGAGACCAAAGGGGTTAGACTATGTGTGCTATCCCATTGGGTTGTTATATATTTATTGTTAAATGATAAGTTAAACCAGAGGGGTTAGTCTGTGATAACTTACCTAGAGGGTTACTTGAGATTGATTGGTTGAACAAGAGGGGATAGGCTATGAGAACTTCCTAGAGGGTTGCTTGTTTTCATTTGGTTGAATTATTAACAAATGTAAATGAATGTAATTGAAACTATAGGACTATTTACTTTTGAGTACTTCCTTGTTTATTTCTTTATTTTTCTTATTACCTGCCATATATGTTCACTGACTACTAGGCATAGATCTTTGGGTGGTTTACTACTAGGATTCATCTCACAACCTGTTTGGGTCATGATTTTGGGCCCAAAAAGATTATATTGATGCAGGTATAGATAAGAGAAATCTCCCTTCTACTTCAGGTACTTGACTGCTATGGAGTTGGGGAGCATGGGACCAAGCTGAGGCTTGTGATTCTGTTGGAGTTTTTTACTTGTTTGTCCTTGTACTTTGGTTTAGTAATGTATTCTAGTATTGTGACTTGTTTGGATTCTTTCCTAGATACTTGCGACATGCATCATTATTGATATATATATATATATATATATATTATCTAGTTGTTTATTTACTTCCTGTCTTCCACTATTTACTGTTATATGGTATTATTATTTCTTTCGCTACTGTTATCTATTTCTTTCTACTGTGTTACTCTGCCAATGAGAGAATAGTTTCCCCACTATCACACCCAAGGCCCTCACTGCCAGTCGGTAGCCTCTAACGTTCTGGGAAATGCTCTTGAGGCCATGTGACCGACCAGGTATGGGGCACCTCTGGTCAGCACCCGGAACTGGGACGTTACAGAACAATGGGTGAAGAATTTACTCCATAAAATTATGAAATATTATAGTTGAAGCCTTATAAAAAGAGAAAATAAAATACAATAAGAAATTTGTTCATAAAAAATACATCAAAAAGGAAGTTTCACTTCCTTTTTTTGTAAAGTAGTTCAAATTAATGAAGTCACAAGTTTCCTTTCAAAAATAAATTTCAAAAATAAATTAAGAAAACATTTTAAGAAATTATTTCAAAAATGGGATCACTGAGAAGTTCATCTTAATAAAGATAAAAAAGTTTAAACATGGAGTGGAAGATAAAATATAAGTACATAAAATACCTTTTAAATATTTTTTAAAGAATATCTTTATCGAAACCCACATAATAATAAAGAGTAATAAGTTTTACTTTTTAAAATATTTAAAGAGTAGTATAAAGATCACAGGAGATAAAACATATTAGGGTTTCCATATATTAAAGGAGAATATTGGTGGGAAGGAAAAATATAGATATGTAAAAGAAATAACCATTGGAAAGGATGAGAATTATTCTCAACAATGCTATATTTTTAAAGCAAACAAAATTCACCAAATAATAATATTTTTATGTAAATAATAAATTTACCTACATTAAAATAATAAATAAATTTTATAATAGGTAAATGGTGGAATAAAATTAACTTAAGAGTATATTAAAAAAAGATGGGTTGTATCCCAATGAAAAGAAATTTAATTGACCAAAAACCCTTACATCTTTGGTAATTTTTATATCAAAATAACATGAAGGAGGGATTGTGATATAGAATTGTAAATCCCATAAAATAATTTTTAATAGTGATAATATAATTCTATATGTTAGTAAGTTCTCCATGAGAAAGAAAATTTAGCTCACAATATGAAATATGTCTCAAGGAGTGGAAATTGAGATAAAGAACCCTTATGAATTTAGAAATATTTGAATCAAAATACCATGAAAGAAATAACTTGAAATTGATATTTAAATCCATTTAAATTAATTAGTAATATGAAAAAAATGTCCATGGAAATGTATACATCAAATAAAAGGAAACAAGTAGTGAACATGGAATAAGTCTCAAAGAATGAAAGTTGAGATGAAAAAACCATTACCCTGGGTCCTGGTTCATTATCCACGTGCACTTAAGATTATGATAAATAAAATTAAGTTTATTAAACAATTTATTATGAACCTTTTTCATCTATATTTCATTTTCTAAGGTCTATTTGTTATCATGTGTTATTCATTTATTAATTAATTATATTTTATTATGTTAGTTACTTTAGGTGGTTTGGTCAATTGCTCTGAACCTTCCTTAGTATATTGACTATGGTAAAATTTGTTATAAAATAGCTCTATAATCTCCAAAATTTTATAGGTTTATGTATTTTATAATTAAATTATCATAAAATTTGTACAATTTTATAGATTTTCCCAAAATGGACTCATGTTAAGAAAGGTGGCTTTATATCTTCATTTAAGGCAGTTAAATTTACTATGACTATTTACTATTAATATCAATTATAGAATGTCAAATATCATCATTAAATAATATTAATTTTTTTATCAATATAATTTCCATAAAATAAAAATATATTTTTAAAGTCATTTATGTTAAGAGGTTATGAAAAATGAAATACGTCATTTATATGAAGGCGGTAGCCCGCATGTGCGCATAAACTACACTTTTATTTTGAACAGAATGAGAGAGGGATGTAAAATGAAATAATTTACCATTTAATAATTATAAACATGTTAAAAATATAACATTTATTAATTAAATAACCCTTTTAAACTATCCAAGTAAGGCGATGATGAAAATTTTAACGCGTCATTCATGGATGCGGTAATCCGCAGATACGCATGATGAAAAATTTATTTTTCAAATGGTTTTGGACGAAGGTATAAAATGGATGTTAAACTAGTATTATAACATTGAATAATATTAATAATACTAATTTTATTATTATTTCATTTATATAACAGATTTGATGGGGTAGAAGTAAAAACAAATCACTAGTGTAGAAAACATTTTTTATGTCAGTTATTTTTTATTTTTTACGTCAGTTTTTGGCCGACGTTATTACATGAGATGTTATAAATATTTTTTTTATGTCAGTTATTTTAAAACCGATGTAAAAAACATAAATCCGAAGCATTTTTTGTGTCGGTTCCTAAAAAAATAACGTGTAAAATGCTTCAGAGTCATGATTTATTACGTCAATTTTTAAATAACCAACATGGTATACAGTTTATTATGATAGTTATTACATAATTGACTTAATAAACTACACCTCTAAAGTGTTTTTAGCATCGGTTATTAAAAAACTGACATGAAAAACAAGTTTATCACATCAGTTATGAAAATAACCAACGTGATAAACCAATCTGAAAGTGTTTTTTCACATCGGTTATTGTTTAACTCACATAAAAACATATATACTACATCAGTTATTAAATAAACGACATAAAAACTCCATTACCATGCATTTATTACATCTGTTATAAAATAACCGACATAAAAACAAAATTTATTTTTTAATAAAACCATTCAACCATTACTATGATCTTTCAAAGAAGACCTCAAACAAGCAGAAAACAGACCAAAACCAGACCAAAACAATACAAGAATACATACCAGAAAAATATCAGAACTAAACCAAAACAAGAATAACCAAAGCAAAATTAAACATTCACATACATAACATTCAAAACTTACAATGTCAACTAAAAAACATAAACCCCTTAGAGAGACCCTACCCCCATGGATAGCCCACGACCCCATTGGATATCCCCCACCCCCGAGGACACCCTCCCACCCCATAGAACCCCCACGCCCCTGGACAACCCCCTTGGACAGCCCCCAACCCTGGACACACCCTACCCCCTTGGAAATCCCCCACTCCCCCAAGACACCCCCTACCCACCTGGACAACCTCCCACCCCTAGAAAACACCCAACCCCCCGGACACCCGCCCACCCTTGGATTTCCCCACCCCTTCGATAGCTCCCCCTAGACAACCCCCACAACCCTGGATAGCCCCCCACCCCCTGGACAACCTCCAACCCCCTGGACAACCCCCACCCCCTAGACAACCCCCACCCCTGGACACCCTCCCACCCCCTAGACACCCCCACCCCTTGGACACCCCCACCCTTTAGACACCCCCATCCCCTGGACACACCCCACCCCCTAGACACCCCCACCCCTGGACACCTCCCACCCCTTGGACACCCCCACCCCCTCGACACCCCCACCCCTAGACACCCCCGCCTCCCTGGATAGCCTCTCCACCCCTTGGACACCCCCACCCCCTGGACACCCCCACCCCTGGACACCCCCACCCCTGGATAGCCCAACCCTTGGACACCACCCCACCCCCTAGACACCCCCACCCCCTGGATACCCTCCCACCCCTAGACACCCCCACCCCTGGAAACCCCCACCCCTAGACACCCCTACCCCCTTGGACCTCCCTCCCACCCCTTGGATAGCCCCACCCCCTAGACACCACCCACCCAACTAGACAACCCCCACCCCCTAAACACCCTCCCACCCCATAAACACCACCCCACCCCCTAAACACCACCCCACCCCACTGGAAACCCACCCACCCCCCTGTACACCCCCACCCCTGGACAACCTCCACCCCCCTGGACACCACCCCCTAGAAACCCCCACCCCCTAGATAGCCCCCACCCCTGGGCACCCTCTCACCCCCTAGAAACACCCACCCCTTGGAAAACCCCTCCACCCCCTAGAAAACCCCCACCCCTAGATACCCTCCCACCCCCTGGACACCCCCACCCTCTGGACACCCCCCATCCCCTGGACACCCCACCCCCTGAACACCCTCCCACCCCCTGGACACCCCCACCCCTGAACACCCCCACCCCCTGGACACCCCCACCCCCTGGATAGCCCCCCACCCCTGGACACCCCCACCCTTTAGACACCCCACCCCCTGGACACCCGCCCATCCCCCTGGACACCCGCCCACCCCCTGGACACCCCCACCCCCTAGACACCCCCACCCCCTGGACACCTCCTACCCCCTGGACCTCCCTTCCTCCCCCCTGGACAACCCCCACCCCCTGGATAGCCCCCGCCCCCTCAACTCATTAATATGCAATGTGATATACAACTGAGAATCAACTATGTTATTCAAGATGTATAATTATACCTTCTTCATCTATTTAGCTGACAAAAATTTGACATTCAAGCCATGAATACCCTTTCCCTAATTATTAACTCATTCATGGAGAGATGGAGGCAAACCTATGTGCTCCACCGCAGCCAAGTAGCTCATAAAAAACTCCGTAACCTCCTCATAAATATACTTTTTAATAATGGAGGCTTTAGGTCAATATGGATTCTTAACATACCCCTTCAATATTTTCACATAACTTTCAAAAGGATACATCCAATGAATATATATAGTTCTAAAAATCTTTGTTTCTTGAACCTGATGAACCATTAAATGAACCATTATATCAAAAAAAGTTGGAGGAAAATATATTTCTAATTGAAAAAGTATATAAATTACATCCTTTTCCAAAATGTTTAAAGCATTCACATCAATCACCTTATTACAAATTGAATTGAAAAAATAACACAACTTCATTATAGTCTTTCTAAAATGGATGGGAAATATTCCACATAATGAAACTAGTAGAAGTTGTTGCATCATGATGTGACAATCATGAGATTTCATACCTATCAACTTCAAATCCTTCAAAGAGACAATTTTTTTACATTTGAAGAATAACCTTGAGGCACTTTGATATCATGAAGACACTAACAAAATCTAATTTTCTCCCTCTTGGATAATTTATGACAAGATGGGGGAAGAAATGTTAATCTTCAATTAGGAGTGGGAGCTAAGTCCAAACGTATTCCCATTTATAGTAAGTCTAATCTTGCATTCAACCCATCTTTAGTCTTTCCTTTAATATCTAACAATGTTTCAATCAAACTATTGTAGATATTCTTCTCCACGTGTATGACATCAATATTATGTTTCACTTCCTGATATATCTAATATTATAGCCCAAAAAATATTTACATTTTCTTCTAAATATGTCTATCATTACCAGATTTATGTGTCTTTCCCAATGTCACATCAAGGTTTTGCACCCTATCAAAATACACATCAGGGGATAAAGGTTTTGGAGCAATAAAAAATTCTTGTGAGCCATTGAATTACTTTTTTAGTCTTCTATTAGAGTGATACATAGGAAAAAAATTTCGATGAACCATGTATACTATTTTCCTCCCACGATGCAATTGACAATATGAGTCTGTTTTTCACAAATTGGACATGCTTTATGCCCCTTAACACTATATCTAGACAAATTTTCATATGATGGGAAGTCATTTATAGTGAACATAAGCAATGTATGTAGTTGAAAATATTCCATTTTATAAGAATCATACACCCTTATACCATCCTCCCATAAAAGTTTCAAATCATCAATCAATGGTGACATGAAAACATCAATATCATTTCTGAGTTGCTTTGGACCAGAGATCATTATACTCAACATGACATATTTTCACTTCATATAAACTTCATGAGAGAGGTTGTAAATTATCAATAAAACAAGCCCTAAACTATGTGTTCTACTGAGGGTTTGGTATGGATTCATTCCATCTATGCACAACCCAAGTATGAGATTTCTAATTTCATTTCCAAATTTAGGATACTGATCATCAATTTTCTTCCATTGTTGACAATGAGCTAGATAACATATTTTTCTATCACATATCTGCTCATCAGCATGTCATCTTAACCTTTTTTCATCATGTTAATTAGAAAATAAACATTTAAAAATGATTAATTATAGGAAGATACCAAAATACATTAGCAGGGATCTCTGTAATCTCCACATTAGCCTGTTGTTTTTCTTTCAACTTATACCATGATGTCTCACATTTAGGACACTCTAACATAAATTCATATTCCCTTCTATATATCATACAGTCATTCGGACATGCATGTATTTTCTTATATCCCAATCCCATCGGTCATAATATTTTCTTGGCCTTTATAATGTGAATATGGAATATCGTTGTCTTTTGGAAGAATGTCTTTCAACAATTATAGCAGCTTTGTAAAACTTTTGTCACTCCATCCATGTTTTTACTTCAGGTTAATCAATCTTAACACCACCGACAAAATTTTAAAATCCGTACAACTAGGATACAATGGTTTTTCAGCATCACCATATAGACGTGAACCTGTCAGTTCTATCTCAATTTGTTCTACTACAATATCACAAATCATTTCTTCAATTCCATCAGAGTCACCATCATGCAAATCATCATCATTAGTAGATCTGACATTATATCCTGTTTCGACCTTCCAAATCCAAGGGATGTAACTCATATTAAAACCATGAAAAATTAGATGATCTTTGATCTCTCTACTTTTCAAATTATTCATATTAAAACATTTCAGGCATGGACATAAAAAAATTTCACTGCTTGGAACATTTCGTTTATCAAATTCCAAAAAGGCATCAACACATTCATCATATTCATTACTCATTCGATGTTCCATAATCCAACTTTGACTCATTATTACCTATAACAAATATCAAAATTATACATCTTGTTAAGATAAGATAATTTAATATTTATATGAAAAATATCATAATTTTAATGTAAAACAATTTTTAAATATAAAACAAATATATACGTATTTGAAAAGGATATGCATGAAAATGATTTAAAAAGAAAATATAGTTAGATATAACAATTTTATATTTATATGAAAATCATTTAGGATTACATCTCTCTCATATAGATCATGATATAACAATATAAATTCATCTTGGATCCTTTATTCTTAAGGTACAAAAAGAATACATCCTAGTGCAACTAAATACCAAATTCACCCTTTCGTAAACAATAAATATGAAGTATAAATATTAAAATATGTATACATTCACTACTGAAAATGAAACCTATACCAATGATTTGAAACATTGGGATATCCCCTGAAACCATTGGGATAGAATATCCCAATGATTTTTACAAATCTTTGGCATGATGGTCGTTGCAATAGCTCTATACCAACAGTTCTATAGGAACTGTTGGTATAGACTGCCTAAAGTTAATATATGCCAATGATTTCAATGAAACCCTTGGTATATATATACCAACAGTTCAAGAACCATTGGTATACAAAATTTCCAACATATAATCTATTCCAACGGTTCAAGAACCATTGGCATACACTCTCTAGTATATAATCTATTGCAACAGGGGGCTGTCCAGGGGGGTTCCATGGGGGTGGGGGTGTCCAGGGGGGTGGGGGGATATCCAGGGGGTGGGGGTATCTAGGGGGTGGGGGAGGGGGGGCTGTCCAAGGGGGTGGGGGTGTCCAGGGGTGTCCAAGGGGGTAGGTGGGGTGGGGGTGTCCAGGGGGGTGAGGGGGCTGTCTAGGGGGGTGAGGGGGCTGTCTAAGAGGGTAGGGAGTGTCTAGGGGTGGGGGTTGTCCAGGGGGGCTGTCCAGGGGGGTTGGGGGGATGTCCATGGGGGTGGGGGTGTCCAGGTGGTGGGGGTGTCTAGGGGGTGGGGTGGGTGGGGGGGTTTCCAGGGGGGTGGGGGATGTCCAGGGGGTGGGGGGGGGGGGGTTACATGGGGGTGGGGGGTGTCCAAGGGGTGGAGGGGGTGTCCCAGGGGGGTTGGTGTACAGGGGGGTGAGGGGGCTATCCAAGGGGTGGGTGGGGGGGGGGGGGTTTCCAGGGGGTGAGGGGGCTATCTAACCCCCTACCCCCTTGCACAACCCCCACCCCCTAGACACCCCACCCCCCTGGACACCCCACCCCCCTGGACACCACACCCCCATGGACAACCACCCCAACCCCCCTGGATAGCCCCCACCCCCCAAACACCCCCACCTTGGACACCCCCTATCCCCATGGACAACCCCCTCACCCACTTAGACACCACCCCACCCCCGACACCACCCCACCCCCTGGACAACCCTACCCCCACCCCCTGGACACCCCCACCCACTTGGACATCCCACACCCCCTAGACACCCCACCCCCTGGACAACCCCCACCCCCACCCCCTGAACACCCCACCCCATGGACATCCCCCCACCCCCTGGATATCCCCACCCCTGGACACCCCACCCCCTGGACACCCCTACCCCCTTGGACAACCCCCTCACCCCTGGACACCACCCCACCCCCTGGACACCCCCCACCCCTTGGAAAACCCCCTCACCCCCTGGACACCCCTACCCCTTGGACAACCCCTTCACCCCCTGGACACCACCCCCACCCCCTTGGACACCCCTGGACACAACCACCCCATTGGATAGCCCCCCCACCCCATGGACAGCCCCCACCCCTAGACACCCCCACCCCCTGGACACCCCACCCCCTGGAAACCTCTACCCCCCAGACACCCCTACCCCCCTTGGACAACCCCCTCACCCCTCGGACACCACCCCACCCCCTGGACACCCCTACACCCTTGGATAGACCACTCAACCCACTGAACACCACCCCCACCCCCCTTGGACAACCCCCCACCCCCTCGACACCCCACCCCCTGGATAGCCCCCCACCCCTGGACATCCCACCCCCTGGACACCCCCACCCCCATGGACAACCCCCCAACCCCCTGGATAGCCCCCATCCCCTTGGACACCCCCAACCCATGTACACCCCTACCCCCTTGGACAACCCCTTCACCCCCTGGACACCACCCCCACCCCCTGGACACCCCCTACCCTCTTGGAAATCCCCCTCACCCTTGGACACCACCCCCACCCCTTGGACACCCCTTGGACACCACCACCCCATTGGCTAGCCCCCCGCCCCGTAGACAGCCCCCACCCCCTGGACACCCCCATCCCCTGGACACCCCCACACACATGAAAGTACACACACACACACATCATAGAACACACATGGTAGCAACAAAAATCATAGAACTTGCATGATACCACTCCCATGGTTTATTTTACCAGAAAATAATTTAGCATGGTATAAAAGAACACTACGACACTTACCATGATAGCGAGAACAAACATAGAAAAATAACATCTCAAAATATAAGTTTAGGGCATTGCGAAAAATAAAAAATGAAACTGAGGTGTGTGAGGATTACTTGAGTGTTGCGAGTCAACCTGATAGATTTGGTGATAATAAAGATGATGAATGATGTTGAAAAAATGAGGTTGGAGGGCACGACTTCGAAGAATCCTTTCTAGGTTTTCCGCACGAGAGAGATGAGTCGTAGGTCACTCAATCGAAAAAAATAGAATGACAGAATACGAGGCGTGATAAATCATTTAAAAGATTTATCATGTCAGTTATTTAATAATTGATGTGATAAACTATTTTTTTATGTTTATAATGCCAGTTATAAAATAACTAATGTAGAAAATCCTTTATCATGTCTGTTATTTTATAACTGATGTGATAGATGGCGTTTTATCACGTCGGTTATTTTATAAATAACGTGATAAATCACTAAGATTTGCTTTATCACATTAGTTATTTTATAACTGACATGATAAAGCTCCCAGATTTGATCTATAACATCGGTTATAAAATAACCGACGTGATAAATCTAATCTCGGTATTTTTTACACAGCTTATAAAATAACTGATGTAAAAAATTGATTCTCGTCAATTTATCACGTCGGTTATTTTATAACCGACGTGATAAACCAATTTTTCCAGATTTTCACGTCAGTTATATAGAACCGACATGAAAAACACCGACGTGTTAAATGTTTTTTGCACTAGTGAATTAAGGGAGCTTAGTTGAGAACATTACCACTCCCTTTAGATGTTCTCCTTTGGGAAACACCTTAAGGCTCATTATCATGGTATTTTTTCTATAAAAAGGACTCTAGGATGTGGGGTGATATTTAAGGAGATAATAGGGAAATTTTTTGGTTGATATAATTCTTTATAATGAGTAAAGAAATGGGGTGATGAAGGGTGGTATTTATAAGTGAGAGGAGTGACATTTTTGAAAAAATATAAAAGGATAAGCCATTGTTCAAAGGAAGTAGCTTCAATAAAAGAAAATAATGGAGTATGGGAAGGTGAAGGTCAATACTAACTAAAAAAATCATTTTGAAACATGTTTTTATGTCTTTTACGTTATATTTTTTTTTACTTTTACCATTTTTTATTTTACTATAGTAACTACATTTTTACCTAATTAATTTAATTTTAATGCCTAAAAATAAAATGAGAATTATTACATAATTTTTACCTAATTATTCAAAATATGAAATCTATTTTTTAAAATAAAATTTCTAAGGTTTATAAAACTTAATTGTAATATTAGCACACATAACTTGTAAAAGCCCATTTTTTGAAAAAGTGTTTTTTAAGCATAAAAATTATATTTATGATAAAATTATTAATGTTATTAATTTATATTAAATTAATTAGTTTATTATTAATTAAATAATATTCATATGAATTTTAAATCAAGAAAAAAATTATACTTACTGAAAACATAATTAATAGAAAAATTAAAAAAATAGTTTTTTATTCAAATAAAAGATCCCTTAAGTTTCAAAATGTTAAACATCAGTTTTCTAAATTCAAAATAGTAATTTAAAAATAATTTTACTCTATAAATATGTTTTTTGTTCAAGAAAAGTGTTTTATAAATATTGAAGTCATATTTATTTTATGATAATGTCGTAAAAGCTATAATATTGGTGAAAGATGTATTTTTTACTATTCACTTAAAAATCAATATTTCTAGATAAATATAAAAAATTAATCCTGTTATATTTTTAACATGCTGAATTCAAAAAAAATCATTTTATAAAATTCAAATAATTAAATAATTAAATTTTATTATTAAATAAAAAAATATAATAAAGCTATTTTTTATTGATTTTTTTAAAGTGTTCTTAATATTATTTTAGATCAATTTATAATTTAAATAATGTTAATATATTAGTTTATACATAATAATATTTTAAAATTGGTTAATTTAATTTATTATGATAAAATATACAACACTTTAAAAAAATAATTATTTGAGAAAGAACAACCCTTTTTTTAATATCAAATCATATTAATTATCCATTCTCTAAATGTAAGCAATTTTAATAAGGTAATATATTTTTTTACTTACTAGATGTTTTTTTCATATTATAATTTTCTAATAATATTCATAAAATATTTTATGACTCATTTTAGTTTGGTGTTGCATGTGGAGCAAGCTATCTGACATAATATTTATTTAAATAAAAAATATATTCTAAAATATTGACGTGTTATAAATTACACACAAACAACCATAGTTATAATGACTCAGACTTTTTGAATGATAATTGTTTCCTAAAAATATGTGTTATATTATATTATACTAAAATAAAACCATATCTCTTTAATAATGAAGTGAATATAAAGGGAAATGTGACCATCTGAATTCGAACGTTATATGACCATTGGTCAATTATGACCACTGATTAATATGACCATTTGGAACAATACTCTTGATAATAATTTTAACATTATAATTAGTATTTATAAGTAAAATTTGACAAAGGATAATTAATACAGAAAGAAGAGTTGATGGACTCAACTAATATAGTCGTGCCATTTGAGGCTCATCTGTCAGAACTTAGGAGAGAGGTATCATCACTGGGGTTATCCCTTGACCAATCCCAAGCAAAGATTTAACAAGTGAAGCTTTAATGAAATCACATATGGGAGAAGATCAAGTTAGTAGAGATTATCACTTGTTTGATGTTAGCTGAGGAACCCCATGAAACTACCACCATCACACACCTTAATCTTAGGTCGTATGTCACGACCCATCCCCGGGGCCCATGCTGTGACTACCCCAAGCCCGCCTTCCATAGGCCAGGGTTGGCGACTAGCACCGAAAAGGTGTATCCCTATAACGGTAAGGCATTGCATTTAAACCTGTACAAACACACAACCAATAACACAACAAGAGGAAACCACGAAGTAAACTGCTGTAGTAAAAAGTGTACTGAAAGTAAAGGGGCCAGAATACAAGACCAACTAAAAATTACAAGTACATATGAAAAGAGAAAACAACTCATGGATTGTCCACCGAGGATCCTACCTGAAGGGTAGTTACAACTCACGATCAGTAGACACTACGACATGTCACGTCAAATGGTCCACCTCTGAGCACCATCCAATCTTAGCTCCCTCAGCCTCGATCAATGCTATCTGTTGTCTGCACAATACATATCAAGGTGCGGGCACAACCCATGAAGGGGTGAGTATAACAATATGCAATAGGGACCCCGAGACCCCCGAAGGTCTCCTAGAGTTCCACAAAGGAAAAAACACAAAGCAAGAACTCAATCACAAAGCATGAAGCAGTCATCGACTCTACTTAGTTATATGACCATACATATACCTAAGTTATCAAAAGATACTCGTCTCATTCATGAGAAAAACTTAAGGATCCAACTTTTAAGTCATTTTCACAAATGATCCACAAAGGAAGAATACCATAAAGGTAACACCATGAAGTTAACAATATGAAGGTAGAAGTACCAAAAAGGTAATGCCACGAAGGTAACACCACAAAGGTAAAGGTACCACAAAGGTAACACCACGAAGGAAACACCATGAAGGTGAAAGTACCACAAAGGTAACACCACGTAGGTAAAATTATCACAAAGGTAACACCACGAAGGTAACACCAAGAAGGTGAAAGTACCAAAAAGGTAAATACTCAGCTCACACTAGGTATATAACTCAAGTACAGAAGTATATATGATTATTCGTAAATCTAGATCATCTTATTTTGTCGAGAGGCTCTACTGCTGACCCACATAGGATCAATAGATACTGACCCACATAGGATCATTAGGTGATAACCCACATAGTATCGGTAGATACTTACCCACATAGGATTGCTAAGTGCTGACCCACACACGATCATTAGATGCTGACCCACACATGATCGATGTTCTTTCTTCACGTTACAGCCAGCCACGAGATTCCTGCACTAAGCATGCTTGATTACAGGAGGATCCAATCCCCAAACCATAGATTGTATCTCAATAACCACAAATTTCCATTAATAAGTAACCCAAAGTACTGCTATGATGTAAGGGTTCCAATGTGATGGACAACACATCAATCAGACACCCGGTATGTGACTTATAAGTGTTTTAGTATCGAGGGCCTGATTGGATTTGGGTTCGATCCAACCCAGCTGTACTCCAAATTTCTAAAAAACTCAAGTGGAGTAAACCAAAAGGGCAGTCTCTCTAAAAGGGTCTCAGTGCCGCTGACAGTTTGTCAAACGGATGCTCGGATTTCAAGTTATGACTCCTTTAGCGAAACTTGGCCTGGAAGGGTCCGAGTCCGGTCCGACCGACCCGGTCTGGGCTGACCCGACCTAGTTCGGGTCAACCCAACCTAACCCTCCTAGGAGGCATGGCTCACTTGGCTCGCGCGGCTCGACCCACGGAGGGGTGCGGCCACCTGGGCTCGTGCGGCCCAACCCGCGGAGGGGCGTAGCCTGCTTGAGGTGCGGCCTGCTGGGGCTCGCGCGGCCCAGCCTAAGGAGGGGCGCAGCCTACTGGAGGCGCAGAACACTCGGGCTCGTGTGTCCTGGCCTGCGGAGCTGGGTGGCCTGCTGGAGGCGTGACCTGCTAGAGTGGGGTCCACCCTAGGTGGCACGGGGGGAGCGGTCTCCCCCATTCGAAAGGCGGAGTGATGGGGCCTCTTGGCACTGCCAGGTCACTTGAAGGACCCGCTACGGGTCCTGATCCACTGCTGTGGCTTCCGAGCCGTGGAAATCCTCAGCAGTGCGTGATGATGCGCCGCCCGCCTCTGTTCGTAGCCGGCTAGTTCCAGACTCCGCTGTCCACCGTGGCGATATGACACGACCCCCCTTCTCTGGTGGCGCGCGACGACATGCCGCCACTTCCTTCGCGACCAGCCGTTTCCAGCTGCCGCCATCACCTGCCGCGGCTATGGCCGGGGACTTCTTTGCCAGCGGTTCATTAAAGTGCACCACCATCTCCTCCATGTTCGGCTGTTGCCAGCCATCGCCGTCACCCAACATTCCGAGTTTCATCCAACACGAATATAGTGCTCGCAAAGAACGTTCCAAATTCCAAAAAAAAGGTGGAGGGTCAAGGCCTTATTCATTTGCCCCATGCCCTCCATGTTAGCTTGATATAAAGATGGTTGAATAATGATACACCAACTCTTGAATTTATACAAGAAATAAACCCTACCTAAAGATCATTGAAGAACGTCGTGTTCGAGGAAGAGTCGGGGTTCGTCGATTGATGGCGCTCATCACCGCCTGCTAGTACCGGTCCCATCCTCCAAGTGGTTGGCATCGCGACACTTTATCAGAACTTTGTCTCTTGGGGAAGTCGTGCCAATACCTCTATCTATGCTCCATATAAATAGAAGAGGGGGAGAGTAAGTAACGCACGTGGAATTAAAGGGAGTTCATTTAATAGGAAACTTCTTAATTCCAATGGAATTTTAACAAAGGATTTGAGGAGTCAAGCCATTTAATGGCTTGACACGTCGTTGGTCCCACCACACCACTTGTCCTTTGAAGGAAAAAAGAAAAATAAAAAGAAAATAACATAACATGTTATTATATCAATTTTTTTTTCAAAAGTTCGCAAAATTAACTTTTTCACCCAACCTACTGCAGTCAAAGTGAAGCCTCCCTTAAGAGAATCTTGGTGGTACAGATTCAACGGTGCCCACAGATTTTTAATTCGATCACCGATTCAAAAGTTATAAAACACCTCTCTTGTGTTTATTGAACATACCTTAAAAAAAGTTCAGAAATTCATTCCAGGCACACTGGGCCTTGAAATCACACGTCGTCAATTTTCACAGACTCATAATAATTCCTTATAATTAAAAAAAATTACATGGAAAATCTGGGTCTTTACATTCTCCCCACCTTAGGGTTATTCTTCCCCGAAAACTACAACATAGACTAAGGAAATAAATTGGGGTACTGATCACGAATCTAAACCTCCCGCTCCCATGTTCTCTCCCGGAGGTTCCTGTGCTGCCAGCGAATGTGCACCAGAGGTATCGATCATCCATGAAGGACCCGCTCCTATCGATCTTCAATCTCCATTATAACCTCTGTAAAGGTTTCCCCATCATCAATTTCCAGCTCTCCCCATTCGATGACATGCGATGGATCATGCACTTACCTCCTTATATGCGATACGTGGAAAATGTCATGCACCCGGTGCATCTGTGGGGGAAGATCCAGATAATGTGCTACCTTGATAACTCTATTGAGAACCTGAAAAGGTATGATGAACCTTAGAGATAGCTTATCTCCCCATCCGAATCTCCAAAAACCTCGTTGAGGTGAGACCCATAGGAAGACATGGTCTCCCTCCTCGAACTCCAAAGGTCTCAGTCTCCTGTCAGCATAAGACTTATGCTTTCTTTGTGAAATCTTCATCCTCTCCTGGATGATCTGTACCTTCTTAGTGGTAGCCCATACCATATCCGGACCCAAAAGTGCTGACTCTCCTAGGTTTGTCTAGGATATAGGTGATTTGTAAGGTCGACCTTATAAGGCCTCGAAAGGTTCCATACCAATGGTGGAGTGATAGATGTTGTTGTACGAAAACTTCACCAAGGGAAAGTTATCCTCCCAAATGTGGCCAAAATCTAGGATGAAAGCATGAAGAATGTCCTCAAGTGTATTAATGGTCCGCTCCGTCTGACCATCCGTCTGTGGATGAAAGGCGGTGCTCAAACATAGCTGAGTCCCGAACACCTCTTGTAATCCCTTCCACAATCAGGATGTAAAACATGCATCACAGTCAGAGACGATCGTCTATGGAACCCCATGAAGTTGTACAATCCCCTTTACGTAGAGGCGTTCCAAGCCCTCTACTGATCCCCGCTCTCAGATAGGTAGGAAGTGGGATGAATTGGTGAGTCAGTAAACGATCACCCAGATGGAATCATGTCCCCTAGATGTATGTGGAATCCCTGTCACAAATTCCATGGAGATACTATCCCAATTCCACTTCAGTACCTCTAGTAGCTGAGCTAAGCCTGCTGGAACCTGATGCTCGGCCTTCACTTGCTGACATGTGAGGCATCGTGAAACAAAATCTGCCACTGCCTTCTTCATCCCTAGACACTAGTGCTGATTCCGGAGGTCTTGGTATATCTTCTCCACACTAGGATGCACCACCAGAGGGGATATATAGAACTCCCTAAACACCTCCTCATGTAGCACCACTAGTACCATGGTGAACCCTCTAAAGAGAATGACGTGCTCCCCACCTTCAGAAAATACATCAAGTGCCTGTCCTGTGGATATCTGAGCACGTCAAGCCTTGCAGTCAATGTACTCTAGTTGTGCCTCCTAAACTCACTAAAGAAGTGAGGGAGTGACAATCATAGACTAGAGGAAAGATACTCCATCTCTATCCACAAAGGATATCTGCAACGTGGATAGATTCTCTGTCTCCTCACTTAGAAGCTGTAAACAAGACCTCTTGCTGAGTGCGTCTGCCACTATGTTTCCTTTCCCAGGAGTGTAGAATATCTCAAATTCATAGTCCTAGAGGAAATCTAGCCAATGTCATTGTCTCAGGTTCAGTTCCTTATGTGAGAAGATATACCTGAGAATCTTGTGACCAGAGTAGACTTTAAAACATTCTCTCATCAAGTAATGTCACCACATCTTCAAGGAGAATACCACTACTGCTAACTCCAAGTCATGGGTTGCATAGTTCTTCTCATGATGTCTCATCTGTCATGAACCATAAGCGATCACTACTCACTTAAGTATCAGAACACATCCAAGTCTGGTCCCTGACACGTCACAGTAGACTACATACCCAACCCCCTCTTTTGGTAGCATCAAGATGGGGGCACTCGTCAGTCTCTGCCTTAGCTCTTGAAAACCCTGCTGGCATATATCCATCCATATGAAAGGTTGTCCCTTCTTCGTCAAAGCTGACAAGGGTGCCTCAACTCTAGAAAAGTCAGGTACAAATATCTGGTAGTACCCAACCAATCCCAGGAAACTTCGCACTTCAGTCACACTTCTGGGTGGATCCCAAGAAAGCACAATCCCTATCTTCACCGGATCTACTGCAACTACAGCTTCTGAGATAAGGTGTCCCAGAAAGTGGACCTTCTATATCCAGAACTGGAACTTCGAGAGCTTACTATAAAGCTGGTTCTCTTGGAGTGTATCCATAACTATCTGTAGATGATAAGAATGCTCCTCCTATGATGTCGTGTATATCAAGATGTTGTTAATGAATACCACCACAAAGCGATCGAGGTATGTCTGAAAGATCCTGTTCATGTGTCCCATTAACACTTTAGGGGAGTTGGTCATACTGAATGGAATAACCAAGAAATCATATTGCCCATACCGACATCTGAAGGCCGTCTTCTTCATATCCTCATCTCATACCCTGATTTGAGGTCTATATTTGAAAACCATCGAGCTCCCTTCAGCTGATTGAAAAGATCATCAATCCTCAGAAGTGGATAATTTTTCATTATGGTCACCTTGTTCAGGCACCGATAGTCCACACAGAGTCTCAAACTACCATCTACTTTTGTGGCAAACAAAATCAGGGTTTCCCACAGAGAAACACTGGGACTTATGAACCCCTTCCTCTGAAAGTCCTCCAGTAGTACTCGTAACTCGCAAAGCTCTGCAGGAGCCATCCGATATGATGGTGTAGATATCGGTTTCATCCTAGGGTATAGGTCGATGTAAAAGTCTACCTATATGTGTGTAGGTAGTCCCATAACATCATTAGGAAAGACATCGACATACTGGTCCACCACTACAGGATAGCTCAAACTCTCAACATCAACTGCTCCAAGGGAAGGCTAGCCAACTAATGTGTGATCGGCTGCACCCTCCTCTGGGTAAGTCCATCCTGTGCTATAAATATTCCCTTCTCACTAGTGAAGGAAAACCTAGTCCCATCCTCATGGACACACCACACTTTTCACCTAATACAGTCAATCTAAGCATGGACTGTGGATAGCCAGTACATAACCAAGATGATGTCGTAAGGCCTTGATGCCGCTACTAGAATATCCCAGCCAAAGCTCTTGCCACCTAGAGTAAGATCACACTACTGACACTAGTGTGTAATTTTTGAATCTTCTCCCGTAGGAGTCTCTAATCGCAAGGATCAAGACAACATCTCCACTAGAATCTCTGTGCTCCAAACAAGAGCCATGGTAATTAAAGAGTGACTGGAACCTAAATCTATAAATACTACAGATAAGGTGGAGTAGACACAGATCGTACATCTAATTAGCTCTGTAGTGCCATGGTCATAGGCCTCAATTGCCTGGAGCTGAGCTTATCCCTGTCCTCTTGATCTCTATGGTCAGGGTGGACCACCTGGAGGTGATGGCGGTAGAACCTCGAATTGTCGCCCACCACCTTCTGCACGACCAGCTCTTCTACCACATTCTCCTACTGCCCACGGACATTCTCGATTGAACCTTTGCCTCTATCTCAGTGGTCCCTCGACCATCTGATCGTCGTCCGTAGACGGGTCGGGAAGTCGGGAGCCATGTGACCCTACCCACCGCACGAGTAGCACTACATACTCCTCATCCATCATCCTCTATCCTGTGATCCCCGCACCACCGAACCTGTATCCTGGGATCATTCACCAGAAGGTATGGCCCACTTGGGCCCCTGCATCATCCATATGCTACCTGCTGTGGATGACTCTACTACCTGATGTCCAGTGGTGGCTCTCGCTATCGGTACCTACTCAGCTAGGAAGATCTCCACCAAAAGTGCTCACCCTAGCACCCCAGCCTGCATCGGAATGCTGAGCGATATTATTGATGCTTTGATATCCTGTCAGAGACCCTAGTCAAAGGTCTAGGCCCTGAAGAAAGGGTCCCGTACCATGTCGGTGGAGTAGCAAGAGAGATTAATGAACCTCTCCCAGTACTGGGCCATGGTTATGTTGCCCTACTGTAAGTGCACCAGCTCTTGTATATGCACTGATTATAGGTTCACTGGGAAGAACTCTACCCTGAAAAGGACCTCAAAGTCTTCCCAGGTGAGGGTCACCTCGTTGTGTAGATGGAGTGTCAGACTCCACCATCTCCCAGCTTCTCCCTGGAAGAGACTGGTAGCTAGGATCACCATCATATCATTTTATGTCCTAAATAATCAAAAAACTCTGGCCACAGCCTCTAGCCAGTCCTCATCCGCCTGCAGATCCATCTCACCTCAGAAACTCGAAGGCCACTGCCACTGAAACTCATGCAACACACTCAGTCAGTGTGTACCCTCTGCTGGTGGGGCTGGTGGAAACGGCTACCCAAAGGGTAGTGGTGGTACTGGTACACCACCTGAAGGTGCTAGCACCGTAAGAGGGCCCTACACTGAAGCCTCGTCGCTCAGTGGGCCGTCATTGCATACTCTCTTAGGAATCCTGGCTAACTGTCTACGTGGCAGCATCCTAAAATAAAAAAGGTGCTCCATGGTCAATAAGTTATACATGGTGAGATGACTCAAAGAGATCATAAGAAAAACTTTTCAAAACACACACAATTAGTGTTTTTATCCACTGAGTTGGAAATCAGAATTCAGGGTCCTGGTGTATGGATACGTCGGCTACTGCACCAACACTGGATTCCCCAAACTGAAAACCACACTTATAAAATTTAACACTATTGCCACACAGAAAAGATCAGAGTCCTAGTTCTTCAGTATAACCAACTCCTATAATACCACTTTGTCATGACCCATACCCTAGGGCCCATGATGTGACTATCCCAAGCTTGCCTTCCATAGGCTAGGGGTTGGTGACTAGCACCAAAAAATAATATCCCTATAACGGGAAGGGATTTCTATAAACCTGTATAAACACACAACCAAGAACACAATAAGAGGCATCCATGAAGTAAACTACTGTAGTAAAAAGTGTACTGAAAGTAAAGGGTTCGAAATAAAATCCCAACTGAAATGTACAAGTACAATTGAAAATAGAAAACACCTCCAAGATCATCCACCGAGGATCTTACCTGAAGGGTAGGTACAACTCATGATCAATAGACACTGCGACACGTCACATCAAATGGTCCACCTATAAGCACCGTCCAATCCTGGCTCCCTCAGCCTTGATCAATGCTGTCTGTCATATGCACAAGACACAACAAGGTGAAGGCATAGCCCATGTAGGGGTGAGTATAAAAATACTGAGTATTGACCCTAAGACCCCCAAAGGTCTCCTAGAGTTCCACAAAGGAAAAAAAACAAAGCAAGACCTCAATCACAAAGCATGAAGCAATAATTGACTCTATTTAGGTATATGCCCATACATATACCTAAGTTATCAAAAGATACTCATCTCATTCATGAGGAAAACTTAAGGCTCCGACTTTTAGTCCATTTGCACAACTAATCCACGAAGGAAGTATACCACAAAGGTAACACCACGAAGGTAAAAGTACAACAAAGGTAACACCATGAAGGTAACACCACGAAGGTAAAAGTACCACAAAGGTAACACCATGAAGGAAACACCACGAAGGTGAAAGTACCAAAAAGGTAACACCACGTAGGTAAAAGTACCACAAAGGTAACACCATGAAGGAAACACCACGAAGGTGAAAGCACCACAAAGGTAAAGACTCAGCTCACACCAGATATATAACTCAAGTACATATGTACAGACGATTATTCATAAATCTAGATCAGATTATTCTATCAAGAGGCTCTACTATTGACCCACACAAGATCTATAGATGCTGACCCACACAGGATCGATGTTCTTTCTTCACATTACAGCCAGCCAGGAGATTCCTGCACTAAGCACGCTTGATTCTGGGAGGATCTACTCCTCAAACCATTGGCCGTATCTCAACCACCATAAAGTTCCATGAAGAAGTATCTGAAAGAAACACCATGTCACAAGGGTTCCAATGCGATAGATGACACGTCAATCAGATGCCCAGTCTATGACTTATAAGCGTTTTATTACCGAGGGCCCGGTTGGATTCGGGTTCGATCCAACCTGGTCATATTCCAAATTTCTCCAAAACTCAAGTGGAGTATACCAAAAGGACCATCTCAGCACTGTAGATGGTTCGTCAAACGAATGCCTAGATTTTAAGTTATGGATCCTTTAGCGAAACTGGGCCTAGAAGGGTTTGGGTCCGGTCCGACCCGGTCTGGGCCGACCTGAACTGGTTTGAGTTGACCTAGCCTGGCCCACCTGGGTGGCACGATCCACTGGGATGACACGACCCGAATCACGGAGGGGCGCGACCTACTGGGCTCGCGTGGCCCGACCCGCGAAGGGCGCGACCCGCTGGGCTCGCGCGGTCCGACCCCAGAGTGGCACGAACCGCTGGAGGCACAGCTCGCTGGGGTTCGCATGGCCCGACCAAAGGAGGGGCGTGGCCTGCTAGAGGCGCGACCCACTGGGGCTCACGCGGCTTGGCTGGTGGAGGTGTGTGGCCTGCTGGAGGCATGGCCCATTGGAGTGGGGTCCGCCCTAGCTGGCACGGGGGGAGCGGTCTCCCCCATTAGGGAGGTGTGCCGCCCACCTTTTTCTACGACCGGTTGGTACTGGCTGCCACTCTATGCTAAGGCAATATGCCACAACCCCCCTTCTCCAGCGGCGTGTGATGGCGTGCCGCCACTTCCTTCGTGGCTGACTGTTGCCAGCCGCTGCCATCACCCACCGTGGCTACGGCCGTGACCTTCTTCACTGGCAGCACGCGACGGTGCACCGCCATCTCCTTCACGGCTGGCCACCGCTGTCACCCGGCTTTCCGGGTTTCATCCAACCTGAATATAATTCTCGCGAAGAACGCTTCAAATTCCAACAAAAAGGGCGGAGGTTCTGGGCCTTGTTCGTTTGGACCGCACCCTCTACATTAGCTTGATAGCAAGAGGGTAGAATAATGATACATCTACTCTTGAATTTAGATAAGAAATAAACCCTTCCTCAAGATCGTTGGAGAATGTTGCATTTGAGTAAGAGTCTGTGTTTGTCAATCGGCGGTGCTCGTCACCACCCACTGGTATCGGTCCCATCCTCCAAGTGGTTGAATTCATGAAACTTTATTAGAACTTCATTGTTTGGTAAAGTCATGACAATACTCTTCCCCAAGATCCATATAAATAGGAGAGGGGGAGGGTGAGTAATGCATGTGGAATTAATGGGGGTTCATTTGATAGGAAACTTCCTAATTCAAATGGCGCTGTTATAAAGGATTTGGGGAGTCAATCCATTTAATGGATTGAAACGTCTTTGGTCCCACCATGCCTCTTGTTAGTTGGAGGAAAAAGAAAAAGAAAAAGAAAAAGAAAATAATATAAGAGGTTATTTTATTAATTTTTTTCAAAAGTCCACAAAATTAACTATTTCACTCGACCTACTGTGGTCGAAGTGAAGCCTCCCTTAAGGAAATCATAGAGATGCAGATTCAATGGTGCCATCAGATTTTTAATCCAAGCACTGGTTCAAAAGTTAGAAAATGCCACTCGTGCGTTTACTGAACATACCTTAAAAAAAGTTTAGAAATTCATTTCGGGCACACCGGGCCTCGGAATCACGCACTTTCAATTTTTGCAGACTCGTAATAATTCCATATAATTAAAAAAAATTACATGGAAAATCTAGGTCTTTACATCGTATGTGGGTTTAATAAGGGGTTACATGTCCAAGCCTTAGTTAGTTAAATTGTAATTCTTTTTTATAAATAAAATTTTTATTCCGTCAATTTTGTTTTAAGAATAGTTTTGATAAATTGATTTTTCAAAAAAAAATGTACTTTTTAGAAAGGATGTAAATATATCATAATAAAAAATTTTATTATTAATAATATTTATTTTAATGAAATATTATGATAAAAACACACTTATTTAAATATAAATTATAAGATAATTTTATTATGACATTAAATATTTTTAAGTGTTAGAAATTTTACAATGCATTTTCAACCCACCATTTTTGTAATAAATAAATATTTTAATATTTAAAAGTTAAAATTATAATTCTTAGAGAATTATTATGATAAAATTAATATAATATTTGAAATCATCATGTTAAATTTAGGTTATGGTGAATTAATGAGAATTTTAAAAAATAATTTATTTTTTCTTGAGTAATAAAAATACAGTGTGAGGTTTACGGTAAGTTTAATGACTTTATAATTATTTCATAATGATGTAATAATTATTTAACCACAATACACGACCTAAAATTTGTTATTTTATTAAAATCAAGTATTTTAATATATTTTAATCAATTTCCAAACCAATAAGTTACTTTCCAAATTCTAAAATGGAAACTTTAACATTATAAATATTATTTTGTGAAAAATTTACTTTTTCCTTGTAAAAAAAAGTAATATAATATTATTTTTTATTATTATGAGTTAAAATAACATAAAATATGTCCCAAATGTTCAAAACCATGGAAAAAAGCCATGGTAAGGCCCATGGTTTTTCATTTTACACAACCTAAATTTCCAAGGACTATATTTGGAAATTATTAAACAAATTCTCCACTTTTTCTATAAATGCCCACCCATTTCTCCATTTAATTTCACTAAAAATACTTTCTCCATGAATATATTCTATTTTTACCTCCCAAGTATTCCTACCAAGGTTTCCTCAAGCCCCAAGGTCCTAGTCCTCAAGTTTTAGGAGTTACTTCTCAAGGTAAGGGAATTATCCTTTTTTTCTCTTCAATTCAAGAGACTCTTTTCATATATGTATTATAAATGTTATGGATACTATATTATATTACCATTATTATCATACTTTTACTACCAAATTATGTTTTATCAATGATATAACCTTGTACTTACTCATTTTACCCTTTTCTAAAACCACGGTTTATACCCATTATGCTAAAAAAATTACTTCTCAAAATTTCCCTCTTCTCATCAATAAATTATCTTTTACTTTCATTATTTGGATACCCAAAACATTTTATTTTTCGTGGGTATTTTACTTATGTTTAAGAATTATTTATTTTATTTTGGTATTTACACATAAAAAACCCACATTTCCTTTCATGGATTAAAAATGATGTAATTATCATGTATTTAAGCTCTTTTTATGACAAGATTTTGATAAGAAACCCATTATTTATTCTCCATGGTTTATTAATAAAATGATTTATTATGATTTATGTGTCTCACATTAATTGATACATATGAATGGTGCACCCTAAAAGTGCTTCAATGCATTGGGTAAATAATTTATTCTCTATAGATGACATGTTTTACGATACCTTGGCGAATAACCTTAGTAATTTTCATTTAGGACACCTTGCTGATTAACCTTGGTGATATGATTATGAATTTATAAGTTAAATGTGTAACCAAATTTCCATGTTATGATTAATTTTATTTTTTTATTATATCCCTCATGTTCTCTTACTCATTCCATAATGATATTTCTCATGTTTTTATTGATATTCCTCAAAATCCCATGTAAACTGTTTCCCTTGCTCATTCCATTACTGGGCCTTATGATCACCCTTTCCTTTAATTTATGTACCTAGGTTATGATATAAATTAAATGTAATTAGGATGAACCAATTAATAATACTTTCAAGTGTATTAGAAGAATGTTTTAAGTTTTCATGTATTATATACCTTATTTACAAGAAATTAAACTTTAAAAGATCTTTTGTTTGTGTAATGTAATGAAAATTTATATTATAAAAAGGGTGGGATTCCATATTTAGTATCAAATAATGGTTTATTTTTTTTTGGAAATTAGGATTTGAAAAATTTAGGAAAAACCATGGAGAAATTTTTAAATATAGAAAAATATCCTGGTATTTTGTTTAAATATTAAGTAAGTGGTTTCCGAGAAAATAAATCCTTATATGGACACGAACAAGTGGATGTGGCTCTAGAATAGATGTCTCTAGGGGTAACTCCAAAAACACTATTTTGACCTAGACTCGAATGGGAACTGGTGCATGAAAACGAACCTTGTTGCACTTCTAGTTTGACACTCCTAGGGGATATGTTTGGTTAACTACAAGCTTTTTATAAACCATTATGAAGTATATATATAAAATGTAATTATTGTTGAAGAATAACATATTTAAGCAAGATGTTTTAAGATATAAAATTCTTTTAGAATTATAATATTCTTAAAAGAAACATGTTTCTCACTAACGATTTATTCTTTTAGAAAATAGTGGGAAATAGGAGGAACCATGTAAACAATGATCATAATGGACCATGCATTGATGGCCCTCCGATGGAATATGGAATGAAAAACTTAATGAGAATGATAAATAAACTAACTCAAATCATGAACAATAACTTGAATCAAGCCAAGAGACTAGATTAACCTCGAAGGGAACAACTTTCCATTGATTATATTATGCATCAACTACCAACTTCTTTTAGTGGATATACTGACCCATTAATTGATGAATAATGGATAATCTATATAGAAACGATATTTTTTTACTCCATTATTCAAAATAAGAGAAAGTGACCCTAGCTATGTTCCACTTAGAGGGAGAAGATGATCAGTGGTGGAAACTGATTAAAAACTTGAAGCTAAGAAGGGAGATTGATTCTTTGGATTTGGAAGAGTTCAAGGGATCCCTTTTTAATAAATATTTCCCTTGTTTGATGCAAAAAATGGGGATGGAATTCCTATAGCTGATGTAGAAGGAAAATTAAACTATGGTATGCTAAGAGATGAACTTTACAATACTTTCTCACTACACCTCTAGATTTGTTATGGATCCTAATGGAAAGGTTGATAGATTCTTTGGTGGACTAAGACCACATATATAGAGGAATCTAGAAAATAGAGACTATGATAGCTATGAGGAGATAGTGAGGAGTTTTATAAAAGTGTAAATGGAGTTCGGAAAGACACAATGATCACAAAAATATAATGAAAATAAGAGATCTTTAGAACCAAAATTGGGGAGGAACAATGATAATGGAAGAAGAGGAAAACAAGTCCAACATCCCACATTAAAAAAATGTGGTAAGAAGCATTTAGGTAACTGCTTAATTAGGAGTGTAAAATGTTACAAGTGTGGAAGAGAAGGCTGTATATCAGGGAACTATTATAGTGAGGTGAATCCTTAACTTCTAAACACTAAAAACAAAGGAAAGATGGTGTTGGCCTAACCTGAAGTCCAATGCTTCAAGTGTGGAAAGATTGGGAACTTTTCCAATCATTGTTCAAATCAGAAGGTAATGGAGGGGAATAACTATCAACCACATTATAGGCTAAGGGAGAAATTTTGGGCATTTTCTATCATAATGACTGAAGTAGAAGATATAAATGATGCGGTGGAAGGCACTCTCGTTGTTATTTCAAAGATAGAAATTACATTGTTTGATTATAGTTCTACACATTACTTTATCTCCTTCAAGTTTGAAAATAATATAGAATCAATCCCTAAACTTATAGAAGTAGAGTTATCAATCAAGACCCCTGAAGAGATTATCCAAGTATCAATAGTGTATAAAAACTATAGTATTAACTTTGGAGAGTATAATCTCATCATAAATATAGTAGTCATTCCCATGGTGTAATTTGACACTATACTAGGGATAAACTAGTTCTCAAAGTATAATGCTAATATAAACTATATAAGTAAGGAAATATAAGTAGTTTAGAATGGAAACCTATAGTTTCTTTTTCAAACAATAGATATCCCAACCCGAGCTTTTTCTAGAGGTACATTTCATAGCCTTCTTTATGGAGATGATCGGTGAATAGGAAGAAGGAAATGAATGTATAAGAATAGAAAATGTTCACATCATTCAATAATACATTGAAATATTTCATAAAGAGATGCCTAGACCTCCCATAGAAAGAGAGGTAGAGTTCTCTATTGAACTCATACCTAGATCCAAGCTAATATCGAAGACCCCATATAGAATGGAGAATAAAGGAATTAAAGAAACAACTTCAAGATATTCTGGAGAAGGGATTTATCTGACCAAGTGTGTCTCCTTGGGGAGAACCTTTTCTATTTATGAAGAATAAGGATAGATCAATGCAGCTATGCATTGATTATAAGGAACTTAATGATATCATATTAAATAACAAGTACCCTCTCCCAAGGATTGGTGATTTATTTGTCCATCTTTGTGGGGCTCAATTCTGATCAAATATTGATCTTCAATCTGGTTATCATCAATTCAGGGTGAAGAAAGAAGATATTCCAAAACCACCTTACAATCAAGATATGGACATTATGAGTTTGTTGTTCCACCCTCTAGATTAACTAATGCTCTTGATATATTTATGGATTTAATGAATAGAGTCTTTAAGGACTACCTTGATAAATCTTTGGTAGTTTTTATTGATGATATTATGATATATTCCAAAAGTCGTGAAAAGCATGAGGATAATTTAAGTGTTATTTTTCAAACTTTGAGAAAGGAGGGGATATTCACAAATTTTATAAAATGATAATTTTGGTTATAATAAGTTTCTTTCTCGGGGCATATTGTAACCAATGAAAGAATATTAGTTAACTCTTCCAATACAAAGGTTGTAAAGGAGTGGCCTCATCCTACAACAGTAACTGGGATTCATAGTTTCCTTGGTTTAATAGGATATTATAAGAGGTTTGTGAAATTCTTTTCACAAATTTCTAATCCACTAACCAAGTTAATTTGAAAAGGGGCTAAGTTCATCTAGACAAAGGAGTGTGAATAAATTTTCCAAGAGTAGGAGAAGAGATTTTTTACTGAAACTGTGTTAACTCTATCATCTATCAAAGAAGAATTAACTATATTTAGTAAAGAATCTATGAAAGGTATTAAGAGCGTTCTAATGAAAAATGACAAGGTGGTTTCTTATGAATCTCTATAGTTAAAGACTCATGAGAAGAATTATCCTACGCATGACCTGGAGCTTGCTGCGGTTATTTTTTATTTGAATATATGAAGATACTATCTTTATGGAGAGAAATGTGATATATACATAGAACACCAAAGTATAAAGTATATTTTCACACAAAAGGAATTTAACATGAGACATATAAGATGGTTGGAACTTCTTAAAGACTATGACTATTCAGTTCATTATCACCCTAGAAGAGAAAACAAAGTCGCTAATTCATTAAGTAGGAAAGACCCTATTGTTCTAGAAATGATGAGGATTCAAGGAGATCCTTTGATCAAAGACCTAGTAAAACTGGACATGAGAATTGTAAGGTAATGGATATCATCAAACCTATCCCAAATGATTTCACAACCATCATTACTATATAAGATAAAGAAATATCAAATAGAATATCCTTTGTTACAAAATAAGATAGAGGATGTAAAGAATGAGAAGTTTCCTGAGTTCAATATTGATCAAGAAGGTGTACTGAAATTTCGTACAAGGCTATGTGTCCCATATATTACAGGAATAAAGAAGTATCTGATGGATGGAGCTTATAAATTTACAATCTATATACATCCTGGAAGCACTAAAATGTATAGGGAACTTCATGATAATTATTGGTCGGATAACATGAAAAGGGATATTTTTGAATACACCACAAGGTGCTTGGTGTGTCAACAATTGAAGTGGAAGAGTGAAAAATTCCCAAAGGGGTATTACAACCACTACCCATACCAACATGAAAGTTGGAAAATATCACTGTGGACTTTTTCACTAGTCTCCCAAGAAAATCTAAAGGAAATAATTTTATATGATTTATATTGGATCAACTCACCAAGACTTCCCATTTCATCACTATTAAAGAAGATTTCTCTCTTGAACAACTTTACAATATTTACATAAAGGAATTGGCGAGGTTGCATGGGATGCCACTTTTTATCATTTTTTATTGTGATAAAAGGCCTACATCAAAATTTTGGAGAAGTATTTAGCATTCTCTGAGTACCGAATTGAATTTTAGTATGACCTATCACCCCAAAACTGATGACCAATCTAAAAGGACTATTCAAATACTTGAGGACATACTAAGAACATGCTCAAGGGAATTTAAAGGTGGATAGGAATAACATATCCCGTTAGTTGATTTCTCATACAATGATACCTTCTACTCAATTATTAAAATGCACTCTATAAAGCTCTATATTGGAAGCAATGTAGAAATCCTACATGTTGGGATGAAGTTGGTGATAGAAAATTTCTTAAGCCTGATCTCATGTAAGAGATGATAGAAAAGGTTCATGCTATCCAAAAACACATAAAGGCTTCTCAGAGTTAGCAGAAAATCTATATTGAAAACCATTTAAGGGACTTAGAGTTTGATTTTGGTGATAAATTTTTCCTTCAAATATTACCATGGAGGAGAATCACATGGTTTGGTAATAAAGTGAATCTTGGACCTAGGTACATTGGCCCCTATGAAATCCTTGACTGCATAGGAACAGTGGCCTACAGACTAGAACTTCCACCAAGTTTATCTTATGTTCATGATTTATTCCACATATCTCTCTTGAGGATGTATATACTAGACCCTTCACATGTAATGAATCTAAAGGTGGTACAACTGGAACATGAAATCTCTTATGAGGAGAAACTGGTGGAGATCTTAGACTGTAAAGACATGGTTCTACACAATAGGACTACCCACCTCGTCAAAGTGTTGTGGATGAACCATAAATATGAAGAAGTGATGTGTGAACTAGAGGATAAAATGAGGCAGAAGTACCCATAACTTTTCTCAAATGAGAGAACATGTTGAAATTTCAGGGATGAAATTTCTTAAGGGGGGAATAATGTAATGACCCAAACTTTTTAAATGATAATTGTTTCTTGAAAATGTGTGTTATATTATATTATACATAATGAAACTGTATCTCTTTAATAATTAAGTGAATATAAATAGAAATGTGACCATCTAGATTTTACTATTATATGATCGTTGGTTAATTATGACAATCAATTAGTATAACCATTGGGAACTATACTCTTGATAATAATTTTAACATTATACTTAGTGATTATTAGTAAAATTTGATAAAGGATAATTGATATAGAAAGTAGAGTCGATGGCCTCAACCAGTATAGTTGTTACTTTTGAATCCCATCTATCAGAACTTTGGAGTGAGGTATCATCAATATGGTTATCCCTTATCAAAGACCAATCCGAGCTTTATAAAGTGAAGCTTTAACGAAAACACATACGGGAGAAGTTCAAGTTAGTAGAGATTACCACTTGGTCGATGTTAGATGAGGCACCCTATAAAACTACCACCATCGAACACCTTAATTTTAAGGTGTATGTGAGTTTAATAATGGGTCACATGTCTAGGACTTATTTACTTAAATTTTAATTTATTTGTATAAATAAAATTATCATTCCATCAATTTCATTCTAAGAATAGTTTAGATAAATTGATTTTTCAAACACAAATTATACTTTTCAGGTGGGATGTAAATATTTCATAATAAACTAAGGTATTATGAACAATATTTATCTTAAGAAAATATTTTTATAAAAACAATCTTATCTAAATATAAATGATAAGATAATTTTATTATGACATTGAAAATTTTACGTGTCAGAAATGTTACTATGCATTTTCAACCCACTATTTTTTTAATTAATAAGAATTTTTATATTTAAAAGTTAAAATTATCATACTTATAAAATTATTATGATAATATAAACATTATTTTTGAATTCATCACATCAAATTTATATTATGGTGAATTAATGAGAATTTTCTAAAATACTTTATTTTTTCATGAATAGTAAAAATACAGTTTGAGGTTTACGGTATGTTTAATGACTTAATAATTATTTCATAATGATTAAATAATTTTTTAATCACAATACATGACCTAAAATGTGTTATTTTATTAATATAAAGTATTTTAATATATTTTAATCAATTTACAAACCTATAAGTTACTTTCCAAAGTCTAAAATGTAAACTTTAACATTAAAAATCTTATTTTTGTGAAAAATTTACTTTTCCATGAAAAAAAAGTAATATAATATAATTTTAGATTATTTTGGGTAAAAACAAATATTTCCCAAATGTCCAAAACCATGGGCAAGCCCATGGTTTTTCATTTTCTACAACCTAGGTTTCCAAGGCCTATATTTGGAAATTATTAAACAAATCCTCCACTTTTTCTATAAATACCCACCCATTTATCCATTTAATTTAAATAAAAATACATTATACATGAATATATAGTATTTTTACCTCCAAAGGAGTCATACCAAGGTTTCAAAAATCCCCAAGGTCCTAATCCTTAAGTTTTAGGAGTTACTTTTTGAGGTAAGGGAACTATCCTTCTTTTCTATCTAATTCAAGAACCTATTTTCATATATGTATTCTAAATGTTATGGATAATCTATTATATTACCATATTTATCATAAAAATAATTACAAATTATGTTTTATCAATTAGATACCCTTTCCCCACTGATTTTACCCTTTTCTAAAACCACGTTTTACCCATCATGCTGCTAAATTTACTTCTTAGAATTTATGTCTTCTCCTCAAGAAATTATCTTTTATTTTCATTGTATGGATACCCAAACCATTTTATTTTCCATTTTTATTCAATTATATTTAATAGTGATTTATATAATTTTGTTATTTACATATAATAAAATCAAATTTCCTTTTTGGGGTTAAAAATTATGTAATGATCATGTCTTTAAGCTCTTTTTATACTAAGATTTTGATAAGAAACCCATTCTCTATTCTCCATGGGTTATTAATGAAATTATTTATTATGATTTATGTGGATAAAATTAATTAATATATATTAAGGTTTAACCCTTAGATCTCTCTAATTCATTATATAAATAATTTAATCTTTATATTTGACATTTTTTACGATACCATGGTGAATACTCTTGGTAATTTTCATTTATGACACCTTAGTGATTAACCTTGGTGATATAATTATGAATGTATAAGTTATTTTTTATCCAAATTTAAATGTTAGGATTCATTTTATTTTTATTATGAAATTCATCATATTCTCTTTCTCATTCCATAATGATATTCCTCATGTTCTTATTGATGTTCCTTAAGATCACATGTAAACTATTTCCCTTGCTTATTCTCTTACTGGGCCTTATGATCACCATTTACTTTGATGTATATCCCTATGTTATGAGATTCAGTAAATGAACTTAGGAAGAACCAATGAAGAATCATTTCAAGTATATTAGAATAATTTTTTATATTTTCATGTATTATGTACCTTATTTACAAGAAACTAAAATTTAAATGATCCTATGTTTGTACAATGTAATGAAAAATTATTTAATAAAAAGGGGGGATGCCATATTAGAATACCTAATTGGAAATACATGACAATAAATCATTATAAAAATATAATCACTTAAATTCTCACATCATAATATTATCACTATATCACTTTATTTGTTAATCCCCCAGCATGCTTATCAAATGAAAATATACACACACTTTTAATTCATCACTTAAGTTCTATATGTTTCCCCATGGTGTAATAATTCATGTTGAAAATTCAATTCATAATAATTGTAACTTATCAATATTAAAAATTCATGAATAATATATATTATCATTCTTTCATAATAATTAAACTCAAAAAAATCACATAAGTTAAAAAAAATAACATGACACATATCTTAGCATGTTCACATAACATGTTACTAACAATCTTAGTTACGCTACTAAAAAAAATTTTCATGCATACTACAACACTTCTTAATTTTAGATTTTTCATTATTTATTTTCTTTAATCACTTATAAGATACACATCAAAAAATTTCATATAGGGCTATTAATGATTTAAAAGAATGATTATAAAAACTTTTCACTAAGACTTTTTCATTTAAAATCAACTCATTTGGAAAACCTTAAAATTAAAACCCTTTTAAATATTTCTTCATAATAAGGTGTCATTAAAATTATTTTTTTAAAATACTATCAATCCATTTTATAAGAACTATTTTTTAAAATAAATGAATGTTTAATGAAAGAACTATAGTCATTTATTTATGATAACCAGTTATTATAAAATAAAATTTTCCAAGTAGGTCTCACCAAATATTACAACACATATTATCAAACGGTATAAAGAAAATTATCAGAGACAACACACTTAAGTAAATTTTCATAAAAAATTTCATTATTAATTAAATAATCCAAACTATTAAAAAATTATCCAATTTAATTTATAATTCATAAAAAATTTAAATAATCCACCCGCTACTATAATTAAAAACTTTAACATGTTTCATGTTAAACTGATTAATAATTCTAAGAAGTTTAAAACATCCCATGAATGATGTTAAATTTTTCATATTTAACTTTCTTTCCATAATAACTCATATATCCAGAAAAGTTACATGATTTCATGAAATTATTTTTTGTTAAACTAACACAACTCTACCATGTTATTTATTGAGTTAATATCAATGTGCATAAATTCATTACTAGAAAATACAAATTAACACACAACATGCATCATAAAACATGATGTTAAAACAAAACACTTTATTTAGCTTAAAATATTCCCATATTGTAAATAAATATTCATCTACCAAGAGAATACTCAAGTAGTACCATAAAATATTTAACATTTCCATTTATTATTCACAAAAAGTGAATGTAATTACTTTAAAGAGTTTTAAATTAATACCACATAGTATTAATCTAGTGATACAAGTACCTAAAATAATATAAATAGAGTTAACACAGGAATACAAATCAAGATAACCCATCCAAAACACCATGATATTGTCTGTTCTGAGTAGCCTTGACTCTCCTACATGAATTTAAAACACATCATGAAAAAATTAATCATGATGGGTGAAGTTTCCCCCCTCTTCATATATTTTAGGCCATAACACACATCACCAAAATAAGGGAAACCCTTCATAAGTAAAATAACATAAAAATATAATTACTTGTATAATCCATGGCATAAAATAATTTAACTCACATTATAAAGTAGAATCCATTCCAGAAACACCTTAGGACAATATAAATATAAGCATCCACAAAGAAAAAAAATTATGACCAACATGGAAAGGTAATTTAATATTAATTAGAAAATAGTGAAAATAAAAAAACATACAACATCCCCTTACCATGACCCAAATCTCCATAACACCAGGCTTGAGAGAAGAGTTATATAATGAATATAATAATAGTATCCACCCATGCCATATCTTCATAACACCTAGCTCGACTAGATAGTGATGGAATGAAATAAAGAAGTTTAGAGAAACCCTTTCCCCATGACATATCCCTATCCTAATACTAGGCCTAAGGAATGATTTATACATACCATATCTAAATTTAATTCTGGGGTAGGTTGGTTGTAAAAGGTTGTAGTGGTATAAGAAATTGGATAATGGGATTCAATAGGTGGGTTTTAATTATAGAGAATGATATAAGTACTAATCATTCATGTGAAGGGATTGAAATAAAAAAGGAATGATGATAATTTGAGTCATTCAATTCTAGGGACTATAAATTGAAGGATTAAGTCTCAAAAATGCAATTAAAAAGTCTCAAAACATATCAAGAGAAGAACTAAACAATCCCCAAGTGGAGGGGAAACATCACTGGTTGACAAGCTTCCTTTACACTGATGAAAGAAACTCAGTCTGACACTGATCTTGAAACTTCCCCATAATAAAACTGACTCCCCATTATCCCTGAGGAATAAGAACCACCACTACCCAGATGTCTTACATAGCATCATTACAACCAACAAAAACTAGTGCTTCCTTTGAGCATAAACTAAACTAAACTAAAGGTTATATTCAACTCCTTCAACCAACCCTATGTCTCATGATTCAAAATGGATCCTTAATACTTCTATATAACTTAGCACTAAAACTCTTTGAGTGTCTCCTCGAAGTATCATTATCACAAACCTACACTATATAGTTATTTACTATCACATCTTATAGAACATCATTGGAATAAACTAGATGGGACATTAACCTGGATCCATTATTAAAAAAGAAAAAATGTTAGGTACTCCTAAGATGGTACACAAAATATATAAGGTTAATTAATTAATTAATTTTAAAAATATTTCTTATTTTACACCCAATTAAAAAACAATAACAAACAAACATGATGAATGATTCTTTCTTAGGTCTTAACCTCATAATAAACATCACTTTTCCTAGTATATTTATTAAAATTAAAGGTCATTACATTGGATAATATAGGGATCTAAAATCCTATGTTATAGCTGGTCTCCATTTTTTACAAAACACACTAAGACTAGTTGATACTATTGCCTTAACAAAACATCCAATCCTCACCATTTACTATATCCAAACTCTATCATATCTCACAACCATCAACTATAATCCACTCTTTTACAACCTTCTCTATCTAAAGGAACCCATCTCGGGTTAACAATGAATAAAGGGAGACAATGACCCTAAAAACCCACCTCCAATAGCCCATGAGTTAGTTACTAGCACCAAGGATATACAAAACACACATATAGGAAGAATTAACCTCAATATAGATTTATAGAATAAGAGATAAGATGATAATTCCAACAACCAAATCTAATAAATAAATAATCAATCCCAATACATGAATGTAATTTCATACATAACTGAAATAATTGAAAATAATGAAATAAATCCTTGTCAGTAATCAAGAATATCCAACAAATCTTGAAAAACTACTTAACATAGTAACACCTATATCAATCACCAAACAGATCGTGAAAACCTAAAAAAATAGTTTATATATATGTAGGGTGAGCATAACATGTTTAGTTAGTAGGATCCTCCCTAAAACCTATCATGCAAAAAGTAAAATAAGTATAATAAATCTTAGTGAATAAATAAATGAAGCCAACTCATCACCTAAATAGTTAATAATATTTTCCTAAACTCAACATGGATCACTAACCAAGTAACACATAAAATTAAATCATTCTATATCAAAATAATATATATAAATAAAGGTATCCATATTCCATATCTCTACTGGTTTGTCACTCTCATACCTCAATGCTATACATCCTGTGCTCATCCCTTTTATAAGTTATCATGCACCCCATGCACAAGTATCATAACTATTACCAAATCTTGTGTATCATGAAACCTCATAATCATCATCATCCCTAGTAGTAACCAACTGTATGCCCAAAATACACCATAGTCAATGTAAATGAATTATACCTCAAGCCATCATAGCCCATGCACGTACACCCATGGGAAGTTGGAGACACTATGACCAGATTCAAGTATGTGTTATACCTCAAGCCATTGTATTCCACACATAAATTTATATTAATCTAATATCCATCATATCCTATTTAGGAACACACACTATATCATAAATCATTATAGACCATGATATGTCTACACCAACTACATTTAAAGGGAGAGTAGGGGAGAGGGAGAAGTCATCCATATATTATCTTTACATCCTAGATGTTGGAGAAAACACTCCCAAAACATTTGGGTGTCAATTTACCTACTAACATAGGTGTTAAAACATATAAAATTATAAAATATAGAATAATATCATATAGAACCACACTAAATTCAACTACCTTGCCTTAGAATCATCTACCACTAACATCACACGAGACAACTAGCTTCCATCACTATGGTCTAGGTCTCAAACAAGAATATTGTTGGTCGGAGTGGACAACTAAAGAGGGGGTGAATTAAGTTAACAATAAAAATTTCTATTTAAAACAATTTAAAACTAAATCCCATAGTTTAGAAAAAACCTAGTTAACTAAAATAGTAGAAATATATAATTTGATGATTTCTAAATATTTCTCAAAGGCTCGATCACAACCCAGTTAAAAAATTTTAAATTTACTATAAATTTTGAAATAGATATAATCACATAAAATACATTATATAAATAAATGATTAAATATAACTATCATAATATTTATTTTCAAGAGTTTTTTAATGACTAAGTTGATTTTACAAAACAAACTAATTAAAAACAAATTAACATATAGAGGAAATAAATATAAGAGGTTTAGTCTCAAGATGGGACAAAATACTCTCCACTTGAAAATAACATATATCCAATAAAATTTATTAAAAAAATAAAAAGATCCACAACCTGGATCAGGTTTTATAGTTACAACTATACACAAAGAAGTCCAGACTACACAAAAACTCTTCCACAGTTATTCATGGGATAATAGGTGTAAAAATAAAAAGAGGGAGTATCTAGTACTTTCCAATATAGTATAAGAGAATGTGATAATAAATATATAGAGTAATGTAAACACACCTTGTATGTAAGATAAAAATAGTGAGAGAAATAGATAAAAATAGGGAGAGTTTAAAGTATCTCAATCTGATCAACTTTGGTTGATCAATTATCTTTAAATATATCTTTGAAAAATATTTGAATGAATATTGTATTGAGATGTTAAAACAAAGTGTTGTGTAGGAACATAGTTAAGTAGTCTATATAATTAGTATTTTAGTATAATTCCTCTATATTTTTTTCCATGATTGGCTCTATTTATTAAAGAGAGAACCTTCTCTAATTATCCATCAAAGAATATTGATAAATTAATCCTCATACACATTAGTCTGATCTAAAATCATTAAATTATATGAATATTCAATAAATAATTCAAAATATATCCATTAGTTTTTTAAATATTCAACACTACTTAAGTTAGAAACAATCACATATACTTTACTTAAGCATGATCACTATAGATTGTGGTTACTTGAACTTGCAGTTACTTGAGATTGTGATCACTTGACATGGTAAATTTCTTGCAGTCACTTGACATAGTCACTTTCTTGTGGTCTCATGAAAAAATAACTTGATATAGTCACTTTATTTCTATATATGGTCACTTCATTTCTTCATGTGGTAGGTTTAATACTTTATCAAAAATCCTTATCTGTTTACATGGTCACTTGAAGTCATCATGCGTAAATTTTAATCCTTCACGTGATCACTTAAACATTAAAAGCAGTTAGTTTAGTACACATTATTTTAGTTCAAGGCCTAAAGAAAATTTTCTCATCCAACACACAATTACATTTTTTTTTCATTCAGTCACTTAGACTTCAACATGCGATCACTTCTATATAGTCACTTGGACTTCACAATTAGCAGAACATCTTCATATAGTAGGTTTATATGGTCACTTCAACACTTATCTATTTTTTATAGTTTTGGTTAGATTTTTTTAATATCATAAAACATAAATTTTATTAATAACATAAGAAACATGATTTGTGGGAATTAAAATAACGAGTTACTAGATTAAGCAAACAGTCTCACCCTTTTTGATGATCACAAATCATAACAGAGTATATGAAATTAATTGAAACAATATTTATACCCCTTTTAGGATTATAAAAAATTATTCTAGTGGTATATGGATATAGAAAAGGAAAAATTAAAAATATATTAAACAAAGTGATGAATAAATAAAAATAATAAATTTATAAAGAGAAACATATAAAGGAAATAAATTATTTCATTGATAAATAAAAAATGACTATAAAATGAGTCTGAATCATATACTATAATCATAATCAGAATTTGACACAACATATTTTATTTTAGAATAGATAATAATATATTTTCCTTTGGATTTATAGGCCGAGGTAGGGGGTTTAGGTTATTGTGAAGATATAGAAGAATGTTCTTGAATAACAACACACCTAGAAACAAGTCTAAGATATTGAACAACTTTTCTAAGAGAAAATACAAATGGGTTTGTAGAGAAAGTATTAGAAGTAGTTTTTTGAAGAAATAGATAAGTTAAGAGGTTCCATAATGGTAGTATTGGTAGTATAAAGGTATGTTTTGAGAAGTCTAGTGAATTATTTTATAACTCAAGTTCCATATAAAAACCCATATCTTTAATACACCTTAATTCATGATTTATTACATAAAGGTACAAATAATATAATCCCAGAAGATCATTATACCTAGTGTATTTGATAAATTAGGTACATAACATAATAAATTTAATGGGAATAAAACATAATTCTTTAAAACTCCTTTAATATGCTCTTAAAAATCCATTTCTCTTCTAAAACTGCATGGGATAACTTGGGGATGTACGTAAGAAAGGGTTGAGCTATAAATAACAATAATGTAATAATCAAAGAATAACATGATGAAAGAAATACATGTTAGTAAATATGAATATAAAATATACATAAAATATATTATAGTTATAAACATGAATATTGAATCATGATATATGATGATAACTTGAAGGCAACATGTGAATGTGGCAACAACATAAAACATGACAAAATCATAAGTCAAGGATAACTTCCAAGACAACATCACATGGTGGGAATGTACCATTATAGATTATATTCACTACATAATTTCATACATAATGTCTCATGAGATAAAAAAATTATCCAATGCATTGGAGGGATATTTAATTCTAGGGCCACCTATTACATTCATAATATGTACATGCATGAGTGTGCCATATAGATTATACAAAATATGGATATATTTCATAAATTTTAATCCCACAATTAATTAGTATTAGTTAAATACATGGAACTCACAAATAAATTAATTATAGGTACATATAAGTTAATAACCTTGAGTATAAATGAGTATGGGTATTTACTATACAAATGTTTAGCATGGAAAATCACAGGATAAGTTTGGCAGCATAACAGGGGTACATAAAGAATCATGTAAGGGATAAATGAGAGTGAAATGATTATATCATAAATTTTAAATCATAATCATAATAAGAGGTATGTTTAAAAACATTTCTCAACATGAAAAATTGAAAAAAATGCCTAATATAAATAAGGTGGTTGAATAAAGAGGATATGGAGAGAAACCCTTACACTGAGAGGGATCTTCTAAAAGATTGGTAAGAGATTATTAAAAGCTTGGGGGAACCATGGGAGGGATATAAATTGGGAATGTAAGAGTGAATTTTTTCTATAATGGGTTTTAGTGAACAGGAATGGGAGGCTGGGTGGGTTTATATAGAAAAAGAGAGGATAACTCTTTATTAATTTCCAAACTTAGGTTTTAGACTCTATATGATAAAATAATATAAATAAAAAACAATCACATGATTTTTACCCATGGATTATATGAAATAGGAGTGAATCCATTAATTTATAATGCTAATAACCAAACTCATTAAAATAATACTCTTGGTGATGTGTAAGTGAGTCATGTTTTAGAAGAATTGATTTCAAAACCTTAAAATATAATATTGGTTTTGGAGGATTCATTAAGGGTTTATAAAAATAAAAAAACAACTTAAAAAATAAATTATTGTAAATTAAAAACACAATTTTGGTCATGGATACTCTTTATATTATTTATTACATCACTTTTGGGATTTTATGAGGTCATAATACATATAATATAATTATACCGTATTTAATTTTTACCCAAAAATTCATCTGTCTTAGAAAATTATGAAAAATTCACCATTAAATAATTTTTAAGTGATAATTTTAAGGATACTATCTATTTTATGAAAATAATTCTCTAATTATGATAGTTTACACTTTTAAATCAAAATTCCCCATTTATTGAAAAATAATTTTTTTTTGATAATAACAGTTTTCTGACCCATATAAAATTACATTTGAATTCATATAACTATATTATAATTTATATTTAATTAAATAGTATTTAATAATAACATTTTATTAAAAAAAATTTATTTAAAAAATTATTGAATTCATCAAAAAGTGTGTCTTGATTGAAGCTATATATCTCCCAAAAATATACATCAAGTTTCATTATATTAAAATTTATTTCTTTTCAAACTCATTATTTAATCATTTATAATAAAATATGAAAATTCATACTATTATGTTCTAGATACATCACTTCTTGTTACACATGTGTATGTCCTAAGGGAAAGGTGTGCGATCAAGAGATTTTATTGGAGTAGTTTGGTGACTATGGTTTGGTATGTGATATCAATGAGCTTGATCTTATCCAGTAAATGATTTTTCTTATGTTTTAGTTGTTTAATCTCTACTTTAGCTTGGTCAAGGGAAAATATTAGCGATTCAATCTCCCTCATAATTTTTGAGAAATGGGCTTCATAGGGTAAAATCCTTCTAGTCGAGACCATCACTTATTTCATCCATGTTAATTAGATTTATCATAACCTTTAATATATACTAATTACAATGGTCACTGTACAATGACTATATTATCAAAGGTTATGATTCTTAACCATATTTTAAATTGGAGCATCCATATAATGGTTAAAAATAACCAAAGTAATGCATGTGTTTTATATAACATCATTTTTTATTAATATTTTTACTCATTTAAAAAGGTAATTTAATTTATAAAACTATGGTACCTTAAAAACTATGCTCCATGAGCTGAACATACTCTTCTTTGTTCTCCAAAAAGGATTCCAGAATAGGAGTAATGACTTTTAATTTATCCATATAAGTTCTGAAGGCCTGAGTGAGAGGGGAGATCCTCATATTAGTGGATAAGGATCTAAACATGTTCTTTAGATTAGACTTTGTAGAGATCCTACTAAGATAAAAATTAATAGCCATTTGAATAATATCTCTATATTTTCCATATTTATTCACATCCATTATAACTAGTTCCAAAGTCATTGCAACATGTGTTTGAAATCCTTCAAATAGTATTTTCTTAATCTTCTAAAACTCATCCGAGATCACTTTCAACTCATCTCTCACAATTTGTTTTATTTGATCTTTACTAAAAACACATTGCATAGGATTAAAAGGTGAAAATGAGGAGGATTTATAAAGAGAAAATGACATAGAAGGCTAAAAAATTATATTCAGAAACATTTGGTCTAACTTTAGCATCATATCCTAAATATTTATTTGAAAAGAACCAATATGATCTCTTAAATCCTTAATATCATTTTAATAATATTTATCTTGATATGAATCTTTAGTTTAAACTGAGAGATAATAAGAGTGACTATACTTGAGATGTTATATTCTATAATGGGTTCTACTGTGGTCCCAAATCCAATAAACAACTCTTTCAAAACACCAAAAAAATTAGATTTGAAGACATTAAAATCTTCTTTAGTCACAAAGGATGTAGAAGGATCAAAATAAGGTTCATGTGTAGATGGATCAGAAGGAAACTTCCAACCATCTATCTCACCTACAATCATCACATTCTCTAGTATTAAAGATTGAACTTCTGGTAATACACCAACCTATTTCTTATAAACTTAAAAAAGATATATATGTATAGATCCAAGAGGATATATTATATTACTATAAACTAGTTCCTAAAAATATTTAGGAGGAGTATAAAAAAACATCCATTCCAACACCTATTACACTATTAGTATGGTAGGACCTACCTCTACTCTCTCTTGAAAATAAATCTATGAAATTAGAGACCCTTCAAGTAATATCTAAGAAGGAGAGTGATCAGGTGAACTATGCTTAGGTGCAATCCCCCCATGATCATCACCATCATTATATTCCTCCCCCTAAGGAGTTTCTTCTCTTTAAATTGGCCTTTAATTAGTTCTAGTTATAGGGATCAAAGTAAAATACTTTTTAGAACCACATTTACTTATTTTAGTTTCACCAAAGTCACTTTACGCCCATGTTATTTCCTCAATAAAAATATTCTCTCATACTTTAGTATCATCAAGGTCTTCATATTTTATTTCATCTTCTTGAGAGGGTAGAGGTAGGGGATAATCAAGAGATCCAAAAGATATGGAAGGAGATAGATCCCTAACATCCTCAAGTGATACCCTAAATTCCATACTAAAATCAACCACTTATGCTTCTTGTTCTTCAATTTTCAAGGTAACTCTATTTTCATTAGAAAAATACTCAACTACCTCATTAGGATCTATAACAAGATCCACTTTTTCTCTTGGTTTAACAGGATCCTTAATAGGATTGAAATTATCATAAAAATTATCATGATAAATCACCCACTCCTTTTTCCATGGGTTTAATTGTACATTCATTTACTTATAGATTTTATAATTTAGGAAAAAACCAACATAAGAAATACACTTTTACTTCCCCATAGTAACTAACACTTTTATATCCAATAGGGTTAAGATATATTTAGGGTAAGGTAAATAGTTAAATATATGGGAAGTCTTGGATAGTTGAACAATATGTCTCATGATATATCTTAATAAGAAAATTTAAACTCCATTCTTCATAAAATATATAAAAAATAGATCTTGATGTCTCAAAATGTTTAATTACCCTTTTCTGGGACTAATCATATGTTGGATAAACATCTCAAAAAATATTTATTCCCCATTTAATTTTATTTGAGTGGATATGGAGAATTTTATGTGGTTGTCTATTTTGGTTTTTACAGCGGATTCGTTGGGCTCTAGTGGATGGTTCTTATTGTTTGTTGTGAAGAAGTTTTGAGTTTAGGTGATTTTTATTTATGGAATGTTGAAAAGGGTGAATCCACAATAGTGCAGGTGAGTATTTAATGGTGTTTTGAATATGGTGATGGTGAAGGTGAAGGTGATGGTTTACTTGCCGACGATGGATCAATTGTTATGGCTATGCTTCTCAGGTTGATTTTTCTGGTTACCAGCTCCGGTGGTGTTGGGGAGATGACAGTGTCAACGGTGGAGATGTAATGATTATTAAGGCCAGTTATATGACTTTGTTTTATCCATGATGGTGATTTTTCCTAGATTTAGGCTTGGATATTTCTTGAATATTGTCCTGTGGATGCACTGGCAGTGGGCATGTGAAGCTACTAGATTCAAGGGTGCTAACTTTGTTTATTTTCAAAATTTGAACTTTTGTTGATCGTTGTTTGAATTTTTGAAACTTGAATGTGCGGTGACCACTCCTCCTAATTTTTTTTAGAAAAATAAAAAAATAGTTTAAGGGTAATATTATATTTTTTCTTTTGAAAACCATTCGAATGGTATCCCTAGAATCACTAGAAACAAATTCCATATTCACATAAAACTATTTTACGAAATTAGGATAAAATGGATTACCATTTTCCTTAAACCAATCACTCCATCCTATCTTTTTAATAGACTTCCTAACCAAGGATTTTATAGACTGTATCCATTCAACACCCACTTATTTTTATATAAAAACAAGATAATCTAAAAAATGGGGTTTTTGAGGCTTGATCATAACACTCAAGTTATCTTGATCCTTCTTAGATCTCTTTAAAGAAGGAAAACCAATGGAAGATACAACTTCACAAGAAAATTTCATTCCAACCATATTTATACTACGATTCAAAACTCTAGAGGGTCAGATTCAGTTTCAAGAGAGAAAGAGGCTTAGAAAAGAGAGATTCGAGAGAGATAACATCCATCACTTTGAAAAAGAGAAAGGGAAGAGATATATGAATAATTCAAATTATGTTTTGAATTTTATTCAATAATTTATGGCATAAAATAATAATAAACTAAAAATAAATACTTCCAAAATATTTAATTAAAATTTCAAACTCAAATAGTCATGGTAGGTTAAATAACTATAAAATAATACTTGTGGTAACATAAATAAGTCTTGATTAGTATAAATTCCATATTAAATGACTTGAAGTAACTTATAGGGATCATAGTAGGTTAACTGAATGTATGAACTATTAGTCATGGTTACTTAACTGACCATATGAATAAAGTCTCACAGTTACTTAACTAACCATATGAATAAAGTCTCATAGTTATTTAACTATACGATCAAATAAAAATTTAAACTAAAATTAAGTTAAGATAAAGCTTAGTAAACATAGATGTTAAAAACTATAACATCATTAAGAATAATAATTGAACAAATTAAATGGTTAAAAATAAAAATTAAATATTTTGTAATAATTATTCATTCCTAAAACATGTATGATATAATTTAATCTCTCTATATTCAGAGGATTTGTAAATATATGAACACATTGTGGTTCTATTCCAATAAAATAAAGAGTAATATATTATTTTTGGAAATTATCTATCAAAAAGAGATTTCTTATATTAATATATTTTATTTTGAGAATGTGACATAGTTTTTTAGAAATATTAATAGCACCTATATTGTGACGATTTATAGGTACATGTTGAAATTGATAACAATAGTCTAGTAAAGTTTTTTCATTCACAAAATAATGAAAAAAACTACCTACAGCTATGTACACAACTTTAATAGTAGATAATACAAAATAATTTTTTTTTCTTACTGGACTATTAAACTAGATAATTTCCCAAAATATGACATGATCTGAAGGTACTATTTCTATCTAACTTACAAGCACTAAAATATACATCATAATAACTAACTAATTCAAATACATGTCCTTTAGAGTAAAAATAGTCCCAAATATTTTGTATTTTTGAGGTATTTTAAAATTCTTTTAACAAAATTCAAATGATATTCTTTTGGGTTTTCTTGAAAATGGGAACACCTATATACACTGAATATAATATTGGGTCAACAAGTAGTTAAGTATAATAAACTTATAATCATAACTCTATGAGTAGTTTGGTCAAGGGAATTTCCAGTTTCACTCTGATTTAACTTATAACTTGTACTCATAAGAGTATCACTACCTTTGGTTCTATCCATAACGAAATGTTTTTAAAAGATCCTTTGTGTATTTACTTTGATTTAAGACAATTCCAACTTTTTTTTTTAAATTTTAAAGCTAAGAAATAATTTTAAATTACCCATTAAACCCATTTCAAATTCATATTTTCATCATTTTAGAAAATCCAATACATAAGGAGTTTTTGAATGATCTGAATATAATATCATCAACATATATTTTAACTACTAAAAAATCCTTTTAAATTCATTTTATAATGAGAGTAGGGTCAATAAAACTTTTTTTTAAAACCATTTGAAATAAGTTCTAAGCCTATCAAACCAAGATCTAGGATCCAATTTTAAACCATAAAAAGGTTTATAAATCTTAGAAACATGATTTGGAAAATGAAGATTTGGAAATCTAGGAGTTTTCTCAATATAAACATCCTTAATAATATAACCATTTGTATATTCACTCTTAACATCCATTTGAAATAGTTTTAAATTAAGATGTGCTATATATAAAAGTAGTATTCTAATGTATTTAAGTCTAGATAATGGTGAAAAAGGTTTATTCATAGTAAATAACTTCTTATTGAATATATAATTTTCCAACTAATATAGTTTTGACTCTAGTAATTATGATAGATTCATCAACCTTATTTCTATATACCCACTTGGTGCTAATTGTTAGGTAGTCTTTAGGTATTTTTAATAGTTCTTAGACTTTATTTATTTTAAAATGATTCAATTCGTCTTTCATATAAATTTTCCAATGCTTGTCATTGAATGATTCATTTATGTTCTTAGTTTCAATCTGTGATAATGAATCTTGTTGTTCAACTTGGTTTCTTAGTAAAGCTTGGGTTTTAGTACCTTTATCGAGGACTCCTACAACAACATCTAGGGGATGTTTTTTGAGGGTTTTAATGACTCCAAGGACCGAATTACTTGGTTATTCCAAGTATTAGTTTTTGTTAGGAAGGACTTGATAGTACATGCTAGGAGATTTATTAGGTAAATCAGTAGAATGATGCATATCTTTAAAGGTATTGTTGATATTCAAATTTTACATATCATCCTCAAGGTTTTCTATAAAAGGTTTGAGTTTATGTGGATTCATCTCATAAAACATGACATGAATAGTTTCTTCCACAACTTTATATTTCATGTTAGAGACTCTATACACTTCACTAGTGGTTAAATAACCATAAAAAATTCCTTTATATATTTCTATTGATTTTTTATATATTCTACTTTGTATTTAGAATTTAGTATTTGAAATCAAAAACTCTAAAGTAATTTACTTTGGATTTTCTACCATTACTTGATTTATATGGAGACCTTCTCAATATAGGTTTTATAATAACTCTATTAATTACATAACAAGCTATGTTAATAGCTTCAACCTCAAAATAGATAGGTAAGTCATATTCACTATGCATAGTGTGGCTAATTTCTTGAAGAGTCTTATTTCTCCATTCAATAACCCCATTTTTTGAGGTGTTTAAGGTTCATAGAAATTATGAGTATAACCATATTGTTTTCATATAGATTCAAACTCTTGATTCTCAAACTCTCAGTTATGATCATTTCTCAAGGTTCTGATGGTGAGTCCACTAAGGTTATCTATGAATTTTTCATATTTTAAAAAAAATAAGTAGTATTAATTTTATGGGAAAGGCAAAAAACTCATGTATATCTTGAATAATCATTAAAAATAACATAGTTATAGTTTTTTCCTAATAAACTATAAACTATAAATGGTCTAAATAAATCCATATGAACTAATTAGAGTGGTTAATAGGTAGAGACCTCTTTTTTTGGATTAAAAGACATTTTTTTCTTTCTTCTTTGAAAATGATTTCATGCTTTTTATTATATAATTATATATTACGTATATCCTTTAATAAAACATTCTTATTTAGATTTTTAATTGAGTATATATTTGGGTGTCCTAGTCTCCTATTCCACAACCATGATTCTCTATAAAAATCACTTAAATAAGAAACATTTTTAGAGAATAAGGAATCTAAATTAACAGAATAAACATTATCATTTCTTAAATTGGTAAACACTAAAGAATGCTTGGAATCATAAATATTATGAGAATTATCTTAAAATTTAACATTAAAACCATCATTACACAACTAATAAATACTAAGTAGGTTATATTTTATACCATTGATAAATAATACTTTATAAATAAGGATAGATTCAGAGTTACCAATTTTTCCAGGTCTGATAATCTTTCCCTTTAAATTTTCACCGAATGTGACATGTACACCATACACTTTTATAATATTATTGAAGATTGAATAGTCTCTTATCATATTTATGGAATATCTAATGTCTAGATACCATATATTTTTACAATAGATTTTCAAATTTTTTTCCTAAGTATAATCCAAAAAGAAATGACCTTTATACCCATATTTTCTTGGGTCTAGAGAAGTTATCAAATAAAGCCTTTGGAATCCACATTTGTTTCACAAAATTTATTATAATAACAATAACATATTTAGATAAAAAAAATCCTTTTTAGGTATAACTTTTTTATATTTATTTCTAGAACTAGTAGTTTCCCTAGAAATTGTAGTATTGTTTTTTGAGGAATAAAATAATTTTCATAAATCTTACCTTGCTATCTAGATCTATAACCAATTATAGATTTGGGTTTAGGATTTTGTTTGTTATATATTATAATATTAAAGGTTTTTAAACTATAAAAAATTGTTGCAAATCCATTTTAAACCATTTGTTACCTATTTTAGATCAGTATTATCCTTTAACAGACTTAAATTCTTTTCTTTTTCTATACTAAAATCATATTTTTTTTGTACAGAACAGAAAACAGGGACCATTTTAATATTTTTATATTTATCTTTTAACTCATTAATGGTATCTTACAACATAACATAATAGTCTTATAATTCTTAATTTGTCTTTTCAGAGTCGTCAACTATATGATCTGAAGAAATAGATGGTACCTCTGAAGTAGTATCAATAAAGAATGAATTTTCTTTTTCAATTAAATATTCTTAGCTAGAATATGAGTCACTTGAGATATATTCACATTCACTCCATGTGGTCTTAATTGATTTATTTTGTCCTTTATCTTTATCATCATACTTCTTCTTATACTTAAGTTTTAGATAATTGACTTTTATACATCCTTCCATCTTACACTTATAGTAGGTAATATCATTAGAGGAGTAATCCTTTTTCCAATATTTACTATAATTTCCTCTTTTATGATACTTTACTTTATAATTTGACTTATGGAAAAAATTATTTTTTGTAAAACTTATTAAATACTCTGTCTAGATGAGCTATTTCCTCATCACTATCTATATTAACTTAAATTTCACTTGTACTATCAGGTTTAAAAACTTCCTTGGCTTTTGAATATGATTATTTAAAGGAAATAAATCTTCTTTTTGGTTCATCATATTCATTTTTCACTTTTATAACTTCTTAATACATCATCATCTTTCCAATTATATTTTTGAATGGTAGTTTATTGATGTCACATGACTATCAAATAGAGACTATAGTATCTCTCTAATGATCTAGTATAAATATAAAGATATATAGTACTTGAGTTTTTTCATCCATCATTTTTTCAAGTGTAATCATAGTGTTTATGATCCCATTGAATCTAAGATACATATCAGAGACAGATTCATCAATCTTCATTTTGAAATATCAATAATTAATATTATATGCATATCATTTCCTTAAAATTAGACATTCCTTCATGAGACACCTAAAAGGGTACCCCAAATTTGATAAGAATTATTACAAGAAGATATCCTATTAAATTAAACCTCTTATAAAAAACAAAATAAATCATTAATGGATTTTAAATTTGAATCATAAGAAACTTTTTTGGAGCATCCCATTATTTTATAGTAGTTTTAGGTTCTCCATATTTATATTCAATAGATCCCCAAATGTAAAAACCCATTCTCTAAATATGAATCTTCTTTTTTATTTTCCATTGAGAATAATTTTTACCATTAAAATAAGGAGGTATATTTGTAGTATAACCTTAAAAATTAGCATCCATAATAAAAAATTAGATAACCAAAATAAATTAAAAATATATTTCTAAAAACATGATCAAGGTCAAACATAAGCAATGAGAAGGAAAAATAAGTCATATGATACTAAATGTTGGTCATAGCGGAAAACTCAAGAGGGGGGGGGGGGGTGAATTGAGTTTCCAATAAAAATTTATATTTAAGAACAATTTAAAACAAACTCCCCCTATTTATAAAAATATCTTAGTTAAATAAAATTGTAAAAATATATAATTTTATGATTTCAAAATATTTATCCAAGGATCAATCACAACCTAGTTAATTTTTTTTAAAATCAATTTAACTTTTGAATCAAATCTAATCACATAAAACATAATATATAAATCATTTATTAAGGATACCTATTTGGGTATTGATTTTAATTTTTTTTGAATAAATAAGTATATTTTTAAAAATAAAGAAATTAAAAACAAATTAACATGTACTAAAAATAAATATAAGAGTTTCAGTCTCTAGATGATACCAAATCCTCTCCACTTGATAGTTACCACTTCCAAGCATTTTTTTTGAATAATAAATTGATCCAAAACTTAGATTGGGTTTTATAGTTACAAATACACATAAATAAGTCTAGGCTATAAACAACCTCTTATATAGTTATTTTTGGGATTATAGGTGTAAAATGACTAAGGGAGAGTATATAGTACTCTTCAATACAATATAGGATCATGCGATAATAAATATACAGATTAATATAAACAAAACTAAAAGTTAAATAAAAAACATAGAGATAAATAACTAGGGATAGAGAGACATAGAGTTTGATGAAACTCAATCTTATTATATTCGATTGATCAATTATCTTTAAATCTGTCCTTGAAAATGCTTCAAACGAATATTTTATAGAGAGGTCAAAACAGAGTATTGTAGATATGCATAGTGAAGCAGTCCATATGATCAATATTTCATCATAAGTTCTCTATATTTTTTTCCATGAGAATATTTTATTCTTAATGAGATCACATTCTCTAATTATTAATTGGATAATATTTATAAATTAATCCTCACACTCATTAATATGATCTAGAATACTTAAATTATATGAATTTTTAGTAAATGATTCAAAATATAGCCATTGTAGTTTTAAATATTCCTCACTACTTAAGTTATACATGGTCACTTAGACTTTACTTAAGCACGAGCCCTCTGTATTGTGGTGAACTAAACTTTTAGTTACTTGAGCCGGTGATCACTTGACACAATCATTTGCTTATGGTTACTTGACATAGTAACTTACTTGTGGTCACCTGACATGGTCACTTGATTTACACATGATATCACTTTATCTCTTCTATTGGTAGCTCCAATACTTTACCAAAAACCTATTTCTATTTGTATGATCACTTGAAGTCATCATGTGGTAGGTTGAATTCTTTATGTGATCACTTGAACACTCCATGTGGTCAATTCAATATACATGTGGTTAGTTCAATACTTAGAGAAAATTTTCTCATTTGACTCCTGGTTACTTATTTGTTCATGCAATCACTTATACTTCAATATGCAGTCACTTTTATATGGTCACTCGACCTTCATGGTTAGTTGAATGTCTTCATATGATATGATGATATGACAACTTCAAGATTTAACCATTTTTCATAAAACAAAAAGTTCATTAATAACATAAGAAACAAGATTTGTGAGAATTAAAATAAGGAGTTTCTAGATTAATCTTACACATAAAATAATCAATTTCTATATTAATAAATTTACCATTAATTAATATTACCCCATATTCATTTTAAAGATTAATGATTTTCGCTTTTAACTCGGTGCCTTCAATATAATAAATTCCCCGATTTATACTCTTAAGTATGTCATCATCATCCATAAACATCAAGAACCAACCCCATCCTTTAAATTAATCAATATATCATTTCATTAATTATACAAGTACTCTAGGACTCCTCTTAGGTTACCAAATCAAGTATTGACATGAAGTGCAGATAGCTAAACTGCATCAAGCAGTTGGAATCTAATCATATAAATAACATCTGACCATTTAGACATCAAGAAAAAATAAAGAATGATTAAGATATATTTATGAGTAAGCCCTAATCTGAACTCATCCCAACTTCCCAATTCCTTTCTCATTCCATTACACATAGTAAAATATTTATTTCCATCATTTATATTGATCATCACTACAGCCCCAGGCTCCCAACCCATCGATCAACCTATAACCAACCATCAACATATCCCTATCTCTCCAACCCATTGATCGTAAAATCATTCCAACCATACTAAGTAATCAATCAATCATACCAAGGATCTAATTATCATAGAGAATATATATATATATATATATATTAAATGTATTTTCTATACACAAACAATGGAACTAAGGCTATGTCATCAAGGATTTTATTCTTCCTATAATCAAGAATGAGATCATTCATCCCAAACATTTATTATTTAACAAAAAATTTAATTTATCTTGACTCAACCTATTTATTATGAATAGGTTTTCCATATCAATAAACCTATAGTAAATAGCTAATAAAATATAGAAAACCACATGAACATACTTCATACACTATTCCTATGTTTAATGATTTCGAAGAAGATTAATAGTTATTCTGATCACGCCTCTTTCATTTAAATTATAACACCATCCAAATTTTTGTTTTTTATCTATTTCAATCTATTAAACCATGACAAATAACAATAATAAAACACAACCAAGTAGATATTACACTATCTAGTAAATATCAAGAGACAACATAAATATACTATAAACACAAGTGATCACTCAAAACCTAAGAATATATTTAATCCCAAATATGAAATATTAATTATCTACACATTCGACAGTTATCCCATTTTAATTATTAAATAATAAAAATGTCACGACCCATCCTCGGGGCCCGTGCTGTGACTACCCCAAGCCCGCCTTCCATAGGCCAAGGGCTGACGACTAGCACCAAAGGCGTAAATCCCGATAACTGGGAAGGCATTGCCTTTATAAAAGTAAACAAAACACCATAGAGTACAAGAAGAAGTAATACACTAAGTACAAAAGAAAGTGCTGAATAGTAAGTGAGTCAGAATAAAACCCAACTGAAAGTACAGCTAAAACTGAACGAAAGTACAACCGAAAAGAAAAACAGCTGTAAGAATAGAAGAAGCTCCTGGGTTGTCCACCTTGGATCCTACCTGAAGGGTAGGTACATATAGCACAACTCTTGGATCGTCCACCACGGATCCTACCTGAAGGGTAGGTACAGATATCCTCCACAATGCTCTCGCCCGTCAACCTCCTCCGAGTATCATCTCGTCGTGAAGTCCACCACCGGGTACCGTCCAGTCCTCGAACACTCGGCCTCCGTCAGGGCTGCCCGTTGTCTGCAACCAACACAACGAGGTGCGGGCATAGCCCATGCAGGGGTGAGTATACGATACTCAGTAGGGACCCCGAGACCCTCAAGGTCTCACTAAATCCAACAAGGATAACCACAAAGAAGGATCTCAACAGATAACCCTTACTTAGGTATAAGCGCATACTTATACCTAAGTTATCAAGTAACCCATCTCAATCATGAGGAAACAAAAAGGTTATGAAATCAACGGACAACCACTACCTAGGTATATGCCCATACATATACCTAAGTTATCAAGTGAACCATCTCAATCATGAGGTAAACACAAAGGTCATAGACTCAGCTCATACCAGGATTTTCATTATCGAAACCGTAACTGCTGAAGAGCCCCGTCTCTGACGAGTACAGTGATCTTGTCATGACTCCGAGGTACTGCTCACTAACATAAGACTGCTGAGATACTCCTCCTATCGAGTACCGCAGGTCAGCCACCCAAACACAGTATTGCTTCCCGCCGGGGTCTGCCACACAAACACAGTAGTGCACCCCCCCTAATAGCCTGCATAGGTACTCTTTCTGTTGTGTACCGCGGGTCTGCACCCAAACATAGTAGTGCTCCATCCTCCATGGGTCTGCACCCAAACATAGTAGTGCTCCGTCCACTGGGCTAGTCGACTCACTCCAAGTCGAGTCGGTCAAGCAGTCGTCAGGTCTCAACCAGCTACACAGTCTCCGCACTCCGTACGCTCGTCTCCGGGAGGGTCCGCTCCATGAGCTACAGGTCGATACTCTAAGTATCAAAAGTCCCACGAAGAAGTATCTCAAAGGACCGCCTCTTCATAGGGTTCTCAACGCAACATACGACGTGTCAATCGGGCGCCCGGTCTGTGAGTTATTAGCATTTTTGTCCTGGGGGCCCGGTTGGTTTTGTGTACGAACCAACCTAACCGTATCTAAACTGTACCCTGAACTCTCATAGGGTATACTCATAGGGACCGTTTCTCAACGTGATCACCAACGCCGCTGACGGTTCGTCAAACGATCATCCGATCTGAAAGTTATCAGCTTTTCCGTTTCCAGGGGCCCGGTTGGATTTCGAGTTCAATCCAACCCGGCCACTATCCAACTATGTCCAAACCTCAGGAGAAGTGTGCCAAAAGTTCCGTCTCATCAAGAGGAATCCAACAAAGTCGACGACACGGCAGTCAGATGTCCGGAGCTCAAGTTATAAGCGTTTCCGCTCCGAGGGCCCGGTTGGTTTCGGGTTCGAACCAACCCGGCTATACCCAAAGATCTCTGAAACCTTGAGTGTAATATACCGAAACGACCATCTCGATCCAAGGATCGTATCTCAACTGACGGTGCGTCGATCGGAGGTCCATAACCCAAGTTATGCGCGTTTGAACGGATCTGCCTGAAAATAGGGGGTTCGGGCCCGGACCGACCCGGCCCGAACCGGGGCGACCCAACCCGGGTCCGGGTCCGGCCGGCGCGGCCTAGCCCGACCGAGCTGGCACGGCCTGGCCCGGCTGGCCTGGTGCTAGTGCGGCGCCCACATGGCCAGCGGGTGCGGGGGGTTACAACCCCCCCGGTTGAAAGAAAACCTGCGCGACATTAAGCCGCGCCGCTCTGCCTCCGGAACGACTAAGCTGTTCCGGTTTGGCCCGCCGGCGCGGCTCAGCCACGTTGGTTCTGTTCCGGCGGCGCGCCACCGCCGCCTTCCGCGGACAACCGGACGCGCTCCGGTGGTCTGTTTCGCCTTCCGTTTTCGCCAGCGGTCCTCCCGGGACACAATCTTCACTACGATGGCTTCAAAATGCCTCTGTGGCCCATGCCATCATTTCCCATCAATCCGTACGTCAAATAAACAAACCGAGGCCTCTTCGTGGTTTTTCGGCGCGGCGGGACGGCGCCGCGCTTCTTTGCCCATTCTTCTTTGTTTCCGCGCGGTGCGATGGCACCGCGTCACCTTCGTTCATGCAGCGAAAAACACAACATCGAAGGGGGAGGAGAGTCGACCATGTTTGTGCGGTCTGACCTCCTCCCGTTATAATGATAACAGGCGGCGCAAGAATAATATGATGAACGACAAGAAAAATATTCACGAACAAGAAAATAACCCCTACATGGATATTTGAAGTTACACGTTGGGCATCGCGGAGAACGGAATTGCGGAGATCGGACGTCGATTCCGTGGACGTCGGGGTGCGTCCGAGGAGGAAACGACATCTCCTCACTTGTTGTGAAGATGAAGAAGGAATGTACGTTGTCGTTGGGATGATCACCGCGGTCGAAAAATTCTCCCTTGTCACGGATGAAGAAGAGGATGAAGAACCATTCTTAGCTGGAGAATGAAGTTCTTCAACGAAGGAGATGAAGTGCTCTTCAAAAATCAAGAGCTTTTCCCCCCCAAATCTCCACACAACCCAACCAAAAGTAAAATAAGGTTTCTCCCTTATTTTATTTTAACCATGCCATGCATAAAAAGTTCAATTTTCAAAAACGTCATTGATTAAGAGTTTCAATAACTTAATTAAAGTATGAGTTGGCATGAGTTATGAGAGAGAGAGGGAGAGAAGGAGTTACCCAAATAATGGGGGAGTTAGGGAGTTATACAATTAAACACAAGGGGTGTTAAATGGGGAAATGCTCGTGGGAGTTAAAGGGAAGGTGAACGGTTGGGGTTTCGTGCGGACCCCACCACCCTTGGTCATACCCTCTCTTGGGAAGTTAGGTGGGGTGTGGCCCCACCTCCAATTCCTCTATGGAGAAATTAACTTCCACTAAAAATAAATTGTAACACTACAATTTAGTTAAGACTTATCGAATCCCCAAAATTAACTACCTCATACGACAAAACGCATCTGCCCTTATGGTCCCCTTAAGTAATTACCGGCGCTGCGAGTTCATCGGTGCCCTCAGATTTCAATTCCGAGCACTGGTTAAAAAGTTAGAAAAACCCACTCATTTGTTCACTGAACGTACCCGAGTTAAACATCGGAAATTGATTTCGGGCACACCGGGCCTCAGAATCAGGTGCCGTTAGAAACTGCTTTCTTGTAAAATCCCAAAGAAATTAAGAAAAAATTTTCCTTGAAATTCTCGGGTCTTCAAATTAATCCCACCTCAGGGCTTTATGTCCCCATAAAGCTTTAACACAAACTAGGGATACAAAAGTGGTACATAGCACGCATCTGAGCCTTCCGCTCCCATGTGCTCACCTAGAGGTTCCCGTGCTGCCAATGAAAGCGCACATGAGGAATCGACCATCCTAGTTGGAACCGCTCCTGTCGATTCTCAACTCCTACTGGAACCCTGCAAAAGTCACCCCATCACCAATGTCCATCTCCCCATGGTCGATGATATGCGTCGGGTCAAGCACGTATTTTCCCAGTTGAGATACGTGGAAGTTGTCGTGCACCTAGTGCAACTGAGGTGGATGGGTCAAGCGATAAGCCACCTCTCTTACCCTACTGAGGACCTGAAAAGGTCCACTGAACCTCAGAGGTTACTTGCTGCCTCGACCACATCTCCATAGACCTCGTCGAGGTGAGACCCATAAGAAAACGTGGTCACTATCCTCGAACTCTAGTGGTCTCTGCCTTTTGTCAGCATAAGACTTCTGTCGGCTCTGAGCTGTCCTCAACCGCTTCTGGATGACCTGGACCTTCTCTGTCGTGGCCTGGACCATCTCTGGTCTCACAAGAGCTGCTGAGATTTCTTCTTTTCCGATAAGAGAAATCTGGTATCATCCCCTGGATGAACCACGTTCTTTGCCTAATATAGTCAATCCAGACATGAATGATGGATTCATCCCATGGACGACGTCGTAAGGCCTCGAAGTTACTATCAAGAGATCCAACTGTCACTCTCGCCTCTAAGGGTCGAGTCACACTATCAGCATCATCGTGAGGTAACTGGGTCTCCTCCAGTAGGAATCTCGAAAGTGAGGGTCAATTCAACAGTTTTAACCGGGACCTCTCAGTACACAAAAATGAAGGAAGCAATTGTCACAAGGACAAGTGTCTTTTATTACTGCAGCTTGAAGTAAAAAGTCACAAAAACAACAACAACAACATAGAACTAGAAGTACCAAGAAAAAAAAGGTATCCACTAGTTCCTCTCCTGTCCACCTGCTTCTGGAGCTCTACTGCCTTGACCACTTCTCGGTTGTTGCTCAAGCACCCGCCGCTGATTCTGTCCAGGTGGCTCCTCCAATGCCTGCGGATCAACTGTGCGGGGAGTCAGACTGTCACAAGCCATGTGACCCTGTCTGCCGCACGTGTAACACAGCATGGCAGGTCTGGCTCTGTCACTCCCCTTGGTGCCTCGCACTACCGACCCTATAACCTGAGATCGCCCATCTACTGGTCTGGTCCTCTTGGACCTCTGCATAATCTGTCTACTGCCTACAGATGACTCGACTACTGATGGAAAATCATGTGGCAGAGGCAGCAGCTCCTGAACACGCTCGGGGTGTAGAGCCACTGGTAGAAACTCCACCCTGAAAAAGGTCTCTAAGTCTTCCCATGTGAAGGTCATCTCATCGCAAAACTGGATCATCCAGCTCCACCATCTGCCTGCTGCTGCCTGAAGGAGGCTGGAAGCAAAGATCACCATGAAGTCCGCTGGTGTACCCACTATCCTGAAAACTCCCACCACAGCCTCCATCCAATCCTCAACCGCCTGTGGGTCCGTCTCTCCCCGTAACCTGGGTGGCCTCTGGTGCTGGAACACGTGCAACGCGCTCAAGCGGTGTGCATCGCCTGCTACTGGGGCTGGTGGCATCGGTGGCCCAACGTATGGTAGTACCACTGGTGCCTTAACTGCAGGAGGGCCCTGTACCGAAGCCTCGTCGCTCAGCAAGCTGTCAGTACGTACATCTCTCGGGGCTCTAGCTGATCGTCCATGGAAAGGCATATTGAAAGAAACATACGTGACATGATCAAACAATTTATACCTGGTGAGATGACCTGGTTTGAGCTGTTTTAAGGGAAAACCTATGAAAACACACACGCAATCAGTGTTTTCGTGCACAAAGTCAGAAATCAGTTGTCAGGGTCCTGGTGTATGGATACGTCGGCTGCCCACACCAACACTGGACTCCCTGAACTGAAAACCACACTTAGTACCCTTAACACTATTACTTCACAGAATAAAATATCAGAGTTATAAGTTCTGTGGTAGAACCGATCCCTATGATACCAATTTGTCACGATCCGTCCTCGGGGCCCGTGCCGTGACTACCCTAATCCCACCTTCTATAGGCCAGGGGCTGACGACTATAACCAAAGGCGTAAATCCCAATAACTGGGAAGGCATTTCCTTTATAAAAGTAAACAAAGCACCACAGATTACAAGCGGAAGTAATACACTAAGTACAAAAGAAAGTTATGAAAAGTAGGTGGGCCAGAATACAAACCCAACTGAAAGTACAGCTACAACTGAGCGAAAGTACAACAGAAAAGACAAACAACTGGAAGAATAGAAGTAGCTCCTAGGTCGTCCACCTCGGATCCTACCTGAAGGGTAGGTACAGATAGCGCAGTTCCTGGATTGTCCACCACGGATCCTACCTGAAGGGTAGGTACAGATAGCCTCTACAACACTCTCTCCCATCAACCTCCTCTGAGTATCGTCTCATCGTGAAGTCCACCACCGGGTACCGTCCAGTCCTCGAACACTCGGCCTCCGTCAGTGCTGCCCGTCGTCTGCAACCAACACAATGAGGTGCGGGCATAACCCATGCAGGGGTGAGTATACGATACTCAGTAGGGACCCTGATACCCTCAAGGTCTCACTAAATCCAACAAGGATAACCACAAAGAAGGATCTCAACAGATAACCCTTACTTAGGTATAAGCCCATACTTATACCTAAGTTATCAAGTAACCCATATCAATCATGAGGAAACACAAAGGTTATGAAATCAATGGATAACCACTACCTAGGTATATGCCCATACATATACCTAAGTTATCAAGTGACCTATCTCAATCATGAGGTAAACACAAAGGTTATAGACTCAGCTCAAACCAGGATTTTCATTATCGAAACTGTAACTGCTGAAGAGCCCCATCTCTGACGAGTACAATGATCCTGTCACGACTCCGAGGTACTGCTCAATAACCTAAAACTGCAGAGGTACTCCTCCTGTAGAGTACCGCGGGTCAGCCACCCAAACACGGCAGTGCTTCCCGCTGGGGTCTGCCACCCAAAAACATTAGTGCACCCCCCTAATAGCCTGCAGAGGTACTCCTTCTGTTGAGTACCACGGGTCTTCACACAAATACTGTAGTGCTCCATCCACCATGGGTCTACACCCAAACATAGTAGTGCTCCGTCCACTGGGCTAGTCGACTCACTCCAAGTCGAGTCGGTCAAGCAGTCGTCAGGTCTCAGCCAGCTACACGGTCTCCGTACTCCGTACGTTCATCTCCGGGAGGGTCCGTTCCACGAGCTACCGGTCGATACTCCAAGTATCAAAAGTCCCACGAAGAAGTACCTTAAATGACCACCTCGTTATAGGGGTCTCAACGCAACTGACGGTGCGTCAATCGGGCGCCCGGTCTGCGAGTTATTAGCCTTTTCGTCCCAGGGGCCCGGTTGGTTTCGTGTACGAACCAACCCGACCGTATCTCAGCTGTACCCTGAACTCTCATAGGGTATACTCATAGGTAACATTTCTCAACGTGATCACCAACACCGCTGACGGTTCGTCAAACGATTGTCCGGTCTGAAATTTATCAGCTTTTCCGTTCGAGGGGCCCGATTGGATTTTGGGTTCAATCCAACCCGACCACTATCCAACTACATCCAAACCTCAGGAGAAGTGTGCCAAAAGTTTCTTCTCGTTAAGAGGAATCCAACAAAGTCGATGGCAAGTCAATCGGACGTCCGGAGCTCAAGTTATAAGCGTTTCCGCTCCGAGGGCCCGGTTGGTTTCGGGTTCGAACCAACCCGGCCATACCCAAAGTTCTCCGAAACCTTGAGTGTAATATACCAAAACGACCGTCTCAATCCAAGGATCGCATCTCAACTGATGGTGCATCGATCAGAGGTCTGTATCCCAACTTATGGGCGTTTGAACGGATCTTCCCGAAAATAGGGGGTTTGGGCCCGGACCGACCCGACCCGATACCCCCTGGGTCGGCCCGAACTGGGCGACCCAACCCGGATCCGGGTCCGGCCCAATAAAGCGCGGCCCGGCCCGTCCGGCCTGGCGCTGGCGCGGCGCCCGCGTGGCTAGCAGGTGCGGGGGTTACAACCCCCCCGGTTGAAAGAAAACCGGCGCGACATTAAGCCGCGCCGCTCTGCCTCCGGAACGGCTTAGCCGTTCCGGTTTGGCCCGCCACCACGGATCAGCCACGGCGGTTCTGTTCCGGCGGCGTGCCGCCGCCGCCGGTCGCCGGCGCCGCCGCCTTCCGCGGACCACCAGACACGCTCCGGTGGTCTGTTTCGCCTGCCTTTTTCGCCAGCGGTCCTCCCGGGACCCGATCTTCACTACGATGGCTACAAAATGCCTCCTCAGCCCGTTCCATCATTTCCCGTCAATCTGCACGTCAAATAAACAAACTATGGCCTCTTTGTGGTTTTCCAGCGCGGCGCGACGGTGCCGTGGCTTTGTTCGACCTCCACGGAACGACACGAAGACACCACGCTTCTTCGCCCGTTCTTCTTTGTTTCCGCGCGGTGCGATGGCACCGCATCACCTTCGTTCATGCCGCGACAAATACAACATCAAAGGGGGAGGAGAGTCGGTCGTGTTCGTGCGGTCCGACCTCCTCCCGTTATAATGATAACAGGCGGCGCAAGAATAATACGATGAATGGAAAGGAAAATATTCACGAACAAGAAAATAACCCCTACATGGGTATTTGACGTTGCACGTCGGGCGTCGTAGAGAACGACATTGTGGAGATCTGACGTCGATTCCGTGGACGTCGGGGTGCGTCCGAGAAGGAAACGACATCCCCTCAGTTGTTGCGGAGATGAAGAAGGAATGTACGTTGTCGTTGGCGATGATCACCACGGTCGGCGACTTCTCCCTTGTCCCGGAGGAAGAAGAGGATGAAGAACCGTTCTTCACTGGAGAATGAAGTTCTTCAACGAAGGAGATGAAGTGCTCTTCACAACACAAGAGCTTTTTCCCCCAAAATATCCACACAACCCAACCAAAAATAAAATAAGGTTTCTCCCTTATTTTATTTTAACCATGCCATGCATAAAAAGTTCAAATTTCAAAAACCTCATTGATTAAGAGTTTCAATAACTTAATTAAAGTGTGAGTTGGCATGATTTATGAGGGAGAGAATGAGAGAAGGAGTTACCCAAATAATGGGGGGAGTTAGGGAGTTATACAATTAAACAAAAGGGGATTTAAATGGGGAAAAGATCGTGGGAGTTAAAGGGAAGGTGAAGGGTTGGGGTTTCATGCGGACCCCACTACCCTTGGTCATACCCTCTCTTGGAAAGTTAGGTGGGGTGTGGCCCCACCTCCAACTCCTCTATGGAGAAATTAACTTCCACTAAAAATAAATTATAACACTACAATTTAGTTAAGACTTATCGAATCCCCAAAATTAACTACCTCATACAACAAAACACATCTGCGCTAAAGGTCCCCTTAAGCAATTACCGGCGCTGCGAGTTCATCGGTGCCCTCAGATTTCAATTCCGAGCACTAGTTCAAAAGTTAGAAAAACCCGCTCGTTTGTTCACTGAACGTACCCGAGCTAAACTTCAGAAATTGATTCATGGCACACCGGGCCTCAGAATCAGGTGCCGTCAGAAACCGCGTTATTTTAAAATCCCAAAGAAATTAAGAAAAAAATTTCCTTGAAATTTACAGGTCTTTATATTACTCCCACCTCAGGGATTTACGTCCCCATAAAGCTTTAACACAAACTAGGGATACAAAAGTGGTACAAAGCATGCATCTGAGCCTTCCGCTCCCATGTGATCACCTGGAGGTTCCCGTGCTGCCAATGAAAGCATACAAGAGGAATCGACCATCCTCGTTGGACCCGCTCCTGTCGATTCTCAACTCCTACTGGAACCCCGCAAAAGTTACCCCATCACCAATGTCCAGCTCCCCATGGTCAATGATATTCGTCGGGTCATGCACGTATCTTCCCAGTTGAGATACATGGAAGTCATCGTGCACCTGGTGCAACTGAGGTGGATGGGTCAAGCGATAAGCCGCCTCGCCTACCCTGCTGAGGACCTGAAAAGGTCCACTGAACCTTGGAGGTTACTTGCCTCCTCGGCCACATCTCCATATACCTCGTCAAGGTGAGACCCGGAAGAAAACGTGGTCACCATCCTCAAACTCTAGTGGTCTCTGCCTCCTGTCATCATAAGACTTCTGTCAGCTCTGAGCTGTCCTCATCCGCTCCTGGATGACTTGGATCTTCTCTATCATGGCCTGGACCATCTCTGGTATCACAAGAGCTGCTAAGATTTCTTCTTTGCCGATAAGAGAAATACGGTCTCATCCCCTGGATAAACCACGTTCTTTTCCTAATACAGTCAATCCAGACATGAATGATGCATTCATGCCATGGACGACGTCGTAAGACCTCAACGTTACTACCAAGAGATCCAACCATCACTCTTGCCTCTAAGGGTCGAGTCACACTGTCGGCATCAGCGTGAGGTAATTGGGTCTCCTCCAGTAGGAATCTCGAAAGTGAGGGTCAAGTCAACAGTTTTAATTGGGACCTCTCGGTACACAAAAAGGAAGGAAGCAATTATCATAAGGAAAAATGTCTTTTATTACTACAGATCGATGTAAAAAGAAACAAAAACAACAACAACAAAATGGAACTAGAAGTACCAAGAACAAAAAGGTATCCACTAGTTATGCTCCTGTCCACCTGCTTCTAGAGATCTACTTCCTTGACCACTGCTCGGTTGTTGCTGAAGCACTCGCCGCTGCTTCTGTCTCGGTGGATCCTCCAACGCCTGTGGATCAACTGTGCGGAGAGTCAGACAGTCACGAGCCATGTGACCCTGTCCACCGCACGTGTAACACAGCATGGCAGGTCTGTCTCTGTCACTACCCTTGGTGCCTCGTACTACCGACCCTATAACCCGAGATTTCCCATCTGTTGGTCTGGTCCTCTTGGACCTCTGCATCATCTGTCTACTGCCTACAGATGACTCGGCTTCTGATGGGAAATCATGTGTCAAAGGCAGCAGCTCCTGAACACGCTCGGGGTGTAGAGCCACTGGTACAAACTCCACCCTGAAAAAGGTCTCGAAGTCTCCCCATGTGAAGGTCATCTCATCGCAAAACTGGAGCATCCAGCTCCACCATCTGCCTGCTGCTGCCTGAAGGAGGATGGCAACAAAGATCACCATGAAGTCCACTGGTGTACCCACTATCCTGAAAACTCCCACCACAACCTCCAGCCAATCCTCAGCCGCCTGTTGGTCCGTCTCTCCCTGGAACTTGGGTGGCCTCTGGCACTGGAACACGTGCAGCGTGCTCAAGCGGCGTGCATCGCCTGCTGCTGGGGCTGGTGGCATCGATGGCCCAACATATGGTAGTACCGCTGGTGCCTCAACTGTAGGAGGGCCCTGTACCGAATCCTCATCACTCAGCAGGCTGTCAGTACGTACATCTCTCGGGGCTCTAGCTGATCGTCCGTGGAAAGGCATCCGGAAAGAAACATACGTGACACGGTCAATCAATTTATACCTGGTGAGATGACCTGGTTTGAGCTGTTTTAAGGTAAAACCTATGAAAACACACACGCAATCAGTGTTTTCATGCACAAAGTCAGAAATCAGTTGTCAGGGTCCTGGTGTATGGATACGTCGGCCGCCCGTACCAACACTGGACTCCCTGAACTGAAAACCACACTCGGTACCCTTAACACTATTTCTTCACAGAAGAAAATATCAGAGTTATAAGTTCTGCGGTAGAACCGATAACTCTGATACCAATTAGTCATGACCCGTCCTCGGGGCCCATGCCATGACTACCCCAAGCCCACCTTCCATAGGCCAGGGGCTGGCGACTAGCACCAAAGGAGTAAATCCCAATAACTGGGAAGGCATTCCCTTTATAAAAGTAAACAAAACACCACAGAGTACAAGAGGAAGTAATACACTAAGTACAAAAGAAAGTGCTGAAAAGTAAGTGGGCCAGAATACAAACCCAACTGAAATTACAGCTACAACTGAACGAAAGTACAACAGAAAAGACAAACAGCTGGAAGAATAGAAGCAGCTCCTGGGTCGTCCACCTCGGATCCTACCTGAAGGGTAGGTACAGATAGCGCAACTCCTGGATTGTCCACCACAGATCCTACCTGAAGGGCAGGTACAGATAGCCTCCACAATGATCTCGCTCATCAACCTCCTCCGAGTATCGTCTCATCGTGAAGTCCACCACCGGGTACCGTCCAATCCTCGAACACTCGGCCTCCGTCAGTGCTGCCCGTCGTCTGCAACCAACACAACGAGGTGCGGGCATAGCCCGTGCAGGGGTGAGTATAGGATACTAGGTAGGGACCCCGAGACCCTCAAGGTATCACTAAATCCAATAAGGATAACCACAAATAAGGATCTCAACAGATAACCCTTACTTAGGTATAAGACCATACTTATACCTAAGTTATCAAGTAACCCATCTCAATCATGAGAAAACACAAAGGTTATGAAATCAATGGATAACCACTACCTGGGTATATGCCCATACATATACCTAAGTTATCAAGTGACCCATCTCAATCATGAGGTAAACACAAAGGTCATAGACTCAGCTCAAACTAGGATTTTCATTATTGAAACCGTAACTGCTGAAGAGCCCCATCTTTGACAATTACAGTGATCCTGTCAGGACTCCGTGGTACTGCTCACTAACCTAAGACTGCTGAGGTACTCCTGTCGAGTACTTCGGGTCAGCCACCCAAACATAGTAGTGCTTCCCACCGGGGTCTTCCACCCAAACACAGTAGTGCACCCCCCTAATAGCCTGCAGAGGTACTCCGTTTGAGTACCGCAGGTATGCACCCAAACACAGTAGTGCTCTATCCACCATGGGTCTGCACCCAAACATAGTAGTGCTCCGTCCACTGGGCTAGTCGACTCACTCCAAGTCGACTCGGTCAAGCAGTCGTCAGGTCTCAGCCAGCTACACGGTCTCCGTACTTCGTACGATCGTCTCCGGGAGGGTCCGCTCCATGAGCTACAGTTCGATACTCCAAGTATCAAAAGTCCCACGAAGAAGTATCTCAAAGGACCGCCTCGTCATAGGGGTCTCAACGCAACAAACGACACGTCAATCGGGCGCTCGGTCTGTGAGTTATTATCCTTTTCATCCCGGGGGCCCGGTTGGTTTCGTGTACGAACCAACCCGACCGTATCTCAACTGTACCACGAACTCTCATAGGGTATAATCATAGAGACCGTTTCTCAATGTGATCACCAACGCCGCTGACGGTTCGTCAAACAATCATCCGGTCTGAAAGTTATCAGCTTTTCCGTTTCCAGGGGCCTGGTTGGATTTCAGGTTCAATCCAACCCGGACACTATCCAACTACGTCCAAACCCCAGGAGAAGTGTGCCAAAAGTTCCGTCTCATCAAGAGTAATCCAACAAAGTCGATGAAACATTAATCGGACGTCCGAAGCTCAAGTTATAAGCGTTTCTGCTCCGAGGGCCCGGTTGGTTTCGGGTTCGAACCAACCTGTCCGAACCCAAAGTTCTTCGAAACCTTGAGTTTAATATACCAAACCGACCATCTCGATTCGAGGATCGCATCGCAACTGACAGTGTGTCGATCGGAGGTCCGTAGCCCATGTTATGGGCATTTGAACGGATCTGCCCGAAAATAGGGGGTTCGGCCCGGACCGACCCGACCCGATACACCCCCGGGTCATCCCGAACCGGGTCGACCCAACCCGGGTCCGTGTCTGGCCCAATAGGACGCGGCTCAGCCCGGCCGGCGCCACCCGGCCCTGCCGGCCTGGCGCTAGCGCGGCGCCCGCGGGGCTAGCGGGTGCGGGGGGTTACAACCCCCCCCCCCCCCCCAGTTGAAAGAAAACCGGCGCGACATTAAGCCGCAACGCTCTGCCTCCGGAAGGGCTAAGCCGTTACGGTTTGGCCCGCCGCTGCGGTTCAGCCGTGGCGGTTCTGTTCCGGTGGCGCGCCGCCACCACTGGTCGTCGGTGCCGCCGGGCCGCCGCCGCCTTCCGCGGACCACCGGACACACTCCGATGGTCTGTTTCGCCTGCCGTTTTCGCCAGCGGTCCTCTCGAGACCCAATCTTCACTACGATGGCTTAAAAATGCCTATGAGGCCTGTTCCGTCATCACCCGTCAATCCGCATGTCAAATAAACAAACCGCAGCCTCTTGGTGGTTTTCTGGCGCAGCGCGACGGCGTCGCGCTTCTTCGCCCGTTCTTTTTTGTTTCCGCGTGGTTCGATGGCACCGCGTCACCTTCGTTCATGCCATGACAAACACAACATCGAAGGGAGAGGAGAGTCGGCCATGTTCGTGTGGTCCGACCTCCTCCTGTTATAATGATAATAGGTGGTGCAAGAATAATACGATGTACAACAAGGAAAATATTCACGAACAAAAAAATAACACCTACATGGATATTTGACGTTGCACATCGGGCATCGCGGAGAACGGCATTGCGGAGATTGGAAGTCAATTCTGTGGACATTAGGGTGCGTCCGAGGAGGAAACGACGTCTCCTCACTTGTTGCGGAGATGAAGAAGGAATGTACGTTGTCGTTGGCGATGATCACTGCGGTCAGCGACTTCTCCCTTGTCATGGAGGAAGAAGAGGATGAAGAATCATTCTTCACTGGAGAATGAAGTTCTTCAACGAAGGAGATGAAGTGCTCTTCACAACTCAATAGATTTTCCCCCAAAATCTCCACACAACCCAACCAAAAATAAAATAAGGTTTCTCCCTTATTTTATTTTAACCATGCCATGCATAAAAATTTCAAATTTCAAACACTTCAATGATTAAGAGTTTCAATAACTTAATTAAAGTGTGAGTTGGCCTGAGTTATGAGGGAGAGAGGGAGAGAAGGAGTTACCCAAATAATGGGGGAGTTAGGGAGTTATCCTATTAAACACAAGGGGTGTTAAATGGGGAAAAGCTCGTGGGAGTTAAAGGGAAGGTGAAGGGTTGGGGTTTCGTGCGGACCCCACCACCCTTGGTCATACCCTCTCTTGGGAAGTTAGGTGGGGTGTGGCCCCACCTCCAACTCCTCTATGGAGAAATTAACTTCCACTAAAAATAAATTTTAACACTACAATTTAGTTAAGACTTATCGAATCCCCAAAATTAACTACCTCATACGACAAAACGCATCTGCGCTTAAGGTCCCCTTAAGCAATTACCGGTGCTGCGAGTTCATCGGTGCCCTCAGATTTCAATTCCGAGCACCGGTTCAAAAGTTAGAAAAACCCGCTCGTTTGTTCACTAAATGTACCCAAGCTAAACTTTGGAAATTGATTCCGGGCACACCGGGCCTCAGAATCAGGTGCCGTCAGAAACTGCGTTCTTGTATAATCCCAAAGAAATTAAGAGAATATTTTCCCTAAAATTTCCGGGTCTTTACAAAAAATATATAATAATTCTCAAATAATCAATATATAAACCACAACATGTGACACAATCATTATTATTTTGAATTCCATTCTCTGATTTAATATCATTAATTTTTCATGTGATTATTCTTTTTCCATTTCTTAGATAATTAACAGAATAAGTAATTAACATTCTTCATATAAAACATGTGATGATAACTAAATTATTTAATTATTTATATTTAAATATACCATCATCCATTAATTCCATGCTATTAAGTAATATATATCAATCTGCATACTCTCATTTTCTATATCAATCCATAAATTTCAAGATTATGAAATAATAAATTTAATATGCTACACACATAAATCCTTCTACGTTCACTCAATTATTATATCATGAAATAAAAATTAAATAGAATTAAATAACAGTTTTTCTTTATGCAATTCCCATATTATAAAAATATCGATATTTCATTCTATTATAATTTATCTCTCTTGGATAATTTTCTTGGTTATGAGATATTAACACAACATAAGCTTTCTAGTTTTTAATTAATAATATTAATCTAATGTAAATAATATTATTCTTATTAAAATTATTTAATCTCCATATTATGAAAATATTAACAATTCTCAAGTGATAATAGATTATTATTCTTCTAGTTCTTTACAAGTTTTGAAACAATAATACATATTCTATGATAATTTTAGATTATTATCTTGTTAATGGTTGATCCCATATATTTAAACAAGGAAACTAAAGCATGATAAATTCACACTTGGTCAAAATAAAAGAGATATTTACAAACCCCCACCCCTTGTAAGTTTTACATTAATTACATGAAGAATATGAGAGATAATGAGGATTATCACAACCTAGAGAAAGTGAGAAGGCCTCAAATGATTTATAGAAGGTTCTCAATACTCAAATGGTGAATGTTTGGATCACTATTACTCAAGTTAATAGGAAGGAAACTCTAATGGGGGTGAAAAAACAACTTTTTATAAAAACAATGCATTTTTAGATATTTTCAATGAATCATAAATCTTTTTAATTCATATTAAATGATTATTAAAACTATTTATATTTAATTTTCCACAAAAAAATTTTAAAACTCATAAATTTAATTTAATTAAATTTTTTCAAAACAAATTTAAAACCCATGATTTTCAGTCATTATTTACTTTTTTATTTTAAAAAAACATTATTGATTGAAATTGGGGGAAAATATATATTTTCAGCACTCAAAACATTACCTACACCTGAGGGTTGTGCACTACACAAGGGTAAGTCCAACTATCCTTACACAACATCAATTAACTAACACTGACGCAAGAATTCCCTCATGCAACTACCTTGATGTAGTGAAGGAATACCCTCACATGAGACATCTAACTCACCATGATGTGAGGCAATACCTTCATGTCAGTTTACCTATACTTGAGGGAAAACTATCTTCACACAAGGAATTCACCCTGACATGAGCCTTTGAATCTCATGGTTCCCTGACATGTCATCAAATTGCATATACACAAGGAATGAAGGCTCGTTTTCTACCTTTACACAGGAAATGAAACTTCCTTTACATAGGTTAAAAAAAATCCACCGATGGTTATGTGACTACCATTCTGAAGAGAAGAAATTCCTTGTAAGGTTAAGAAAATACTTTATAAAATTAAAATTTTAACTAAATTAACTAATAAATAATTAAAAATATAATTTATTATCACTTTAAAAATTATAAACTACTCTAAAAATAATATAATCACTTTAAAGACTTCTAAACATTCCATTTTTTTTAAATTTATTTTCATAATTTGAAAAAACATTTAAAAAAACTCTTTAAATTTATAAAAAAAATTACCAAACCACTAAACACCCTAATATTAAAATGGAAGGGATCAGAAAATGTATGGACCTTTATAAGTACCATCATCCCATATGCTCAATGTCTCTTTCCTCTAATTTCATTAATAAACTTGCAGATAGAATTCCATGTACATGGTATTAATTTGGTTGTTTCATTCCTATAAATGGTCCTAATATATCAATTTCTATTAAATAACATAAGGTATAAATCCTTCCTCACATTATTCATTAATACAATATCATTTATGAAATACCCCACATTTCCTACCTTACCATGAGAATATGTTTTCATGATTTTCATCAATATATAAAAGTAAATAAATCATGGTATGAATTAATAATAATCTTATGGCATAAGGAACATTACACATTTACATATACAAGAACATATATAAATGTATATTTCCTACCACTAGGTCATGTTCTCTTAACATCCTATTCTTGGATATTACCAAGGGTGAACTTCTTGGGAATAAGTATAAATTTATTATGATCCCCCTAGACATGATATTATTTATCATTTGTGTACCATAAAATGATATAATATGACCATATAATATATATTTAAGAATACTAACATTTCACTTTTAGGTTCTCCTCATATTAGGGAACTGTGATGACCTTATAGTGTGACATGTAACCGTAGGACATTATCACATACAATTTTACACATAAGAACAATAATGATGTTTTAAGAACTTAATTAATATTAAAAACCAATAATATAAGAAATAATAAAGTATATAGAAGTTGGTACCAGGTTACCAACTCTAATATAACCCCAATTGTACGAGATCCAATAGCTAACAACTTTTAGTCCACTAGATCTAACATGATGTTTATGATTCTGCTGAGATAAGACTTCAATCAATAGGTCCACCACATTATCCTCCATATAAAATCTTCTCAAAATGACCTTAAAATCTTCTAAAGTATGTGCTTCATCTATTGATCTGATCCTTCCTAATTTGTGAAATCCATCACTATAGTATTGTCAAAATATAATGTGATAGGGTCTTTACTAATGTTAACCATGTAAATATCTTAGAAAAAGTTGTGTATCCACACCACTTCCTTAGATACATCAAAAGACACAATATAATCAGATTCTACTATAGAATTAGTGATAACTAGTGCCTTTGAACTCTTCCATATCACAACTCCTCCAATGATATTGAAGACTTATCTTGATTATGAATTCAAATCATTATAATCTTTTTAGAAACTAGAATCAATATATCACTTGATTAATAGTTCCTAATCTCCTCTATATACCAAGAACATATCCTTAGTACACCTTAGATACTTAAGGATAGCCTTAATAGAAATATTATTTCGTTCACCTAGACCAACTTGATATATTCTTACCATGATCAAGGCACATGAAACATCAATCCTGGTACATAACATGACATACATGATCAATCATATCATAGACGCATATGAGATCTAAATCATCATATCTCACAAACTCTCTAAAGTTTTTGAGGACAAATTTTCTTAGATATATTTTTACCATGAAACACTAGAACTAATCCCCTATTGTAATGTTATTTATTGAATCTCTTCAAAATCTGTAAAATATAGGATCATGGCTCACATTTGTAGACACATGGATCACAATTTTTATTTATGAAACCAAATTATATTATGAATTCATCAAATATAATACTCTAAGATGAAGATTATTAATTTAATCCATAAATGGATCTCTATAAATTGTATAAATTATTGTAATTAGATGAAGTCACAGAACCTTATAATTGTTTCATATAGACATTTTACTAAAGGTTCCCAGTAAGGAAGGCTATTTTGATATCCATCTTATAAACCTCATAGTCATGGAAAGCTACTATAACAAGTAGAATTATAATTATTTAAACATTTAAAATAGATAAAAGGTTTCGTTATAGTCTATTACTTAATGTTGTTTAAACCCTTTATCCACTATCTAAGCTTTATAGGTACTTTAATTTTCCTTCTATGTGTAGTTTTCTCATGAATACCTATTTTCACCTAATGAGATTTACATCAATTATAAGATTTACCACAACCCAAACTTCATTCCAATACATGGAATCATTTTTATATTCATTTATTCTTTCCATCTTATAGCTTCTAATATCTATAATACCTTCTTATAGGAAATATGATCATTATTGTTAACCAATAACGAGTGACCATCTTCTGTGAATATAAAAACATATCTTTTTAGTTATCTAATATCTTTGGTTCTCCTACATAGTACTTGTGTCTTAGGAAAAAAATCTTCCATGAGATCCTAAAAAATATTTCCACACCAATTATTATGTATTTTGAGCATCAACTTCATCGAAGTAAATATTTCTACCACTACCTCTTTTAAAGATGTGCTCCCTCATAAGAAATATAGATTGTATTTACACATTAAATTTATTTTATGAAGTTATATATAGATAATATCCCCTTATTTCATTGGGAAATCCTATAATGATACACTTCATGCCTTATGACACTTGTTTATTACTATAGATGACCTTAAAAAATGATTCAAAACCCTATAAATGAGTACGAGATAATAAAAATTTCTTTAATACAATAATTTTTAATGTATTTTTTTTCATATTATTTGGTACTTGTTTTATAATGTGTGTTTTAGTCTTTAATTAATATCCACAAATGGATAGTGGAAGATCTACACAACTTATCATTGACCTCACCATATCAAGTAAAGTACGATTTACCCTTTCACTAACACCATTCCACAGTGGTGTATAAGGAAGAGTGATTTGAGATAGAATCTCAAACTTCTATTGATAATAAATGAACTATTGTTTAAGATACTCACCACCCTGATCATATTTAATCTTATTTATTTTCTTACCATGTTGATTCTTTACTTTATTCTTAAATTCCTTGAATTTATCAAAGGATTTGGACTTACATCTCATCAATTAGACATAAAAATATCTGATCAATTAATCAGTAAAATTTATGAAGTAACAATAACCACCAGTATCTTATACAAGAAAAGGTATACACACACTAGAGTGTACTAAATCTATAATATTTATGGATCTTTCACCTTGACTAGTAAAATGCGGCTCAATCTTATTTCCTTGTAAAAAAGTATGACATATGCCAATTGGTTTTATCTCAAAGGAGTCTAAGTATCCATATTGATAGAGATTTATCAATAACTTCTCACTTACATCACCAAGATGGTGATAACACAATTGGGTGTTATATGATACATGTGAACCTGATTCATTATCAACTTTTAATACTTGGTTTTATTAATATAATACATAAATATAATTATTTAAATACACCATACCATAACATATAATATCTTTATAAAATAAAAATATTTTATTTCCAAATGTGAAAAGAAATCCATCTATGTCTTGTAAAGATAACAAAAATTATATTTTTGGTCACACTGGGTATATAATAAACGTTTTTCAAAACCAAGATCATCCTTATTTGCAACAAAAGGTGGTAGTATTCTATAACCAAAGTAGAAAGTTGTGATCCATTGGTAGCTTAAATATCCACCTCTCCTCTAGAAATATTTTTGAATCATTTTGGTTCCCATATTTAAATATAGATATGAGTATTGAAAGTTGTGTCTAACACCCAATTGGTAGATATGGAATGATTGTAATTGATAATGAACACACCTGCAGAATCCCCATGATTCTTTAACTAGGTGCAATTATTCTTCCAATGACCTAAATTTATATGTTCAAAATATATTACATCATATTCCTTCAACTATATTTGTATCTTACTCTTCTTGGAAGGATCACACTTAGGATCTTTAGACTTGGAGTTAGTCTTTGGGACCTTTTACTTGTTCTTAATTTTATTCACCATAAGGTCCATAAGTTTTTCATGCCTCATATCCTTATAAAAATGGTGAATAATATCAAGGATTTATAAAGGAGTTTTCTCACTATTTATAATGTTATAATTTATAATGAAATTAGATAAAAATTATAATGGTAAGTAAAATATGAGATCTATGTGCAACTCATCTGAAAGCTTAAAGTTCAAGATGTTTAAGTGCTTTATGTAACAAATAATTTTGATTATATGTGGTGTAACTAGTGTTTAATCTCCAATATTTCACATGGATTGTGCCTTGGAGGGATCATATTTCTCTTATACCACCTTCTCATGATGAATATAATAAAGGAGAGATAATATTCAATAGATACCCATTTACTTATGTTTCTTCTAGATCTTATATGACATGGATGATAACATGAAAAATTGGACATATACTACATCATATAGGTGTTTCATATAGAGAGATAGATCCTCCTCACTAGCCTCTTTGACATGAAATTTAGGAACAAGGATTTATAGCACATATAATTTCCATTCATGACATAGTATAACATACAAGTGTTAATCTACCACTATTTTAACCAAATCTAATATCCTTATCCATTGGTTTAAGAATATCCTATTTCATGGATATTCAAGTGGTAATGATCCATATTCCCCTTCTCATAACCTACATGGATTCCTTATAAGATATTTAAAGGTATTTACATGGGATTAAATTTACAACTATATTAACTCACAAAACATTGATCCATTTAGTTGACCCCCAAATCTAGAAATACTAGAATTATATTTCCTCAACATTTTCTTACTATTTTTACTAAGTCTCACAAAGGAAATCAACCCTTAATGAAAACCAGGTTAATACAAACCAAAAATCATGTTAGAAATTCCTAGATAATTTAAATCACCTCAAAAAAGGTTGGATAAGAACTTTTAACTATGGTTTGATTTCAACCTGAGTATTGGAAGGATTTTCACTTAATATTTGATTTAAGGTGTTTTTATCTTTTTGTGTAAATTCCTCACATTATATTATTATATTATTTTTAATATTAAGAAAATTTTATTTAAGTTACTATCTATATCTTGATAAAATTTGTTCATAATTAAATTTTATTTGAATTCTATTTTACATGATTTTTAATTAATTTATTTAATGATAAATCATATATAAATAATTAACCATTCAACCAACATAAAATAAATAAATAAATTGGTATGATTATGATATTTTATAATGCTTGGTTTATATAGTGGGTGAAAAAAAAACCATGGAATGTAGGGAATAAACTATTGAACCACTCCTAGTTTTAGTTGTATCATTTTTCTATGTTTCTATGTACATCTTGAGTTGGTTTTAATTTAGATATAAACTTGAACCACCTCTACTTTCTTGAGAGATTTATCCTTTACATGTGATTTTTCTAACATGTAGATGAGGGGAACCAATTTAATGATTTAAGGTTGTCTACATAAAAGAAACTATTGACATATAGGTATATACATAATAGGAGTAGGGGATGAAACACAAGGAATAAATTTAATTTAATAAATATAATTTCAAAATACCCATTAAATAATAAAATTAAAAAAATCCAAACCATACATAGGTCGGTCAAGCTCATGATCATCCATGCATTCAACAAATACACATTTAATAACCTAAAACTCATCTCATTTATTATTAATTAATATAAAACATGATTTAATTAATTAATTATCTTTATTAATTTATAAATTCATTTATCTTAATATCCATCCAAATATTCTTGAAGATTCCCATCCAATATAATTTATAAAAAAATAAATTTTATTTAAAATAAAATAATTACAAAGTATGTACTTGGAGACAACATGGAAGGTACTTGTCTGAACTACCCAACATGTATTGTGATTATATATGAAATAATATGGCATGTGATATACAAATCATGTAACATAATTACACATTGTGTACTTTCAATAAATGATACAAAACCACATGTTAGTTTACATGGCATGTAATGCCTTTAATGCATGTAGAGTAATCATTGTATTATGACTATACAAGATATGTAGTTATTAATTTTATGTGGAAATTAATTAACCATTCAATATGTAATAAAACCTATAAAATGGTGTGTACTATAAATAAATAACACACAAACACATATTGATTAGGTTTAATGGATTATTCAACCAATTCCTTCCATGTAATCAGGAATGGGATACGTGGAATGTATCTGCCTGATGCATGCCATGTATTCCACTCATCGTATATCCATTCCACAAACCAAGGTAATGATCATGTTTATTAGACATAAAAAAGTATAAAGTACATGAAATTTAAGGGAGTTACATGTTGTGTGACGTTCGAGTTGCATGACCACCAATCACACACATTATGTATTAATATACCATGCCTCTTTGACTTTATGTTTTGTGCCACAAAAATATTCATAATACACGGCGTGTAAGAAATTTGCATGATTCATAGTCTAGAAAACCAGGTACCACTATGTCATAGTCAACATGTGGTGGTTAAATGAATGTATGTATGATTCAATTCATGGTGCTCCAAAAAAATTTGAGGTTCATCATGGTGAACTGAACATGGGTACACAACATGTACCTATGTGATACACAACATGTAGTACCATGCTATCCGACCAAAATTATCATCACCTATGGATGGGTTCTTCAAATTTATACACATATTTTAACCTATTCTTGGTTATATTGGAAAGAATAAAGAATAAGAAGATATATCCATTCATATTTTACGAAAATTTTTCTCAAAATAAAAAATAATAGATGTGTATAATGATCAACAATTAATAAATAGTTATAAATTAATATATGACCACTCTAATAACACTTGTAGGTTCCGAGGAATAATATAAGTGGTCAGGCCCATGATCAATAATGAAAATTCATCAACTTCCTTAGATTTAACCTCAAAACTAAATGAATTCCAACTGCACAATCCATTAACATAATCAAAAAATATAATTTATAATTAATTTATTTAAATAAATAATTACCTCACATTGAAATTTTTTCTTCATTTATTAATAAGATGATGGATTTGGGTCCTACCATTGTCGTGTCAGTAGATTCAAGGGTAGAACCCCCTAGAGGTGATCCACACATGCACTAGAAACCTATTAATGTCACCATATAAATCTTTCGATTCTTGCATAGAATATGATAATTCTTGAATCATTCATCATAGATCACCATATGAATTTATTTGAGATAGAAGGATTCTTTTATATGGAGGAGGAGAAGAAATAATATCTTTTCCTTAGAGTGTTTTAAAGAAAGACCTCTTTATGGATTGAGAGGATTCTCTCTAGAATTCATTGTGAACAATGATTTGAATGGATATTCTAGGGTTAGATAATGACATAACAAGGTATTTATATAATTAAGGTCAGATAATAAATGAATTCATATGACCCCTTATTATTATCTTAATCCCCATAAAATCCTATGTTTAAATAATAATAATAATAATATTATTTACTTGAAATGTGATAAAATCATGGATAAAAAATATTATTATCTCAAATATATAAATTAATATTTATTCAAATAATATTTAATATTTCATTTCTTACCAGACTATTTAACCCAGTCCACCAATCCTCCTAAATATTTATTAGACCTTGAATATTGAATATTTATTTAAACAAATAAATATCACTGCATTATTCACTGATAAATAAATAAATATTATATTCACTAAAATAGAGAACAAATATTTATTAAATATTAAACTCATATACATTCTATGTAATAACACATTAATAGATATTTACGATCAACCAAAGAAGAATAATTATTAAACCATGTATAAGAATGATATTTTTCAACTTTTTAAAATTTTATACAATTTAATTGAGGTTCCAAATACACTTAATATGTGACCCTCTAGGCATCCTTTCTTAGGGAAATTAGTTAGAACCACCTAAAGTTCAAGGTTCATGTCTAAAAACATGATAATACATTCATAAGGAAAAGGTTAATTTCATAATGACATACAATCTCATATGAACATACATTATGTAATATAAGACCTTTATCATGATCTATCCAACTGAGAAGGTTATATAATAGTATCATCAATCTATATAATAAATATATCTTCATTTTACTTTTATAAAATAAACTTATTGATTGAAAAATTTGGACATGGACTTAATTAGGTAGTTTAATTCCCATCAATGGGCATGAGATATCATATTCCATTAAATAATAGTAGAGAAAAATCCTTCCTCACATTATTCATTAATGCAATATTATTCATGACATACCCAACATATCCTACCTCTATGTGAGAAATATCATCAAGCTTTTCTTCAATACATCAAATTAAAATACTCATGATATATTTTAGTAATAAACTTAAAGTATAAGGGTCTTTACATACACCCACATATAGGAATATCTAATGACACATATAAATGTGGATTTCCAAATAGAATGTCATGTTATCATAACCTCATATTCTTAGAGATTAATAAGGATAAACTTCATGATAATAAGTCTCAATATCTTATGAACCCCCACCCATGATATCTTTTAACATTCATGTCCCATAAAATTATATCTTCTAACTGTATAAAATATATTTAATAATACTATCACTGCACTTATAAGAATTCATCACAGCGGGGAACTTCCATGACCTTTCATTGTGACATGCGCCCTTTGAACATTATTACATGTAATTTAATGAAAAATAAAAATCATAATATGATAATAAATTTATTAATATTAAAAAACATGAATATATCTAATCATAAAGTACATAAAAGTTGGTTACAGGGAACCAAATATAACATTTATTTCATTCTCCTCACTTCTCCTCAATTATCATGTGACTCTAAGAAGATCTTAGGAGACCTTTTCAGCCCCTGTTTCTTGAATTTGATTTTTTTCTTGGGAGATTAAGTATTGGTGATCAAAGGTGATCCCTACCCCTATTTTCTTGTTGGATTTATCTTCATTCTTCATCAAGTGAAGGTTTTATATATGGGATATTATTAGATTATGATATTTGGAGTGAGTAGTTGATGTTGGATGATATGATTTTGGTTTTTAAAGATACTATTAGTATAATCTTGACATTGTTACTATCTATTCCTTGCATTGTCTCCTTACAATGATTTAGAAAGACCTTCTTGAGGTAAGGGATTGGATAACTCTCCTTTATTTTGTGTAAGTTGTAGGATTAACAATATCATGTTTTCTTTGAGTGAGTAGTAAGGACCAACCAAATAAGTATAATAAACTATAAGTAATGAAATTTATGTGGATGAGGGTGTTACATAATATTTTTACTTTCTTCCATGTTATTGTTCTTTCATTTTTTTGTTTTATCACTAATATTACTAAAAAATAATTTATGCTGTTTCTAATTATGTGTTAGTTCCATAATTTTTTTTATTGTAATTCACATTTTATAAAATTATAATCACTTAAATATGATAATATAATTGGTTTTTTGAAGTATGATAATGAAATTATTATTATTTTCAATTAGGAAGGGGTTGTAGTAGTAGTGTTTCTAAAATTAGTTGTCATGTTCTTATTGTGCTTGCATGGTTCTATATTGGTTGAGATTGTATGGTTATATGGGGGGATATTGTGGTTTATTTTATATGGATAGGTTTAGATGTTAAGGTTGGAATGTGTTGGGTAGAAGGGCTGTGTTGGTTAGTACATGGTGGGAAGTAGGGATATAGTTGTCAGTATGAGATTCATTGTGGGATGGATTTATAGTTATCGGTTGATGTGGGATGGGTTGTTAGTGTGGGTTGTTTAGTGAGGCTATGATGGCCTTTATTTGTTTGGAAAGAGGTAATGTAGATTTTTTTTGTGGGATAATAGAATGGTCAGTTGTTTTAGGGTTCATTGTAGTTACCTGGTAGTAGTGGAATATAATATAACTGGTAATAATGAAATGGAGTGGGTAATTGTAGGAGAATGGTTTGTCATTAAATATGGAATTGAATAGTCTAAAATATGTAGCATGATTGGAAATGATGAAAAAAAATGTAAAAAGGATATGATCAATTAGGGTTATCATGAATCAACCCAGGTCACCCTCAAACTAGGTACTAGATCTGATCTGTGGCAAGGATTGAAGGGTGTTTGTGATCCCCATGGGTTAATAAAAAGTGCCTAGGCATAAAAAAACTCCTTATAAATTATTTGAAAAATAAAACCATTAAAAAAATATAAAAAATACTTCAAAGATAATGTAAAAATATATATATAAAAATAAACATCCAAATATTTTATAAATGAACATGTTTCATACATAAGAAAAATGTGGGATGGGATGCCAAAAAGGCTATAAAATAGAGGGTAATAATATACTACTATAAAAACATAAAAGGAAACCAAAAAGAAGACACCCATATCTATGTGACATTAGGTCCAACATCTAAACATTTTACCACTATCACCCAACCATGATCCACTAGTAAGAGTACCCATCACATCCATGCGACACATTTCTTTTACCTAAGTTTGATAAATTAAACATGTTATTTTGAGGTGTATGCAAGGTGTAAGCACAATAGACCTATAATATACCACCAAGAATTAATTTAATACCCATTATTATAAAAATGAAACATGTTATTTTGAAATAATTTACTTAGAATCAGGATTTTAACACTTTAAAATAAATAGAGTAATAATTAATAAATAAGTAATCCAAACCCCAGCACTATGGCTAGCCTTAGGGTAACTAAAGCCAGGCCTCATCTAGGATTCACATACTCTTGGTGATCGAATCATTTATAAACCTTATTATGCATGATTTTATAGGGAGGATTAAGCCAACATCATAGTGGTAACCAAATCCATAATATAAATTGTTTAGTTAGGGTTGTATCATAGTCCAAAATCTAAGTAGGGAAGACCTTTTCCTACTATACTTGTCTTAGTTATCCCATCAAGGTTCCTAGGGTTCCCATGTTCCATACCCTTATTAATAAATTTAATTTTCATTGCCAATTCAAATCATAATAAAAAAATGATACTTTACAACAATTTCAACCTCACTAAATGAGGAAACCATTTTTAAATCAACCACACATATATAAAGTCTATAAAAAAACATTTTTAAACACCAACACCATTAAAAAATTCTTTATAAATAAAAACGAGTATGTTTAATTCATTAAAAAATGTAACAACATAAAACTCCAACCTTTATCCATGACAAACACACCAAATATTATGGAAACCACAAGAAAAGAGGAGAGGGGATCCTATAGAAACAAAAATACACTATATACACCAAAAGCCACATCATTAGGTTCGGGTTCAACAATCCCTAAGACATTATGGTCATGATGGAGAAGGAAAATCAAGAAAGAAGGGGTGAAGAAGCCAAAGGAATGAAGAGAAGTACCTTAATTGAATATTGTTTGAATAAATTAATGAATAATACAATTTAAATTCACTAAAAAAGAGGATGAGGAAGGGGTTTCATCCACCTATGGTGGAAAATTCAAGTGGGAGAAAGAGGATAATAATGAGTGTTAAAAATGATTAATGGTAGGAAGGTTATTTTTTTTATGTTTTTAGCACATACCACATGATTTGGCTATATGGTTTTCCAAAACATATTCCAAATATGTAGGTCTACATTTTCACACCTAGTCACTTGAAATATTGGTCCATAGGGTTTGATAAACCATGCATTGACCATGTGAATCCACACTATTAAATTATAGACATGATCATATCATTTTTTCATGGTTACTTCTAACCATTCAACACCAATTGTTTTCTAAAAACTCTAAAACTTTAAAGGAAAGACACTTAGAAATGATAGATAATAAATTAATAACTAAATAAGGAAAAAATACCTAAAAAGAATATTTTAGATGTGAAAATTCTCCCCATAATATTACTTTTAGTTCATAAAAGTCAACCTAAAGCATGAATGGGGAATATATGAGACCACTGCTCTTCATATATGATTCTAAATCCCATATGTCATGAGTGTCATTATTTTGTTTCAATAACACATAGACTATCGTAATAAATTTCCCATGAAGAGCTTTTCTCAAGAGTCAACAATTCATATCAACTACTCAATCAAAGATACATAGGGTTCCAACTTGAGCTCCTCCCAAATCAAAACAGTGAGGGATCAAAATTATAATTTTTTATTTGAGAAACATGTAAGAAATTATGGATTGATATTATTTAAGGAGGAAACACCAACTAATATGAAACTTCCTGAATTCTCTCAACAATCTCGAAGGGCCCAACATACCTTGGAGAAAGATTCCCCTACTTCAAGAATCACTAGTGACCCAATTGAGGTGAAACTTTTAGAAATTTTTTTTCACCAAAATTAAAATATATGGGGTAATGTTGATGATAAATATAGGAATTTTGGTGACTTTAAAACATCACTAATTAGTTATTGATAGTCTGAATCAAATTTTTCATCTCCTACACAAGACTCAACCATACTATGGAAGTCTCTACCACCTCCACTCAATAGAGGGGATACACATGGATGATTTTGAAGATATTAAAAAGGATACATTTTGATCAATTTATAGTAACTATTATTATAATAAAACATAAATAGTTCCAGATGGTTGTCCCATGATCCTCTAAAACTCATAACATAAGCGCAAAGCATATCCTTTAGAATTTGGATCACTTGCAATGTCTGAACTTTGGTCTATGGATAATAGTCCATGATCAACTTGAATTAGGGATCCATTTAAACTTGTATTACCTTCAAGAAATGATAGATATGTCAGCGATCCCTATAAGTGATAATAGTAGATAAAACCCAATAAAACCTCTTAATTTTCTGCACATACATCTTACAATGATCTTCAACCTTAGTAATTTACCTAATAGGAATAAAGTTATTGGAATTGTCTAGTAGATAAACCATGAAACATATACCATTATTAACTTGAGGGCTTCAAGGTATCCTAATGATGAAGTCTACAGACACCACTTCCCACTTCCAGGTCGGTATGGGAAGCAGCTGAAGTAGACCCAAAGGCTTTTGATGGCCATCCTTTATCAATTGGAAAGTAAAACATCAATACATTAATTACCTTAACCTAACAATTTATTTACTTATTATTTTATTTATTTATTTGTATTAGAGTTTTCTCTTTAGTTTTTGGTTTAATGGGTGTAAAATTTTAATTTTTTAGTATTTTTACATAGGAGCATATTTGGCACATGATTAGTAGTAACTGTGTGGTTAACCATCATATTAATTAAATTATTAATAATTTTTTTTTTCATAGTTTGTGAATGTTTTCCCAAACCATGCATCCAAACCACGTGGGTGTATAGTGAGTCTAGTGAGGGGTTCATGGTTGGTGAACATTTTTGTAAACCATGTAGCCAAACTGTGCAACTTACTAAAATTATTAAAAATATAATTTTCCTCATTTTACCTTTTAATTTAAAGCCCCATTTTAGATTTATTCTCTCCCCAATTTCATGAATAGTATTAATAGAGCCTTTGGAATTCCCTATCTTACTCCTTGAATTTTTAGGCTTTCCCACTTGTTTCTCTTGGCATTCCTCATGATTTATGCCTTATCTCTCTCATGCTATAACTTGATTTCTCATTTCCTATTTTACCCTTGACTTGGTATCTTGTTGAATGAACCATAGGGTTAGGGATTAACCTGATGTTCTTTAATTATTTATGTTAGGGTGTGCAGATTGTTCTTCGATCTTAGTTTCTTATTTGATCAAAAGTATCATTGCATCCACATATGTTTGAGGTAGGTTTCGCTGTTCCTTTCCTTTTCATTACACACCATGAGATTATTTTGATTTTATAAATTAATTTTAACTAAATTTATCATGTAATTAATTTTATAAATTTCTTTTTAAATCCCTATGAACTATATTTTTGGTTATAAAGGGGGTATTTCTAGAGTTTTCAATGTTTAAATATTTATGTTGAAAAATTAATGTATGCTATATTTTTTATAAAGTGATTAAGTGGTTATTTTTAAATAATGTGATTATTTAAATGTTCATTAGAATTTAATAATTTATAAAATTTGGTTCTTTAGGTTTTATCAGGATTTTTCTAGACTAACGCTATTTTGAATTTTTGAAGGTTTTACTTGGGCTCTTATATTTTTATATGTGACTTGGATTGTATCTCTTTGTTTATTCCATGGTACATCTTATTAATGACCATATCTATATATTCATGTGGATATGTACACATATATATTCATGAGAATTTACACACACAAATACAATCATATTTATATATATATTATGTGTGTATGGGTATATATATAGAGAGAATTCATATGTTTCCTTAACTAAAACTTGGGATTTCTGAATTATCCCTTGGTTTCTTAAAGATTTTCAAAAGTTATTTTATAGGTGTGTTTCTAAATCATGATTTAGAGGAATATTTTTCACTTTAATAAAGTGGGTTGACACTTGTTTTAGGTTTCAAAATGTAAATGAATGAAGGAAATTTATATTATAAAATTATTTCTAGTTTCAAATGCTCTGGCCCAATTGGTACATTGAAATGGTTTTCATAGAAGGTATGCACCTCCATGGAAGCACCCTCCTTCAGTTAATTTGATATTTTATTGTTTTTTCTTTGAGGGGTGTTTTTCATATATGGGTTTAGGGAGGTGGGTTGAACATATATGTTTGGTTTATGTTGATTCTTTATTTGTGTATTTTATGCAAAGGCTACCTCACCTATCATTTATATCATCATGGGGATCTGAGGAATATTAGTGAGGGATGGGGGATAGTTAATATATAGTATTGATTGTATTAAATAGATACCCTATGTTATGTATGGAAAGGCTATAAGGGTTTTCCATTAGTGTGGTTAGTTGAGGGAAACCGACTGGTTATAGACATAGGAATTCATTGATAAGCCTACATATGGTTCCACCTGAGTAGATCTAGGATTTTCTCATAGGATGTTTAGGAATTTCCCATGATTACATATTATATATTTCTTATTTATTTACTCACACTTTTGTTCCATGTTTTACTTTTATTTTACTTTTTTTATTATATTGTGACATAGCTTGATACTTATATCCTATATTTGATTATTCTTGGTTATGCATTAAACCATTTGGCATTTCTTTTAGTTACTTACAGAGCCTTCTTGTTGGGCAGGGTTTAAAATATGGATTTAAAAAATGGTAATATCTATAAGTATGTTTTAAAAAGGTTTTAAAGAATATTTGAGAAAGAAATTTATTTTTTATAAATGGTAATAAATCTACTTTAAATAGTGTATCATTAATCTAGCATGTGTGAGTTTCTTTAGGAAATAATATGTGTAGATTCTATGGGTTTTATCTACTGATGTGTTTTATGATCACACACTAATTATGGAAATAATAATTTGAAGACACAAAATATTTTAAAGCTTTAGGTTTTATGTTGGGATTACTCTTGAATTAGGTTGTTACGATGCATGAATCATGACTTTGTGGTCACATGGAGATCTGGTCGAGTATTTTGGGTTCTGTTTTTTTAGTAGTTGCATCAACTATGTTAACCTCTTGTATTATAGAACTTATATTCGTTATACTATTATTTCAAATTTTACTTTAGAGTTTTTTATTTATATTGATTTATATATTTTTGATTATGACATATTTGGATTTATCTTAAATGTGCTTCTGCTCATTTTCATGGCATTGAGATCCAATGTCTGGACACCTCATGCTAGAATTATGATAGAATTATATTTTTTGATAAATGATATTTATTGGGTGAAATCATCCCCAATTATTTCATTTGATACCCTATCACTTATTAATAACTTGTGGGGATAAAGGACGCCCCTCAGGTATACCATATACCGACCCAAGTACCCAATTCAGGGGTAACCCATAGTTGGTTTGTGACATGAAATCCTCTATGTCCTATATCATACCCGACTAAAAAAACACCATTAGATTATAGTATATCTTAGTGGTACCTGGGGAGATATTACACTAGGAATGATGAAAATACTCCATCACCACACACCTCATTGATGATAGAACCACATATTGATTCTAAAAACAGTGGATACCTTTGGAAGGATTATACCACACATTGGTGGTCTTCCCACCATTTAAAATACTCAATATTCATTAAAACTACCCATAATTTTATTTCTTTCAAATAATAAGTTCAAAAAGATAAGGACTCAACTGAATTATATCATGAAACATGGTCTCCTTTTCTTCCCTCATTTCTAAATTCATCTAAGTAAAGAGGCCCATAAAACTCTATTCATCACTAGACTCATTGAGATCCTGAGACGAGACTTTTATCTGAGGGAATTAGTGACCACATTTCCATTCACTAGAACATATTTGATTTCAAAATTAAATCCTTAAAGGTATTTTACCCATCACTGTTTTTATTGATTCAAGTAATTCTATAGGAAAATATAGCTCATGATTTTATTATCTAAAAAGGCTATAAAAATTTCCCCAAAGATATAGTGGAACTAACATTTAAGAGCATGAATCATAGCTATGAGATCATGGTCATGGGTAGGGTAGTTCTATTCATGTGGGTAGAGTTTTTGAGATACATACAACACCACATGGCCACCCTACATAATGAAACACTCTAGGAACATACCTCATGCATTGAAGTACACCACATAACCTTGAATAAAATCTAGTAAAATAAAAAATGGAGTTGATGTTAGCTATTTCTTTAAGTAATAAAAGGACATATGAAACTCAGAGATCCACAATAACTTAACCCCTTTCTAGTTGAGTGCTATTAAGGGTGATGTAAGTTGAGATAATTCCTTTTATAAAACACTTGTAGTATCCTACCAACCCTAAGAATATTTTAATCTTGAAAACATTTCTGGGATCCTAACAAGACATCATGGATCTAACCTTCCCATGATCAACCAAGATACCTTATACTGATACTAAATTCCAAAAAACATTATCTATTGGATCCATAAACTGCACTTGGATAATTTGGTGAAGAGGCATTGATCATGAAAGGTTTTTAGAACAACTATAAGGTGAATCACATGATCCTACTATATATTTGAATAAAATATAATTTCATCCACAAATTCCATGATGAATATGTTGATATTTATATGAAATATCTGGTACATGAGTGCCATTAAAACCATAAGATCATTGGTAAATCTAAAAGGCATAACTAGGCACTCGAAGTTTCCATACCTTCTTTGAAAATTAGTCTTAGGAACATAATACTCTCTCACCTTGAGTTGGTGATATCCCAAACAACAATAAATTTTGAAAAAACACCTTACTTACTTTAGTTGATCAATTAGGTATTCAATACAGGGTAAGGGGTATTTAATATTTATTGTGAACTGATTAAATTTCTAGTTTAGATGCATAATAAAAGGGTACCAATCACATTTTTAGAAAAAATATCCAGGGTATCCCATGAAAAAATTCTAGGGAGAATAAATCCTCTAGATTATAAATTATACAACTGAATATTTAAAGCTTTCAGCTCTTTAGGGTCCATACAATATGAATTAAGAGATATCAATTGATTCCCAAACACTATATCAATATTTAACTACACCTCCTCCTCTAGAGGTAAACTTTAGAAATCATTTGGGTATACCTTAGAAAATTCATTAATCATAGGTGAAAACTCACTCTCATAATTCCCTTCATCCAATTCTAATAAAATAGAAAATGCTTGAAAGACGAGACTTCCCAAAACTGAAAGAGTAGATATTGATCAACTTTACCATGAGTCCTATTCTCCTAAAAATATTCCACTGCTCCCATCAGGGATGGTGAAAGTAACCCTCTGATGATAATGATCAATATTACCATTGCAAGTTTTAAACTAGTATATCCTAATAATTACATAGAAAATATTAATTTCAACTATAACAAAGTCCTATACCACATCAAATTTCATTAAAGAGATCGCACATAAAGGATACTAAAAACCTGGATCTCTCTTTTTTCTAATAGGTGTGTTTATCTAAACGACACAAGGCATGAAATTAATTGGGTGTTTCAATAATTACACAACATAAATAGATATAAAATATTGCAAGTAACCAATATCAAATAAATCAATAGCCATCATATAAGTAACATGAATGGTACATCTTATTATTATTGGCCTTACCTCCAAATCCACTAGTGCCTGATCCATTACACGAAACTAAATTTCCTTATAATGAGTCTAAGATCATTATATAGATTGAGGTTTAGATCTGAGATAAGTCTACCCATACAAATAACTATTCTTATACTTACATCGATGAGGATGAGGTCCCACAACTTAGAAGGCATTGAACCAAACCACATACCCCCTATGGGATAAATAGCATGTACCAATCTAGGAAGGAAATATGGATCAATAGAATCTATGAAGATAGTCTATACATCCACATAAATTAAAAGCTTTGGGTGGGGTTGTATATAAAGACTACACATGATCAGGATTCCCATATAGATGTAAAATGTATGATCTATCACCAGCAATTTTTTAAGAAGAAGGTTGAGGTGGATACCTAGTACCGTTCCCACTACCTTTTACCTTCTCTTCATGCTACCCCTTTTTCTCTGAGGAACCAGATCCACCTTCACTAAGAATTGGAGGAACTCCTCTAGACCATACATCTCTACTTTTACCTCCACCATTATAGCATGATAAGTAACCTTATTATAGGTATTGAGCTTCAACAAGAAGACCGAGGACTAAATGTTGGGTCTTATACCCATCTCTAAGTGCCTAGATTTATTCTCCTCATTACAAAAAATATGAAGAGTGAAGTGTACCAACTTAGTGAATTGATTTGTATATTCTATAAATGAATTATTACCTTACTAGAGGCACAATAATTATTAATATTTATCCAAGACCAAGGTTCAAAGGTATAATTAACTAGTGATGATAACTTTTAAATCCTTCCACTCCAGGTTATCATACTGCTTTGCCTAAACAATCAACTACCACTATTTCCAACTAGGGACTTTAATAATGAAGTTATCACACTTCACTTTAATAGAGTTTAGATTTATAATAAATTAAAACATATACTCTGTATTCTCTAGAAAATCATCAAATTCTTTTGGTTGTTTCTTACATAAAAATATAGAGGCTTATGCTTGATGAATTCTTGATAATGATCCACATCAGGGTATGGATTAGTTTATTTAACTTGAGTGGGTCCAAAAAAAACCACCTGGTCTAAATCTCAAAAAACTTGGATCACTAACTCAATTAGATTATGATCACCTAATGTATTCTCTCATGGAAAGTTATCTGCATCATCCTCCAGTGGATTCACTGATTGATCTAGATGGGGCATAATGCTACATGAAATCAACAAAAGAGGGAAACAATCAAGACTAATAATAAATAATCAAATTTAGAGATAAATAATCCTATTAAACCATAATATCCATAAATTATCAAATTAAAACATAAAAATTAGAAATAAAATAACCCAAAATATTCTAGGAAACATAAAATTCATGTATGACCTACGACCCATGCATCTTACCCATCAAGTAATGAAAAAAATTTGAAAAAAAAAACATCCAACATTCCCTAGTAATTCCAAGGATGATACTAAGATCATTGGAATAATTCTCTTTAATACCTCTTAATTTACCCCCTATAATCCTAGATTCTATCTATCCTAACTTCATAAATAACATAGTCCCAAATATCTAGATCTAATATCATTTTTTCACAAATCAACCTAGGTCATCCATGAACAGGGTACCCAATATGGAACATGGAAAGGCCTGAAAGGAATTCCCAATCATCATGGTCTAGAAAAAATTTCCTAGGCATCAATAACATACCTTGGTAATGATTTTATCAATAAATATATCAAAAAAATATAAACAATACCTCTAGGAGAACATAAAAATCCATATACAAAAATAAAAATAAAAATGGCATAAAAACATGTATTATACATAAAAAAAAGGTGGTATGGGAAGCCAAAAGGCTATATAAAATAGGTTAATAACATACTATAATAGTAACCAAAAAGAAAACTAAAAAAAATAAACCCATCATTGTGCGACATAATGGTTAGTCTCCCACTATTCCACCACCATCACCCAACCATGATATGCTAACATGAGTACCCACCACCTCCACAAGACACCTTTATTTTACTCGATACCAACCAAAAAAAGTCTCCCTACACCCATTGGGTGCACGTAGGGCATGATAAAAATATTTGAGTAAGTTCCCACCAAGAATTTCATGAATATCAATTTTTAGACAAAGTTGAAATGATAGATTGAAGCACTTTACTTAGAAACATGATTTTAACATTTTAAAATAAATAGAGGAAGAATCAATAAAGAATCAAGACAAAACCAAGCACCATGGGTAGCCCTAGGGTACCTAAAGTTAGTCCCCTTACTTTGATCCTTGTACACTTAGTGATTTAACCATTAATAACCATTTATGTGCATGATATTATAGGAAGAAAAAAGAAAAAGTACAAGTAGTAAGAACATCCATAGAATAATTTTTTTAGTTCAGATTATATCATAGTCCAAAATCCAAGTAGGGTAGATCTTTTCCTATCATACTTATACTAGTCATCCCACTAAGTTACTTAGTGGTCCCATGTGCTATCCCCTTTTTAATCAATTTAATATACATATCTAATTCAAATTATAAAAAAACACACCACTTTCTATCCATTTAAACCTTACTACAAGAGGAAACCATGTTGAAATCAATACATACATATAGGTCTTCTATAAAACACACTTTTTATACATCAAAACCATTAAAATAATATTTTTAAACAAAGAAAATCATGTTTAATTTATAAAATAACGAAAAAACATGAAAAAATCTACCTTTAACCAAGAAAAAGACTCATTGTATGATGGAAACTACAATCCAAGAGTAAATGAGATCCTATAAGAGAAATAAGAAGTCATAAACACTAAAAACCACATCATTAGTGTAAAACCCCAAGGATTTATAAATAAATTTAATAAAAAATGTGATGCACAGAACAATAAGTCTCTACGAAACAATACTTTATTATTATAAAGAAATACAGTTATAACCTAGCCATGAAAATTAATTTTTCCACCTCTGTGAATTGAATTTCAAAAAACAGACATACACGATTGCATTTAGTAAGATATTTAGAGTATGATAAGATCAAATTAATTTTTAATGAATAGTAACATACCCTTATGAATAGAAATGTTACCCTTATGAATAATAATGTACCCTTATAAATGGTAATATTACCTTTATGAATAGTAACCTCACCCATGAAAGTTTGAATAAAATTTAGGCACCTTATAAATGAAATAGAATATTTTAAAAATTAATAATTAAGTGCTGCTATTTTTGCGAGTAATAAATATTTAATTACAATTTTATAATTAATAAATTTATTTAAAAGAAAATTAATTTTCATAAAATTTATTACTAAATAAATATTTTGTTTTTCTATTATTTTACGATAATTTAATTAGACCTTAGTTAATTTTTAGGGTGTTATAAAATCAATTTTAATTTTAAGACTATATTTTTTTGAGTAAATGATGATTTTAATTAAAAATTAAATTTCTCATATTTAGGAAATTATTTTTATAAATTGGAGTCTATTTTTTAATTCTACACTTCAAAAAATGGTTATGGTGAATTTTTGGGTTTTTTTTTAAAATATTTGAATTTTTAGTGAATAGTGAAATATGGTAATTTACCGTATATATAAATTATAAGTTAAATACACTATTCCTGATATCATGGATGATTTAAGAACACTTGGTTTGAACTAAAATTAACCTATTAAATTTTTTTGTCATAATAATCAAACAGTTTCTTGTCTTGAGAAAAATAATAAAATAATGAATAAGATATTCAAAAATCACCCCTCTCCTCCACTATAAAACCACCCCTCACTCCCTATTCTCTTCACTCCTATAAGCCTTTAATATTCTAAAAGTTATACCAAAATACTATTACCTAGTATCTCCCAACATCTTGGAGCTATTAGGCTTTCCAAAAGACCAAAACCCCTTCCCTTAAGGAGGTTCTCAAGGAGGATATTTCAAGAGGTAAACCCTCTTCCTTTTTCTTTCATTTTCATTTTCAATTTGATTTATTTTCTTATCTTCTCCTTACCTCCTATGTACAAATTATAATGAAAAACACATATCACCTATATACTGAAATTATATCATGTTAATTGAAGGTTCATCATCAATATCCTTACTCTCTCTTTTTTATTTTAAAAACGAAATCATCGTCCGAGAGGTGCCAATTTACAACCTTCATGGATGAAGAACCTTCATTATTCAATTTTTCCTTAAATTATGGTCATAAAAACATTTTTATGGTTGGAAATAACTATAATATATTTATTATAATCCATTTAATGTTCTTAAACTAGTATATATAAAAAATATTAATTCATATGAAAAAACTAGTTCGTAATTATCGAAATACTACCAAAATAATTTAAATGATTATCATTAATGTTTTATCTAATAATTTATTTTCATACCTTGTAAAAAATGATATATATAAACATTTAAACTAATTAATGTTCATTAATAATATATAAATTCATTTTTTTGATAATTATATCCATTCCACATGAACTTCTATACTCATATACAAGTATATCGATCGTGAAAACCAAGGAAAGGAACACTCTCGAGTGGTAAATTTGTATCTTATAAATCATTCAAAAGGCCATAAATGAACTTAATAAAATTATAATGAATAAAATACATGTAGATAAGTTTCTTAAATAATTAATTAATGGATTTAATTTGATTATCTGAGAAATTAAGATCAAGTGCAGAACACGTTTGGACATAAGGTAAGGGTTTTCTCAACTCACTTTTATTTCTGTGAGATATGCCTTAATCAACACTATTTCTTATGTATGGTGTATTTATACTTACCATTTATGTATAATATAATTAATATATTTATTTTCATGTTATTTAATGTATCATTTTATTATTATTAATTTTTGGGAACATGATTCGATTGATTACAAAGCGGTAAGGGTTTTCTCAACTCACTTTCATTTTCGCAAGATATGCCTTACTCGCCACTATTTCTTGTGTATGGTGTATTTATACTTCCAATTTATGTATCATATAATTAATATATTTATTTTCATGGTATTTAATGTATAATTTGATGATTATTAATTTTGGGTCATGTGATTCGATTGATTACAAAGTGGTGAGAGTTTTCTTAACTCACTTTCATTTCGGTGAGATATGCCTTACTCGCTGCTATTTATTGTGTGTGGTGTTTGTATACTACCCATTTACGTATCATACCATGAATATATTTATTTTCATGGTATTTAATGTATCATTTTTTTATTATTATTTTTGGGGCACATGATTCTATTGATGCCAATGATCCTGTACCCAAGTGGTACATGCTCCTGCTTGGCATCCAAAAGACCCGGGTTCAAATCCAGGCAGGGATGAATTGCTGGGTTACTGTAGCGGGGCACTGTAGTAGACACTGTAGCAGCGGTGGAACTGTAGCAGTGGAAACAATGTAGCGGCGGAGGAATTGTTGCAGGATACTGTAGCGGTGGAGGGTACTGTAGCAGGGACTGTAGCTGCACGGGGTACTGTAGCAGTACTATTCACAGAGGGTCCTTTGGGCTAAAAAATGGGCTTTTAAGCCTTGTATTTAGGCCACTTGGCCTTGGGACTTCGGGCTATGTATTGGGTCTCCCTCTACCCTCTAAAGTGGTCTTTTATTTAATAATAAATTGAGGCTTCGGCCCCAACCTTTAAAAAAACATGATTCTATTGATTAAAAAGTGGTAAGGGGTTTCTACCCAAACCTCCATTTTCATTCGAGTTACTATTATTCTCTACTTACCTCAATGAAAATATTATTTATTCTTATATACTACTCATAAATTCTATGTGAATTATATATATATGAGTAATAATCATAATACTTCTTTATTTTATATGGAGTTTACATGTTTTAAAATGATCTTTCATAAATTTTTCTCGATAAACAAGCCCATTTCAAAGGAACTTCTCGAATTATTACCTATTTTAAAATGAACTCTATAATTTATTTTAAGACACCATTATTTTATTAAAATAAATGATTTTATTATGAAAAAAATAACTTAATTAACTTCTAGTTTTTTAAAAATATTTTTCCAAAAGAACAATTCTTTTCAAAGTAAAAGAGTATTTCTATCAAGAATTACATGATGATTTTATAAGAGTATTTTCATCTATTTCAACACTCTTATTGATTAATACGTTTAATTAGGATAAATATTTTATGTTATTATCTACCATGTTTTTTTAATGGTTTATGATTAGTTTGACTATATGTTCTATTTTGAAATCATTCACCATATTACATCGAATGGTTAGTGTTATGTTTAATGTTTAGGGAACATGATTTACATTTAATATGTTAGTTTCAATATGAATTTATATGTTATTTATGTTTCAACCCTTTCATATAAGGAAAGAATTGGACTTAGTAAGTGTTGGGTGGGGCCCACAATAGGCCCTCAGAGCATCGATAGGTCTCATGAGACAAACTAGATATGGTTTTGGATGAGGCCTTACCCATTTAATAGATTCTTGGCATGAAGCCTTAAAAATAATAGATTCTGGCATGAAGCCTTGATAGATTCTTGGTATGAAGATGTTTTAGATATCCATAGTTATTCATTTACCTCATTATGAAACTAGTAATTGATAGTCCATCTGATTATTCGATTAGTAGAATATTCATGGTCATGTTTTATTATGGTATTATTCATTCAACTTTTATTCCTACCATAGTATGCTCAAGTATATGTTTAAAGGCATGCGTTTTTAGCTTCTCAACATACCAAATGTTTATTTTTATGATTACTTATGCTATATTAATTACCCTTTATGATCATCTGATGTAACACCCTAAGATTTTGCAAATAAATTTAATATTGAATGCATGAAACACTAAGTCCCTATAAAACACCACTTTGTTATAACCTATCCAGTAAACATAATTTTTCCACCTTTGTGATTTGAATTTTGAAAAACTGACATACACGATTGTGTTCCGTAAGTTATTTAGAGTCTGATAAGATAAACTTACTTGTTGATGAATAGTAACATACCCTTATGAATAGTAACACACCCTTATGAATAGTATGTGTTACTCTTATGAATAATATAAATAGTAAATTGAAAAAAATAGAAACATCACCCATGAGTATATAAATATAATTTAGACATCTTATAAGTGAAAAAATGATCATAGTATAAGTATTGGTATTTTTGTATGTCATAAATATTTTAATTACAATTTTATGATTAATTTAATAATTTAAAATGGAAATTTATTTTCATAAAATGTAATCATAAATTATTACATTATTGTATTATGGTTATAATATAATTTTATGGGACCTTGATTAATTTCTCAAAGTGTTATAAAATGAGTTATAGTTTTAAAGTTGTTTTTTTGGAATAAATTATGATTTTATTTTAAAATTAAATTAAAAATATTTAGAAAAATATTTTTAAAAAATGGATTCAATTTTTTAATTCTACACGTTGAAAATTTTTTGGGGTAAATTTTTGGAATTTTTCTAAAATACTTGAATTTTGGGTGAATAGTAAAATATGATAATTTACAGTAAATGCTAAATACATGATTTATTGGGTCATAAGTGATGTATGGATAATTTAATCCCACTAGGTTATAACTCACATTCACTTATTACCATTCTAGGTCATAGGAATAAATACTATTGGTTGTCTGAAAAAATAATAAAATAATGAGTAAAATAATGGGAAAACCCTCCTCTCCTCCACTGTATCCCCCCCTCACTCCCTCTTATCTTAACTTTTATCAAGCCTTGTGCATTTTATAAATTCCTATAAAATATACTTACAAGCTCCTCTCTCACACCTATCATACTTTTGTCTCATTAAAATACCAAAACCTCTCTCCTAAAGAGGCTCTCAAGGAAGATTATTCAAGAGGTAAATTCCTCTTTTCATTTCTTTTATTTCAAGTTCATTTCATTTATTTTTCTTTCCTAACCCCCTTTAATTCAAATGTTGTGATTACTAAAGTAATTTACATGTACTGGAATTTTGTTATGATAAATGAATCATTCTCTATCATCTCCCCTTTCCTCTTCTTTTATACAAGAAATGGAAACACCATATGAGATGTGTTAATTTATCACATTCAAGGATGACGGGTTTTCAATTTATATCACCATATTTAATTCTGGTTATGAAACCATTTTTATGGTTTAAAAAAACTATAATATATTTATTATAACTTATTTAAGGTTATGAAATCCTTTTGTACACATTATATTAATTTATAAATCAAAATGAGTTCGTTGTGATCAAGAACCTCCAATTAACCCAAAACATTGTCAATAATGTTTTATATAATGATTCATCTTCACTAACAATAACCAAATGAATTTTATAACCATGTAATATTATTATTTTTCAATAATAACATAGAACTTATATTCTGGAAAAACATTCTCATTCTACATGTTTATCTGTACATGAATATAAGTAAACCGATCATGAAAACCAAGGAAAAAAGCACTCCCAAACAATGAAATTGTATCTCTTGACCCATAAAAAGGACATGAATGAACCTAAAAAGGTTATGATAAATAAATTAAATGTAGAGGAGGTTCTAGAATAATTAATTTTTAACCTAAATTTTATTATTTAGGTCAATAAGATCAAGTGAGGAACACCAATGGTCTTAAGGTAAGGGTTTTCTACCTGAACCTCCACTTTCATTCGGGTTACTCTTATTCTCTACTTAACTCAATTAAATTATTATTTATTCATATTTAATCCTCATATATTCTGTGATAATGTTCTATATATGTGTACAAACCATAATCTTACTTTCATTTATGGGGAGTTATATGTTTTAAAAGTATCTTTCAAAAATTCTTCCCGTAATACGAGCCTGATTCAAAGGAATTTATCAAATTCTTACTTATTTTCAAGGGAAATATATAATATATTTTTGGAAACCATTACCTTTATAAAATTTATAATTTTATTATGAATATACTAACTTAATTTACTTCTGGTTTTATACAAATATTTTTCCAAAAGAACTATTCTTTTCAAAGTAAAAGAGTATTTATCTCAAGAATTACTCGATGATTTTATAAGAGTATCTTCATCTATTTAAAAACTCTTGTTTATTATTATGTATTATTAGGAATAATATTTTATGAAATAATATACCATATTTAATTGAATGGTTAATGATTATTTTGACTGTGGATGTGCTATCTTAAAACCATTCACCAATTTACTCTAAATGGTTAGTGTCTATGCTTAATGTTCGGGGAAAATTATTTACATTTCATATGTTAGTTTTAATATGAATATATATATTGTTTATATTTATCCCCATTCATATGAGTAATTAATTTGACTTATTAAGTGTTGGGTGGGGCCTGTTATAGCCTCTCAATGCATCGGTATGTCTCATGAGACAAACTATGGTCTTGGCATGAGGCCTTAACAAAATGGATATTTATGGTCTTGGCACGAGGCCTTGACGGTATGGTTATCATTTCCCACATTATGCATTCCCTCATTATGAAAACAGTATGGATAGTTCATGTGGTTATTCGACTAGTAGAATACCCATGATTATGTTTTATTATGGAATTATTTATTCAGCTCTTATTTCTGCCATAATGTGTTCAAGTTTATTTTTAAAGGCATGTGTTTTTAGTTATTCACCATGCCTAATGTTTATGTTTATGATATCTTATGCTATATTGATTACCCTCACTGAGCATTTGATCTCAACCCTTTCTTATGATTCATTTTCTCAGGGCATGAAGAAGTTTATTAGGAATAAATTATAGGGATAAACTTATAGTTGTGAATATTTCCAATAAAACGTATATATTGTATTTCATTTAAAGTTTTAATTTTGAAATTATGTATCTATATTTTTTCCAATGATACTAAACTACTCGGTCTTTCGGTATGCATGTACCTTATTTATATGCCAATGTAATAAACCAAGGCACCGACTCTGGGTAACTGGGGTTGGGTCCTTAAAGTTAATATTAGAAGAAGTTTAGTAGAAAACTTAGAAACTAGATTTAGATAATGTAGATTAGGGAAAAAACCCCTAAGATAGTCTATGAGGATAAAACATACAAGAAAATCCTGGAATTTTTGATAAGGAATAGATTATATAGATCATTCTAAAAAATACATCCCTTTCTAGATACTACAAGTGGACATGGTTTTGGCACAAATGTACCTAGGAGTGAAAAATATGACAAAGAGTTTCAGGCTTGACCCGGGGTATCCTGGAACACAACAACAAGCCTTACTATGCACTTAGTTTGACACTCCTAGGTGACATGTTTAGGATAATTCACATTTTCTTTACAAGCCAATATGTAGAATTTAAATGTAAAGTTTTCCTCAAAGAAAATATGATTATGATTATGAGATTAGCTATGTATAGAATTTCAATTTATTCTAAGTATTTTTATACTTTGAGATTATACATTATGATTCAAAAATTGATCTAGTGTATTCTATTATTTAGAAATAGTGCATAGTGGAAGAAATAGAAACCGCATGAACACATGTATCCAATGTAGGGATTTTCCTCTGATGTAAGATAATGATGTTGTATCTAGAGATATGACTGATACTGAGCAACTTATAACTATTCTGGAACAACTGACTCAAGTTATGAACAATAAACTTACCTGAATGGAGTATCATGATCCATAATGTGGAGGATCTATGTTGGATTACTTTATGAAACAACAAACTCTATCATTTAATGGGACTAAAAACCCATTTTTAGTTGAGTAGTGGATAAGTTCCATAGAAAAGATATTTCTCTCTTTGGGTTGTAATAAAAGAGATAAGGTTGTCATGGTAGTTTATCATCTATCAGGATATGCAGATCAATGGTGGTCATCAATCCAAAACACAATAGAGGAGGAAGAAATAGAAGAGATGGAATGGAGGGATTTTAAGGAAATATTCCTAGAAAAATATTTTCCCCGAAAACAATTAGTGGATATGGAAAGTAAATTCTTGAATCTAAGGTATATGGAGGATGGAAATGTTTCCATGTATGAAGATAACTTTACAAGGCTGTCAAGGCATGCCACATACTACATACATTATCCAAGGAGCAAGATCAATCGATTCTTTGATGGTTTAAAACCATTCCTTCATAGAGCTCTAATATCCAAAAGTTTCTCATCATATAAAGATATAGTATCAAGTGATATCAATAAGGAAAAGGAATTTTCTATGTTAAATTATTTTAAAGGAAAACAAGAGAAGAATAGGTCTGCTGAAAACTTTGGAAAAGGAAATAAAGAAATGGGGAATAAGGGAATAGTTGACCTTCCATCATGAAGTAATTGTGGGAATGAACTTGCCTGAAGATAATGGGAGTCTATTAAAAGTGAAGATAAAAATGCCACATATGTTGGGATTTTAAGGGGAATAAAGAAGCTACCAATGTTCAATGTTACAATTGTATGGAGATTGAACATTATTCACATGAATGTCCTAAGAGTTAGGGAAACATTCCCCAAATAATGCCAAGGGAGAAAGGCCATGATTTTGCGGTAAAAAATGCTGTGGTTGAAGTTCCTAACTATGTGGTGGTAGGTAATTTAATCATTTCCTCAAACTTAGCCAATGATTTATTTGATTCTGGATCATTTCATTCTTTCACATCTTTCTAGTTTTCCAAGAAAATTAGATATTTCCAATTTGATTTAATAAGGGAGTTTTCAGTCAAAACTCCCAAGGGAAGTATCATTGCAATAAAGTTATGTCAAGAAGTCCCTATTATGGCATATAAACATGATTTATCTACTTATTTTATTATCATACCCATGATTGAATTTGATATAATCCTCAGTATAGATTGTATTTCAAACCATGATGAAAAAATTTATTACAAGAAGAAGGAGGCTATGATTTTTGAGGACGATGTAGAATCCCTTATCTTTAGGGCAGAAACATCACCATCTGATTATCATCTAGATATAACCCTAGTAGCTCTACTGAATTCAATTATTAGTGATTAAGGGAAGACAATATATATGAGTGAATAAAGGAATGTTCAAATAGAGAATGTAACTATTGTACAAGAATATGTTGATGTGTTTTCAGAGAATTTACATGGATATCCTCCAGAGAGGGAAGTTGAGTTCTCTATTGATTTAATTCTTGGTTCAAGGCCGATATCAAAGACTCCTTATATAATGGATACTGTGGAATTAATAGAACTGAATAAACAAATATATGAATTTATTGATAAAGGATTTATTCACCCTAGTGTTTCCCCATGGGGAGCCCTAGTTATTTTCATTAAGAAGAAAGATATATCTACGAGGTTGTGCATTGACTATATGAAAATCAATTCTATAACAATAAAGAAAAATTATTACCTACCTCGCATTGAGAATTTATTTGATCAAATTCATGTAGCTCAATATTTTTCAAAGATTGAACTTTGATATGGATATCATCAGTTGCTTGTGAGGAAGTAAGACATTCCAAAAAAAACATTTTGAACAAGGTAAAGGCATTACTTACAGTAATGCCTTTTGGACTAATTAATGAACCCTATGTTTTCATGGATATAATGAATAAAGTTTTCAAGGAATATCTTGACGACTTTGTGGTGGTATTTATTGATTATATACTAGTATAATTTAAAAGCTATGAAGATCTTGAAAATCTCTTGCACACTATTCTGAAGACACCTATAAGAAATGAATTATGTGGGAAGTTTAGAAAGTGTGAGTTTTAGTTTCAATTAGTTTCCTTTATTAGACAAATTGTCTCTAAGGATGGAATATTTGTTGATCCTGTGAAGACAAAAGCTGTTCAAGAATGACCTACTCCAACAAACATAACTGAGGTACGTAGTTTTATTGGTTTAGCAGGTTATTATCGGTGTTTAATTTAGAACTTCACCCGTTTATCCAACCCAATGACCAAGATTACACATAAAGGGGTTAAGTTCATATGGACCAAAGAATGTGAGGAATGTTTTGAGGAATTGAATAGGATATTAGCAAATGATCCTATCCTGACTCTACCACCAGGGAATGATGGGTTTGTGATAAAAGATGATGCATAAAAGAAATGACTTGGTTGTGTCCTTACGTAGAATGATAGAGTTATTTACTATGCATCAAGGTAGCTAAAAATTCATGAAGAAAACTACCCTACTAATTATCTTGAGTTAGTTTCTATGATATTTGATTTAAAAACATGGAGAAACTATCTTTATGATGAAAGATGTGAGATATATACGGATCAAAAGAGTTTGAAGTATATCTTATCACAAAAGAACTCAATATGAGGAAAATTAGATGGCTTGAAATACTCAAGGATTATGATTGTACAATACACTACCACCTAGGAAAGTAAAATAAGGTAGTTGATGCATTGAGCAGGAAGGATCATGGAGTTCTCAATAAAATGTGGATTAACAAGTATCCTTTGTACATGGATATAGTGAGGATGGATATGGGAATTATCAATGAAGGTGAAACATCACTACTTTTTCATTTGGTTTCCCAAACATCTTTATTATAAAGGATTAAAATATCGCATCATGATGATGATAACCTGTAAAAGAAAATTAATGTTGTGAAATAGGGGAAGTTTCCAGACTTCATATGTGAAGATGGAATTCTAAAATTTGAGAAGAGGCTATGTGTTCCCTCTATACCTGAGCTAAAAAGGGAGTTATTGGATGATTACCACAGCTCAAATTTCTATATACACCCTGGTATAACTAAAATGTAAAGATATTTGAAGAAACATTTTTGGTGGGACAACATGAAGTGGAAAATTTCTAATTATGTATCAAGATGTTTAGTCTATCAACAAGTGAAGGCCGAACGAAAACATCCTAGAGGAGTCATGCAACATCTACCTATTCCTACATGGAAATGGGATGAAATCATCATGGATTTTGTCACTTTATTACCCAAAAATCTGAGAAAGAATGATGTAATATGGGTAATTGTTAATTTACTTATGAAATATGCACATTTACTCTCTATAATGAAGGATTTTCCACTGGATCACTTAGTATGACTCTATATCAATGAAGTTATGAGACTTCATGGAGAACCTCTCTTGATTGTTTCTGATCATGATCCATGATTTGCATCAAAATTCTCAAAAAGTATTCAGAAAGATTTGGATAATGATCTTTGATTGAGTATGGATTATCACCCAAAAATTGACAGGAAAGAAAAAAGGATGATCCAAACCTTAGAGGACATGTTGAGATCATGTTCACTTGACTTTGAAGGTATATGGGATCAATATTTACCTTTGTTAGAGTTTTCCTACAATAATAGTTTCCATTCAAGTATTCAAATGGCACCATATGAAGCATTGTATGGAAAGAGATGTCGTACACCAACATGTTGAGATAAAGTTGGTGAAAGGAAGATAGTGGGACCATAGCTTGTAGAGGAAACAATAATGATGGTAAAGATTATTCAAGGCCATATCAAAGAATCTTAAAGCAAACAAAAAAGCTATGCTGATAATAGAAGGAAGGATTTAGAGTTTCAAGTGGGAAATCATGTTTTCTTTAAAGTATATACATGGAAGGGTGTTATAATATTTGGGAAGAAATGGAAACAGAGACCTAGGTACATATGACCTTTTGAAATTCTAGAGATAATTGGAGTTGTCTTATATCGTTTGGTTATGCCACATAGCCTGTCTAAAGTACACAATGTGTTTCATGTCTCATTGCTGAGAATGTACATGCCAGAACCAACACATGTCCTCACTTATGAAGGTATAGAATTGAAACCAGACCTATATTATTGTGAAGAGCCTATCCAGATTATGGACACTAAAGAACAAGTGTTGAGGAATCAGATGAATTGGTTGGTAAATATACTTTGGAAAAATCATAAAATTGAAGAGGAAACATGGGAGCCTAAGGAGATTATGATAAAGAACTACCCAACTCTCTTTGTGTGGTAACATTCTGGTAATTTCGATGATGAAATTTTTGTAAGGAGGGGATTATATAACACCCCAAGATTTTGAAAATAAATTTATTATTAAATGCATGAAACACTGAGTCTCTACAAAATAGAAATTTGTTATAACCTAGCCAATAAAAATAATTTTTACACCTATGTGATTTAAATTTCAAAAAATTGACATACACAGTTGCGTTCAGTAATATATTTAGAGTCTGATAAGACAAACTTAATTTTCGATGAATAGTAACATACCCTTATGGATAGTAACATACCCTTATGAATAGTAATGTTACTCTTATGAATGGAAATGAATAGTAAATTAGACAAAAAAATAGAAACTTCACCCATGAGTGTATAAATACAATTTAGACAGCTTATAAGTGAAAAAATAATCATAGAATAAGTTTTGGTATTTTTGTATGTCATAAATATTTTAATTAAAATTTTATGATTAATTTAATAATTTAAAATAGAAATGCATTTTCATAAAATATAATCATAAATTTTTAATTTATTATATTATGGTTATAAAATAATTTTATGGGACCTTGATTAATTTCTCAAGGTGTTATAAAAGGAGTTATAGTTTTAAAGTTGTTTTTTTGTAATAAATTATGATTTTATTTAAAAATTAAATTAATTTTTTTTAGAAAATTATTTTCAAAAAATGGATTTATTTTTTAAATTATACACATCGAAAAATGGTTGGGGTAAATTTTTTGAATTTTTCTAAAATACATGAATTTTGAGTGAATAGTAAAATACGATAATTTACAATAAATGCTAAATACATGATTTATTGAGTCATAAGTGATGTATGGATAATGTAACCTCACTATGTTCTAACTCACATTAAATTATTACTATTATACGTCATAGGAATCAATACTATTTGTTGTCTTTGATAAAATAATAAAATAATGAGTAAAATAACGGGGAAACCCTCCTATCCTCCACTATAAACCCCCCTCACACTCTATTATCTTCATTCCTATCAAGCCTTATTACTTGTATAAATTCTACTCAAATACCCTCCCAATATCCTACCCCACATCCAACAGCCCTTGGTCTCATTAAAAGACTAAAACCTCTCCCCTAAAGAGGCTTTCAAGGAAGATTACTTCAAGAGGTAAATTCCTCTTTTCATTTCTTTTATTTTAACTTCATTTCTTTTCTCTTTCTTTCCTATCCTCATTTCATAAAAATATTTTTATGAATAAATTAACTTAAATGTACTAGAATTGTTTTATGATAAATGAATAATTCATCATCATCTACCCTTTCCCCTTCTTTTATACTAGAAATGAAAACACCATATGAGATGTGTTAATTTATCACATTCAAAGATGACAAGTTTTCAATTTCTATCACCATATTTAATTATGGACATGAAACCATTTTTATGGTTGAAACATAATATAATATATGTATTATAACTTATTTAAGGTTCTGTAATTATTTTTTACACATTATATTAATTTATAAATCAAAATGAGTTCGTTGTGATCAAGAACCGCCAATTAACCCAGAAAATTGTCAATAATGTTTTATATAATGATTCATCTTCAATCCCAATAACCAAATGAATTTTATAACCATTTAATATTATATTTTTTCAATAATTGCATACAACTTATATTTTGGAAAATTATTCTAATTATACAAGTTTATTCATACTTGAATATAAGTAGACTGATCATGAAAACCAAGGAAGAAAACACTCTCAAACAATGAAATTGGATATCTTAACCCATCAAAAGGACATGAATGAACCTAAAAAGGTTATAATAAATAAATTAAATGTATATTAGGTTCTATATTCATTAATTTATTCACCTAAATTTGATTATTCAGGTCATTAAGATCAAGTGAGGAACACCAATGGACTTAAGGTAAGTGTTTTTTACCCGAACCTCCACTTTCATTCAGGTTACTCTTATTCTCTACTTACCTCAATTAAATTATTATTTTTTCATATGTAATCACCATATATTATATTATAATGTTCTATATATGTGTACAAACCAGAATCACAATTTCATTTATTTGTAGTTATATGTTTTAAAAGGATCTTTCAAAAATTCTTCCCATAATACAATCCCGATTCAAGGAAATTTCTCAAATTCTTACATATTTTCAAGGGCACTCTATAATCTGTTTTTGGAAACAATTATATTTATAAAATATCTCATTTTATTATAAAAATACTATCTTACTTTACTTCTGGTTTTATACAAATATTTTTCCAAAATAACTCTTCTTTTCAAAGTAAAAGAGTATTTATCTCAAGAATCACTTGATGATTTTATAAGAGAATCTTCATCTATTTCCACACTATTGGTGATTATTATGTATTATTGGAATTTATATTTTATAATATAATATCAAATATTAAATTTAATGTTTTATTATTATTTTGAATTTGTATTTTCTATGTTAAAATCATTCACCAATTTACTCAGAATGGTTAGTGTTTATGCTTAATGTTTGGGGAAAGTTAATTACATTTCATATATTAGTTTCAATATGAATATATATGTTGTTTATGTTTTTCCTATTTCATATGAAGAATGAATTGGACTTAGTAAGTGTTGGGTGGGTCCTTCTGTATCCCATCTATGCATCGTTAGGTCTCATGAGAAAAACTATGGTCTTGACATGAGGCCTTGACAAAATAGATATTTATGGTATTGGCACGAGGCCTTGAGGTATGGTTATGATGTACCGCATTATGCATTACCTAATTATGTAAATAGTATTGATAGTTCATGTGGTTATTTGAATAGTAGAATAACCATCATTATTTTTTATTATGGCATTATTTATTCAACTCTTATTCATGCCATAATATGTTCAAGTTTATTTTTAAAGGCATGTGTTTTTAGTTATTCACCATCCATAATGTTTATGTTTATGACATCTTCCACTGTATTTATTACCCTTACTGATAATTTGAACTCAACCCTTTATTTTGTTTTATTTTCTTAGTACATGAAGAAGTTTATTATGAATGACCTGTAGGGATAAAATTATAGTTGTGGATGTTCCCAATAAATCGTATATATTGTTTTTCATTTCAAGTTATAATGTTGAACTTATGTATGTATCTTGTTTCCAAAGCTACTAAAATACTCAATCCTTCAGGATGTATATTACTTGTTCATATTCTAATGTAATAAATTAAGGCACTGGATCTATGAAACTAGGGTTAGGTCATTACATTTAATCTCACCCTTTTCTCATATTTTATTTCCCCCAGGTTGCGAAGATGAATATTATGAATGACTTGCAGGGATAATCTAGGAGTTAAGGATGTTTCCAATGGAAATGCTATACTGTTTTTTATTTCAAGTTGTAATGTTGAACTTATGTATGTATCTAGTTTTCAAAAACTACTAAACTATCTATTCCTTTAGTATTTGATTCCTCGTAATCATACCAATATAATAAAATAATGCACCGAATCTGAGCTTCTGGGGTCAGAGAGTTACAGTTGGTATCAAAGGATGTTTTGTTGAAATATTGGGAACTAGATTTAAAAAACATCGTTTAGGGAAAATCACCGTAATATATAATTTGAGGATAAGCATAGAATAATATCCAATAATTTTGGTAAGTTATAGATTATGTGGGTCTTCCTAGCAATACATGTAACACCCCCAGAATTTAAAAATAAATATAGCCTGTAATGTACATAACACTGAATCTCTGTGAAAAAAAACACTTTGTTATTATAATTATTTACAAAAGATAGTTATAACCTATCGATGAAACAAAAACTTTCACCTTTTTTTATTTGAATTTTGAAAAAAAGACACACACTATTGCGATTAATAAGTTTTTTAGAGTCTAATAGGATCATCTTAATTTTTAGGTGAATAGTAACTTGGACTATATCAATAGTAATACACCCTTATAAATAGTAGTTTTATCTTTATGAATATTAACTTGAACCCTATTAATAGTAATCTCACCCATGAAATTATAAATAAAATTTATGCACCTTATAAACAAGAGTGAATGTTTTAAAAATTAAAAATTAAGTGTTTGTATTTTTGTGAGTAATAAATATTAAATTACAATTTTAAATTATTAAATTTATTTAAAATAAAATTAATTTTAATAAAATTTAATAATAATTAAATATTTTTTTCCTATGATTTTAGGATAATTTTATGAGACCTCAGTTAATTTTTGAAAGTATTATAAAAATTGTTTCAAATTTAAAATATTTATTTTTCAAGTAAATAATGATTTTATTTAAAAATTAAATTTCAAATATTTATAAAGTTATTTTGATAAAATGGTGTCCATTTTTATTTCTACACATAAAAAATTATTATGGTTAATTTTAGGTATTTTTCTGAAATACTTGAATTTTTGGTGAATAGTGAAATTTGATAATTTACGAAATATGCTAAATAAATGAATTTTTGCATCATTATTGAGTCATGGATGATGTAAATGGAATTTTTTTAGAACTAAAATTCACTTATTACTATTTTTAGTCACAATAATCAAGAATATTCATAGTCTTGATCCAAAATAATTAAACAATGATTAAAATTTTGGAAAAACCCTCCTCTCCTCCATTATAAAAACCACCTCTCAATCCCTATTCTCTTCACTTATCTAAGCCTTGAAGTTTCTAAAAGTTCTTCCCAAATACTATTACCTATTCCCTCTACACTTTTAATAGCCCTTGGTCTTTCCAAAAGACCAAAAACCTTTTTCTTAAGGAGGTTCTCAAGTAGGTTATTTTAAGAGGTAAATCATCTCCCTTTTTCATTTAATTTCATTTCAATTTATCTTCTTTTCTTATTATCTAATAAACTCCTCTGTTTGATTGATAATTATAACTATAGTATAATATATATAATTTAATTATATAATTTTAATTTAATAACCATTATCAATCTCCTTACTCTCCCTCTTTTATTTTATAAACGAAATCATCGTTTGGGAGGTGCCAATTTACAACCTTCGTGGACGATGAAGTTTCTTTCTTAAAATTATTCTTCAAATATATTCATGAAACCATTTTAATGGTTGATAAAGATTTTAAAATTTATAATATAAATTTTTTATGTTCTGTAAGTAACATATTTATATATACTAAATGATAAAATAAAACGAGTTCGTTATGATCAATAACCGCTGTAATAATCTAAATGATTATCACTAAATGACTTATATAATGATTCATCCTCATACCATGAAACCAAATGATATATATAACCATTTAAACTTCTGTATATTCATTACTAATATATAAATTCAATTCTAGAGAATTATATCTATTCCAAATGAACTTCTATACTCATATACAAGTATGCCGATCATGAAAACCAAGGAAACAAACACTCCTGAGCGATAAATTTATATCTTATAACTCATAAAAAAGACCATAAATGAAATTAATAATATTCTAATAAATAAAATAAATGTATATAAGGTTATTAATTAATGGATTTAATTTTATTATCCATGAATTTAAGGTCAAGTGTAGAACATGTTTGGACATAAGGTAAGAGTTTCCTCATCTCACTTCCATTTTTGTGAGATTTCCATTATTCTCCACTTATTTATTGTATGTGGTGTATATATAATTAAATTTGATATATAATATCATGAATATATTTAAACTCATGGTATTTAATTATTTATTTGATAATTATTAATTTTTTTTCATACTCTTTGATTGATTACAAAGTGGTAAGGGTTTCCTCATCTCACTTCCATTTTTGTGAGATATTCCTTATTCTCTACTATTTCTTATATATGGTGTATTCATACTACCCATTTATGTATCATATCATGAATATATTTATTTTTATGGTATTAAGTGTATCATTTTATGATTATTAATTTTGGGGCATATGATTTGATTGATTAAAAACTGGTAAAGGATTCTACCCAAACCCCCGTTTTTTTTCCTTCGAGTTACTCTTTATCTACCTTTACTCAAATGTAATGCTCATTTATTTTTGAATAATTCATCTAAATTATGTGTATATGTTCCAAAATCATATATCCATATAATATCACCCTTATTTTATGGGTATATACATGTTTGAAAATGGTTCCCTTCCCAATTCTTCCCAATAAACAAGCCTAATTAAAGGGAACTTCCTAAATTCTTACACATTTTCATGTAAACTATATAATCTGTTTTAAGACATAATTATTTTTATAAAATCAAATATTTTATCATGAAAAAATATCTTAGTTTATTTCTGGTTTTAAGAAAACAAACATGCATTTTTTCTTCAAAATATCTTTAATATTTTACTTAAACCCACTAAATTTTTTTATTTCTAAAGTTTCTTAAAAACTCTTTTTACCTGATTTCACTTTAATGGGACATCATTTATGCCAAAAAAATAATTTCAACTTCATAACTTTTTATTTTCTGATATATTCATGTTTATAATATGATTTTATGACAAATATAAATGATTTTCCAAAAGAACTCTTCTTTCTAATGTAAAAAGGATTTTTCTCATCTCACTTTAACTATTATGATATATATGCATTGTTAACCACTTATTATTTGTATGAGGTGTATGTAATACACATTTATATATCATATAAAGAGTCTCCTTATTCTCATGATGTTCTAAGGGATTATGATTTTAATGTTTTAAGTGGTATGGGACACTTTGGAATGTTTAAATAATATTTCCTCATGAAAATTTCAATGGTATAATTTTAAAGTATCATCATCTATCTCAACATAATTTGTTTAATCTTGTACTTAATTGAGTTTTATCTCTTATTATATCATTTACCATATGTTTTTAAGGGTTTATGATGAGTTTGATGGTGGATGCGCTAATTTGATACCATTCATGGGTTATAGTTGAAGTATTCACATTTCGTATTCTAGTTTTTCAATACAAATGTTTATATTGTCTATGTATATCAATTTTAATTAGAGAAATTTATTAGACTTAGTAAGTGATGTAAATGGCTTGATATAGCCCTTAGATTCATTAGTAGGTCTCATGAGATAAGATAGTTTGAGTTTTTACCCATTTATGTATGGTCCTGGCATGAGACCTTGATAGTATGGTTCTGATGTTTGACATTATGCATTCCCTCATTATGAAAATAGTAATTAATAGTCCATGTGATTATTAGACTATTAGAATATCCATGGTTATATTTTATTATGACATTATTAATTTAGCTTTTATTCCTAGCATATCATGATCAAATTTATTTTTAAAGGCATGCGTTTTTAGTTGTTCACCATGCCTAGTGTTTATTTTTATGACAACTTCTACTATATTACTTACCCATACTGAGCATATGATCTCACCCCTTTCTTATGTTTCTTTTCTCAAATTTATGAAGAAGAAAACTCTAAATAAGATTTAAAGGATTTAGTTTTTTAAATTTTATATTGTTTCATGTTTTATTTTATTTTCACAATGTATTATGGGTATCGTGAATGTTATATGGTATTCCATTACTGCTAAACTGAATGTTCCTTTGGAATTTGATTCCCTATAGTCATGTAAACATAATAAAATAATGCACTGAATTTAGGATTTGGGGTTTGGATCGTTATAATAAATCCCTATATGGATACTACAAGTAGATGTGGTTTTGGCACAAATGTACCTAGGAGTAATAACTCTGAAAAGGTGTTCCAGGCTTGACTCAGGGTAACCCGATACATGACAAAGATCCTTACTACACACTTAGTTTGACAATCTCAGGGGATATTATTAGGATAATTAAAATTTTCTTTAAAATCCATTATGAAGGATTTAAAAGTAATATTTTTCCTCAAAGAAACCATGTTTATGATTATGAGGTTAGCTATGCATAGGATTTCAATTTATGCAATGTATTTTTCTAGTTGATATTATACCTTATGATTCATAATCTAATCTAATGTATACCATTTTTTAGAAATGAAACCTAGTGGAAGGAATGGAAACCGCATGAGCATGCGTATTACATTTAGGGATTTCCCTCCTATGCAAGATAATGATGTTGGTTATGGAGCTGCGACTGGTGTTGAGAAACTTATAACTATACTGAGAAAACTGACTTAGGTTATGAACAATAACCTTACCCATATGGAGAATCCTGATCCATAACATGGAGGAGCACTGTTATACCACTTCATGCGACAACAACCTCTATCATTAAAAGGGACTACAAACCCATTTATAGCAGAAAAATGGATAAGTTCCTTAGAGAAGATATTTATAGATTTAGGATGCAATGAACAAGATAAGGTTATCATGGAAGTATATCATCTCTTGGGAGATTTAGATCAATTGTGGTCATTAATTCAAAAAGAAATGGAGGAATAAGAAATTACAAATATAGAATGGATGGATTTTAAGGAAATTTTCTTATAGAAATACTTCATTCATGAACTGAGAGAAGATATAGAGATACAATTCTTAATTCTAAGATATAAAGAGGATGAAAATGTTTCTAAGTATAAATCTAACTTTACAACATTAGCAAGGAATTCCATAGACTACATACGCAATCCAATGTGCAAGATTGTCAATTTCTTTGATGTTCTTCAGGAAATTCTATGAAAGGAATTAGTCTCCCAAACATTCTCATTATATGATGATATAATATCTTATTCTATCAAGATAGAGAAAGAATTATCTAAGTCTTCTGTTTCTGAAGGTAAAAAAGAGAAAAAGAGGACGACAGAGAAAAATATGGATAATGGTAAGAAGGGAAAGATGGATTTTACAACATGTGATACTTGTGTAAGGAAACATCTTGGTATATTCCTAAAAAGAAAAAGAGTTTTCTTCAAGTGTGGAGAAAAAAGCCACCATGCTCAGGATTTCAAGGGAAAGAAAAAATTTCCTAATGTCTAATGATTCAACTATAAGGATATGGGGTACTATACAAATGAATTCCCTAAACACCAAGGGAATATACCCCAAAAGAAGAAAAGGGATTAAGGAAAAGATTATGTTGTTACTAAAGTTGAATAGGAATAATTAAAGTATTTATTTTTTTAGATTCATGAATTATGTTTTACTTTAGTACTTCTTTAAGGTATTGGAAGCACACATGTTTTATAAAGGTTTAAAGGCAATCAAGGTATTCAAATGTTTTGTATAAGAGATACATTATGTTGTTTTGGGGGAAAATATGATGTTAAGTGACCTTTATTCTAAATCTTTGGACATTAATTTTTTGATAGACATAATTTATATGAGTCTTAAGGTTAACTATTTATGGAATGGATTAATACTAAATTATGATTTTTGATAAACTGTTCTAACCTTTTTGGTTTCAGTAAACATTTAAAGACCAATGGAATAACTTATGAATCATTTGATCAAATTTCTTCATGTATAAAAATTCATATTGAATATCCATATTTTAGTTTAAAAAGTGAAGTGGAGATAGATCGAAGCACAAAAAAGGATGAGTTTATAACATCAAGTAAGTTTATTTTCTGAAGTTCTTTTATAGATAGTAAAAGAAACCCTTAACTCTAGGAAAATCATTTTGGAACAAAAACATCATCCATTTAATTTTCTCTTTAATAAATCAATAGTCTTTTAACAGATCATATATTTATGTATTTATGATGTTTAACTTTATAATGATCATATTATCAATCACTCTCCATCAGCAATTGGTGGTTATATTTCTCTTCCATGTTTTTGTTTTCACTTTACACTAATGTTATCTTATTTTAAGACCAAATTTTGTGGTGACCTTTTCATTTTTCCTTTCCCTATTATTAAGGGGATGTTTTATTAAACCCATTTCTAATGTGGGTATACCATAAAAGAATTTTTAATTTTAAACCTTTAACTTGCAAAGTGAAAATTATGATGATGAAATTTATTGAAGGAGGGAAGAATGTAACATCCCACTGATTTACAAATAAATTTAATAGAAAATATGATTCATAGAACACTGAATCTCTTTGAAACAAAAAATTTTTATTATAAAGGAATATAGTTATAACCTAGCCATTAAAATTAATTTTTCCTCCTCTATGAATTGAATTTCAAAAATGGACATACACGGTTGTGTTTAGTTAGATATTTAGATTCTGATAGCATCAACTTAATTTTTGGTGAATAGTAGCTTACCCTTGTGAATAGTAATGCTACCCTTATGAATAGTAATGTACCCTTATGAATAGTAATATTACCCTTATGAATAGTAACCTCACCCATGAAAGTATAAATAAAATTTAGGCACCTTATAAATAAAATAGAATATTTAAAAAATTAATAATTAAGTGTTAGTATTTTTGTGAGTAATAAATATTTAATTACAATTTTAAAATTAATAAATTTATTTAAGAGGAAATTAATTTTCATAAAATGTATTCCCAAATCAATATTTGTTTATCCTATGATTTTAGGATAATTTAACGAGACCTTAGTTAATTTTCAGGGTGTTATAAAATCAGTTTTAATTTTAAGACTGCATTTTTTGAGTAAATGATGATTTTAATTAAAAATTAAATTTATCATATTTAGAAAATTATTTTGATAAAATGGAACCCATTTTTTAATTCTACACATTGAAAAATTGTTATGGTGAATTTTTTTTATTTTTATGAAATATTTGAATTTTTAGTGAAATAGTGAAATACGGTAATTTACCATATATATAAATTATAAGTTAAATACATTATTCCTAACATAATTTATGATGTAATAAAACTTGTTTCTAACTCACATGCACCTATTAAAAATTTGTTTCATAAGAATCAAACACTATTGCTTGTCTTGAGAAAAATAATAAAACAATGAATAAGATATTCAAAAATTATCCCTCCACTATAAAAACCACTCCACTCCCTCTTCTCATCACTCATGTAAGCCTTTAAGATTATAAAATTTATTCCAAAATACTCTTACCTAGTATCTACCCACATGCATGAGCTCTTTTTATTTCCAAAAAACCAAAACCCCTTCCCTTAAGGAGGTTCTCAAGGAGGATATTTCAAGACGTAAACCCTCTTCCTATTTCTTTTAATTTCATTTTTAATTTGCTTTATTTTCTTATATTATCCTCACCTTATATGTCCAAATGATAATTATAAATAAATTATCACATATATAATATATTTATATCATTTTAATGGATGATTCATCATCAATCTTTTTACTCTCTCTCTTTTATTTTAAAAATGAAATCATTGTCCAAGAGGTGCCGATTTACAACCTTCATGAACAAAGAACCTTCGTTCTTCAATTTTTCATTCTAGTATTGTCATGAAACCATTTTTATGGTTGAAAAAAACTATAATATATGTATTATAACCCATTTAATGTTCTATAACCAGTATTTATACATAATATTAATTCATACGACCAAACTAGTTCGTAATAATCAAAATACCGTCAAAATAATCTAAATGATTTTCATTAATGTTTTTTCTAATAATTCATCCACATACCCTATAACCAAATGATATATATAAAAATTTTCAATTTTTAACGTTAATTAATAATATATAAATTCAATTTTAGATATTATATCTATTCCACATGAACTTCTATACTCATATACAAGTATATCAATTGTGAAAACCAAGGAAATGAACGCTCCTGAGAGATAAATTTGCATCTTATAACTCATACAAAAGGACATAAATGATCTTAAAAAAATAACACTAAATAAAATACATGTATATAATATTCTTAATTAATTAATTAATTGATTTAATTTGATTATATAGGATGTTAAGGTCAAGTGCGGAACACGTTCAGACATAAGTTAAGGGTTTTCTCAACTCACTTTCATTTCCCTGAGATATACCTTACTTGCTACTATTTATTTTGTGTGGTTTATGTATACTACCCATTTATGTATCATATAATGAATCTATTTATTTTTATGGTGTTTAATTTATCATTTGATAATTAATAATTTTGAGTCATATGATTCGATTGATTACAAAGTGGTAAGGGTTTTCTCAACTCACTTTCATTTCTGTGAGATATGCCTTACTCAACAATATTTCTCGTATGTGGTGTATGTATACTTCCAATTTATGTATCATATTATGAATTTATTGACTGAATGACCCAAATTATTTTTTATTATTATTTTGATAATCCACATTTAAAGGGGTGAGGTGGAACCCTTATAAGGCTCGAAGGCTTTAGGGATAATTACATGACCTGTAGGTCTTAGAGGAGATCACCCAGACAAGAAAACTTGGAAATGCTCCTCTATAGAACTTGTCATGATATCAGCACTCCCCCTTCATAAGGCTAGTTTGCTAGATGTCCTATGTAGATCTGCACAGACCTGGTACCGATAACAATGCCATACCCTCTCATTCTTCCAATTTCGGTTAGCTCTACTCTAGTGAATGTGCCTACTTTGATCCTCATTTGGAGCCTTTTCCCTTGTAGTCTGATTGGTACATCTGCATATTCATGTGGCCCGAAGGCCTTGGGTTTGCCTGAAGGCCTTGGGTGGCACAAAATTCTTGTAGGACTTGAGGACCAAACCGGTGGCCTAAAGGCCTAGATGGATGAATAGTTCTAACTGCTACAGTACTGAACAGTACTGCTACAGTAATACTATAGTACTGCTATATTACTGTTACAATACCTGGAAATATGTCTCCACCCGAATTTGATCTCAGGTCTCTTAGATTCACTTTCTGAGTCCTCAACAATCGGGATGAGCCTCATGTGCATATAATGAATCTATTTATTTTCATTTTATTTAATGTATCATTTGATGATTATTAATTTTGGGGAAAATGATTTGATTGATTACAAAGTGGTAAGAGTTTTCTCAAGTCACTTTCATTTCGGTGAGATATGCCTTAATCACCACTATTTCTCTTATGTGGTGTATATATACTTCCCATTTATGTATCATATCATGAATATATTTATTTTTATGGTGTTGAATGTATCATTTTATGATTATAAATTTTGGGGTATATGAATCAATTGATTACAAAGTTGTAAGGGTTTTCTACCCGAACCTCTATTTTCATTCGGGTTACTCTTATTCTCTACTTACCTCAATGAAAATATTATTTATTCTTATTTACTTCTCATAAATTATGTGTAAATGTTCTATATATGTGTACCAATAACAATCCTTCTTTATTTTATTGGGAGTTACATGTTTTAAAAGGATCTTTCAAAAATTATTCCTCATAAACAAGTCCGTTTAAAAGAAACTTCTCGAATTATTACCTATTTTCAAATTCACTCTATAATATATTTTATGACACAATTATTTTTATAAAATTACTGATTTTATTATAAAAAACAACCTTAATTTACTTCTGGTTTTATACAAATATTTTTTCAAAAGAACTCTTCTTTTCAATGTAAAAGAGTATTTATATCAAGAATTACATGATGATTTTATAAGAGTATTTTCATCTATTTCAACACTCTTGTTGATTTATATGTTTAATTAAGATAAATATTTTATGATATAATCTACCATGTTTTATTGAATTGTTTATGATTATTTGGATTATAGATGTTCTATTTTGAAACCATTCACCATATTACTTCGAATGGTTAGTGTTATGTTTAATGATTATGTAAAGTGATTTACATTTCATATGTTAGTTTAAATATGAATTTATATGTTATTTATGTTTCAACCTTTCATATGTGGAATATGTTGGACTTCAATAAGTGTCAGTTGAGGCCCACTATAGCCCCTTGGTGCATCGGTAGGTCTCACAAGACAAACTAGATATGATTTTGGCTGAGTACTTACCCATTTAATAGATTCTTGGCATAAAACCTTGAAAATAATATATTATGGCATGAAAACTTGATAGAATCTTGGCTTGAATCCTTGAAGGTATGTTTTAGATATCCATTTTTATGCATTTATCTCATTATAAAACTAGTAATTGATAGTCCATGTGATTATTAGACTAGTATAGTATCCATGGTTATGTTTTATTATGGAATTATTCATTTAGATTTTATTCCTTCCATATTATGCTCAAGTATATGTTTAAAGGAATCTGTTTTTAGCTTCTCAACATGCCTAGTGTTTATGTTTATAATTATGTCAACTGTATTACTTACCCTTACTGAGCATCTGATCTCACCACTTTCTCATGTTTTATTTCCCCCAGGTTGTGAAGATGAATATTATGAATTACTTGTGGGGATAATCTATGAGTTATGGATGTTTCTAATGGAAATCATATATTTTTTTTCTTTCAAGTTGTAATATTGAAATTATTTATGTATCAACTTTTCCAAAACAACTAAAATATTAGTTCTTTCAGGATTTGATTCCTTGTAATCATACCGATGTAATAAAATAATGCACCGGCTCTCAACTTCTGGGGTTTGGGTGTTACAATTAGGTTTGAATTTAAAAAAACATAGGCTTTCATGGAAATGGGGATAAGGAAAAAATGGGTAAGGAAGCTAATGGAGTGAAGAGGATAGCCTTGCTTGAGGATTTCTTGAAGAAATTGATGAATAATCCACCTAAAATCCACCCAAGGAGAGAAGAAGGAAGGGGTTCATGAGCCTAAAGTTGGAAATTTGAGTGGGGAAGAGAGGGGATGAAATGAGGGCTAAAAATAAGTAAGGTCAGAGAGTTCATTTCACTTTTTATGTTTTCTAAACAGGCTTCATGGTTTGGCTATATTTGTTTTCCAAACCGTGCACCAACTATGTGGGTCTACACTTCTTCACCTAAGTATTTCCATTCTTGGTACACATATTTTGATAAACCATGTACCAACTATGTGAATCTACAGTTTCAAATTACTAACCTATTTACTTGGTTGTTGCATAGTTACTCCTAGTCATGTGCAAACCACATGACACCCACTCTTTTCTAAAAACAAAAAAATTTCAAAGTAAAGACACCCAAAATGGAAGAGAATACAGTAATAACCAAATAAGGTAAAAAATACCTAAAAATAATATTGTGGATGCTAAAAGTATTTTATAAATTCTTTTAGTGTCCCTTTTTTCAATGAAAATTGGGTTCGTTATGATGATATAGATTATAGTGGTGGTGGTATTTACTGATGGTAGTGTAGTGATGATTGGGGGTTACGATGAGGTTGTATTAGTGTTAACCCTCTTGTTTAGGCTTGTGTGTGCTATATATATAAATATGTGATATACTTTATTTTGATTTATTTATGGACCCCACCCAAGTTGGATAACCTTAATAACACTGTAATGTTTTGTGTTTTGAGTTTTTTACCCAATATCTAGGTTGGTGGGGGTGGATGGCTAGCTACCCCCTCTTCCCTACACTCTCTTCTAGTGTGGTACTATGGTCTAATTATATGTATGGTGAGATGAAGTATGGAGGGAGTCATTCATGGTAAAAGGAGAGAATGAGGTTGATGTCTTTTATGTTCATGATACCCTACAACACTTGATATGTTATGCGTGGATGATATGTGATGTGTGGAAATAAGAATGGGAAGATAAGGATGATGTGGCTATGTATTGTGGTTTTGTTATGGTTATGGTTTATATAAATAGATTCTAGAAGAAGATGTTGGAACCTATAGGGGGATGGGATAAGTAGGGTTTCCACATTACCCACATCATATATTGGAGGGATTGATCATAATATATTTGAAATTGGGGCATAAGAATAGAAAATAAGTGGGGAAGTGGGTTTAGTGTGCCTTTTCTTATAATTATTTGATATTATGTTATTACCTTGGATGTGTTTCTTAGTGAGTGATCCTTGGTGAGGATATGGGATAGTTGACCTAATTTTTTCTTGTTAGTTCTACTATTTATTCATATATTTTTTAATATTGTTATTATACATTATAATGAGAGTTCTTGAGTATTATTTTTTATATAGTATTCATGTTATGATCACCCCAACATTTATAAATTGTCTTTCTGGATTTTAGGGTGAGTTGGGTGATTGATCTGGATATTACTATCTTGGAGTTTGGGATTAGATGTGGAGTTACTATATAGGTTTTTTTGGTATTTTATTTTAGGATTTTTATTTTTCATACATATTCATACATTATGGGATTATTGAATATCTTGATTTATTTATATTATGGTGTTTATTTGTGGTATTATTAATGTATTTTTGGGTTATACGGGGGTAATTCCTCCCATGCATATGTTTTATACTCTTAGTGATAGTCACTAACCCAAGGACAATTGGAGGTAGGATTTTAAGGTCACCCTTTTTTTAAATGTAGGCCCAATGATAGAGTGGTATTATAGATTTATATTAGAAGTTAGGGTGGATACTAGAGTTAGGTAATATTAGGATTGTATGCGTTGGTAGGGAAACTGTAAAAATTGATCATGGTGCATGGAATAGATTAGAGAAAACATCTATGAAATTATATTTTGGTACCCCATGTAATATAATGCAATGAATTTGAGTTTATTGAATGACCAGGTAAAATAGTGTTACTTGTAGGGTAGAGACCTTGGATAGGTACATGCATTATGATTGATTTCACTTATGATTGAATTGGGTTGATTTTGGGGAAATCAAAAATGAATCAAATTAAATGAATTGGTTAATTAAATTTCATGAGATATAGATTAGGAGTTTGGTTCCTTATTTATAAAGATGATAGTTGTTCATCATCCACACATTGTTTTGGTTGGTGAGGTTTAATAATCTGATTTGGTCGACAGTAGGAGGGTTGACCTGGATGAGGAGGATGAGGCTTAGAGAAAGATGTTGTGTGAGTTTTAGTGTTAGGGATTATCAAAGTATGAGAGGATAATATTTTATTTGGAGATACATCACTAGCTAGAGGATCTTGAGATTTATTTTAGTTTGATTCAAGTTTGGTTTGAGTATCAGTTTCCATAGGCTATCAGTTCGATGTAAGTAATAGTGAAATAATGGAAGATCCTATATACTAAGGAGAAGAAATAGAAATATTCCTCTTGGGAATATTTTTATAGGAAATTATTAGTGGAGTTATTATATTTTATGATGAGGGTGGGGAAGAGGTTGGAATTTATCTCTATTCACTAGGGGAGACTGAGTGTACATGAGCTTGAGATCAAGTTTAAGGGACTTCATAACTTCACCCCCACTATATTTCTTGATGAGGAGTTTAGTGATCATCTCTTAGAGGAGGTGATGTGTCCCATGATTCTATATACAGTTACCCCATTTACATTACCCACATACTTGGAGGTGTAGAAAAAAGTTAAGGTTATTGAGAGAGTAAATGATTATCCAGGATCATGTCAAGAGGTGAGGAAATAGGGTTCTTTGAATATTAGAGAAGTAAGTGATGGATTTCAAGGGTCAAGGTAGTCACTGTTCTATCCTTATGAGAGTTGAACTCAATAGTTTTCTTCCAATTTATCTATGGGATAAGTTTCCATGAACATGTTAAGATATTTTCACTAGTGTTATTTTCCTTCATAGGTAGTGGTCATTAATGTTCTTAGTGTCCAACCATTCTTGGTCATTAATATGGAATAAGAGGTTAGATCCCTTATCATTCCCAGTAGAAATAGTTTCCCCATAAGATATGTTAGTATCAAGGGAAGAAAGTATATATTCTCCTAATATGAGATGGAGATGGTATAGAAAAACCCCATGATGTCCCTTACCCTCAAGGGAAGAGGTTAACTACAGACTTATAGTTTTTTGTTCATGGTGAGGTAGAGGATCCAGAAGTGGAAAACTTCATTCTATGGATGTTCCATCACCAAAAGGAATGGTGATCATTCGAGGTATAATTTGATTATATTCTATCGTGGTTTATGATTTTCTTGATTATCGAGTATAAAAATCTTCTATTGAACCCTCATTATTCTATCTCTTTGGAATCAAGGTGGAGAGGCTTCTAGTACCCATGGTGTTGACTACGCTAATCAGATGTTATACGAGTTTTCTTGAGTTGTGTCATAGTTGTGAGATGATTGGGGGTAGTAGTATCCATCATTGAGGGATTTATTTCTACTATAGATATACCCATATAGTGTAATCATTGACATCAAACGGTTTTATTTTGTGCATGATATTATTGATTTATTCTATAAGAGAATTGTGTTTTGAAATGAAGAGGGATAGTGTGCTTTTTTTAGTGAGTGGGGGTATCGTATAGTCTGTAGATGTTTAGATCTATTATTGTATCAACTAACAACACTGTCATTGGATGTAGTGGAGTTTACTTGAGTCATGGAGGATTTTTCAAATTTTTTCCCAATGAGGTTTTGGATTTACCCCTTGACATGACATCAAGTTCCAGATAGAGTTACAGCCTGATGCCTCTATAATTTCAATGTTTCCCTATCGGATGAAATCCTCTATGTTATGGTAGTTAAGGATTCAGATTTTTGATTTGATATAGATGGAATTTATTTATCATAATCTGTCACTATGGTGTTCTGTAGTGTTTTTTTAAAGAATACAGACAATGTTCTATGACTATGTATAGACTACTGACAATTGAATCAGGTGAAAGTTAAGAATCATTACCCCCTCTCAAGGATTGATGACCTATTTGAAAAATTTAAGGGATATAGTTGGTTTTAAATGGTTTATTTGTGATTAGGATATCATTATATGAGTGTGAAGGAGGAAGATATTCCAAATATCACTTTTAGGTGTCAATATGGGCACTTCAAGTTCATGATCATGTCATTAAATGTCATGAAATACCCAACTATTTTTATGAGACTCATGAAATTAGTTTTCTATGAGTTTCATAAATAGTTTTTGGTTGTGTTCATTGATGACATACTCATATAGTTTAGATCAGAGAAATAGAATTATGGGAACCTTTAGGTAATTCTATAGGTCCTTCGACACCATTAGTTTTACGTTTTGATGTAAAAGTGTAAGTTTTGGCTTGATAGGTTAACTTCCTTGGGCATGCAGTGTCTCAATATGGGGTAGTAGTTGATCCGTTAAAGATTGAGTCCATTATTTCTTGGGAAGAACCCAAGAATGTTTTGGAGGTCTGTGGTTTCCTCGTCCAAATGAGTTATTATTGGAGGTTCATCTATTAATTCTATCAGGCCATGAACCTGTTAAAAACATTTACCAGAAAGGACTAGGAATTCTTATAGACTGATCAGTATCATACAAATTTCAACTTTCCAAAGGAGACTGAGTATTTTTATGATATTCTATGTATATCCCAAGGATGGGACCGTAAGGGGTGCCCCCCATCCAGTGTTCCCCCATCGCCACCTTCCTCCCTTCAACCTCGGGTCAGATTAAAACTCCTCAACATTTGAATAGTGTAATCGTAGTGGATTCCTCCTTATGTGGTGATGTTGTGTGACCCTGTGGGATATACTGACCTTGGATTTTCTTTCTGCTACTGGTCTACTTCTCACCTCACTCCAACTATGTTGGATAGGGCTTCTCAAGGCAGTGCGGTAATGGTCCAGCAGCCTAGAACCAGTATCTACATCTGAGGGTTGCTATAGCGGCTCCTGTGAGCATGTTCAGTGGTCTGTTGAGGTTGATAAGGATTTTTGGAGGGTGGTTATGGGATTTGAGAGTGGGATTTTAGCGAGGTATTGCATGACATAGAAAGGTTAGTCATCGTTGAGGTGATGGTTTCTTTTTCTTGGTCTCTAACCTTCACATTTGGATGTGGATATATGTTCGTGTATTGGTCTTGTTTGATTAGACTTCACATTTTGGTCGATTAGGCATTTTTTTGGGTGCTTCTACAACTTTGAAGTGGATTTTGTTCTATTCGTGATGTTCCTTGGGGAAATAGAATTTGATATGTGGATGGAGTACGTTGGTGTATTTTGTGATGATATTCTGGTTTTGAGGTTTTGATATTGCGATTTTAGTGTGCATTGCTCATGTTGGATTTCTACTATCCGTGATTTGGTAGGGATCCAACATTACGGTGGAGGCATGGGTCATACCAGTGGTGGCGTTGATGATTTTACTACTTTGGCATGGTTTGATAATGATATTTGTTTAGATGTTTAGGTTTCTAGGTTTGTATGACTGTGTGTATTTATCTTTGAAAGAAGATTTTGGTTCTATAGTTTGATAAGTTCAGTGGTGGTTCCTGGATTTGTTGTTAAATTTTGGATGTGTTTCAAACAACACACTACTTGGGTCTTCTTCAGATGAGGTCCAGAGAAGGAAGATTTCGCCATTTCATGCCATTCGATTTGGAAGTTTGAGAGGGTATGGCTCTACCATCGGTACCTTGCCCGTGCACCCCTACACAAGACAGCTAGCCGGGAGGTCATGTGATGGTAAAGGCATGTCATCATGATGTAATTGCTGGGAAGGGGCTGATCCTATAGTATTGTCCTGGGTTATTCTCTTTCATGGATTTTTTATTTATTGTTTGGACTTTGTGGTTTTTCACTTTTTCCTCAAAAGTGTTTTGATAATAAAAAAAGTTAATTTTTAGTCAGTCAACTACCCAATGGAGAAGTTGATCAATGATCCTGTTCTTCAGCTTCTAGAAGAGGAAGTGATGTTTTAGGTGTTTTGTGATGATTCCTGTCCCAATTTGGGTTCTTTCATGATATAATAGAGGGTATTGATATTATACGTGTCTAGATAGTTATGTCCCCATGAGTGTAACTATTCCACCCATGATATTTAGTTTGTGGTAGTGGTGTTTTCTTTGAATCTATGATAACATTGTCTCATCAGTGAGAGACTTGTGTTCTTTATAGATCACAAGAGCCTAAGGTATGTTTTCACTCAACAGGTTATGAAATTGAGACAATGTAGGTGGATGGATCTTCTCTAGACTATGACATTGATATCTCCTACACCCTAAAGAAAGGGAATGTTGTTGTATATGCGATGATTAAAAATTCTTGGGGAGTTGTTATTTGATAATATAAAGATGTTTATATAGGGATGGAGGATTTTTTATTTATGCATATTGATGCATATGAGGCTGATGGTAAACGATTCTAATTTTAGAAAATAGTGAAATTGTCCTTGATATAGTGGATGGAGGAGTATTAGTGGGGAGACTAAAAGGTAAAGGTGTTGTGTGAACAATTCATCCATGATGATGCTCTGAAGGGATGATTAGAGGATGGACAACATCAAAAGATATTTTACAGAATGATTTTTGTTCCATTGATGATTCCTGGGGAGACTCTCTCTGAGTTCTATATCTAAATAGTGGTAGTGCATCCTAGGGTTTCCAAGATTCATCATGCCTTGATGGGTTAACTTTGGTGGCCCTAGATGAAGATATCATTTATAGAGTTTGTCTATCCTTTCTTGTTTTATCATCAAGTGATGGTATAGAATCATGTTTCATGTAGTTTTTTGCAACTATTAGATATTATTGAGTGTAAATGAGAGAAAATATTGATTTTTTTCACCATCAGTCTTCCACAGGCTAAAGGAGAATGTGATTCTATATGGATGATTGTGAATCAGTTGTTAGAGTCAGCCCACTTCTAAGAGATTATGGAGTTGGGTGCTATGGAGGTTTTAGTGAAGTGGTATGTGTATAAGGTGGAGTGGCTTTATGGGTTACCAAGTAATATCATTTTCAATTTGGACCCTCATTTTATCTCACAAACCTAGAGATGGTTGAAGTAGGCTATTTTCTCCCAATTGCACATTAGCACTGCTTTTTATCCTTATATGGATGGTAAAACCAAGTAAACCATCCAAATGCTGGAGGATATATTTAAATATTGTACATTGGATTTTGGTGGGTCTTGGGTGAAACATTTTCTCTTGGTTGAGTTTTATTATAATAGTACCTACCACTCATCCATTGGAATGGTTTTTTTCAAGGCATTTTATGATCATCCTTGTTGATATCCATTATGCTGGATAGAGATCGAGGAGTCAGTGATTGTTATATTAAATGTAGTGTATGGTACAAAATAGAATATTCAGATGGTTTGGGAGTGTATAAAGATCTCAAGACTATTAGATTTTTTATGTAGATCAATGGAGGATAAATCTAGAGTTTTAGATAGGTGACTGATGTGGACTTTTATGGATACTTTTCACCACATCAAAATTTGGAATCTAATAAGTGTTTTGATTTTAAATTATAATTTAATTGGAAAATTAGTTAATTTTGTATCATTGTGTTTTGAAATTATCTTTTTATAAATATTTTAATTTAATTTAGTATTTATTATGATAAATTAGTAAAAAATTAATTGGTTTATTTTTTTATTTTTAAATAAAAATATCTTAATTATTGATGGTATAAATTTTCATTGAAATATTTTTATTTTGGAGTTTATTTTTTGAATTTTGGTTTTTGAAATTTAATTATTTTTAATCCCATAATTTATTTTTAGATATAAAATTTTGGAAATGTATTTTAACCATATATTTATTGAAAATTATCACATTAGAATTGGTAAATTCAATAAATTTTCAATCAGTGTATTTTTGAAGCTACCATGCGAAGTACTAAACATTCATTCACTCTATCAACTATACAAAGGAAATGCTGTGAAGAATTTAGAAAAGTGAAAGACTTACCACAAAAAGTAAATTTTAGTGATAGTAAGATTATTCATCAACTTACTATTAGATCATTAGTCGTGTTCTAGATGAAGCTACCACAAGACAAAAATGAAAATGACCATGACCTTCCCCTAAACTGCCATGAGTTTCTCTAATATCAAGGGGGACTGGATTGAATATACTTGATTTATCACCTACCCTGAGGCTTCACATTCAATAATTATACTATGTGTAACTTTTCTACTAAGCTACCATAAATAGGAACCCTAATATACCATGTATTCACCTGATTTTGAATGAAAACTATGACTCATGATTGATTTATTGACCATGGATTTTATGGAATGTCATTTACTTGCACGCCACAAATGAAGATTACCAAAAATAGAGAAGATGAGTTAAACATAGATTCATTGAAGTATATTGAGCCTAATATTCCCTTAATAATAGATAAAAAATTGAGTTTTACCTCTATTGAAGATGGAAAACCAAGAACCCGAGTTTTATTATTAAAGTTATGAGACCAAGATCGAGAGGTCCATAAAAATGGATTGAAGTAGATTTAACATCTAGGAGAGGCCTGAATGATGATAGAGATCAATCACACCTGAAAGAAGTACTGGAATCACATGAATGTTGAATACCAAGATCAAACAAGGTGCATCAACTATTGATGATGCCTAGATCCTTGGACTATACAAAGGAAGAATATGGGTCAGAATCTAAAAAAGGAATTTTATAGCACTAATATCAATGCTATCTGAGTCAATTGTTGAATATGACTGAGTTGGTCAAAAATGAACCAAGGGGATCCTATTCAATGTGAACTGAAGATCTAGTTCTAATGAACCAGATTCAAATCCTAAATTTTCCAAAGATTGCATGAAATAAAGGAGGATCTCACCACGATTGATTTAAATGGACATTGAGGACAATGAACATGGTTAGACATGATTAAATATTTATAAAGACACATGAGATCAAGGTTGTTTTCAATTGGGATGATGCTGGATCATGGCTAAGATTTTGAATGAAGAAATTTTTACTATTTCTTTATTGATTTTTAGGAATGAAGATGAAGAGGCACTAAAATTCCCCACTATTGTGAATGTGATTTTATTAAAGTGCGCATGCCAAGTGCTTGATTTAATGTGTGAAATAATTTTTGAGTGTGTAAGTTCAACTAAGTGTTTGAAACCCGTGAATTATGAATGAGATGTTTAGGTTTCATGGATTACTATTAATTTATGAGCCACTAATTGAGGTGGATTATTAGTATACGAGGTATTTAGAGGAAGGAATGGAAGAGTCACTATGTGTTGCTTTGAGCTGGGATTGGATTTTAATTATTGATTTAAGACTTTAAGATCAGATTAAACTTTTCCAATGGTTTGTGTATTTGGTATGGATTAATAAAGAATTTATAAACCATTGATCGACACCTCAAATATTCATTGAGCCCTTATGTTAATAATTTTACAAGAATATAGAGACCTAATAAATTATGGATTCCATTGGTGTAATTTGGCCGAGTGAATAGAGTGTTGGAAAAATGAGCTTAGACGGTGAATATGAAGTGTTGTGGATGATTTCAAGCTGGAAAATCCAAGGCTGTGGATTGTTTGGTTGAATTAAATTGGATTATGTGCTAATATTAATGAATAAATCTATTATCTAGTGGAGTTGTTCACCTAAGAATTGAATGACATGTTTTTTTTAATTTTGGAAAAGAAAATAATTACAAGATCAAGATGGAGGGAAGTTAGGAAACATGAGATGATTCTGGATTTTTTTAGAGACTACGAAAAATATATTTGATTCTTGAAACATGTCCATGTATGATTTTTGAAGTAGAATCAAGTTTCATATGGGTCTTTCATGCTGGTTACAAGGGTTTAACTCAAGTCATGTGAAATTGGTGATAAACAGTCAATGACACCACATGTAAGATATATATAATAGCTTAATGTGTATTATTATTAATGGTGATGCTAGATTTGATGCTTGGTTTAAATTAATTAATTCATACCAAGTAGTGAAAAAAGGTGAGAACACAATTGATATTGGAGTAGGAGATGATCTAGAAGAAGAAAAATCAAAGTAGAGGAGTGGTATCTAGAGATAATTAAGGAGGCAATCTCTTTATATAATATCCCATCTCTCTTTCTATTTTCTTCCTTTATTTTTTTATTAATATGATTTCATTGAATAATATTTGTGTTACTTCTATCATGTGTTCTTAAGTAGTTTAGGGGAATTAGATTGAATGGGTTGAAATATTTTTTACAAATTTTTAATTTGGTTTTAACCATAGAGGTATGATGATATTTTTACTTAAGTTCTAATTTTACTTATTCCTAAGAATATTTTTTCTTATACTTTAAGTACCAACATGTGAAGAGTAGAGGCTCTTTACACCTTTAAAACTGAAACCCAAGTACTGAATATAAAATGTTGCTTTTATTCTCTTATCAACATAGAATCATCATTATCTTGAGTGTTGATAGCCATATTATTTGTTAGGAGAGTTATTTGGAATGATTATTTACCTGATGATAATTAAGACTTTCAATTCACCATAATATTATATCAGTTCTTATATGATTAATTCCATGCAATAATATTTTCCATTTTTATCATTACCTTTAGATCTAGTTTAACCAACTTTATCAACTTATCTACCTTCTTCCCTATAGTTTTCTATAACTATTTTCTTACATAACCAAACTCATACATCACTTTTACTTTGACCTCACATATTCACAACTAAATTTTATTTATTTGTTTATTTCTTTGTTTGTTTGTTATTGTTTGGTTAAAATAAATTTCACATTTTCTTTCCCATGAGTTCGACCCTGTTCTCTAGCTTTACTGGATGAATGTAGGTAATAAATAAATAATTTGGTAGGCTTTTCAATGAACTATTCATGTTAGTGAAAATGTGTTCTTGAGGGTTTTACCACATCATGGGTAGTAGAGGTTTGTATAGGGGAATAATCTCCCTCCTCAATTTATTGGCCCTTTCAAGTTGTTGTAGCATGTTGTAGAGGTGACATATTGCCTGGTTCTTCCAATACAGATGGATCTAATTCATGAAATATTCCATGTGTCATAGATATAGTGATATCTTCATGATTATTCTAATGTAATTGATTATGTAGAGTTGGATATATAATATGATGCAATCTTCATAGAGTGATCTGTTGTGATTCAAGATCATTGGGAGAAGGAGTTACAAGAGCATGTTATTTATTTGGTTTAAGTTTTGTCGAGTCATAAAGGTATGAAGTAGATAACATGAAAACATGAGTCAATGATGAACACCGATTATCACAAAATTTATTAATATTTGTTTTTATATAATTTTTGAGATGATTTTTGAGATTAATTATTGAAGTTATTTAGTATTTTATGCTGATATAATTAAATTTATTATTTCCTTATTGTTATGTTTGGTTGACGGTGTCAGATCATTTGAGAGGTTTCTCATGGGGAGTTTTTAGTTAGTGGATTATGTGGTTTTTCATCTCGTATTAGTTCTAAATCTTGAGGATGGTCATCATTTTAAAGGTATCTAATGTAACATCTTAGACCATTCTAGCTAGTTATTTGGCATGTTTTGGGTATTGGAGATGGTTGGAGAAGATTTGAGGGGGGGGGATCGATGGAGTTGAAGATGAAATTTATATTGGGAGGTAGAATTTTGGTGTGTAGGTGTGTATTTTAACATGGAGGTTTTATTTGAAGTTTTGGTTCTACAACATGGTTAGTGGATATGGTGTAGGGTCCCAAGGGGTCAGTTTCTAGAACCACTCTATTTTGGGGATGATTTTAATGTGGACTTAGGCTGTAGTGTGGGGAGGCTCCTAGAGTTTTTTGAATTTATAGGGATGGATCCTTTAATGTAATATCTAATGAAATTACTACATGGAGGTTTATAGTGGTTATTTTAGGTGGTTTTATTGACATGGGAGTCATAACATTGTGGATATTGTGTTGTACCATAGTGGGGTATAAGTTTTGGAGGCTGCAACGTAGAGAGGAGTCTTGAATCATGCTCATTCTACAATTTTATAAGATCTAGAGGATATTACACTACATATTTCATAATTTATGTTCATTTTAGGAACTTTAAGCCATAACATTGAATGATTCACTATTATTTGGTGGAAAACCTAGTTGTTATATCATGGTCATGGTGTCGCTCCATAGTCTATTAAAAGTCCAGTCTGGTTATAAATTCAGGGACTTCTCTAAATTTTTTTCATTCAACTATCTCCCCCTTGAATCTTGGGTGAATAAAAGGTGATTTTAGGAGAGATTTAAATCCCATATTACTTGTATTTGATCCATGAATTTATAGATCAAGTATCTATGATCTAAGGTGAGTCCTACACCTATTTTCTTCTTGGATTTCTCTTCATTCTTCATTTAGAGTTGTGGATATGAGATATGAATAGATTGTGATATTTTTAGTAAGTGGTTGATTTTTTATGATGTGATTTGAGTTATGAATTTCCTTTTGAAATGATCTTAATATTTGGATTATCTCTTCCTTTCCTTGTCTCCATATAGTGATTAATAAAGTTCTAGTTGAGGTAGGAAATTTTATAAATCTCATTTATTCTTCATAAATTATAGGATTAACATGCTCTTTTTTTCTTTTTTATGAGTAGTATGTACCGAGATAATAAATATTATGAACTAGAAATAATTAATTTCATGGGTATGGGGGGTGTTTAACATGAGTTTTACTTGCTTCCATGTTATTATTCATGCACTCGACTCTTGCTCGCATCTATTGTTGAAAATAATTTATGTTGTTATAATTTTTTGGTTGATTCCATGTTTGTTTTCTAGAATTCACCTTTCAAAAAATTCTAATCACTTAAAGATGTTAATTAAACTATATTTATGAATTATGATAATGGAATGATGTTATTTTCAAAGAGCAATGGGAAATAATAGCAGTGTTACTGAAGTTGGTTGCTATATACTTGTTGTGCTTGTGTAGTTTGGTTGTGGCTATAATTATGAGGTTATGTGGGTATTATTATAGGGTGTTTTCTATGGATGAGTTCATATGTATTTGTTGGCATGTTTTGGAAAGGAAGGCCATGTTGGTTATCATGAGGTGGGTAACGAGGTCGTGTTGGTTATCATGGGATGAATTGTGGGATATTTTTTCGATGGTTGGTTGATGCGGTATAGGCTGTTAGTGCAAGTTATACAATAGGACTATTGTGGAAATATTTTAAATTTAAAGAAGGAATAAAAAGTTCACAATGGTATGATGGAATTTTTGGTTGTTGTAGGGATCATTTTAGTTACCTAGTAGCATAAGTATATAATATAATTGGTAATGATGAAATGAAATGTGTAATTAGTTGGGAATGGTTTGTCATTAAATATGTAATTGAATGGTCTAATAGATGTAACATAGTTTGTAATGATGAAACTTTAAATGACATAATGGTATGATTAATCCAGATATTGTAAATTATTATAGTGTCTTGGTAATGTGGATTGCTTGTGGTGATATAGATAGAAGCGGTGGAGGTATGTGGTGATGGTAGTATAGTGATGGTTATGGGTTATGATGAGGTTTTATTGGTGTGAACCCTATTGGATGGGTTTGTGTTATATATATATATATGAACTCTATTTTCTTGTAATTTATTTACGCACCCCACATGAGTTAGATAACCTTACCAACACCCAAATGTTTTGGGTTCCAGGTGTTTTCCCCAATATCCAGGTTGGTGAGAGTGGAAGTCCGGCTACCCCATATTCCTTTATATCTCGTTGGATGTGGTATTATGGACTAATTATGTGTATGGTGAGATGCGATATGGTGGGGGTGTGTATGGAAGGATGAGGGAACAAGGTTTATGTCCTTCATGTTCATGATACCCTTATATAATGGATATATTATATGTGGATGAGATGTAATGTGTGTAGTGGGAATGGTAGGATGAGGAAAATGTTTCTATGGATTGTGGTGTGGTTGTGGTTTGGAAGAGAATAATGCTTAAATAGGATGTTGGAACTTGCACAAGGTTGGAATATGTAGGGTTGTGAATAAATCAACATAAGATATTGGATGGATTGAGCACAATTCATCTGAAGTTGAGGAATGAGTGCATAAAATCAACAGGGGAAGTGTTTATAGGGAACCTTTTATTATAATTTTATTGATATTATGTTATTAACTTGTATGCATTACTTAGTGATTGAGCCTTGGTGAGGCTGGGGGATAGTTCACCTGATAGGTGCTTGTTGGTTCTTCTATTTGTTCAGTGATTCATTAGTATTATTCTTTAATATTTTTTATAGAGGTATTGAGTATGATCTTACTAAGTATAAAAGTTTTTCTGATCCCTATATATGTAAATTTTTTCCATGATTCCAGGGAGGGTTGTTTGATCGAGTTGGACGTACTAGCTTGGATCATGGAATTAGCTGTGGAATTTCTGCCTATGATTTTGTTGATATTTTATTATGAGATTTGTATTTTTATAAAATATTCATTCCTTGTGGGATTATTATGAAACTTGTTTTATTTATATTTTATCATTTTATGGTGGTTGTATTTACATATTCTCGGGTTATATTAGGGTAATACCTCCCATGTTTAAGTTTCATATCCTTGGTTATTATTTCTAACTTGAGACCCATTAAAGTTGGGCTTTGGGGGTCCCCCTCATCCCCAACATAGGGCCAAGATGGATTCCTAGAGGGGGAAGGTTGTGAAATGACCAAATTTTTAATATTAAAAATCCTAAAAATATTTGGAATAATATTTAATAAGGATTTTCTTGTAAATATTTTCCATGTATAATAAAGTAATGCTTAAACATGTCAATAACTTTTCTTAATCAATAGAATGGTGTGAATATCTATATGAATAAAATTAATTTATAATAGTGTAGTGTACAATATTCATAGTCTAATTTATAGGATAAAAGAAACCCAATGAATTTGAATTGATGTAATGACTCATATAAAATAATTATCTATGTATCAATAAAATATATTACTATGATATGATGTTTGTATTTACTAGGTTTCCATTGAAATACTGAGGTAGTTATACATAAATCCCTTAGAAAAATTAGGATGATGTAACTCATATATTTGATTATCATTAGGAATATAAAACCTTTCAATAATGAACTCTAAATAATGGTAAAATCAATACCAAAAGTTCACTTGGGACAATATAAGGAGAAGTCTCATTTAGATCACTATAAAGTTGGACAAGATCTCTATTATATCCACGTAGATATATCCCCCTCTCAGGAATTTCATATCCATAATGAAAAAATACATGACATAATTAGGGATCTAAAAACCATACATCAAAGAGTTTTACTATAATGAACTAAGATGATTCTAACATCTTTGTTGAATTATAAATATAGTATCAGAAATGGTATGAGATAATCATATTCATAGCATATGAAATAGAAAATACTATAATGTATATATAATTATAATCAAATATGAAATAAAATATTGAAAATATTACTTCAAAATAATTTAAAATAGGAAAGGGGGGTTATCTTCTTATATTTATTATCATCAGATTCAACCCTAAACAACTTTTAAATATATCTAAGTTAGAGATACAACTCTAGGAAAGAGTATATAAGAGAGGAATAAATAAGAATTTACAATTTTTAGTGCGAATAATATGGTGAGGATGTGAGTATTTATAGATGAAGGATGCTATATTTTCAAATGAAAAACTTAACATACATGGGTAATTTTTTTGAAAAAAATATTATTTTATCTTAATAACATGAATATTGAGGGTTCTTGACTTGCAACATTGAATAGTTTTTAACACATGTGAACTGAATTAAGTCATATATTTGGATGTAAATAATAAAATTGGAATGATACAGAGAATATTAATATGGCCCCTATATAAGTATGGCATGCAACTAAGTGATGCTTACATAATAGATAATTTCATTTGGTCACATATTTTTTAGTCACATACTTATTGTACCATACACTATTTTTCAAACTTCATTATTCACATACATATTTTACTATTTATTAAAATATTAAAACCTCACCCTAAACTAATTTTGAGGCCTCAAATCAAAATTTGAATCCCATTTTAAGGAAATAAATTACTAAATATAATAAATTTATTTATTAAATTAAACCTTTAAGTGATGTAAAAATTAAATGTTTTAAGTGAATGAGGCAATTATTTTTCTAAAAATTAAGAATATTATCCCTTATTACTTGTAGAAAAATAATTTATATTTATATAAAAAACAATTCATATTTCACATGTCATTTCTAGTGAATATATGACAATTATTCATAATACTCAAATAATGATCATTTAAAGATCAAACAATGACCATCCTAATGGCTATGGAGAATTAAAATATCTAATTTTTATTTCATTTCTATAAATAAATAAGAGTGTTTGATTTATGTTCTAGTTTATGTGATGAATACATAATACTTATTCATTTATTTTCATATATAAAGTGTCAAGTTATACATTCTTCCTCACTCATTAAAAAATTTCTCTATTTAAATTAATTATATATATAAATCCATAAAAAATATAGATAAATCTTCATAATTGTTTCCTTAGGCTCCCATGTATCTTATTTTAATTTTTGATTCCTCTAGAGCACCTTGACTAGAAGAGTCATTATGTTTTATAATATATGTTCTCTCATGTATAGGATTTAAAAAAAATCTTAATCATATGATAAGTAATGATTTATTTTTAATTCTTATGTACTAAGTACATGTCATGAACTAACCTAGGTTGACCCTGAACCGATCACCTGATCCGATCCGCGATCAGGCACGAGAGGTGTTCCCGATCCTCCCGGGCTGGAAACAAACACCAAGGCATAAAAAGAGTGAAAGTGGGAATGATTTTGCCCAATGAAAATAAAATAAGAATAAAAAATAAAATAGAACAATGAAAAATAAATAAATGACACGAAAGAGAAAGAACGACCAAAAACGCATACTAACCTGACCACGACCAAAAATCTACTCGACCTTGAGAGTCACTCACCAATCCACCACCAACTCTCACTCCTAGCGAGCAAACTCGAGTCAAACCTGCAAAAGAAACTAAAAATAGAAAAAAACTATAGGCGTGAGTATTAAAACTCAATAGGCGTTCCCAAAAACTATCTCTAAAGCACCAAATTTAAATAAAGAATTTACTAATTCTAGGTTTGAACTAAATTATATAAAATATAGGTTTCCACACACACACTTTCATTCCCAAAACAAGTAACAATCCATTTCCCTTTTTAATTTAAAAACAAGTTTAATGTTTGAAAGGAAAATGTGCATTACATTTTAAAACTTTTTTGCAAACAATTTAAAATATAAAAATTTAGTTGTTAGTCGAGAGGAAAACCACACACAACACACAACACACAATAAGGGCAATGGGAAGGTAGAAAATGGAGACCAAAAACCAAAATAGGCCCCTCAATCATCCACCACATACAGACAAATACTAAAGAAACATGGGTCGAACCTAGGAGCTCGTGAAAAATCCAGAACATACTATACGTGTGACTCATCCTGAAGGCATGCCTACTCTCAATGACGTCATAAGGCCCAAACTCTTGGTGTTTCCCTACCTGGCCTAACTGAGGGGCCCAATCCCCTAGTAGAGAAAGGTCCATACTAAGGGCCACTAGCCAGTGTGTATTCTAAACTAGTGCAGCAATCATTCTCAGAAGATTAACTTACTATGCCAGGTTCCCATGTCAGCACGTGTAATAAAAAGGGGGTGAGTCAACAATTTCAATCAACCAATCACGATGTAAAAACACCACACATAACTCGCACAATAAATGTACACAAAAAGATCACTCCTAAGTCACCTCAAAGAATGTTTTTCAAAATAATTTATTTTATCAAAGTGGAAAACGAGCCTTATGAAACTTTTAAAAGAAACACTATTTCTCAAGAGAACCAAAAACATTTTCTCACACGTCAGAAGAAAACATTTACTAAAAAACCATAACCACACTTGAAAATCCATGAATTATGTTCAAAGGCCAAATGGGCATTCTTTCACTATTGTGCATCAATTCATCCAGAAAATAATTCAAGTTTCGTGTATAAAATAAATAGCTTTTTTTACATCAAGTAATTATTCAAAAACTAATTATCTAATAAATTTTTTTAATTTATTGAAAATTAATGAAATATTAAGCAATTAATAAATTCTAAATTTAAGGTGAATGTAGTGGAGGACATACCACAATTTTAAGCTTGAACATGATGACGCGACACAACTTGCAAAGGAGCACAAGCACACACAACCTACTAACCACTGTATTGTAGACTTCCTCTTCTAACACGCCATCACAGTCATAAAAACAACTAAAAACACAGAAGCATAAACTTAACATAATCCAAGTGAACAAAATCCCGGAACTCACCTAAACCCCAGTGCAGGTGAACCAACGTGAGTGAACGAGGCAGTGGTCAGCGCGAGGGTGTGCTCGATCAATGGGATCGTGCAAAAGATAAAATGACTGGGGAGGATGCAGATGAAGAGTGAAACCTAACTGGGAGGGAACACAATGGACGGACAAGAGGTACATTGGCCAGAAATGTGCACATTGTTCCGAAAGGGGCTGAAAAAATGGTGTGTGACAAGTCAGAAGGCACGCAACTGGAGGGTGCACGACTGGAGGGAATCGATGGGAGGGCACGCAATGACTAGAGTCACTCTGACCTATCAAAGTACACTGACATGCATGAGTTTGTCTGGAAGGAGGTCCGGTGGGTGTGCGATGGCTAGAAGGAGGCCCAACCATAGGCGCGCACGACCGAGATGGATGGTGGGTGCCAGCGGAAGGATCACACAATCGACACAGTGAAGGGGGACGTCGTTAGGGCACTGCGCCACTGTTGGCCGACTGGAGTAGATAAGGGGGTTGTGGTGGGGTTTCTACACCGCTTTTGGTCAGAAAAAACAGGGAGGGGGCATGGGATATAGCCGGAGGTCACATGGGGATGAAAGGGGGGTTGGGCCGTGTGTGTGTTGCAGGCTGAGGGGAGGCGCCACTGTGAGGCTGGAGCGTGGAGGTCAGGGGCCGGGTCAGTTATGTGAGGAAATAAATGGGGAGTGGCGTGAGGGTGTATTGATATGAGGCAGATGGTGGGGGAGTGTGTGACTCGTGCTGGAGAGGTGTGGGAGGCGCGACCGGTGTCGTGGGAGTCTGGACGAGGGTGGCGCGACCTGCTCGCAATGGTGAAAGCGAGAAACAGAGGGGCGAGGAGTTTTGGTCATGGATTGGAGAGCGACTCTCGGGGTCGCGAGGAGTTTTGGTCATGGTCAGGTTAATATGTGTTATTGGAAGTTATTTCTCTTTCATGTCATTTATTTATTTTTCATTGTTCTATTTTATTTTTTCTGATTAGTTTATTTTCATTGGCTGAAATCATTCCCACTTGCTCTCTGTTGATGCCCTGACACTTGTCACCAACCTAAGAGGATCAGGAACACCTCTTAGGCCTTTCCACAGATCATCTCGGGTGATCGGTTCAGGTTCGACCTAGGTTGGTTCATTACAGTACATGTGTTGAGGGTGGTATGTATATGATCATTTTTTAAACATGAAATATATCATGCACTTTAGAGAGGATTATATTCATAACTAACTTATATGCCACAATACTTATTTGATATAATATCTAAAAAGTCTTAATATACCTTAGGATTAACCAAACTTTATTTCCAAGTCTTATCACTCCCTTCTATCACAAAACCTTTAAGAATATATGATCCCCAAATTTAAATTCCAAGTCCTTTATTTTATTATTAACATATATTTTATGCCTACTATGTGCTGGTTTGATGCTATTTTGGATATATATTGATTTATCTATTGTTCCATACTAAATTTATAGACCCAAAATATCACTTCAAATAAATTCACACATATGGGATAGATTTTGGTACCATTTTCACTTACAAGGATTCATAAGGTGTCATTTTAAAGCTCAATTGAACACTTTTTCTGTATAAAAATCTATTAAAGATAGATGTTGAAAACATAGGTTATATCTTGGTTGGATTTTTTTTCAATAATTGGGTATGAATATTAAATTATTAGTTAAGAGTTATCATACATTGAGTAATCATGGATGATGGTGTGATAGAGATAAAGATCATACATGGTAAAGAAAGAAGACCTCCATAATACCTTGTGCAATAGGATCATATAGAGATTAATGGAACCGATATATAGATATTAATGAGAGAATTCATTAAATTCACTAAAATTAATATTAATGTGTTGAAAAAGGAAACATGGGAGGTGAATAATTTTAAAAACTGCATGTTTTTTCTTAATTAGGTTAAAGATATCTTGAATAATGAATTACCAAAATATGGTTTTGATGACAAATATTGATATTTGATATCACCTATTATAACCAAATTAGGTATTGTATAAAAGAGAGAAATATTATAGGTGACTTAAGTGAGGTTTTAAGAAGATATAGAAAATATTATTAGGAATTTACATGTTCAAAGTCATTCCATAGATCATGGATTTTGTAACACCTCAACTTTTTAAAAGGGAAAAATATGTTGAATAGTGCATGAAACACGCAACACTAAACAAAAACTAACCATGATTATTTAAAAAGGACCATTATAACCTAGAAATTAAAATATTGGGTGTGAATAGGATGAAATAATTTAATAAATGGATATAATTTTTTATTCAATTTATAAATTCTTATGAAATAAGAGCTCAATTTTCAATAAATACATTTATTCCTAAAAAAACATGTTTTCTTCAAAAATAATTTTTATTGTTTTTATGAGAAAATATTAAAATTCATTTTTGGAGATTTTAGAAATTTTTATTTTATAAAATTAAAATAATTTTTTAAACCATCATATCAATATTATCTTATGGTAAAATCTTGGTATTTTTAATATAATATTGATTTTTTATCAAATAGTAAAAAATACAGATTTTTTTTGGAAAAACTGTTATTTATTTTTAATAAATTAAGTAAATTTAAAGTATAAAATAATTATTTTTTATTTAATTTTTATCCCATTAATTACATTTAAATCATATTAATACTATATTTTAATATAAGTTTATTTTTAGGCTTAAAAACATGTTTTTTTGAAAACTGTTTTAAAGCGCATAATTGTAATCCATTTTAACTAATTAAAATAATACATAATTTGGAATAATTTAAGTGAAATTTATGGATTATTTATATATAAATATTTATTTAAATTCATTTAATTATTTTTACTTTTAATATAGCTATTATAAGATCATTTTATACTTTAAAAACACATTTCTTGGAAAACAGTTTTTTCAACAAGTCTATGGGTTTTATTTTAATTTAAATTCTATAAATTGTGTGAATTTAATTTTATAAAATGGATTCCATATTTTTAATAATAATAATTTATAATATATAATAAGTCAAACTTATTTTTTTCTCATAATTAATAGTAAAAATAGTAAAAAAACTAGTTACCATGGTGAAAAATTAAAAGGGTAAAAAGTGAGTAAACTTGTAGGTAAATGAAATAACATGTTTAAAAACTATTTATTTTAAATGTTATAGGTGTTTCTAGGAATTATATATTCTAAAACCATTTATTTTTCAATTTTTAGAAACTTTTCATGCCAGTGACTTCCCATTATTGAATAGTTTTGGGTATTTAAAAAATACCACTCCTCCTTCCTTATAAAAGGGAACCCCCTATCCTATATTCTTCACACATATCAAGCCATTTAAATCAACCAAAAAATGAAAACAATATCACCCCAAAATCATTAGACACATTCTAGAGCTTTTGGTCTTCCCAAAATACTAACCTTAGTGTCCTTAATAAGAGATCCAAAGGTGGTTCTTCTAAGAGAAGGTAATTGTCTTCACTAAGCTCCCTATTTCTACTTCTTCATTTTAAACATTAAATTATATATTATAAATTAAAATATATTAACACCATTATATTATATATAATTATATTTTATTATGTTTATGGAATAATATTCATCCATTTCCTCTTCCATCAAATGGAAAATTAAATCATCGATAATGTGTACGACGGACTACCACCTCACAAACTAATGTAATTCGTTTTCCATAATCACTTCTCATGGATATTAATAATGACAGATTTAATGTTTATATATGACAATAAGGACATATTAAACATTTTTTAAAAGTAATATATCATATAATTTATTACCTTACCATCTATTTAAAATGATAACGTCGTTCATGTGTACGACAGACTGCCACCTCGTGAAGAAATGTGACTCATTTATTTTATTAATGCATCATATGAATGGTATATGTAAGTATATTTTAAAAAATAATATGATATTTCTTATATAATTATAATTATGTAAATATAAATTAACACTTAAATTCTTTCTATCACGATCATTGAAAAATGGAAACGTTAATCATATATACGTATTCCCTGCCGTCTCCATGACTGTAATGTAGTTCATTTTACATAACCATAATTAATGATTAGTTTTAAAAGTATGATTTATTTATTAAAATGTTAATTATTTAATATTTATTATTCAATATATTATTAATTAATAATATCTTTGACCTTATCCAACTTACCAAAGTGATTTGGATGTATGATATGAATATCTTTAAAGCGTCCAACATGAACCTAAACAATTAAAAATTTAACATGACATGGTAATGAATAAATTAAAAGGAATGATAATATTTTAAAATGTTATTAATAAAGTAAATAATTAACATAATTTTATTATTCATGATTATAAATAATGCACATGGTGAATTGGAATTAAGGAAAGTGATCTCTATAAACCACAATTTTCTTTAAATTATGGTCTATCTCTCTATAACTCACTTTATATATCTATTTAATGATATGTAATGCTTCAAAATTATATATATATATATATATATATTAAATATATACCTATATCATTATCCCTTACTTTTATGGGGTAGTACATTCCTTATGGCGATTTCTCAAATGCCTTCTTTACTAAATCTCTTTTGATTATGTTATGAGATAGGATTATGAAAGCCATTTCTTTCCAAGGGTAATTATTATGTTTATGAATTATGATTTATTCCTTATATGGAAATCATATTCATGTACATGAAATTAATGTGATTTATGGTCCTATAAATATATATCCGTCCAATTAATTATTTAATGTTCTCATCTTATTAGGCATCATGTATGAGATTATGGAGTGAACCTAATCCATTATAGGACACCATGTGATGTTTTCTCAATAGTTATCCTTAAATTATGTTTATTTCATGTTTTATATTATTTCCACATTTCATATGCTTCTACAATATTATGATACCATGTCCTTTATATCGTGATCCCATTTTATTAATCATGTACCTTCTCTTTTATGATATAATGTTATACCTTTGAATCACATGTTATGACTCCTTATCTTGTTTATTACCTTAATTTGATTTTTAGCTCACACTTTTATTTTATATATTCCCTAAGTTATCCCATACAGTTTTGAGATATAGATTTGATTTAAGATCCCATTATGGGAAATAAAATATGGATTCTATGTTTTAAGTTTCATTTGATGTAATATAAACCCAATCTTCTGAAGGAACTAGGCATCATGATCTTTGGGTTTATACTTATTGGATATTAATGCTTAAAAATAATGTAATAATATGTGTAAAAGGATTGTGTCACTATAGTTTTAATAGGATGATGATTAAATAAAGTGGTATATACTATTTATCAAGTGGAGAAAAATCATGATGTGGTTTAGCATACTATATTGTTGTGGTAACATTATTATCACGGTTCTAATCATTTTAAGGAGGATGTTTGAAAAATCTTCTAAATGACATGGGATAAATGATGAAACCATGTTGTGGTCATAGTAACTGTATAATTTATTTTTCATAAGATCTATATTTTAAATGGGGTATAAATAAATTATATTCATGGTTTACAAGGCTTTTGACCATGTAGTTAATAAATAGATCGGTTAAAAAAAATCATGTCAATTTTAGTTGCTACAATTTTATGAATATGAAGGGTTGATTTTATAATGAATAAAAAATGTCCTAGTTCATGATAGACTATGTCATGTCTATGGTTAAATATGAAATATGATAAAATGGGAAAGATTCATGGAGCATAATGATTTCTCACTATAGTTTTTAGATTCAATACATTAATTATAAAACCATTACATGGTTGAGGTATTCATATTTTGGTTTGGAAGAGGTATATAAAATTTATATATATTATAGTGACCCATACTTTTCATTAATTAATACCAAATCCTATTAGATGAATATTTGAAACACAACATTAGGATCCACATAATAATCATATAGGTTTAGTGTCTTTGTAAACTTTTATATCTAAAAAAATGGTTCATAAATAATCTACATCATCTCCCATTTAGTAATTTATAACTATCACCCTTATTAGATACATAATACATAGAAATTTTCTTCATATCCTAGGAAAATGAAAACATAATATAGGGTGAGCTAAGATTCTCAGTAAAAGTATATAAGGGAGATATTAACTATCATTTAAACATAACATTAGAATAAAGTTTATGATAACATGAGATTAACCTTTAAAATCATAAAAAGAAATTATTATTTCATAAAAATGATTCATGGTATAAATATAGATAATTTATATGACATGAATCAGAAAGGGATTAAATAACACGAGTCACAAGAACATAATATTGGCATAAGATAATGTCATAAAATAGTGGAATAAAGTGTGGCATAATCATAACCATAGAAATATTAGTTAAAGGATTCCCACTAAGAAATTTATAAAATTTTATTCTTGGGATAACCCCCCATTTAACTTCTTTGGGATTAGGATAAAATTTGGGTACCCTCTTTTTGGCTTAAGATTACCTCTCGTATACCTTATTTTCTTAGGATTGGGATAACCACCCATGTAACCTATTTTTTCAGGATTGGGATAACCTCCCATGTACCCCTTGATATCATAATACATTAATATTTAATGAATTAATTTTAGAGATATATAATTATAGTACCACTCGTCACATAATCAAAAATCCATTCATATATATGCCACAAGATCATAAAAACATTCATCATAACTTAACACGTGGAAAAGAAAATGAGTTTCATTGATATTTCATTTGTAACCATATACCATCCAAAGAAATAATAAAGAAATTATAATTAGACCATATTACCAATAAATCATAAGTAACATCAAAGGATGTTATCATAGATGAATAATTCAATTAAAAAATCACTAAAATATGTCTTAAAGAAAATAACCTTTTCATTTTTAAATCACATATTAAAAAACAAATTTTTCCAAAATATTAAGGAAAAAATTTTCTTTGAAAATAACCTTGTAAAATTATAAAGGAATCCTCAAATAATTTAGTGGCCATGATAGTGATAATTGTTTTCAGGCCATGTACATTAAAACAAATATTACTTTCATATATTTGGATAAAATCCAAAATTAATTCATTAGGAAAATGACAAGAAGAATAATTTTAAGAAATTAAAAAAAAATAATGTGAGTAAAAATGAATTTAAAAAATCATAGGATAATAGTAAAAACATTCTTTAAAACATTTAAAAAAATGGACATGAAAGAAAAATGATTTCCGACCAAGGAGAGAAATGAAGTCAGTTTTATTTAAAAACATTCATTTAGCATATTAAGTTTTGAAAGAGAGAAAGATGAAAGTAAAAAAATGTAATATGTAGAAATAACCTGATGAAAATAAATCCTATAATATTCTTGAGAGATATATCATGAAATCTCATCATCAAATACTTAATCATAAACAATCCTAATAAACAATGAGATTGTTACATAAATCCCATACCACATTGGACAATTTCAAATCAAAACCTCATGAAAGAGAGAAATTTAGATGAATATTTAAATCCCTATAATTTTTCTACTAAAAATAATAAAATACACTAATTTTTAGTATATACACTACATAAAATAAACAAGTCGTGAATATGGAATGTGTCTCACAAAAATAAAAGTGAGATGAAAATCCATTACCTCAGGCTCAAATTTCTTAGAAAGTGATTTAACATCCTATAAAATAAATTTAAATTTATTATAATTATATAATATATTAATTTACATACTCATAATATCATATATTATCCACTTATAACATTTCAACACCCATTTATCAAATAATTCCTTATTTAAATTGTCATTTTTGGGTGTTAACTGTTTCATTTTTAATGAGAATTTTTGTTCAGTAGTTGAAGTCCTTGTACTTTGATCATGATTAAATAATCTCCATAATGTTATTTATGATATTAATATAACATATATTTATTATATCCATATTTATAATCTTCTATAAAAGGTATATATATATATATAAATTAATTACACCATTCATAGAGATGGTAGGCTATACATACGCATGAACACTATTTTCTCTTTTCAATGGAAGGAATTAAAGAAAGTTAAATAGTAATTAGACTTTTGAGAATCATTATTATATCATATATAACTATAAAATAATTATATCTATACTTATTACCATCTATATAAAGTGTAAATGAAAAATGAATCACATCACTTTATGGAGGTAGTAGTCCACACGTATGCACGAGCAACGTTAACATATTCAAATGAATAAGAAGGTATAAAGGTCTATATGATATTATAATTAAAGGATAATAATTATTTAATAATTATCATATATTAATTTTAAATAAATCATAATAAATATCCATGAAATATGGTGATAGAAAATTAATCGTATGACTACGTGGGGTCGGCAGCCCACACGTACGTATACAATGCTTTCACTTCCCATATGATAGAAAAGAGGGAGGATAATAGTAGTTACATAATAATTTTTTTAGTATATTTAGGATACCTAAATTATTATTTTATGATGAATAAAATATATTTAGAGAAGGTATAATAATAAATAAATTGAAAGAGGTCGGGTAGGAAGATTACCTCTTCTTTGGTTGGTCTTCTTTAGATCCCTTTTTAAGGACCCTTGGAATGGTATATAAAGAAGACAAGTACATATAATTAATGGGTATAGATGTTTATAAGATAATTGAGTAGGGTTTGGTAGATATATATATTTCTCAAATGTGTGTAAATAAAAGAGAGGAGGGGTTCTCTTTTAAAAGGGAGGGAAACAACACACATGGAATTACAAAAAAGATTAAAATGTAATTATGTAATTTTCATTCCAAATGATTCCAAATGGATATATATTTGAATAAAAAGTAGATAATGTCTAAAAATACATATCTAATGAAATTTATATATGTTTTTGTGTCATTTTAAACCTTATCTTTTGGTTTAACTCCTTCCTTACCCAAATTTAACCTTAACTATGGTAACAACGTTTTCAATCTTAAATGGTTATAATTTTACTTATAATTTTACAATTTACTCATTAATGGTGATGGTATGAAATTTTAGACCTTTTAAAACTCCAATTTTCTTCTTTAAATGTTTTTATGATTTTAAATAATTTAATAAAATAGTATTTTTCATAAAATATCATTATTGTCATTTTTGACACTATTAACATACTTTGACTTTAAAGTCATCAAGATACTTATGTAATTAAAATATAAAACTTTCACACATCCCTAAAATGTTATATTTATCTATAAAATTAATGTAACATAATAATTTTGTCATGACCCATCCCCCGGGGCCCGTATCGTGACTACCCCAAGCCCTCCTTCCATAGGCCAGGGGATGACGACTAGCACCAAAGTCATAAATCCATAAAATAGGAAGGAATTTCATTTATAACTGTAAAAAAACACATCAGAGTACACAACTGGAAGCAAACAACTAAGTAAAACTGTATACAAAAAGGAGTTATGAAAAGTAAAGGGGGCCGAAAATACAAGCCCAACTGTAAAGTACAACGAAACTAAAAACAAGTACAACTGAAGAAAAGGGTAAAGCGACTACTGGGTCGTCCTCTGGGGATTCATACCTGAAGGGTAGGTATAGATAACCTCCTCATCACTCCACGTCCGTCAGTATCCTCTGTGTACCGACTCATCGTAAGGTCCTCCTCCAGGTACCGTCCAGTCCTACTACTATAATCCTTAGTCAATGCCGTCCGTCATCTGCAACCAACACAATGAGGTGCGGGCATAGCCTGTGCAGGGGTGAGGATAACGATACTCAGTAGGGACCCCGAGACCCTTAAGGTCTCACAAAAATCCAACAAGGATAAACCACAAAGTAATAAATCAACAGATAACCACACTTAGGTATATGCCCATACATATACCTAAGTTATCGAGTAATCCGTCTCAATCATGAGGTAAAATCAAAAGATACCGACTCAGCTCAAACCATGATTTTTATTATCGAATCCACGAATGTTGGATAACTCCTCCTCTGTCAAGTACAGTGGTCCTGTTGCAACACTGAGGCGCTTCTCACTAACCTTAGACTGCTGAGGTACTTCTCCAGTCGAGTACCGCGAGTCTGCTGCCAACTACCAGGCACTCCTCTGATTTGGGTCTGCCGCCAAATACCAAGAGATCCCCCTAATATCCTATAGAGGTACTTCTATTGTCAAGTACCACGAGTCTACCACCAACTACCAGGTGCTCCTCCGCCGTGGGTTTGCCACCAACTACTAGGCGCTCTATACTGAGCTAGTCGAATCACTCCGAGTCGAATCGATCAAGTAGTCGTCAGGTCTGCCAGTTACTAGGTCTCTGTACTCTGTCTGCTTTTTGGTGTAAGGATCTGCTCCATAAGCTACTAGGAAATACTAAAACTATAGCGAAGTTCCACGAAGAAGTATCTCAAAGGTTCGCCACGTCATATGGGTCTCAACGCAATAAACGACGCGTCAATCGAACGCCCGATCTGTTAGTTATTAGCCTTTTAGTCCCGGGGGACCGGTTGGATTCGTGTACGATCCAACCTAACCATAACTCAAATATACCCTGAACTCCAGTGGGATATTCTCAAAGGGATGGTTTCGTTCCAAGAATACCGGCACTGCTGATGGTTCGTCAAACGAATGTCTGGTGCCAAAGATATGGCCCAAGAAGGTAATGGGTCAGTAATTGGCCTGAGTCCGGTCTGACTCGGTCGGACTGACTCGGACCAACCTAGTCAGGGCCGACCCATTCTGGGTCGATCCGGTCAGACTCGCTGGGTCTGACCTGGCCTGTTGGGTGGGTCAGCCCGCTAAGTTATGGCCCGATCAGCTGGGCCTGGCCTGTCGGACATCGAGGGCGGTTCGACCCAGAGGTCGCCACGTAGGCGACTCATCCCGAAGGCCGGGGCCAGTTCGGTCAGCGCCGCGAGGGGTGCGTCTCGAGGGACTCAACTCGGAAGGTCAGCAGCAGGCCGCGCGGGTCGCGGGCAGGCCGCAGGGGTTCCGGGCAGGGCGCAACCATGGCCGGGTAGGCCGCGGGGGCGCGCAGTCAGTGTGTGGGGACGTCGGGCAGCGTGCGGGATGATGGGAATAGAATTGGCGGGGCCGGGCAGGCCGCGGGGATGCGCGGGCAGCGCGCGGGGGCATCGGGCAGGGCGCTGGCGGGGCCGGGCAGGCCGTGGGGCAGGCCGCGTGTTCGGACGGGGCGCGCGCCAGGCAGGGCGTCAGGAGGCCACGGGTAGGCGGGTCGGGCACTGCTCGACCGGCAGTGTTCGGTCGGGAGAACCAGTGCGCCACGGGGGCATCACGATTTGCAGAGGCCATGGGTAGTGCAGCCTTCGTCGGTGCTGCCTTCATCATCGTTGCCTCATCGCCTTGCCGTAGAACTTCCCCACAAGGAAGAAAACCGACAGAGGGTGTTAGGCCATGTTAGTTTGGCCCACACCCTCTGCGTTTTGGTAGGCATCATTTGGATCATCAAGAAAAGTAGATGATTAATAACAGGTCCTCAACAATCTCTTTTATCCAATGAAGAAGATAAGAATAGGGTATAATAATATCAATCAATAAACCCCCTACCTTTCTCGTAATTGGTTGACGTTGGCGCAAAAAGGCAGACATCGTTCGTTGATAGAGTCATGGAAGAAGACATAGAGGATCGTCATTTGTTGCGTCCGCCAAGCACTTCCAAACCCGAGTTGCGTCGGCTCGTTAACGACACTCCACGTCAGTAGGTGTCCGAGGAAGAAGTCGAAGAAGGTCGACATTCTTTGTTCTTTGTTGGAGAAGGTGTAATCCGACAAGTGTTGGGCGTCGCGTCACTTTGTCAGTGTTTTGTTGCTTGGTGAAGCCGCCCCAAAACCTCCTCCCAAGCTCCATATATATAGGAGAGGGGGAGAGGTAGCAACCATCATGGAATTTATGATGGTTCATTTATTAGGAACCTTCCTAAATTTCAACGATGCGGTTACTTAATTTAAAAAGGGGGTTCAAGGGAATTAAATAGACTTGGCATAATTTAAGAGGTGCGTTGGCTTAATTATTGGGAGGATTCCAAGAGGCTTCCCCCACATAGCCTACATCAAAATAAAATATAGGATTTAATTTTATGTTGACACATAAAATTAATTGGAAGCATTTAATTTCATGTTGACACATAAAATTAATTTGACATAAATTAATTTTACGTGGACACATAAAATTAAATTGGAAGCAATTAATTTTACTTCAACACATAAAATTAATTGAGGGGGTTGAGAGGTTTCCTCTCCATCCCCATTAATTGGGGGGTTAAGTGTCGTGTGGTACCCACATCATAACCTATCACAGGAGGTTATGCTCATGTGGGCCCCACCACCATAACCTCTCATGGGAGGTTAGGGTGTGGCGGTCCCACCTCCAACTCCCAAGTGGAGGTTCTAACCAACAAACACTCACATGGCAGCTTAAAATAAAATAAAATGTTGTACACTTTATTTTATTATTATTTTTTATTAAAATCCAAAAACTAACTTTTATTCTCAACCAACTACCATCGAGGTGAAAGTCTTCTTAAGTGAATACCGACGCTGCGAGTTCAACGATGTACTCAGATTTCAGTTCCGAGCACCAGTTCAAAAGTTATAAAAATCCCTCTCTTATGTTTACTGAACGTAACAAAACTTCAGAAATTGATTTTGGGCACATCGGGCCTCAGAATCAAGCGCTGTAAATTTTTGCGGACTCGTAAAATTTCCATGTATTTTTAAAAAAATTCTACGGGATTTCTAAGTCTTTAAATTCTCCTCACCTCAGGGATTTATGTCCCCATAAGCTACAACTCAAAATAAGGGAACAAATGGGGGTACTGAGCACGCATCTAAGCCTCCTGCTCCCATGTGATCTCCTGGAGGTTTCCGTACTGCTAGAGAACGCACACCAGAGGTATCGACCGTCCATGTAGGACCCACCCTTTTCGATCCTCAATCTCCACTGGAACCTCCATAAAAGTCCCCCCATCATCGACGTCCAGCTCCCCATGGTCGATGATGTGTGATGGGTCATGCATGTATCCCCTCAGTTAGGATATGTGGAAGACGTCATGCACCCGGTGCAACTGAGGTGGAAGAGTCAGGCGGTAAGCCACCTCGTCTACTCTGCTGAGGACCTGGAAAGGTCCGATGAATCTCAAAGATAACTTGACACCTCAGCCAAATATCTGTATACCTCGTTGAGGTGAGACCCATATAAATATGTGGTCACCATCCTCAAACTCCAGAGGTCTCCGTCTCCTATCAGCATATGAATTCTGCCTGCTCTGTGTAGTTTTCATCTACTCATGGAAGATCTGCACCTTCTCCCTGGTAGCTCGTACCATCTCTGGTCCCACTAGTGCTAACTCCTGAGGGTCAGTCTAGCACAAGGGTGATCTACAAGGTCGCCCGTACAAGGTCTCAAAAGGTTCTATCCCTATGGTGGAGTGATATCTGTTGTTGTAGGAAAACTCCACCAAAGGCAAGTGATCCTCCCAGCTGCGACCAAAGTCAAGGACACATGCACATAACATGTCCTCGATGGTCTGAATGGTCCGCTCAGTCTGACCATCTGTCTGAGGATGCAAGGCGGTTCTCAAGTGAATCTGTGTCCCGAAAGCTTCCTGCAACCCCTTCCATAGCTAGGAATTAAACCGTGCGTCACAGTCGGATACAATAGAGGAAGGTACTCCATGTAGTCACACAATCCTCTACACATAGAGGCATCCCAAGATCTTTACTAAATCCTATTCTCTGATCGGTAGAAAGTGGGATGACTTGGTGAGTCGGTCAATGATTACCCAAATCGAGTCGTGACCCCTGGATGTACGTGGAAGACCTGTCACAAAGTCCATGGGTATCCCATCCCACTTCCACTCTAGGACCTCTAAGGGCTGAACCAAGCCTGCTGGTACCTGGTGCTCTGCCTTCACTTACTGGCAAGTGAGGCACTATGAGACAAACTCTGCTACTGCCTTCTTCATACCTAGCCACCAGTGATGTCATCAAAGATCCTGGTACATATTCGCCAATCTTGGATGTACCGCTAGAGGGGATGTGTGGAACTCCCTCAAAACTTCCTCCTAAAGTGCCACTGGTACCAAGGTACATCCTCTGAAGAGGATGACATGCTCCCCTCCTTCAAAGAATCGATCAGGTGCATGCCCTGTGGATATCTGATCATGTCATGTCTCGCATTCAGCGTCCCCATTCTGACTCCCTGACTTGCTGAAGAAGTGAGGGAGTGACTATATAAGACTGAAGAAAGGCTGCTCCTTCTCTATCCACAATGGATATATGTAAAGTATCTAGCTGCTCTATCACCTCACCTAGTAGATGTAAACCAGACCTCATGCTGAGTGCATCTGCAACAACATTCCCCCTCCTAGGAGTATAGACTATCTCGAAGTCATAGCCCTAGAGGAACTCAAACCATCATCGCAGTCTCAGGTTCAGGTCCTTCTGAGATAAGATATACCTGATACTCTTGTGATCAGAGTACATGGTAAAACGTTCTCCCATAAGATAGTGCTACCATATCTTCAAGGTGAAGACCACTGCTGTTAACTCCGAGTCATGGGTAGCGTAGTTCTTCTCATGTTGTCTTAGATTTCGAGAACTATATGCGATCATTTCTCTCTCCTACATCAGGACACACCCGAGTCCGGTCCCTGATGTGTCGCAGTAGACTACATACCCTATGCCTTCCTCTGGAAGCCTCAAGATGGGGGAACTAGTCAGCCTCTGCCTCAGCTCCTGAAAGCTCTGATGGTATCTCTCTGACCACATGAAGGGTTTCCCCTTCTTCCTCAAGGCTGATAGTGGTGCTGCATCTCTGGAGAAGTCTGGAACGAACCTCCAGTAGTATCTATCCAAAGTAGACGTCCCTCCCCCTTTGGGGGAGTAATCCTGGAAATATATTTTGAAAATATGTCCCCATGTTCTGTCACTCCTGTTTGGAATTGAACACTCAAAACTCCTACTTCCATGAGGGTAAGGCAGACCGACTCAAGAGTGATCAGTTTCACCCTCCTATGCATGAGTTTAACCTCTGCTGCCAAGGTTTCCTTTTTCACCGACTAAGGAAAACCTCATCCCAACATTGTAGATAAACCATAACCTTTTTTCCTAAAACATTCAATCTGTGTATGAACTGTGGTTGCCTAGTCCATACCCAAACTAATTTCATAAGGCCTCGACGCTTCCACTAAGAGGTTCCAACCGAAACTCTCGCCTCAAGGGTAAGATCACACCGTCAGCGTAAGTGTGATTATTGAGTCTCCTCCCAAATGTATCTCCAGATGTGAGGGTCAAGTCAATGGTTTAACTGGAAACTCTAGGTCTAGGACAAGATTCATGGAAGGAAGGAATGATTGGTACCTATGTCTATTGATACAGAAGCTAGTACTAGACACATACCGTACCCCGAATCATTCCTAGAGACCTTGGGTCACACTCCATGACCGCATGCAACTACACTCTTCCCCTACCCTCTAGCTCCCTAAGAATGGCGGGGACTATAAAGGCGGGTGGTTGTATCATGTTGAAATGGAAACCACCTCATGCTGCTCTACTTCCACATCTGGTGCCCCGCAGATTCATCTGTCCTTAACACTTCCCCTTCTCAAAACATTTTACACACTCAAGTCTTTGAGAATACCACTAGTTTCATGATTTCCCACTGCTAACATTCACTGGCTGTATCCGCTCAGCAAAAAAACATTCAACCAAAAAGGTTCTCTCTAGCATCTAGAGAAAAGGTGCTGGCTCAGATGTCCTAAAACACACCTCGCTCGGTAGTCCAGGACCCCAAATCACTGATCGTATCGTATTCATCAAGTAACGAGCAATGATCGATATGACTCGATGAATTCTCAGCTACCGAAATGTCGTCCTGACGAAGCTATACAAGCTCTAGAGAACTCTTATCCACATCCTTAGGCCAGAACTAAGCCGCCTGTGAGCCGAGCTCACCTCAGAACCTGAGGGGTATCTAATGCTGAAACACGTGTAAGGCACTAAGCCTAAATGTGTCATCAATCGGTACTGCCGGTTGTAACTGTTGACCAATAGGCAGTGATATAGCTGACACACTACTTGAAGGTAAAATCTAGGGCAACGATCCATGTACTGAAGCCTCATCACTATGCGGACCAACCTCAAGGTCACTCATTGGAAGACACTAGTAGCTAAGATCACTATCTTCTCCACAAGTGTCTAAACTAGGCGGAGAACTCTAGCAATCGCCTCCAGCCAGTCCTCTGCTGCCTAGGAATCTGTCTCACCTCGTAACCTCAAAGGACTCTACCATTGGAACTCATGAAATGCGCTCAGTCAGCCAGTGTGGCTAGTGGCATCTAATTCCCAATGGGTGGTGGTGCTGCTGGTACACCACCCGAAGGTGGCAACATAGTAAGAGGGCCCTGAACCGGAGTCTCGTCGCTCAGTGGGCCGTCATCATGTACTCTCTTGGAACTCTAACTAGATGTATGCATGGAGGAATCCTGAACAGATGTGACACAATCAAAATTTATACCTAGTGAGATGACCTGGTTGAGCTGAATTAAAGAAAACTTTTGAAAACACACACGCAATCAGTGTTTTTGTGCACTGAGTCAGGGATCAGTAGTCAGGGTCCTGGTGTATGGATACATCGGTCGCCGCACCAACACTGGAATCCCTCAACTGAAAACCACACTCAATACCCTTAACACTATTGATTCACAGAAAAGAAAGATCAGAGTCCTATGCTCTGTGGTAGAACTGACTCATTTGATACCAATTTGTCACGACCCGTCCCCCGGGGCCCGTATCGTGACTACCCCAAGCCCGCTTTCCATAGGCCAGGGGCTGGCGACTAGCACCAAAGGCGTAAATCCCAAAACCAGGAAGGCATTTCCTTTATAACTGTAAACAGACACATCAATGTACACAACTGGAATCAAAACACTAAGTAAAACTGTATACAAAAAGGAGTGATGAAAAGTAAAGGGGGCCAGAAATACAAGCCCAACTGTAAGGTACAAAGAAACTGAAAACAATTACAACTGAAGAAAAGGGTAAAGTGGCTACTGGGTTGTCCTCTGGGGATTCCTACCTAAAGGGTAGGTAAAAATAGCCTCCTCAGCACTCCACATCCATCAGTCTATTCCGTGTACCGACTCGTCGTAAGGTCCTCCTCTGGGTACTATCCAGTCTTGCTACTTTGATCCTCAGTCAGCACTCTCCGTCATCTACAACCAACAGAACGAGGTGCAGGCATAGCCCGTGCAAGGGTGGGCATAAAGATACTAAGTAGGGACCCCGAGACCCTCAAGGTATCACAAAAATCCAACAAGGATAAACCAAAAAGTAAGAAATCAATACATAACCACACTTAGGTATATGCCCATAAATATACCTAAGTTATCGAGTAATACGTCAAAATCATGAGGTAAACTGAAAAGTTACTGACTCAGCTCAAACTAGGATTTCTATTATCAAAACCAAGGCTACTGGATAAATCCTCCTCTGTCGAGTACAGTGGGCCTGTCGTGACACCGAGGTGCTTCTCACTAACCTTAGACTGCTGAGGTACTCCTCCTGTCAAGTACCGTGGGTCTGCTACCAACTACCAGGCGTTCCTCCGTTGTGGGTCTTCCACCAACTACCAGGTGCTCCCCTAATAGACTACAGAGGTACTTCTCCTATCGAGTACCACGGGTCTGCCACCAACTACCAGGCGCTCCTCCGCCATGGGTCTGCCTCCAACTACCAGGTGCTCCCCACTGGGCTAGTCGAATCACTCCGAGTTGAATCGGTCAAGTAGTCATCAGGTTTGCTAGCTACTAGGTCTTCGTACTATGTATGCTCGTTGGTCGATGGATCTGCTCCACAAGCTACTGAGGAATACTCCAACTATCACAAAGTTCCACGAAGAAGTATCTCAAAGGTCCGCCACGTCATAGGGGTCTCGACGCAACAGACATCGCGTCAATCAGATGCTCGGTCTGTTAGTTATTATCCTTTTAGTCCTGGGGGCTCGGTTGGATTTGTGTACGATCCAACCTGACCATAACTCAAATATACCCCGAACTCCAGTAGGGTATTCTCCAAGGGATGACTTCGTTACAAGAAAACCGGCGCTACTGACGGTTCGTCAAATGGACGTCCGGTGCCAAAGATATGGCCCAAGAAGGTAATGGGTTATTAATTGGCCCGGGTCCAGTCCGACCCGGTAGAACCGACTCAGCCCAACCCAGTCTAGGCCGAACCAGTCCAGGTCGATCCGGTCAGACTCACTGCATCTGAACCGGCCCGTTGGGCGGGTCAGCCCGCTAAGTTTTGGCCCAGTCCACTGGGCCCGGCCCAGTGGACATTGAGGACGGTTCGACCCGGAGGACGCCACATAGGCGACTTGGCCTGAAGGATGGGGCCGGTTCGGATAGTTCCACGAGGGGCGCGACTTGGGAGACTCAACTTGGGAGGTCAGCGGCAGGCTGCGCGGGTCGCAGGCAGGCCGAGGGGGCGCTAGACAGGCTCCGGGGGCGCGCCTTCAGCGCGCGGGGACGCCGGTCAACGCGCGGGCAGCACGCGGGATGCCGGGGAGGGCGTCGGCGGGGCTGGGCAGCGCGCGGGGGTGCCGTGTAGCACACAGGGCAACGCGCGGGTGCGCCCGACAGAGCGCGGAGGTTCCGGGAACCGCGCAGAGTAGTGCGCGAGGGCGCGGGTAGCGCGCGGGGGCCTCGAGCAGGGCACCGGTGGGGCCGGGCAGGCCGCGGGTTCGGCCGGGGCACGCGTCGGGCAGGGCATCGGGAGGCTGCGGGTTGGTGGGTCGGGCACCGCTCGGCCGGGAGCACTGGTGCCCCATGGGGGCGGCGCTATTCGTGGAGGCCGCGGGTAGCATGGCCTTCGTCGTTGCCACATTCATCTTCTTCACCTCATCGCCTTGTCGTAGAACGCAACCATAAGGAACAAACCCGACAGAGGGTATTGGGCCATGTTAGGTTGGACCGCACCCTCTGCATTTAGGGATGTGTCATTTGGCTCATCAAGAAAAATATATGATCAATAACACGTCCTCAACAATCTCTTTTAACCGATGAAGAAGATAAGAAGAGGGTATAATAATATCAAGCAATAAACCCCCTACCTAGCTCGTAGTTGGTTGATGTTGGTGCAAAAAGACACACGTCGTTCGTTGATGGAGTCGTGGAAGAAGACGTAGAGGATCGTCGTTCGTCGCGTCCGCCAAACACTTCCAAACCTGAGTTACATCGGCTCGTTGACGACACTCCACATCATTAGGTGTCCGAGGAAAAAGTCGAAGAAGGTCGATGTTCTTTGTTCTTTGTTGGAGAAGGCGTAATCCTCCATGTGTTGGGCGTCACATCACTTTGTCAGCGTTTTGTCGCTTGGTGAAGCCGTCCCAAAACCTCCTCCCAAGCTCCCTATATATAGGAGAGGGGGAGAGGTAGCAACCATCATGGAATTTATGATGGTTCATTTTTTAGGAACATTCCTAAATTCCAATTATGTGGTTACATAATTTAAAAAGGGGGGTCAAGTGAATTAAATAGCATTGGCACAATTTAAGAGGTGCGTTGGCTTAATTATTGGGAGGATTCCAAGAGGCTTCCCCCACATATCCTGCATCAAAACAAAATATAGGATTTAATTTTATGTTGACACATAAAATTAATTGGAAGCATTTAATTTCACGTTGACACATAAAATTAATTTGACAGCAATTAATTTTACGTGGACACATAAAATTAAATTGGAAGAAATTAATTTTATATCGACACATAAAATTAATTGAGGGGGTTGAGAGGTTTCCTCTCCCCCCTATTAATTGGTGGGGGGGGGGGGGGGGGGGTTAAGTGTCGTGTCGTCCCCACGTCATATCTCTCACAAGAGGTTATGCTCGGGTAGTCCCTACCACCATAACCTCTCATGGGAGGTTAGGGTGTGGCGGTCCCACCTCCAACTCCCATGTGGAGGTTCTAACCAACAAACACTCACATGGAAGCTTAAAATAAAATAAAATGTTGTACACTTTATTTTATTATTATTTTTTATTAAAATCCAAAAGCTAACTTTTATTCTTGACCAACTACTGTCGAGGTTAAAGTATTCTTAAGTGAATACCGGCGCTGCGAGTTCAACGGTGTACTCGGATTTCAGTTTCGAGTACCGGTTCAGAAGTTATAAAAATTCCTCTCGTACTTTTACTGAACGTACCCAAACAAAACTTCAGAAATTGATTTCAGGCGCACTGGGCCTCAGAATCAAGCGCCGTAAATTTTTTCAAACTCGTAAAATTCCCATGTATTTTTAAAAAAATTCCATGGGATTTCTGGGTCTTTACAAATTCACCCAAATTGTTTTACTTTCAATATTTTTAAAATCATTTATTTTATTTTTCTATTAATTGGATAAATATTGTGTCAGCGTTATGTAAGAATTTCGGGTAATTATTCAATGAGTGAAAATTATAAATAAATTACCATGATAAAAAAATTAATTTTTATTTTAAAAAAAATTTATAACTAAACTTATCCCCTTTTTATTCTTATGATTTTCTTAGAGACATTAAAGCTAAGAGAGTATCATTTTAGAATTTTCTTTACTTTAAATAATATAAATTTCATCATAAAATGAAAATGGAAAAAAGTGAAATATATTAGAATTTGAGATGTAATTAGTCAAATTAATTCCATTAAATTAAATAATGTTAAGTTTTGGATTGATTTTGAGACCTTATCTCATGGTTTTCACTCTATTTTACCCATTTCACCCTTACCGGGTGATAAATAGTTATCAACATTACTATTAAAAATGAAAAAAATAAAACGGAAATATTTAACAAATTTAAAACTACTGATTCAAAATATGGTATAAATTTTCAAATATTCTATCTCTATAATTTACATAATTCAATTTTAATATAAATTCTTAAAACATAATGAAAAACTATTTTAAGAAAAAATGCATTTTCAAGCATAAAAATTAACTTATATCAAAATCGTGAATTTTTATTATTTGAATGGAATTAATTATATCATTATGAATCAAATTTATCATATATTACTTTAATAACAAACTGTAATGTGACTTTTATATTACTTTATTTAATGAAAATAAATGACAAGATTTGAAAAATCGGTATTTGTCACTATTCACTGAAAAATCAATCATTTTAGAAAAATCCCAAAATTTAATACTAAGAGAATTATGATATGTTTATTTTAATTTTTTTTATTTTATATAATAAAATTTATAATAGTGGTATAAATTAATCATAATTTCCATGCATAAAATTCTATAAAAATTGTTTTTGAATAAATTGCCTTTTTGAAGCATAAAATGACTTAAATAAAAATTGAATGTTTATTTCATAAGAATTAATCAATAAATATATACTAAGTAGGAAAATTATATATATATATATATATTTCATAATGTGGTTTCTCATATTAATACTATCCAATTCAATGACTATTTTATAACAATCACATTTAAATAATAATATTTTTATATTATTTCTCAATTTGATTAAAGTTTAGTGTTGTGTGTTAAGAAATCTATTAGGATTATTATTATTTTAAACTAAATTTTTGGGGTGTTACATTATCCCACATTGAATATATTTCACCCTAAATTTTTTATCTTTTCCATCAATGGTTTGATATTTGAAAATACCTTTATTGAAAACCCACAACATACATAGAGATAATAAAACTTATTTTAAAAAAGATAAAGTGATAAATATAAAGGTTACTGGAAATAACACATAATCATGTTCCTAGATAAGGAAAATATTTTTGGGAAGTTAAATTATAGTCACGAAGGGGAAAAATATCATCCAAGGACTAATAGAGAGTGAGAGGAGAATATGGTCATGATAAAGTTAATGACCATAAGACCATAAATCCATGATGTGTGAAAAGACCATCAATTAATCAGAAATGAAGGTAAAATTATAATTCTTTTATTTAAATATCGTTTTCTCATATTTAAGGTATTGTGTTAATATTAATATAGATAAGATTAGAAAATGTAATTACTTTATTTATTTCTATTTCCTAAACACAATTTCATCCTTTGGTTTTGATTTGATGAATTTCCACTTTTTCTCTTACTCCAAGTAATGAATATTCAAGATAAAATTTTCAAGTCTAGATAATTAAAATTAACTTTTAATAGATTATAAGATCTATAAAATAATGATAATTCATTCCTTATATTTCTAGTTATCATCAAATACAAAGTGGTTAGCAAAATTTATCCAATATTGATGAATACAATACATTAATCTCTAAAACCTCAACAATAACACTAAAAATGTAAATTAATCCATTCTATAAATAGTTAAACTTAAGAATCCTCCAAAATATGTCTCAAAAAAATCAAAATCTATAAATTTGAATTATTTGATCACATATATATATATATACATTCAAGATCAACTTTAATATTTATCCCCAAAAAACATAAAGTATCTCATAATGTTACATACCAAATATATGAATACCTTGATTGTATTAAAACATTCTAATAACTTAAATCACCTTAAAACCTCAATGAAAAGATATACACTTCCAAAAATTATCACTATCCTTATTCCTCAAATAAATTCATTGACTATTGAATATATTCTCTTCCAAATCCATATTTTTGAATTATAAAAAATCCATTTTAAGGTCAAATGGTAACCTCACATTTCCAAATACAAAACCATACAACACTTTACATAAAACCAAATATAGGAATAAAAAATTGTGGATATCAAAGCACCAAATTCAAAATTTAAAACAACCACATTGATCACTGCACCACCTAAATGCCTCAGGCCATGAGATCATTAATCCACACTATCTGACATGAAACATCATCAAGAAAACCACATTATTACCACTAGTCAACATCATCACCCTAAAAACGCCAGAGTTGATAACCGGGGAAACCACTGACCATCGTCCACCCAAAGCATCAAACCAAAAGCACCGAAAACACCAACACCCTTTTCAACGCCATAAAACCTTTGAATCAAACCAAAAACCAAAAACCAGATCTGAACTTTAGAGATAAAACTATTCAAGAAAAACTTCTAGGAAAAAACTAAAATAGACCAGATCGTTGTGATCTCTGCATCCATCACAAACTAGGTATCTTTGTCATCGTTTCCATCACGAACACAGCACTGGCGTCATTGCCTATGGAGACCAAAACTGAACAAAAAACCATAGAAAAATAGAATAACAAAACACACCCCAAAAAATCTAAACAAACCATAACGAACAGAAAGAAAAATATATTCCAAGTTCCCAGAGAGAAACACTGAAGACGCCGAAGAAAAGAAACCCAAAAGACAAGAAAAACCAACATCACTAAGAAAATCATAGAGACCTTCACCAACACTACTCCAATACCATCCCAAGATATCCCAAAAACCCTCATCAAGCCCGACCAAGATTGGATATATTATATTAATTTAAAAATACAGTAAACTCCATCAAAGATAACATAAACCACTTTTTCTTCAAATCACTAATCAGTTCCATGGTCACCAATACTATCTAATATACTTAATCAATATCAGTTTTCTATTTATCCCAAACAAAAATTATTAAATTAACATCAGATACATATCAAGGGTTATATTTTTCTTAATCATTTATTCTCTAAAAATATCACATTAAAACTATTTTTTTGTTTATTAGTACTATTCTACATATTCATTCAAATCCTTAAAGAAAAAATATTATGGAAAAATACTTATTTGTTTCATGATTCTTATAACCCAAATATTATTGATAAAAAAATTCTATAATATAATTCTTGAATCCCAACACATAAAAACTTTAGTCATTCTATTACAATGATTTACATAACATAGGTCCTTCCTTGGACAAGGAATTAACTCTTGTATTAGGGCATTAACTTAGATAATTCAAAAGTTCCCCTCACATAATACATTAAATTACTTAGACATTCATTGCTCCATGACCTTAATTTCCATATATAATTCATCTTTCCTCTTGATACACACTTTTTAGTAATTATTTCTATATTCTTTACATATAAGAAATTGAACATTCTTCCCTTTATGATCATTTCCACCTAAACTTCCATAAAATTTTATTTTTCTCTTATTTTTAATGCTAAGAAACTCACTAAAATTTATGTTTTTAATCATATATAATGATATACTATTAGGTATAATCATAAGGTTTCACAATATAGTTCCTATTTAATTTAGTTGGTCATGAGGAAAATCATTCAATTTTCGGTCACATTTACTATTAACATGAATCCACATGGTTTCAGGCATTTTCTAAAACAAAAAACCATAGTGCGAGAAAAAATAATCATGAAACCTTTTTTCCAATATAAAATAACTTAGGTTTATCCTAGGCCATCCTTGGTTGTCTTCTATACAAATTATTCATAGTGGTTTATAAGGAAAATGTGAATTAACCCAAACATATCCCCCAAGAGTGTAAACAAGCCACATGTTGATGATAAGGGTCTCCAGCCGAGTGACCCCTCTGAGAACAAGATGAAATCTTGGGATGATATATTCTCTAAATAAGGGACTAGTCAAAATAATGATCCAAGTAGCGATGATACATTGATGGTTGAACAAGTAATTGAATATGAAATCCAAAAAGAGGTTTATCATCATCTCTCATAGGAAAGGCTAGACTCAGGTAGCTGAAAGGGTAAGTAAATTTTAGAACCTGGCTCCTCATTCATTTCTAAAACCTATCATACTTCTTCCAAACTAGTGGTGGATAGTGAGGGATTTCATCTGGTCTCCTATAAGAAGACAAAGTCTCCAGTTGTAACCTCAGTGGTGGTAGAGTAACTGACTATAGGTAGCCCTACACCTCTTTATGATAAAAATGATGTTGGTGAAATTGATATGTAAGAAAATTATAAAATTTACAAGGAAACTCTTTCTCCAGGTGAAGTAATGGAGGTTTAGGATATGATGACTCTAGAAATATAAGTCTCTTCAGATTCATGTAAGGAGAATAAAAAAACTCTGATTCAAAAAGCACTGATGCTGAGACTCTACTTAGAAGGCTTCGATAAATTTTCCCAAGAAGTGGGAGATCGAGAGGCTGAGGGTGGGGTCAAGAAAGGACTATATAGAATATAATATCATAAGAGGAAAGGATACTAATAGAATGATTAAGGAAAAATATAGGAAGTTAGTTGTTTTCTTTGAGCATTTTTCTTTGTATTTCCGCACTATCTTGGGATCCTTCCTTTTTCTTGCTTTTAATAAAAGAGGCATAGCCTCAATATTTCTAAAAAAAATTCCACTTATTTTACCCCTAAGAACCTAATATATATAAATATCACATATTATTAGATAAATATTCAATAAAAAACATTACAACTCATGCTTTAATTGTATAGGTTTAGTGTCTTTTGAAGCTTAGATACATAAACAACTGGTTTATAAAAGATCTACATCATCTCCCACTTATTACTTCAAAACTAGGGACATTTTTATAAAAATCATACTTAAAATATTTATTCATATCCTGGGGAAATAAAATATAAAAAAGGGTGAGCTTTTATTCTTAGTAACAGCAAATAAGAGAGCAATCAAAAATCATTTAAACATTACTTGAGCATAAAGGGAACGAGAACAAGATATTAACCATTGAAAATCATACCCAACAATTCTTAAATTATAAACATGAATCACAACATAATTATTGGCAGTTTATAAGACTTTAACCATAAAGGTATCAAAGAACATATTCTATGAGAACATAACATTGACATAAGAACATGTTGTTAAAGAGTGTTATAAAGTGTGGCATATTCATAATCATAGAAATATTATGTTAAGGATACCCACCAAGACATCCATAACACATTAGTATTTGAATAATCACCTATTTACCTACTTTATGTTTGGGATAACCTCTCGTGTACCATCTTTCAGTCTTGGTATAATCTCTAGTTCACCCTATTTTTTTGATCTTGGGATAACCTCCCATGTACCCTCTTTTTTTGGGCTTGTGATAAACTCCCATGCACCCTTTAAGCTCATAACAAATTAATATTTAACCAATGAATTAGAGGGATATATAATTACAAACCCACCCATTACATAATCCTAAATCCATTCATATGTATGTCATAAGGTCATAAAAACATTCATCATAACTTAAACTGTGTAAATTAAAATGGATTTCATTGATATTTCATCATTATAAACATATAACATCTAGAGAAAGAATAAATATTGTATCATTGGATCATGTCCCTAGTAAATAATAAGTAAAGTAAAATTATGTTTTTTTCATGACTCCTCCTTTCAAAGGCACCCGTCCTGAGATGACAATGAAGGAAGATGTATAATGACCCCTGAGTCGCACCTCCCGTAGGCCCTGAGTTGGTGACTATCATTAAGGGTATAAAAATATCATTATGGGGGGAATTTACCTCTATAATATATATAGGATCAGGAGATAGGATATCATAAATCAATAAACTCCTTTAAATAATATAAAAATAAACCAAAAGAATCCCAAAAATCATGTATAATTATAATAGATATAGGTAAAAGTCTCAAAAAAAAAAGATAAGGTAGTGGCACAACTATAATCGAAAATTTGGAGCTAATAATGTACTTCACAGTCCATTTAGTCCTCATAGAAACATGTAAATAGTTTTATATATGTGGGGTGAGTATTCAAGTATAATTAGATGAAAAAACAAAGTATCTCACTCACATGTGAAAAGAATATACCAATTAATAAGAAATATAACAACAACAAAAACTTAAACATGTCAAATAGCCAATTCCAACATCACAAGGGATTTATCACAAAATAATGCAGCCAAATATAGTAACATAATATAAAGAATATCGATGATAGGTACCCCAAATAAATTTTCCACTAATTATCCACTCTCACACCCCAATTAAGTACATCAAAACACTCCCACCTATTTCATATAATATCACATCACATCACATCCCATATTTCCCACATACACCTGGTTAATCACATTACATCACATCTAATATCGCTCAAGGAAATATGGTTCATCACATCACATCACATCACATCTCATAACCTAGGTATTAGGGTATCATTAACATGAATTACATAAACCTTGTTCACTCCTCCAACCATGCATGACCCCCACCATAATCCATCTCATCATATCTTATCTCAACAAATCTCACCAAGAGACACCTAGGACATCAAACCACATGTCATCATATCTCAATAGTTCACTTTTGAATTCTAGATATCACGACCCATACATGTCATTGTATCCTAGAATAGGAAGTGGGGAAGAGTGGGTGGCTAACTATCCATCCTCACCACATGGATGTTAGGGAAAGCACCCCCAAAACTGTTGGTTGTCATCACTAGGTGCCAGACATTGGTGGGGTGCATATAGAAAATTACAAGGAAAATAAAATGTATATAATATCATAGCATGGAAGCCTAAAATATTGATTCACAACAAGGAACTAAACAACTCACAATATTTTCCCACTTTCTCTCCCACCTATAAATGCACAACACTACACAATAATCCACAAGAAACATTTCACAATTCATTCTCTTTCTCAGTTTAAGCCATTTTCCATATTTTACATTACTAACCAAAACCATTTAAAAAACTTATTCATTCCATTATTTTAGACCATTAAATTTTACATTAAACATAAACTAAATTTAACCACACTTTCATTTTTAATTTATTAGTCATTCCTATCTCATTAAACAAACAATCCCATGTCATTTCAATTTCAAAATTATCATTTAATTCCAAAACTACCTAAGTAGCTAGAAGAACACAACACCATACAAACAAAAAAACCATCATCCTTATTACCTTTTCAAGCCAAAAAACTACACATCGCAACCAAATTTCCATCACAATTTACCCATATCATGACCACACATCTCATCACATCCTCCCCCACATCACAACCCCAAATCTCATGACATACATTCCCATAACACAACCACACATCACCGACCCACAACATGACCACACCAAAATACATAAAAACAATTCCACATCACATAAACACAACATTTTTAGTTTCTTTTAAGGGGATTTCATCACATTCCACTTTACATTTTTATGGTATTCTCACCCATGTATAATTTTCTAGGGGTAACCATTTTTTTATATGAGTGTAAGTGATTAACTAATTCTATTTAGGGTGATGCCAAAAAAAAAACACAACAATTTTTACATAATAAAGAAAATTATAGTGAAAGATAATACCCTAATGAACATAATTTTAGTAGGGTATTTAGCTCGTACAATTAAAATATCAATAATAATACCAAAGCTATAAAAACATGTGATTTACTCCCTCCTTCCTTCAATTTCAATTAAAACGGTTAGTTATCTTCATTAATTTAGATGTAAAACATCTTAACAGGAGTAAAAAAATAATAACCCATCCTTCATGATACACTTGGTGATAAATTAAGGAAACCCCTACCTTAAACAAGGCTTTCTAATCCACTATGCATGGTTGAACCAAGAGGAAGATAACCATCATGCACCTCAACGAAGGGGACCACTTTAACAACCTAAAAAAAATAACTAGAGCACTACCTTATCAAAAAAATATAAAAAACACACGTTTTACCTTGAAAACATCCTTTATTAGTAAGAAAACTAGGGAAAAATGAGAATAATAAAGAGGGAACTCACCTTAACCACCAGGGATTGATCCCCAAGGGTTGTTGTTAAAAGAAACTAAATATGGGATAAAATTAATCCTTAGGTTGTACTTTTTTTAACCGCCAAAATATTTTTTTGGTTTTTTTAGAATAAAATTATTTTAAGGGGTTAAGTGGAAACCCACATGCCTTCCACATGGAATAGAAAAACCAAAAAATGATTACATCAACAAACCCCATCAAACCTGTTTTAAAATTTGAACATTCAACATTTATAACCAAAAGCATCATTATCACCTGCTACTTAACATCGATGCCTCAGTCCAATTTATTGACATCCATCAACACTATCACTAAAATCCATAAAAATTGTTATAATCACATTAAAAGGGCATTTAATAGAAAAAAAGATACTCCAGTGAGAATGAAACCTTCATAGATACTAGCTCATTGGTGAGAAACATCCACTGGAATCCATCATTGCCATTGAAAAACACCAAAACAGAGATCCACCATCAACACCATCTCCATAATTTTAACAAAGTCACCAAAAAAACAAAAAAAATAATCTTTAACACCTATGATAATCGCCACCATGGGGGATAAACAACCAAGAATACCTAAAAAAAATCATGGATAAAGGATCTATAAAAATGGAAAACCTTGAATCTCATATTTTCCACAAACCTGGAAAAAGAATAGGATCTTGAACCAAACCATCGCAGATAGGGAACAAACAAGAAACATGAAAAAGAAAAACTAAAGAATAAGGATATCACCAAGATGAGGCCAAACACAAGTGGAAACCACAATAAGAAGTAATAGTAAAACCTTGAGAAGTAGGACCCATGCATTGATGCTAACTGCCCCCACCAGCACATTCCCAAACTACCATAAACAACTGGGAACAAGACCAAGAATGGGGTCTAGAAAAAAGGGATTGATAATAAGAGCATAATAAAGGGAGATCACATTGATGAGGTAGGAACCACCAAACACCACCTCCGAAACAACCCTAAACCACTGAATCACCATCATCACAAACTAGCATTGGCTTTAAAAATGATGGGTTTGGCGATAAGAGTAGTGAAGGAATCATTCAAGGCCCTAAAAACCAATAAGAAAATTGAAGGAAGAAACCACCAAACTATGCCCAAACACAATCCTAAATCACATGAGTTTAATAATGTAAAACCCAAATGGGGTTAAAACATAATAGATATAGTGATAAAAGTAGTGGTTCAACATTTCATTCCATCAAAACACCAACAGAGAAACACTGCCAATGAGAAGAGAACTCGAAATGATGAGAGAATGGGGGAAGAAGAGAGGAAGCATAGAGAATAAGCTCTCATAATCAGAGATATGTCAAGGGGGAAGGATATGAGAGAAAGGGAAGAGAGAATAAGATCCATAAACAGAGCCAGAAGGATATTCTAGAAGAAACCCTAGAAGACGCCGAGCAGAGAGTGATAGAAAGAACTAGGTGAGCGAGGCACCATAAAAACTTAACCATCTTGTATTTAAAGTCCTTTGTTTTTGTTGACCCAAATTCCCTTGGTATTCACTTGGGTAACCTAATAAATAAGATAAATTCAAAAAAAAAATTGTTTTTTCTAAGGGGATATGGGAATTTATACCCATGTTGAAAAATAGAGGACCATGGAGTATCCACCCAGACCATGTTGTAGCTTGCCTAAAAATAAAAGGGACTACGGTGTATGACCCCTCTCCAAGATACAACCCTACTGGTCAAACTGGCCTATAATATTCACGGCTATATATAAATTATAGATCCTAAAAATATGTGAGGATACTATGACAAAGCTAAAGTATCTATGCCAAATACCCTCAAAAACCAAGAAAAGGTTGTGTCATGGCCTCAGTTACACAGTGAAACTATTCCTTAAAAGGAATAAACTACCAAAAATCACCTCTAGAACTCCACACCATTTCCATAACCCTTATTCCAAAATCACTAGGGTAAGATACCCATCTCCACACCACAACTTGCATCCATTCCATAGTAATTCCATAATTGGAATTTTCACAAAAAAGATTCACCTAAGACACTATTTTGCAACCTACCACTCGACGTCGCAACACTCTTTTTATGGAATAACCCCCAAATCCACTCCGAAGAACCTATCATAGCTATATTTTCCATCCAACTCCTTCTATTCACCTTCAGGCTCCTCAAAAAGCCCCTCAGAAACCTCTTTCACTAGAATTATCACAATGTAATAGGCTATAAGTTCTAGGAAATTACATCAGATACCTATGAAACTATTCATGTCCCCAAGAATCAAAACCAAACTAGATGATATAATAGAAAAAGGTCTAAACAACCATCCCTCAAGATAACACTCAAGGATATCGCTACAACTGAAACACCACTACCAACCAAACACACCAAACCTAGCTGAAAATGTTCACCAAACATCCCATGAAACCACATTACCACACCACTCTACTATCTTCCCCATCAGGAACAAACCATATCCATTTCACATAACCAATCACATCACTACCTCGTCTCCCACAATGATCAAGCTAATGATCACCACTACCACACACAATAGAGTCATAAGAACACAATTTAAGGAAAAATATCTTCCATTTCAGGATATTTTCTACTTTGTGTGGTGCTAACTCCCCCATATGGTTTTAATCATGTAAAAGTATAATGTGTATCAATTAGGAATAAAGTTTTCCCTTACTCATGCACTGGAACTTTTATCATACAACGTATAATTGGGAAAAAGCATATTTCATAAAACTTCAAGATATAAACATCACATTATCAAGAATAAATAGAGAATGATGAGCTCAGAACAACTCTGGTTACTAGGCATGCATCTACATCTCATACCCCCATGTACTCTCCTCTAGGATACTATACCTCTATAGCACATGAACCAAGTGAATGGTCTATGCATGCAGTACCTTCTCCAAAAGATCATGAATCTACACTAGCAATTACACAAAAATCTAATCATACTAAATATCCAACTCTCCATATTTAATTACATCAGAGTTATCATGAAGATACCAATGGTGCTGGGAGATATGGAAGACATCGTTAATCTAGTCTAGTAATGGTAACAGTTCCAACCAATAAGATACCTCACCAATGCGTTCCTACACTACAAATGGTCAAATAAATCAATGTGATAGATTAATCTCCCTTATAAACCTCTTTTTACCATGTTGAGGAGATACCTTCAAGAATATATGGTCCCCAACATCAAACTCTAAGGGCCTCCTACCATGATTGGAAAAATATTTCTACTCATCCTGTGCCGCTTTTATCCTCTCATAAAAAATCTAACCTTCTCTATCATTCTCCACACCACATCGGGACTGAGAACCAATGAATCTCCAACCTTGGTATAGTAACAAAAATGACACAACCTTATATAAAAATCCAAATATAGTTCCATCATAATGAATGAGTGAAATATATTATTATTAGAAAAATCAACTAATAGAAAGTGATATACCTAAGATCCACCAAAGTCTAAGATATGAACTTATAACTTATACTTCAATGTTTAGATAGTATGCTCCATCTATCCATATTTTAGAGTGTGGAAAGAAGTGGTGAGGTGTAATAGAGTTTCAAAAATATTCTAAAATCCCATCTATACATGTGAAGTAAAACATACATCTCGATTAGACACAATGGTCCTCAAAACTCTATGTAAACACACTACCTCATCCAAATACCTCCTTTCCAAAATATATATGATGATTGACTCCTTGATCGCTAAGAAGTGAGCTGATTTCATCAACTAATACCCGATTACCCAGATTTCATCACAACCTCCCTGAGATCAAGGTAAACCTATGACAAAATCCATTGATACATTGTCCCAATCCCACTCAGGAACATTTAAAGGCTGCAACAAACCACTAGGAACATGATGCTAAAACTTTACGTATTGGAAAACTAAACACCAAGAAAGAAACTCTGCCACCACCCCCTTCATCTTGGGATATGATAACTATGTTCTCAAGCCATAATACATCTTGGATATTCTCATGTGTACCATAAAATGTGATCTATAAAAATAAAAAAGGACTCCCTCACATATTTCTACCAAAATAAATAGACTCCCCTAAAATAATACATGGTTCTGACCATCCTCTTACCATCCCCCCCAAAGCATCACCATGACCAAAACAATCAGGAATCACTTCTACCTATGAGTCTTCCCACTAAAAATCCTCCACCTAGTTCATTAGAGAAGACTAAATTTTAATCTAAAATAAGAATCCTCCATTATAAACCACCCAATAATCTAAGTAAAGGGCTTCTAACTTCCCCATCACCTTCCAAGAATCTAAAAACTCCCAAACAACATCCTTTCATGACTTCCTACTCAAATAATTTACTACAATATTTCATTTTTATAAGGTGTAAGAGATCTCAATGTAATAATCCTAAAGAAACTCCATACAAATCCATTTTCATAGACTTAAATCATGATATAAAAAGATATAACAAAAGGTATTGAGATCTATGAAGGAAAAAAAGAACTCCCCAATGAGGTAATATTGTCACAACTTCAATGAAAACAAAAATAATACTAACTCCATATCATGGGTGGCATAGTTATGATCATGGGGATGTAAATTCATAGAACCATAAGATATTTCCACTTTTTTTGAATTAATAAACTTCATAATATCATATGGGAAGCATCATAGAACATCTAAAACATCACCCTATTTATCGATAACTAGAGTACTAGAGCACTGATCAACTTCCCCTTTAGGTAGTGAAATTCTTCTTTAAACTGATCAATTTATAAAAAATCTTGTTCTAACCTAGTAAAATCTATTAATGGGGTCACAATCCATGAGAAATCATTCCTAAACCTATGATAATATCCTGTGAGACCCAAGAAGCTATGGACATCTAGAAGATTCTTTGGTGTTTCCTAAAAAACATCTACCTCGACCTTCGATGGGTCTATAATCACACCCTTTTTGGGACACCAAATTCCTAATGAAATAAAACTATCATGTACAAAATTTAAACTTGGACAACTTTCGATAGAGTTTTTAGAATCAAAGAACCTATAATATAGATCAAATATAATTGATATGCTCCTACTATAACTTAGATTAGATCAAGATGTCATCAATGAGAACAAATATGAACTGGCCTAGGAATTCATGGAACATGGATATCATGATCCCCATAAACATAATTAATTCATTTGTGACACCAAAAAACATGACCATAAATTCTAATATTCTATACCTACATCTAAAGGTAGTCTTCAGGATATCACCATCCTTCACCCAGAACTATTGATACCCAAACTACATATTGATCTTAAAAAACCAATTATCTCTCATAAACTAGTCAAAAAATGAATCTATCCCTATAAGGGAGTAATTATTCTTAATATTCACTTGATTCAACATATGATAGTCTATGAACAACCTTCGACTACCCTCTTTCTTCTTAGTGAATAGAACTAGAGCTCTGCACGATGACACATCAGGATAGATAAAACCTTTCTACATCAGATCATATATATAAATACTTAACTCCCACAAATAATAAGGTTCTATATAATAGAAAACCATAAAAATAATAGAATCACTAATCTTTACATGTATCCCAAACTAAACATCACTTTTAGGGGGTATCATCGCAACCTCCTTGATAAAAACATCCAAAATATTTCTGAAAACCATGGGAGCCTCCTACACCCTAGGGTCTAATAATTCTATAGAGAAATTATCCATGAAAGAAAGGAGGGGATCTATAAATATACTTCCAAAATGATAATGTCATTATATAATGAAAACCACATTATGACCATCCACATACAAGAACACAACTCTTATACAGAAGAAGTCAATAATAGAACACATAGAATACAACTAGTTGATAGTAAGAATGACATCATTTGGATTTATCTATAGTAAGAATGGATATCCACATGAATGATATGGCCCCATAATAAGTATACACCCCAAATAAACATTAAATAAGTTAGTCCATCCTTTGACTAGTGTAGTCAATTGTGACGCCCTGGAATTAGATGCCACTTAATAGGTGCCTTGAGCCTGGTGAGCCACATGGACTCAATCACATCTGGGAAAATGTGAGAGACAACTGACTAACAATGCAGGCCTAGGGTGTGTTTGTGGGGAGACTATTCCCTCACTACCAGAGTGTAGCATAGTGAATAAATATAAACAGAGGTAAATAGTGAAAGCAATATAAGTTAACAGAAGGCACAACAAAAAATAGAGAAAATAGTTACAATAACTGAAATAACTATAATAACATACAACAAATGATGATCATATGTCATGTATCTAGAAATATGGAAAACATGGATACAAGAAAGTAGATATAACATGTTCCACAAAAGTATAAAGTAAATCAAAAGTCTATCCCAAGAATCCAGAGATCCATCTCGGTCATCTAATATCAAGATCCATTCTAAACAGTAAGAAATCAAGTGTTTGAAGATGTATTCTTCCCTTTATCAACACCTATATTCTTGAAATTTCCCCAGAGTACCAAATGATTCCTAGAGAGGGCGTGAGATAAATTTCAGTGAGCCACCACCAATAGTGTATATAAAATCTGGCCCGTGTAATGGAAATGTAACAGTGTACAAGCATGAATATATAAAGTAAAGTAGTACAATATAACTAAATACCCAAGTACTCTCTTTAACCCTCATATGATGTTTGAACATTTAACCAGTTCATTAATTGATTATTACTAGTTTATAAATAAGTCACATGTTAAAAATAGTGAAGGTTCCAAGATGTAATAAGAAAACCTATAATGATATTTAATAATGAAGTTACAAGTTAATAACCAAGGAAAAATAGACCTTAAGGGTCTCCAAATGAGTAATAACTGTAGCATGGATAAGGGTAAGAGTGTAAACCAAGGATCATATTCCAAGGAATTCAATAATAAGGTGCCTATATAATCCCATGTGATCATCCAAGGTAAAACAAGGCTAAGTCATGACTGAGACCTATGGGATTTAACCATGACACCTACTTGTCATTGCTAGATCCAAGGAGTGAATCCAAGGCATCCTTTAATACTAAGGGAGGGATCCTATGGTGTCATACTAGACATCCAATAATAGACAAGGATTGGGATCTAGGTGGGTCTCAACCTACTCAAGCCGCATCCTGAAATTGGAATGTGGTTCCTGAGTGATCAAGGCATTCCCAATAAGAGTCCAAGGTGAGCTCGAGTTAGGAAACTCCTATTTGATAACAAATTCATAAAATATTTTATTTGGTTCAATCCTTGACTTTTATTAGTGTGACAAGGCCAAGTAGCATGCAACCCTTTAATCGATTCATAATTTATCAACAAGTCCATTTTGTTCATGCCTTGACTTTCATTAGTGTGACAAGGCCAAGTAGCATGCAACCTTTATTAAATCCATTCAAGATATATTCAATAATTAAGGTTCACTCTACTAGATTCCATCAACATGGAAAGGGGTTCTATGGACATGCAACCTATTATTAATTCACATTTAATTCAATCAAGTAATATACTTAGTATACTTTCCAATTTCCCTTTCACATTTAATTATCAAATTTGAAGCACTTACCTTAGGCGGTTCAAGTGGAAGTGACATGGTATATTCCATTAAACATTACATGATACAACAATCATTTATTATAAGGAGGCCTACAATTAGTGTGGTCAAGCTCGATCACATCTGAAAAATGGATCAAAAGTGTCAAAACACTAAAAAATCTAACTATTGAATATCATCCTACATGGGATTTTGGGCATTGTGGGCGTAACCACCAACAACTAATCACATATTTTGAAAGAGCATAACCATATAGATCCAATTGTTATAAGCATGGAATATAAATTCTATAAACAACACCCAATGAAATCGTTGGGGCCCACACAAAAAATCTCAAAATCAACAAACTTTAGGGATGAGTTATAGAACACCCACCTTAGGGTTGTATGAATATCCTCCTCTAATATCAAACTTTGATTCAGTTTAGAACAGATTATATTGAAGAGAAATTGAAAAATGATCACACCTAAATAACTAGGCCGAGAGAAAGAGAGAATAAGGAAGGATTAAACGAACTCGAGTACTTACCATTGCACATCCAACATGACAAACAAAAGCTTGATCAGATACCAGTCAAAGGAGATATATTGATCCCCACCGTAGGCTTTCAAAAAGATCAAAAATTAAAGTAATGGAGGGTAATCTTACTTGGAATCAGAATAGGGAAGAATTCTAGATTAAATAGATCATTAATATAAAATTGGTCATTTTACCTAGAAATTATATTGTGCATGGTTTTCACACACTATTTACTAAACTGTGTGCAAACCATGCACGAGTACATGAGAAAAAGGGAAATCACAAGGTTAGGCCCCATGGTTAGGGAAACTGTGTGGAATTTCTCTACCTGAAATGAAACCATCCGCACGGTTAGATCTAACTGTGCGCCCTACCCGTATGGTTTACTATAACCATGTGATAGGGATAGTTTTCCCAAAAATATGGGTTTTGGGCTACAAAAAAACCCCATACACCCCTCGAGACCTTTTATAACTCATTAGGCATCCATATTAGGTCCAAAATAAAAAATTAGAATAAAATTTAAATGATTTATACCTGAGTAAAAAACCAAGTTCTTACAGTCTTCCCCCTTAAAAGAAATCATCCCCAAGTTCACCTTCCAAGGGTGGTGAAACATTATTTAAGAAACAATATGGCCACTAGCCACATATGTTGGCCTCTCACTCCCAAGTATCATCCTACACACAACCATTCCACCATAGAACCCGTACTAGAGGGACTGATTGACCTTGGAGAACCTTTGTGCTCTGGCCAACGATGCATACTGGATACTCCAAAAAGGAATAATCCTCATCTAACTCAACTTCTTTAGGATCAAAGGTATGATATTGGTCGACATGATATTGATGAAGTTGTGAAACATGGAAGATGTCGTGCATGTCCAATTACCTCTGAGGTATTAGAAACTCATAGCCTACAGGTGCGACTCACTCTAGAATTTCAAAGGACCCTACATAATGAAGTGACTACTTACCTTACTCTCATAACCATATTTTCCCTAGACTGGGTTATACCCAAAGTAAAACATGATCCCAAACCTTGAACTCTAGAGGTCATTGATAGTGATTAGCACAAGATTTCTATCTAGACTAATTAGCAGTCATACACTTTTTGATTTACTAAACCTGCTAAAAAATCTCCTGAACAAGATGAGTTCCTTGTAGGGATGCCTCACCTACATCTAGATAGCACAGGGGTGAACGAAATGAACTACCATATAAGTCCTCAAAAGGATCCATATGAATTTTTGCCTAAAATATATTATTATATAATAATTTAATGAGAGAGATATGATTCTCCCAAGAACCGCCTAAGTAAAGGATACATACTCAGAGCATATACTCTAGAACCTGTATTGTCTGTTCTGATTGTCCATCGGTTTGAGGGTGAAAAGATATCCTTAGAATCACCTATGTTCCCATTTCCTTCTACAATCCATGGAAGAATCATGATGTGAAAAGATCATCCCTATCTGAAATGATAGTATCAGGGACCCCATGTATTCATAGGATTTCACATACATACAGTCTTCCCAACTCATTAACTGAGAAAGTCCCTTAAATAGGAATAAAGTGAGCCACTTTTTTCAGTATATTAGTGAAAACCCATAAAAAATCACAACCTCTAGGTGACCTAGGTAAAACAACTAAAAAGTCCATGGAAACATCTTCCCATTTCCATTCTGAGAGTAGAAGTGGCTGTAATAAGCTTGTAGGTATCTAGTGCTCCACCTTCACCTACTGATAGGTGGAAAACCTAGTGATAAAGCCTACTATCTAAAATTTCATCCCTAGCCACCAATACCGGCATCACATATCTCAATACTTCTTAGAGATACCTAGATAAACTACCCACTGAGAAGCATGTGACTCTTGCATTAACTTATATATGATATCTGTAGGAACCCAGACATGTCCATGTATGCACAAGATATCATCTTTGTCCATGGACCAATCCAGAGGTGAGTTATCTCTAGATATACTCTCAGAGAGAATGAAACCTTTAAGATCTAGAAATTATCTTTCCTCCACCTTCTCGAGGAGGGAATAGGTAACTGTTAATGTTGATATGTAATACTAATTGTGACTATAATGAAACTCTATATGAAGCTCAAAAAATAGGGTCATTAAATTCCATTCATCACTGGCTTCCCATACAGTCTGTGTTTGATTTTTCTGACTTATTGCGTCTGTAACCACATTTCCTTTAATAGGTGTATAGGAAAGATCAAAATCAAAGGATTGTAGATATTCAATCAATCTCTACCGTATAAGGTTCAATTCATGTTGAGTAAAGATATATTTGAGTCTATTGTGGTCTGTGTACACAAAAAAGTGCTCACCTAATAGATAGCGTCTCCAACAATATGAGGTATAGAAAAATGCTAAGGTTATGTGTTGGGTAATTTCTCTCATGAGGCATTAGGTGTTGAGATCTGTATGAAACAAATCTATCCTTCTACATCATCATTTCTCCTAAGACGATGCCTAATGCATCACAGAAGATGGTATAACCTCTACCAAGTTCTGGTAGAACCAGAATAGGTGCTGAGACAAGGCTCCCTTTCAACTTCTAAAAGGCTTTGTTGCATGCTTCTGACCACAGGAACTTGAAATCCTTCTTTGTAAGTCTAGTTAGAGATGAATAATTTCGTTATAAGTCCTGTATAAAATGTCTGTAATATCCAGCTATCCCTAAGAAAACATGTATATCAAACACATTCTTGGGATTCTCCCAAAAAACTACATCACTAACCTTTTATAGGTCAAAATAGACTCCATATTTCAATATGATATGACCCAAGAAGTGAACTTTTTCGATCTAGAAGTGTCACTTAGCAATCTTGGAATAAAGATGATGCTATCTTAGTGTAATTAGAATGATCTCAAGTTGTTTATCATGGTTGTTACAAGTATGAGAATACACCGAGATGTCATCCACAAAGGACATGACAAAATATATGAGATAGGTATGGAAAAACCTTTTCATTAGAGCCATGAAAACAACATGCACATTTGTAAGACCAAATGACATAACAAGGTACTCATACAGACTATACCTACTATGAAAAGATGTACGAGGTATGTCTGATGACCTTACTCACACCCGATGATAACTTGATCTCAGGTCGATCTTAGAGAAGAACCTACCTTCTTAGAGATGGTCAAATAGATCACCTATTCGAGGTAGTGGATATCAATTCTTGACTGTAAACGGGTTTATCCATCTATAATCCATGAATAGACGTATGGTTCCATCCACCTTATTGGAGAAAATCATGGGAAAACCCTAAGAGGATGTACTGAGCCATGTAAATCCTTTCTCCTATAAATCATCTAACTATAACTTGATCTACTGAAGCTCTGTAGGTGCCATCTTGTATAGAGGAATGGACACTAGATCTGATCATAGAACAAGCTCGATCATAAAATCTACCTCTCTCTCAGGAGGTAAATTAGAAAAATCATCATGAAAGATGTCCCTGAAATAATCCACTACTAGAGGGAAGTCAACTTTATGTAAACTCTAATACTCCATGAAGAGATTTTAAATATGGGTGATCACTCTACTTAGCCCATGATCCTCTAGTCCCTCTCTACCTTCCTGGACATTCCACTCACCCTTATGTAGATAAATGTTTCCCTCTGGTGATGTAAACGACACTCTATAGTGATAGAAGTCTAAAAACATGATACTATACCAACCAATCCATCCCAAGAATGACATAAAATATTGTTATCTCGATATTGAAGATGTTCCATAAGAAAGGTTAACTATATACCTCAAGGGAACAGTCGATGCATTGGTGTATTCCCTCTGACAGCACTCCAAACAATGTATCTATGGTCATTACACCATAGTAATACTATATCTCTAGTTTGAAAATTTCCATGATAGATATAGATATAAAAGAGTTATAAGAACCTGTATCTAATAAATAATATACCAAAAGAATAGTACCTCATACTGTAGATAGTCCCACAGCCTGATCGTTAGGTATCGACTATAGTGCTTGCAAATGGCCTGATCCATGACCACGTGCAATGGATGGACTACCGCAATCAAAACTGCACTATTGGTTCTACTGGTGTTAAAGGGTCTAGCTACCATGACCATGATCTAATCCTTGGATAGACCCACCAGTTATATTCCAACTCCTCCCCTCACATGGTGCAAAATAACCCACTCTTGAAGGTGGAGCTCGCATAGATCCTTTTCCACTCAAAGATGGTGGAAAGGTCCTATATTATTTCTAAAGATTCCCCAAAAGACTACAAGACTGGCCCTCTATTGTGTATCTATCACAGTAAGGCTTCATATGAACTCATCATCCACACTAATGACACACCATGGAGTTATCAAAATGGGTACTGTGGTTTTCACTTCCCCGGTGAGAATCATCGAGAGAACGCTTCCTATGACCAGAAGAACTACTGGCTTGAGGTGGCACTGGTACTCTATGCCTGGTAATATTTCCATCCCTCAGGTTACACTCAGTGATAAGAGACTGATTGAATATTTGAAAAAAATTAGATATCCAAAAGACATTCACTTACATATGGATGGCGTACAAAATCCCATCTTCAAAGCGTCTCGAATGAAAAAGCTCATCACCAGCTAAAAGCAGTGAAACAAATTATAACTCAGTAAAATACACTAAATATTCCATAATTGACATATAACCCTGATAGAAATGAATGAAATCTCTATCTATATCATCTGTCAATGTCTGAGGAAATAAGTGACCCTTGAAGGCATTCTATAAATAAACCCATAACATTCCCGGATGATGACTGGCCTGAGTAATCACATCCCACCAGTGCTTGGACGAATCATGCAACATGTAAGTAAAAAGTTTGACCCTACACTCTGGAGGCATTTATAGATTCTCAAAGATAGATAGGGTGGCCTATGAACAAGACTTATCAACCTATGGGCCTCCATCCCCTGAGAAATTAGGAGGATTCTGATGCTAGAACTCATGAGTTAGATCATCCATTGTATGTGAAACTCATGGAGTACCATTCATGGAATACACCAGACATAGGAAACTATCATGAACTTGGGAGTCAGTTCCCAAATTAGGTACATCAAGAAGTGCCTCAAGTGGTACTCTTGGAGGTAATACTAGAATCTTAGGGCCCACCATGTCTAAAGCATGGTCATCGCCACCCTCCTGGTATACGATATGAGGACGTCATGATAGAATTGGTCTATAATTCCAAGAACATTCCTTAAAAAAAGATTAAGTAGAAATATGACATCACCATAAGAAGATAAACATAAGAAAAATCACTATCCAAGACATAATATCCCATCAACCTACTTAGATGAACAGGTATCAGTAAGTACTCAAGTATAAGTTTTATTTCATTTTATATTTAATTACCAAGTTCACTCCTTTACCTTTCATAAAAATGAAAAGGTAGTATAAGGATGTGAAACTAATTCATTTTAGATATCAATATTCAATTTATAATGGATAACCATTCCCAGTGAATCACTTCCCATACAACTTATTGCTGAAAATGACACCCATTTATTTATACCAGAATGGCTTGACAATCACTCAATCACAACAAAAAGTAATACAATCATAAGATAACTATAACATCATCACTCAATGATCACAAATATATCAATCAATTCAAGTAGTGAAATGAATCTATATAGCATGGTGATATGAATGACATGTGAATTCTAGGTGCCTATATGATACATGTAACAATTCTCTTTCCCATCATCTCATCAGGCCAAAGATAAAATAAAATATCAAACAAATTAAAAATCAAGAACACCATGTAATATGTGGATCGCCTAATAGTGAAATAATATCAACTGTAATAGGAAAAATAGAAGAAAAATTATATTTTGGGTAACTTGGATTTTACCTCGAACCTGGGTTCATGATGCCCAAGCATAACTTATGAACAAGTCCCATAGTATTCACAATCTCCAATCTATTATCTCCAAATAGTAAATAAATAAATGAACCTCCTTTGATACCACTTTGTGATATCCCGGACCCAGATTCCACTTAATAGGTGCCCAAATCCTAGTGGGCCAAATGTCCTCAAGCGCATCTCCCCAAATTCCAGAGGCTTCCAACTAGTAGCGAGGGCCTAGGATGTGTTTGTGGAGATACTATTCCCTCATTACCAGAGTGTAGCACAATAGATAAATATAAAAAATGGTAAATAGTGGAAGCAATATAAGTAAATTGAAGGCACAATGGAAAGTAGACACAACAGTAACAATAACTAAAATAACTAGAATAACATACAATAACTGATGATGATATGTCATGTATCTTGAAATATGGAAAACACATATACAAGAAAACAAACATAACATGTTCTAAAAATTATAAATGAAATAAAAATTCTATCCCAAGTATCCCAAGCTTCGGATCAGTAATTTTCTATCATGATCCATACTAAACAGAAAATAATCAAGTGTTTGAAGCTATATAATTCCCTTTATCAACACCCACATTCATGTAATCTGTCTTAGGTACCAAATGATGCTAAAAAAGGGTGTGATATAAATCTCAGTGGGACACCACCAACAGTGTCTATAACATCCAACCTGTGTAATGGAAATATAACAGTGTGAAAGAATTCATATATAAAGTAAAGTAGTATAATGTAACTAAATACCCATGTACAGACTTCAGCCCTCGACCAGTGTTTGAACATGTAACCAGTTCATTAATTTATTGTTACCAGTTTATAAATAAATCACATGTTAACAATAGTGAAGGTTCCATGATGTAACAAGACAACCTGTAATGATATTTAATAATAAATTTCCATGGTAATAACTAAGGAAACATAGACCTCAAGGGTCCCCAAATCAGTAATAAATATATCCTGGCTAAGGGGAATAGTGTAATCTAATGAGAATATTCCAAGGAATTCCACAATAATGTGCCTATCGAATCCCTGGTGATCATCAAGGAAAAATGGGGGGAAGCAGTGACTAGGCCCTATGGGATTTAATCATGAAACCTACTTGTCAATGATTGATCCAAGGAGTATATCCAAGTTATCATTTAATACTAAGGTAGGGATCCTACAATGTCATACCAGTCATCCAAGAATAGACAAGGATCAAGATCTTGGTGGGTCTCAACCCATGAAAGTCGTATCCTTGAACCAGAATGGGGTTCCTGAGTGCTCAAGGAATTACCTGATAAGAATCCAAGCAAGATCGGGTCAGGACACTTCTATTTGATATGAAGTCATATAATATTTCATTTGGTTCAAACCTTTCCATTATTTTGTGTGATAAAGTCAATCTGTATGAAACCCTTTAATTAGTTTAGAATTTATTAATAAGTCCTTTTGGTTCAAGCCTTTCCTTTCATTAGTGTGATAAGACCAAGTAGCATTCCACATTTATTAAATCTATTTAAGGAATATTAAATAATTAAGGTTCACTCTGCTATCTTCCATCAACATGGTAAGGGGTGCTACAAACATGTAACTTATTATTCATTCATATTTAATTTGATCAAGTCATATAATTAGTATACTTTCCAATTTACCTTCCACATTTAATTATCAAATTTGAAGCATTTACCTTAGGTGGGTCAAGTGGAGGTGACATGGTATTTTCCATTCACTATTATATGATTCAACAAGAATTTATTATAATGAGGCCTACTATTAGCGTGGTCAAGCTCGAGCACATCCAAACAAGTGATCAAAATTATCAAAACACTAAAAACTCAACTGTGGAATATCATCCTACATGGGAAGTTGGGTACTATGGGAATAACCACAAAAAATTAATCATATATTTGGAAATATAATAACCATATAGTTATAATGATTATAATCCTAGAATACAAATTCTATAAATGACACCCAATGAAATCGGCAGGCCCCACATGAAAAATTCCAAAAATCAATGAACTTGAGGGATGAGTTATTGACCACCCAACTTAGGGTTTTATGACTCTCTTAATCCGATATTAGCCTCTTATTCAAATTAGAATGGAGTAGATTTGAGAAAAAGTGGAAAATTATGACACCTCGATAACTAGGTCGAGAGCAAGAGAAAAGAAGAAAGGATTAAATGGACTTGATTATTTACCGTTGTGCATCCAACATTAAAAAAAAGATTGATTGGATCCCAAATGAAGAAGATATATTTATTCCTACTGTAGGCATTCAGAAAGATCCAAAATGAGAGGAATTGAGGCTAATCCCACTAGAAATTGGATCAGGGAAGAAGGTTAGATTAAATAGATCATTAAGAAAAAAATGGTTATTTTACCTAGAAATTATCCTCTACACGGTTTGTTTGTACAGTTTGCCAAACCATATGAAAACCATTCACAAGTATATAGAAAAAAAGGAAACTCACATGGTTAGGCTATATAGTTAGGGAAACCATGTGCCAAACTTGCGGAATGGCTCTGCACGAAATGCAGACCATTCACACAGTTAGATCTAACAGTGCGCCCTACCTGCATGGTTTACTCTAACCATGCGACATGTCCAAATTTCCCAAAAAGATAGGTTATGGGTTCCAAAGAAGCCCCAAGAACCCCTGAGACCTATTCAAACTCATTAGGCATCCATATTAGGCCCAAAATAAATAATTAGACCGAAATTGAAAGGATCCATACTTGAGTGAAAAACTGGGTTCTTACATCAACACCAAGGGCATGTGGAGACTCTATATGTATAGTCCAAGAGAACAGACTAGAAAGGGTGAAACAAAGGAGTTTGAATCTATTGAATCAAACAATGAACAAACAAGGGTAAATGATAATTTTAGCATACATCAAACAATCTCCGACCCATCTGACATTGCTACCTCCACTGTATGCAACTAACCACTCCTAGATTTTCTGCCTCCCCATGATGAAAACATCTATGTTAACACTCTGTAAAATGTCTCTAAACATAAGGAATATCTTAAGATCAACCTATAACTTCTCTATATTATCACCATGGAGAAAAATTCTGCTTCCCATGCTGTTGAAACTGTCTCGTTAGCAACTAATGATGAAACTGACATTGAACCTGACTGCATCCACTAAGTTGAGATTGAAGAACTATCAGCTACTAATAATGTATATGGCCATGAAACTCATATAAAAAACAAGAAATCCCAAATCACCTAGGAAAATCATAAAAAACATTGGTTCTAAAAGTCCAAAAGGGAAGTTACTGAGTTCAACTTCTCACTGGTCAAAACCTCAAAGGCCCTACTGCATGAGACCTTCCGCTGATAACTCTACTCCTCAAGGATCCATGGTTTCTCCCCTCCCATGGTAAACCTCCTTGTAAGTGCATATTATCAATAACTAAAACCTTATTTTGAACCTATATATATGTTGGAAATGTTAAGGTAGTAACTTTACACTGGATAAAAGGATGGAGTGGATCCTCATGATGTCTTTTATGAGACTCCTCATTAAGGAAAGATCTAGGAAAAAAATAGAAGGTCCTTGAAATTGATACTTTGATCATGAATATATATACCCCCTACTGAATAGAGAGTATCTACTACCTCTCAACTTCCTTCATGTTCAATAAAAGAAATTATTTCAAGAACTATTTCTGAAGGTCGACCCATGAAAAATAAACCTCATTATCCTCACCAAGATAAACATCCACCCCTAATGCATAGCCCCAAAAATCTAACTAAATGTCAATGGGATAAATTAATCCATATAGGTATATATCAAAATGAAAAATATCTTTAGATCCTCCAAGTATCTATCTATCTAGAGATTAGAAACACTTCCCTTATACTTCCCCAAATCCTATCACTGAAAAGTGTGCAATGTTCTCTACCACTGATTATCCACCTCAAATGGATCAACCCTCTAATGATCAACTGAATCAGCCTATTGAACCTATACCACCTGAAACATATGTGAATGATTAACAAGATACATATATAAAATATAAACATAAATTTACTAATCCCAGATAGAATGTAAATTTTTTAGGATTTATTTAATTCATTTTAACTTATTTAATCTTTTTAAAAAATACACAATTAAAATAAGAACAGAAGTCAATAATGATGCACATACCCCCTAGGTCTCTACCCTGAAAGAAGATCCACCTCAATTGGTAATTAGTTAGGCTTAGAGTCCATGTGTTGGATCATGGGCCCCTAAAATCTATTTTCCTAGATGGTATTCCCTAGCCTATTCCATGACCTGAGTTCAAATGACCCCATTGCTCTACAAACCCATGAAATCCTCACTGTACCTAATTTAAAACTCCATCCTGTCCCTCAACCATCACTTTTGATACAATACTATCATGATCCCCTCTCTCTAAAGGTACCCTTCTTGGTCTAACAATGAAGAAAGAAGTATAATGACCCCTGATTCCCAACTCCAATAGGTCCCACATTGGAAACTTGCATCAAGGGTATAAAAATATAAATATGGGATACATTATCCTCTATAATATATGTATGATTGAGAGATAAGATATTAGACATCAATAAAATCCATGAAATAATATAAAAGTAAACCAAAACTATCCCATAATGCAGGTATAATTGAAACAGATACAGCTAAAAGTTTCTAAATAAATACCCAAAAAGAAAAGTTAAGGCAGTGACATAATGATAGTCTAGAAGTCTGAGATAGTAATGTCCATCACGGTTCATTTAGTCCTCCTAGAACCGAAAATTAATTATATATATATAGGTTGAGCATATAGGTATATTTACTAGGAAAACCAAAGTCTCCCACACACATGTGAATAAAGAATACTAATGCACCAGTGAGAAAACAATAGAACTGACAACACTTGAACAAGTCAAATATCCAATTAAAACCTCATTAGGGCTCAATCACCCAATAACGCATCCAAATATAACAACCTAATATGAAGCATATCAATGATAGGTACCCCATACCACTTTCCCACTAATTAGTCACCCTCATACCCCAATGATGTTTATCTTGGTGCTCCCACCTCTTCCATATAACATCCCATCACATCACATCACATCACATCACATCACATCACATCACATCACATCAGATCACATCAGATCAGATCACATCACATCACATCACATCACATCACATCACATCACATCACACCACACCACACCACACCACATCACATCACATCACATCACATCACATCACATCACATCACATCACATCACATCACATCACATCACATCACATCACATCACATCACATCACATCACATCACATCACATCACATCACATCACATCACATCACATCACATCACATCACATCACATCACATCACATCACATCACATCACATCACATCACATCACATCACATCACATCACATCACATCACATCACATCACATCACATCACATCACAACACAACACATCACATAACATCAAATCCCACCCCAAACCACCTAGGACATCACATCACATCAAATTAAATATCATATTGTCTGAAGATACCATGGCTATCAAATCATATCACATATCATAACTAGGGTATTAGGGTATAATGAAAATAAAGGATATCAACCTCATGACCTCCACTAACCATGAACAACCACCACCATAAGCTATCTCATTATATCTTATCTCAAAAAATGTCACCTAAAGACACTTGGGACATCAAACCACACCACATCACATCACAATAGTTCACTTTAGACACCTGGCCATTACAGTACATGCATGTCATCATTTCTTGGAAGAGGGAGTGGGGAAGAGCGAGTGACCATCCATCCATCCTCAACACTAGGATACTGGGGAGAACACCCCCAAAATTGTTGGTTGTCAGCACTAGGTTATCGACATGGGTGGGTCACATATAGAAAATCACAAGGAAAATACAATATAAATAATATCATAGAACAAAATCTACACCTATTGAATCATAATAAGGTACTAACGAAATCATGACATTTTACCACTTTAGATGCCACCTATAAATTCACAACACCACACAACAAGCCACAAAATACATTTAAAATTTTATTCCCTTTCTCTATTTAAATACATTTTTTAGATTTTACATTTCTGACAAAAACAATTTAAATAGAACATTCATACCATTATTTAATCTCAATAAATATCACATTAAATGTCAACAACATTTGTCCACACTTCCCTTTTTAATTCAGTATCCATTCCCATCTTAATAACCAAACAAACCCTTACCATTTTAATTTCAACATTATCATTTAATTCCAAAACTACATGGGTAACTAGAATAACAAAACAATATACAAATAAATATCCCATCATCCTTTTAACCTTTTTAAGACAAAAAACCCCACATCACCACTACATTTCCATCATAACTGCCCCATAGCACAACCACACATCTCATTATATCCACCCCCACAGTGTAACCACACATCTCTTCACATCCACCCCCAAAACATCACCAAACATCACTGCCCATAGAACAGAAACACCACAACACACCAGAAAACTTTCACATAACACCAATATAAAATCTTTCATATTCATTCAAGGGGATTTAATTAAATTCCACTTTAAATTTAAGTATATTCACACAAAAGAAGTATTTTCCATGGTAAACCATTATTTTATATGAATATAACTCATTAAAAAATTCCATTTAAGGTGATGAAAAAAATAAACAGTAAGGTTTCCATAACCACAACAACCAAAAAACAAGTAAAGTCCACAATGACCACATTTTTTTGTGGGGAACTTATCCCATACAATCACAATATCAATAATAATACCAATGATTTAAAAACATGAAATTCCACGCCTTCTCCCTTTAATTTCAATTAAAACAATTAATTATATTTATTAATCCAGATTAAAAATATATTACCAAGAGTAAAAAAATTATAACCCATACCACATGATACACTATGTGAGAAATAATAGAAACCCATACCTTAAACAAGGTTTTATAATACATTGCACAAGGTTGATATAAGAAGAAGACAACTGCAAAGCACCTAAATGAAGGGGAACAATTTACCAACCTAAAACACAACAACCACAAAACCCCCTTATCAAAAAACATAAAAATGACACATTTCCCTTGAAATAATCCTTATTGGATAAGAAAAATTTAAAAAACTATAGAAGAACAATAAGGGAACCCAACTTAAACACTGAGGATTTATCTCTAAGGGTCAAGGTTGATATCCACTAATTAGGGTCTGAATATACTTATAGGGATTCACTTAGGTCACCCAAAAAACAAGATAAATAGCAGAAAAGTTGTCTAGATTGAGGGCCCCTGTGAATTTATACCTAGGATGAAAAAAGGACTAAGACACAAATACATAGACCACACAATAGTCTACATACAAAATGAAGGGACTATGTTGTAGTAACTCTTCCTATTCCGTAACCCTGATGGTCAAACAAACCTATAATATTCTTAGTTATTTACATGCTAATGGTCCTATAAATAGGATAGGAGACCATGAAGAATCAAAATACCCTACAATATAGACCCATTAAAACCTTGAAAAGGATACACCATAGCCCCTACTCTATGATGTAGCTATGCATGAAAAGTTAAAACCTCCAAAAAATCACATCCATATCACTACACTATAACCATCACCCCTATGCTATATCCACTAGGGTAGGATACCCATATCCATGTTTTAGCTAGCCTCCATTCCACAAAAATTCCATAATTGTTATTAGAACCAAAATAATTCACTCAAGACATTACACTGTGGCCTAATACTATACATTATATCCACTATTTTATGACACATCTCCTATATCAACACTGTAGAACCTCTCTAAGATGGATTTTCTATCCAACACCTCCTCTTCCCCTAAAAACTCCTTAGAACTCCCCCCAAACACCCCTATCACCAAACATTTCTCAATGTAATGGGATAGATGGTCCTATTAGTTATAGTTATCATATATGAAAAATTCTTTTAAAGGACCATTGGAATATTTATTGAGAAAAAAACCATTTTTATTTTTAAATCACATATTAAAATCTGAAAATTTCCCAAATATTAATGAATTTTTTTTATTTGAAAATAACATTGGAAAATTTCAAAGTAATCTTAAAATCATTGAGCAATCATGTTTTTGGAAAATTCTGTAACACCCCAAGATTTCATAGTACGTTATTTCTACAATGTAATTCAATAACTTACACTACACATAACACTGAGTTCAAGCACACCATGACTTACCAAACTAGTCGTTCAAAATATTTTATAAATAGTATTAACTAAATTTTGAATTTTATATAATCCTTATAATTTTAGAATCCAAATTATGAGTTTCTAAGACATAATTTAAGAACAAATTCATTTTTTTAGATAAAAGAAGTATTTTTTTAAATGCAATTTTACCACGTTTTAATGGAGAACCCTTTTAAATATAATATTTGAAACTTTTATATTTTAAATTTGACAAAATAAACTTCTTCTTTATAATTGGGACATAAAAATTTAGTTTTGATAAATTTTTGGTGTTTTTCTGAAAACTTTCATATTTGGGTGAATAGTGAAAAATACTAAATTTTAACTGAAAACAACTATTTTAATAAAAATAATTTATAGTGTTAAACTATATATTTTAATGGGTTTTAAGTGTAATTATATTATATTTTTACCATTTAATTAAATTTTGGTTATTGGAAGTTATTTCACTTTGAAATTGGACATAAACAAGTGTCAATCTTTTGGTAGTTATTATTTCTTAAAAATACGCTTTTTAGTTTTGACAATGGGAATTAATTTTAAATTAATAAATGAAATTTATATGTTTTTAATTTGTTAAAATAGACTTCATTTTTTAATTCGTAATATCAAAATTATCATAGGGTGAATTTTTGGTATGTTTCTGAAAACTTTCAATTTTTGATGAATTGTGAAAAACACTGCGTTATTGGTTAAAATCGACTTTTCATTTATATAATTATTTATTTTATTTAAATTTATTTTAGGTTAAAATAGATACATAATACCTATATAAGTTAAATTTAATTCATTGGAGTCATTTTATAATAAGTTTAGATATATAAAACTTTTATTGAAATTTTATCATCTTTTACCAACCTCTTAGGAGCATTTACAAATTTGCATAAAACTTAATTTTACCACTTTTGTGAATTGAATTTAAAAAATACAAGAAACATGGTTTACATAATTATGTAAAATTTAGTTCGATAAGATAAAAATAATTTTTGGTGAATAGAAACGTTTGACTTTTATTTACCACAGTTAAAAGTAAATAGGGTAATTAAAGGTAAAAATGATATTATTATTACCCTAACACAAGTCCTAATTCTATTGGATAAGTTTAATTATAAAAAAAACAACATTATGAATAAGATATGATTCTTTAGGTCCACTTGGATTAGATTAGGACATTTATTGTTATTTAATTCAAAGAAGAGTTAAAAGTGTTAAATTCAAAGTTTAATAACTAAAATATTTTTAATATAAGGTTATACATAAGATAAATTAGATTATAAATATTAATTAGAAAGATAAAAAGATTTCCTAAATAATTGTATTTTATTTATAATTTTTGGACATCAAATAATTAAATTTATTTATGACACAATGATGATGTAGTAATTACCTAATTAATGAAAGATTAAAATAATCGATATTATAAATATCAAAATAAATATAATTTGAGAATTTTAATGAATTCCACTAATTTTATAGGTTAATATGACATGTTAGGGTTGATTAAATTAATTTGTTTCTAAGTAATAATGCTGTTATGAATTTATAAAAAAAACCAAATAGTGTCAAAATTGACATAAAAGAGTTTTTAAAACAAATATTATATTATTAATTGGTATTCTATTCCTAAAAATATAAGGTTAGGCCAAAAGGCTTAAATAATATTATATATTTAATTAATGAACCAATTGGGGTTCTCTTGAATGTTTATAGTAAGTTTATTAACCATATAATATAAAAATACAAAGAGACAGGGTAAATGTCAAACTATTTAACTAAGAATTAAATCTAAAAGATAAGGTTAATATAATGAAAAAAACCTATATAAAACCTATTGGTTGAGTATTTTTAGACCCATACCCACCTTATAATTTAAATAATTCATTTTTTATCCATTATAAACCGAAAATTATTTTATTATAAAATAATATTTCAATCTTTTCTTAAGGTACCCCTGAACCCTCTTATAAAAGGGCATTTCCCCTTCTCTCAAATTCAGAACTTTAAAGCAATTTTTCTTGGCCAAAACCTGCCCAAATATCCTCCCAAATATCATAAATTCAATATATAGTCCTTAATTTAGTTATAAATCCAACCTAGGAATCCCTTTTGATCAAATCAAAATGAAGAATCTGAAGAAGAGGTAAATATTTCATCACCTATTTCAAGTTCTTTTATTCTTCCATTTCCTATTTCTTTATTATTTCCATTATAAAATAATAACTCCAGTATATTCTATATACTATGATGTTATTATAAAAATGGTACAACCATATTCAATATTCTATCCATCCTATAAATGACAAAGTCACCATACGTGCATACGTACGGATTACCGTCTCCATGTCATGATGTCGTTTATTATTCAGATACTTAATCATTTAGATGGGTATAATAATGAGTATAAATGATTTAAATAATAAATATAAAATTATAATTATTCTATTTATATTATATAACATTCAATTATATATGAGTTTTATATCAGAAGAATGATATTGTCGCTCGTGCGTACGTACAGATTACCGTCTCCACGAACGCGATGAGATTCATTCTCCATCGTATCCATTCAAGACTAATTTTCATATGAAGATTAAATATAATTTTTAAAAACTTAATATAATTATGAATATGAATAAGATACATCCTATCCATAACAAACATTACTTACGTAACAAATCATATAAATGAAAATGAATCAATTAACACCCGAAACAATGATACTACTGAAATATCATTAAGATCATATATGACATCATATTAATGTATATAGTTATTTTATAATTTAAAAATAATGATTTAACCATTATAAAGGAGGTTAAACTACCCTTGAGCAATGAAAATTACAAGGTAAGGGTTAATTTCAAAATCTCTTTATTATCCGAGGTTGTTTTTATGTAAGTATCTACTGGGACCTCTTTTTCATCCACATCCATGTTTCTTAAAAATGTATTTCAAAACATTATTACTATTTACTAGATAATGGGATAAAGTAATTTATACCCTTATTTGAACTTATATGTTTTAAAGGAATCTTTCAGTCGTTTTCCAAACAGGGTACTTTACGACCTTTCCGACAAAATTAAGGTAAGAATGTTTTTTTAACTTACACGGAGGGTGCGATTATTCTCCACCATTATAACATCGTCAAAGCTTCCCTTACAAGATTATAAGAATATTTTCAAAATAAATATTTTCTTTTATAATTATGTAACATTAAATTATTTCAAAAAAATAAATATATATTTCTCTAAAATAGTTTTGATTTCATCTATGTCAACATCCTTTGATAGATTTTATACTTGTTTGAAGTCGATTCATTATGATACAAATCTTCAATTTTTTATAGAAGTTTTTACAGTATGTTTGACTGTGGATGAGTTATTTTTATACCATTCATGGTTTATAGTTAAAGTATTGACATTTCATATGATAGTTTTAATATGAATGTTTATGTTATATTTCAACCTTTTCATATGAGAAATGTATTAGATTTAGTAAGTGACGGGTGGAGCCCACTATAGCTCCTTGATGCATCAGTAGGTCTCATGAGACAACTAGATGTGGAATTCGATGAGGCCTTTCTCAATTTGATATATGGTTTTGGATGAGTCCTTAATAATTTTTAGATATCCTAGCTGAGGCCTTGACAAAATGTTTTAGAATGTCCGACATTATACATTACCTAATTATGAAAATAATATTGATGGTTCATGTGGTCATTCTAATATTAGAATACCCATGACTATGTTTTATTATGTAATTATTTACTCAGCTCATATTACTTCCATAAAGGTTTTCATGTTTATTATTGGCAAAGGCATGTGTTTTCAATTATTCACCATGCTTAATATTTATGGATCTTCTACTGTTTCGCTTACCCTTACTGAGCATTAGAGCTCACCCATTTCTTATGTTTCATTTTCCCAGGATATGAAGAAGTTATTTATGAGTGACTTGAAGGAATAATATAGGAGGCTTGGATGTTTCTAATGGAATAAATTAGTGTTGTATTTCTTTTCAAGTTGTAAAGTTGAACTTATGTATGAATCTTGTTTCCAATAATTCTAAACTGATTGGTCTTTCGGGACATGATTTCCTTGTGATCATGCCAATGTTATGTAATAATGCACCGAATCTGGGTAACTGGGGTCGGGGCGTTATAGTTGGTATCAGAGGAAATTTAGTAAAAACCTTGGAAACTAGATTTAGATAAACTCTGATTAGAGAACATTACCCTAAGATAAAATTTGAGGATTAATATAGAAAAACTTCCAAGAATTTTGGTAATGCATAGATTTTGTGTATTTTCCAAGAAATACATCCCTATCTGGATATGAGCAGGTAGAGATGGCTTTGACACATATGTACCTTGGAGTGAAAACTCCAACAAGGAGTTTCGGGCTTGACCCAGGGTATCCTGGTACACGACAACGGGCCTTGCTGTACTCTTGGTTACGAAACTCTCGAGGGATATGCTTAGGATAATTCACAATTTCTTTACAAAATATTATGAAGGATTAAGAGTAAATAGTTCCTTAAAGAAAACATTTTTATGATTATGGATTATATCTATAAACTGTTCAATTTATATTGGGTATTTTACAAGTTTGGAATAATGAATTGCGATTCATAAACTGACCTAGTGTATGACATTGTTTAGAAATGGCACCCAGTAGAACGAATGAGAACTCCAACAATACGTTTGATCCAAAGAATAAAAAGGATCATATCTTTCATAGTATTAAGCCAACATTTAGAAGGGAAATAGTATCCCACGTGTTATCAACATATGAAGAAATAGTATCATGTGTTAATAAGATAAGTAAATAATTGTATGAGTCCTATGGATTTGAAGGGAATCCAGAGAAGAAAAGGATGGTGGAGAGAAAGATGGATAAAGGGAAGAAGGGAAAGAAGAATTTTTCCATATGTGATAATTGTGGAAAGAATCACCTTGGTAAATTATTTAAGGGAATGAGAGTTTGTTATGAGTGTGGAGAAAAAGTACACCAAGTACATGATTACAAGGATAAGAAAAAGGTTTCATGTGTAAAATGATTCATCTGCAAGGATTTAGGTCACTACATGAATCAATGTCCAAATCATCAGAGTATACCCCAAATGATGCTATTGGATAATAATCAAGTTATGATATTATCACAGATGAAGAGTAATAACTAGTGTTTTTATATTGATATTAAAAAAATATGTCACTTGAGTATTGTATCAACGATGTACTGGTTATAATAATTATGGAGCATATAAGGATTGTATTACAATACTATTTCATTAAGGACCTGAGATTGTGTGGAACCAAGAAAAGTGACTCAATAACAGATTAATTTTTTTGGAAAATATATGGTTTAAGGAAAGGTAAACCATAATATGGTCCTGATACTGAGGTAGTGATTTTGGAATAAGAGATGGTTGATTTGGATAAATTATATTGGATATTCTTAACTACCTTGGAACTGATTAATGGTTTGTTTATCCCATCATTGTTGAAATATTCAAAACAAATGGATATAAAGAATATATCTAGTATTCTATAATGAATAAGGGAGCATGAATGTAATAAATAAGGTTTTATGGTAATTTAGGGTGTTACCGTATTTGAAAAGAATAGATGATGATGGTATTCACATGTTATTACATGGCAAAAAGGATCTTCATTGTGTTTTACATATTTATAAATTTTGGACTGTGAGTTTGGAAATAAGTATTTTGGATAAGTCTAAAGGTTGGAATGGATTAAGTTTGACATTGGATTCTATTTTTAAGGTAAAATCATTTCTTAAGATTATTTTTTGTATTTTTTTATAAAAGGACAACACGGGGGTCAGGTGACAACCAGTCGCATCCGGCAAGGCCGCAAGACTTGAACCCACAACTGAAGGGCGACAAGAGTGTATCACCTACCACTGGCCTACGTGATGTTCTGGATTGTATAATGTAGTTTTTTTAAAAGGTCTAATAGTTGAATTATAAATTCATTTTTTTGGAACCATATCTGATCAGGATAAATAGATTATTTTTATGTTCTATTATCTTTTATAGTGAAAGATGAGTTTGTGGTAGAAATTAGTTAAAGGATGGAACTCTAATTTTCAAGTATGTATTTTTAACTTATTCTATGAAGAAATTATTTCTTAAACTTTAGTTAAGGGAACTTAAAACAAAAAATGTGTTATCCTAATACCTTATAATTTGTTGAACCGATGATATTTTAAATCATCATAGATTGATGGCTTTGAGGCCCTCAATTTTACACTTGTTTGTGATTAATGACCTCAATAACTTCAAATAAATATTTACATTTTTTCTCCAATTATGTGTCTCTAATTTCCACCAATGTTCTCCTAATTAAGATCATAATTTGGTGGTGACTTTTTCATTTACCTTTCCCTCTTATTAAGACTAAATTTTATTAAACCAATTTCCGATGTGGGTTCTCCACAAAGGTAATTTTATATTTTTAACCTTTAATTTTTAAAGAACAATTTGAAATTGCGAGGATGCAATTTATTTAAGGAGGGGATAATGTAACACCCCAAGATTTCCTAGTACGTTATTTTTTCAATGTAATTCAATAACTTGCACTACACGCAACACTGAGTTTAAGTGCACCATGACTTACCAAACTACCTGTTCAAAAGCGGTTAGGAATAATATTAACTGAATTTTTAATTTTATATAATCCTTATAATTTTAAAATCCATATTATGAGTTTCTTAGAAATAATATGAGAACAAATTAATTTTTTCAGATAAAAGAAGTATTTTTTTAAAATGAAAATTTACCACCTTTTAATGGTGAACCATTTTTAAATTCAATATTTGAAACTTTTATATTTTAAATTTGAAAAAATAAACTTCTTCTTTAGAATTGGGACATAGAAATTTAGTTTTGATAAATTTTTGGTGTTTTTCTGATAACTTTCATATTTGGGTGAATAGTGAAAAATAATAAATTTTAATTGAAAACAACTTTTTTAATCAAAATAATTTATAGTGTTAAACTATACATTTGAATGGTTTGGAAGTGTAATTATATTATATATTTACCATTTAATCCAATGTTGGTCATTGGAAATAATTTCACTTTGAAATTGGATATAAACAAGTATCAATCTTTTGGTAGTTATTATTTCTTAAAAATACGCGTTTTGGTTTTGACAATGGGATTTAATTTTAAATTAATAAATGAAATTTCTATGTTTTGAATTTGGTAAAATATACTTAATTTTTGAAATCTGAATATCAAAATTAGCTTAGGGTAAATTTTTTGTATGTTTCTGAAAACTTTTAATTTTTGATGAATAGTGAAAAACACTGCGTTATTGGTTAAAACTGAATTTTCATTTAAATAATTATTTATTTTATTTAAATTTATTTTAGGTCAAAATATATAAATAATACCTATATAAGTTCAATTTAATTCATTGTAGTCTTTTTATAATATGTTTAGATATATAAAACTTTTATTGAAATTTTACCGTCTTTTACCCACCTCTAAGCAGCATTTGTAAATTTGCATAAAACTTAATTTTACCGCTTCTGTGAATTGAATTTCAAAAATCCAAGAGACACGGTTGATATCATTAAGTAAAATGTGGTTCAATAAGATAAAAATATTTTTTTTGGTGAATAGTAACTTTTGACTTTTATTTACCGTGATTAAAAGTAAATAGGGTAATTAAACGTAAAAATGATATTATTATTATCCTAACACATGTACTAATTCTATTGGATAACTGTAATTCAACCAAAAACAACATCATGAATAAAATATGATCCTTTAGGTCCACTTGTATTAGATTAGGACATTTATTACAATTTAATTCAAAGAAGAGTTAAAAGTGTTAAATTCAAAGTTTAATAACGAAACCATTTTTAATATAAGGATATACATAAGATAAATTCGACTATAAATATTCATTAGAAATATAAAACTATTTCCTACATAATGGTATTTTATTTATAATTTTTGGACATCAAATAATTAAATTTATTTATGACACAATGATGATGCAGTAATTACCTTAATAATGAAATATTAAAATAATTGATATTATAAATATCCAAATAAATTTAATTTGAGACTATTAATGAATTACACTAATTTTATAGGTTAATATTGAAGTTTAGGGTTTAATAAATGAATTTTTTCGAAGTAATAATGCTGTTATGAATTTAGCAAAAACAAAATACAAAATAGTGTCAAAATTGACATAAAAGAGTTTTTAAAACAAATATTATGTTATTAATTGTTATTCTATTCATAAAAATATATGGTTCGGAAAAAGGGATTAAATACTATTATATATATCATTAATGAACCACTTTGGGTTTTCTTGTAAGTTTATAGTAAGTTTATTAAGCATATAATATAAAAATACAAAGAGACATTGTAAGTGTCAAACTATTTAACTAAGAGTTAAATCTAAAAGATAAGGTTAATATAGTGATCCAAACCTGTCTAAAACCTATTAGTTGAGTGTTGTTAGACCCATACTCATATTATACTTTAAATAATTCATTTTGAGCCATTAGAAACCGAAAATTATTTTGTTATAAAATAATATTTTAATCTTTTCCTAAGGGGACCCTCACCCCTCTTATAAAAGGTCACTTCCCCTTCTATAAAATTAACACCTTCAAAGACATTTGGATCAGCCAATACCTACCCAAATATCTTCCCAAATATTTTCCCTTCATCCTAGAGGCATTCCTTTAGTCAGAAAGCCAACCTAAGAAGCCCTTTTGATCAAATCAAAAGGAAGAACCCGAAGAAGAGGTAAATATTTCATCACCTCTTTCAAGTTCTTTTCTTCTCCCACTTTCTCTTTATTTATTGTTTCCATTATAAAATAATAACTCTAGTATATTCTATATACTGTGATGTTATTATAAAAATGGTACAAACATATTCATTATTATATGCATCCTATAAATGACAAAGTCACCATACGTGCGTACGTACGGATTACCATCTCCACGTTGTGGTGTAGTTTGTTATTCAAGTACATAATCATTTGGATGAGTATAATAATGAGTATAAATGATTTAAATAATAAATATAACATTATAATTATTCTGTTTATATGATATAACATTCAATTATATATGATTTTAATATCAGAAGAATGATATTGTCGCTCGTGCGTACGTACAGATTACCGTCTCCACGAACGCGATGAGATTCATTACCCATCGTATCCATTCAAGACTAATTTTCACATGAGTATTAAAAATAATGTTTAAAAACTTAATATCATTATGAATATGAATAATATACATCCTATCCATAAAAAAAATTACTTACGTAACAAATCATATAAATGAAAATAAATCAGTTAACACTCGAAATGATGATATTACTGAAATATCATTAAGATAATATATGATATCATATTAATGTATATAGTTATTTTATAATTTAATAATAATGATTTCACCATTATAAAAGATTTTAACCTACCCTCAACCAAGGAAAAGTACAAGGTAAGGGTTTTCACAATCTCTTTATTATCTGAGGTTGTTTTTAAGTAAGTATCTACGAGGACCTCTTTATCATCCACCTCCATGTTTCTTAAAAATGTATTTCAAAACATTTTTACTATTTACTAGAAAATGGGTTAAACTAATTTATACCCTTATTTGAACTTATATGTTTTTAAAGGAATCTTTCATTCGTTTTCCAAACAAGGTACTTTACGACCTTTTCAACAAAATTAAGGTAAGAATGTTTTTTTAACTTATACGGTGGGTGCGGTTATTCTCCGTCGTTATAATATCGTCAAAGCTTCCCTTACAAGATTATAAGAATATTTTTAAAATAAATGTTTTCTTTTATAATTATGTAACATTAAATGATTTCAAAAAAAGAAATATATATTTCTCTCAAATAGTTTTGATTTCATCTATGTCAACATCCTTTGATGGATTTTATACTTGTTTGAAGTAGATTCATTATGATACAGATCTTCCATATTGTATTGAAGGTTTTTCGGTATGTTTGACTATGTATGAGTTATTTTTATACCATTCATGGTTTATGGTTAAAGTATTGACATTTCGTATTCTAGTTTTAATACAAATGTTTATGTTATATTTCAGCCTTTTCATATAAGGAATGTATTGGACTTAGTAAGTGACGGAGGGAACTTACTATATCTCCTCGATGCATTGGTAGGTCTCATGAGACAAATAGACATGGAATTGGCCGAGGCCTTTCTCAATTTGATATATGGTTTTGACCGAGGCATTAATCATTTTTAGATGGCTTGGACGAGGCCTTGACAAAATGTTTCAGAATATCCGGAATTATACATTACCTCATTATGAAAATAATATTGATGGTTCATGTGGTCATTATACTAGTAGAATACCCATGATTATGTTTTATTATGGAATTATTTACTCATCTCATATTCCTGCCGTAAAATTATTCATGTTTATTATTGGTAAAGGCATGTGTTTTCTATTATTCGCCATGCTTAATATTTATGTTATCTTCCACTGTATCACTTACCCTTACTGAGCATTTGAGCTCACCCCTTTCTTATGTTTCATTTTCCCAGGATATGAAGAAGTTAGTTATGAGTGAATTGCAGGTATAATCTCGGAGGCTTGGATGTTTCTAATTGAATAAACTAGTTCTGTATTTCTTTTCAAGTTGTAAAGTTGAACTTATATATGAATCTTGATTCTAATAATATTAAACTGGTCGGTCTTTCAGGACATGATTTCCTTATGATCATTCCAATTTTATTTAATAATGAACCGACTCTGGGAAACTGGGTTTATTGCGTCATAAATTCCATTCATTCCATATACATTAAAACAAAGATTATGTTCACATATCTAGTAAAAAGTCAAAAGTATCTCATTCTGAAAATGAAAATAAGATTATTTTTAGACCATTTTTTAAAAGTAAAAAATGGGTAAAAATTAATTTAAAAATTATATTACAATAGAAAAAATATTCTTGAAAACATTTTTAGATAACATGGATATAAAAGAAAAATTATTTTCTACCAAAGAGAGGAATAATATCGATTTTCGTTTCAAATATTCTTTTGATATCTTGAGACTTTAAAGAAAAAAAATGAAATAAAAACATGTAATATATATAAATAAATATATAATAAGAAAATTAATGATTTCATTGAGATATATATCATGAAATTTCATTATCATAAACTTAATCATAAACAATCCTACTGAACAATGATATTGTAACATAAATCTGTGACCAATTTGGTAACTTTATAGTCAAAATATCATGAAAGAGATAAATTTATATGGATATAGAAATCCACATAATTTTTATTATAATAATCATAAAATACATTAATGGGTAGTATATAAACCACATAAAATAAAAAGTAGTGAATATGGCATGTGTATCACATAAATAAAAGTGAGATGAAAATCCCTTACCTAAGGTTTGAATTACTTCTAACTAGCTTTAAAATAATTTATAATAAATTTAAAATTATAATAATTCTATAAAATATTAATTTTCATACTCATGATATCATATATTATCCACTAGTACTATTTAAATACCCATTTATTATTAATTCCTTCTTAAAGTAACTATTTATGGGTGTTAATTATTTCATTTTTCATGTGAATTTTTGTTCGGTAGTTACAGTCCTTGTACTTTGATAATGGTTCCATCATACACATAATATTATTTATGATATAAATATAACATATATTTATTATATTCATATTTATAATCTCTTATAAAAGGTATAGGTAGAAAAATAAATTACACCCTTCATGAAGAGGGTAGGCTATACATACGCATGAACACTATTTTCTTTTTCAACAGATGGAATAAAAGAAAAAAAAATAATAATTAATCTTTATTGAATAATTATAAAATCATTATAAAATCATATATATCATATATATATTCATTACATATGTCCTTATTACCATCCATGTAAAGTATAAATTAAAAATAAAACACATCACTTTGTAGAGGTGGTAGTCCACGCATACGCACGAGCAATGTTATAATTTTCAAAAAAATATGAAAGTAAGAAGTTTGATATGTTATTATATTAAAAAAATAATAATTATGTCATAAATATCTTATATATAATTTAAAACTATCATGATAACCATCCATGAAATATGGTGATATAAAATAAATTGTGTCTCTACATGGAGGCGGTAGTCCACATGTACACGTGTGCATTACTTTCAATTCCCATTTGATAGAAAAGATGGATGATAATGGTATTTAAATAATCATAATAACATATAATTATATTTATGATAATTAAGTTATTATTTTATAATTAATACATTATATTTAGATAAGATAGAAGAATTTATAAATTGAAAGAGGTCTGATAGGAAGATTACCTCTTCTTTGGTAGGCCTCCTTTAGATCCCTTTTTAAGGATCCCTAGAAGGGTATTTCAAGAAGAAAAAACCTATTATTCATGAATAGGTAAGTTCATAAGATAATTTTTAAGGTTTTGGTATATGGCTCCAATTGTTTTAAAGAAAAGAAAGGAGGGGTTCCCTTTTATATGGGATAGAAAAGACACACTTAGAATTACTAAAAATATTAAAATATAATAAAGTAATTTTCAAGGAAAATAATTACAAATGGATATATATTAAAATAAAAATAATATAAGATCAAAATATACACATAATATAGAATTTATATAGGTTTTGGTTTCATTTTAAAACTTATATTTTGGCATAACCCCTTCATTAACTGATTTTAACCTTAACTGTGATAAAAACTTTTTCAATATTAAAGATTTATAATTTTATCTATAAGTTAAAAATTATACAATAAATGGAAAATGTATGAAATTTTAGAATATTTATAATCCTAATTTTCCTATTTTCCTATTTTTAATATTTTTAAATGTTTTAATAAAATAACAATTTTTATAAAATATCATTAATTTCATTTTTACACTATTCATTTACTTTGACTTTAAAGATATCATGATAGTTATGGTGTTTGAATATAAAACTTTTAAACATCTTTAACATGTTATATTTATCTAAAAAATTATTTTTAAAAAATAATTTATTTAAATTTTATTACAATTAATATTTTTAAAATCATTTATTTTATTTTTTTATTAATTGAATAAATACTATGTCAAAATGTTGTAAGCATTCAAGGTAATTATTCAATCATTAATAATTATAAATAAATTACCATGATCAAAAAATTATTTTTTATTTTTAATAAACATTTATAACTCAACTTATCCTCCTTGAATCCTTATGAAAAAATTTTAGAGACATTAAAGTCAAGAGAGTGACATTTTGGAATTTTCTTTACTTAAAATAATATAATTTTATTATCAAGGGGAAATGGTACCAAAATGGTATATATTATAATTTTGGATTTTTATGGTCTAATTTTTTCCATATAATGAAATAAGGGTATGTTTTGGGTTGCTTTTGAGACCTTATCTCATGGTTTTAACCCTATTTTACCCATTTTACCCTTACCAAGATGATAAATATTCATCACTATTACTATTCATAATGACCAAAAAATAAAAGGGAAATATTTTACAAATTTAAACCTCTTAATTATAAATATGGTATTCATTATTCAATATTTAGTCTCTAGATGTGTTAGAAATCAATTTTAATATAAATGCATAAAGCACAATGAAAAAAGTTTTTTTTAGAAAAAATATTTTTTAAGCATAAAAATTAACTTATATAAAAATCATGAATATTTCTGATTAGAATTGAATTAATTATATTATTATGAATCAAATGGATTATATATTACTTTAATACCAAATCCAAACTATAACACTAAAAAATTAATCATTTCAGAAAATCTAAAAATTTCAACCTAAGTGAATTCAGATATAATGTTTTCAGAAATGGTATTTATTTTATAAAATAAAATTTATAAATGTGGAAAAAATTAATCATAATTTACATGCATAAAATTATATAAAAATATTTTTTGTATAAAATTCATTTTTCTTGAATAAAACGACTTTTCTAAAAACCGAGTGCCTATTTAATGAGAAATAATAAATATTTTTTTTGAGTAAGACCTTTATAAATATATTTCATTATGAGTTTATTCATATTAAAACTCTCCCATTTAATTTTTTTTATAATGGTCACTTTTAAAAAATAATATTTCTATAATATATCTCAATTCGCTAAAATCTTGGTGCATCCTGTTAAAAAAGATATCAAGATTATTATCATTTTATACTAAATTTTCAGGGTGTTATAGATTTTTTTATAATTTTAAATATAAAAAGCTTGGGATATCTTATGGGAGTTATTTCTTGACCTATTTAGACATTTTCACAACCCTTTTATTGAAAACGACACGTGGAATGATCATTATAAATATAGAAAACATGAGTGATCATAACCATTGATGATATGTATTAAAGATTAAATAAAATTATATATTTATAGTCATTTTTTTGATAGAATATAATTATAGCTATATAATGGAATGAAGTATAAACCTTGAGAGATATCTCATTGAAAAAGCGAATACTTGATAGATCCATTTGGACAGAGGCATAATATATCATTGACATGTCAGATTCATTGAGAGAGAGGATCATTCATAGAATTTATTTTAACATATAATATATAAAAAGATGGTATGTGAAGACAAATCCTATTTAAGATCAATTATCTTAACAAATAATTATTCCCATATAGATCCTTGATGGAGGAAGTTATTTTTATTGTGAATAATTCATGGAAGACATTGGATCAAAAACCCTTTAAGGGTTTTAGAGGGGGAAACTATTATAAAAAAATAATGGAAACAAACTACTAAAACTTGTTTTTATTCAATATACCTTCATTAATTTTAATTGAATAAATATAAATTAAGAAGATAATTTTTTTTTGTATCGAATAAGGCACTTTATTATTCTTCACTATGGTTGATGAAGATCACTAATAATAACCAAAATTACAACTTTATTCTAAGGTATCCATGAGTTTCTATAGATCTAAAAAAACTTAGGAAGTATTTCATTCTATCCATGGTTTTCTAGATTCTTTGGTTAAAGTTTCGAAGAAATGAGATTTTCAAATTCAAAGGATTTTCATGGATCAAGTGTCCCAAATTTCACATGACCATTGTATAAGGATTGTAACAATTTATATAACCTTACAAGGACACACCTTTAAACTCAAACATTTCTCAAATTTTGGACCATGAATGAAACATTTCATAAATGTTTCATAGGTTATAACTCATTATAACATTCGAATAAAAATTATTTAATGTTCAAAAAATTTATTTGGATGTTTAGAATCCTCTAAATATAATCATATCATTTTCTAAAATAATCATGATAACATACCATGAGAAAAAAAATAGGAAATACTGACCAACATATGTTATTGAATAACTAATACACTGTTATTCACTAAAACAAGATGTAGTGACCTTCACTACAACATGGTTTACACTCTTAAAAACTATAATTTAGTTAATACTACTACATCATATTTTTACCTTATATATATATATATTTGAATATAATAATCATACTAAAGCCTCATAAACTTTATAAACTTTCACAATGTATCACATTATATATAACCACTTTTTTAACTATATCCAAAACTCCTTTTGGATATCCTCAAAAAAGAATTTCTTATAATTTATTATTCATATTCATCACATGTTATATCATATAAAAAAACTTATAAAAATTCATATAAAACTCACTTTGTATGTCCCCCAAAATAGTTTTGGATCTCAAGTTTATATAGAAACACTTTATAACAAAAAATAATGATTATTCAGAAAACCATAAAGTATGGCCCCGAGTTCCTTTATAGTATTGAAAAAATTATGAATTATATAATCCACAATTATAAGAAAATAACAACCTCAAGAAAAACATAAATACTAATCAATTTTTAAAGGGATCTAGAATGATCTCCATTAAATACATGTATTTCTATATATGTCCTCCAATTGTATCATATACAATTTTCATAGTCATATAATACCCTTTTAAAAGTCATAATGTAACCATGATACATGCAGTATATCAATATCATATATCTTACTTATATGATCTCAATTATCTAACTATCTACTAACTAGGTGGATAGAAACAACACATTTCATTCACCCAGATGGATGAGAACAACATATTTCCCTCATTGAAATATCTAAGTACATCACATGTATATAATATATAAATATCCATCCACTTACTCATTATATAAAAATTATGTACCCATATATCATACTTGTCATACCATAGGAAAAATACCATCTTGGTTAAACCTCAATTGATGACATCATCAATAATATATGCAACCACCCCCTGATTAGCTCAACTGTAAGGATTGCATAGTAAATGTATCAAAGTATACATGTTATAATTATAGTTATGCCTGAATTATCAATTAATGGGGATTTAAAATGAAAAATTCACCCTCAATATACTAAATACTTAGTGTACAACATTATATGTGGTATGCATAGTGGAACATCCAACACACAAAACTTATTTTGTTCCACATGAGTGACTATCATATCTCCTTGAGAAACCTAAAGTAATGTAATCATCACTTGTTATGAAAACCTAGAATAATTTATATTATAGAAAATTTAAAGTTAGACTAAAATATGTTAATTATTGTAAAAAATCATGCAATATATGAAACAAAGACAAAATAATGATAATTATTATATTTTAATTTATTTAACATTATATATTTTATATATTTTTAAAATCCTTTAAGAATATTAAAAATACCATATATATGTGTGAGTATAATGACATACCATATGATTGACCACCAAATAGGCCTTATGTTGGTTATATTATTAATATTTTTTTTAAACTCATTACATCACTCTCTAATTATTTCCACATATATATGAGACCATTTGATAAATGTCTTCACTAATATCCTTTAATGGGTTAACATATATGAAGTTATATCATTTGAGTAGTGATGATATTAGGATTAAAAATCCTCTTGTTAAAATTTTTAAACATAATATTTGAACTTCTTTACTTTAAAACATACAATGTTATGATGTTGATAACTTTAGTTGAATTAAATACTTAGAACTATTTCTAAGTTCATCATCATCATCTTTGAGATTTTTTATTCTATTTTTTTTGAGATCATTCGGTAATAAATTTAAATATAACTCTTTATATTAATGCTATTATTTACCAATATTAATTAAAATATTTTAGTATATAAAGTGAATTTTATATTTAATTATAATGGTATAATAATTTATTTGTTACAATTTTAACATACCGAATTAAAAACATACTCCTACTAACCACATAAAAACCATATCTAATCTAAAATATATTTATAAGAAAAAAATTTATCTATGTTATGAAATAACATTTATTTAATTTATGGGAATATTTAACAAATAAATTATTAATGGCCATATATTATATGGAATTCTATGCGTTTAGAGGAATATTTTGAATATAATATTTTATACTTTAAAATATGCCATTTTTGGACAGTGGGAACTATTTCATTTATATTTTAATAAACAACATGTATAAAATATTTTATCCTAAATAAAAACTTATTTATTCTATATTTTTTAAGAAAATTATATAACTATATTATTCATAAACCATCTATATTGAAATAAAAAATCTGAATTCATTTTATAGATCCTATATTATCTAGGGTGATACTGGGGGGGTGCTAATTAGTTATACATATTTTATTTTTATAAATTATTTCTTATGAGTTAAACCCTTATAACCAATTAAACTCTATATTTTGTCACTAGAAACTCTTCCTCACCCATATGATAAATATTAAAATAAGACAGCACACAAAATTATTTACAAGGTTTGACCTCAATGTGAGAGAATACTCACCACAGTCAACCTATGGTTATATTATGAATTTTATTATCACTATAATTTGTAGTGATTAAAAATTCCTAAAATTAGTACACAATGTTAGATCAAGAATTATTCACTTCTATTTGAAGGAAGGTATCATCCACTACTAATAGTAATTGAATGGTGGATATAGATAGAAACCACCTATTCTTTAGAATTTATCATTAACTATTGTATTTTAATCATATATTTAAGTCATTACAATATATTTTATAATAAAGGGATATATATTCTTTAGAAAATGATTCAAATATAATATCAAAATGAAAAAAATAGATACAATAGGCTGACATTCCTCTAATTGGTTCGTAATGATGAACCTGTGCACAAGAGCATGCATGCATGGGGAATTCATGCACGTCCTACTATTCTTCCTCCTCAAAAAGAAACACCATAATATATATAAGGAGAAACAAATTTCTATGACCTATTCTGAAATAAAAAATCAATATAGGTATAGGTTCTTTAAATTCTTTCTCTTTGATATATCAGCAGATCAACCTCCCTCAAAATTCATGAACAATTTTTCTTCTTCATTTATCTATTTTATATTCACATTAGTTCATGAATAAAATTTCTATAATGATAAATATAAGCTCGTAATATTCTATACTTTATAAATGATCCAAGAAGAATAAAAGTTTTAAACATGATAAATAATTTCAATTATTGAATTTGAAATCCATTGGAAATCACCCATGAACCTTCTTATTTATTGTTCTTAAAACTCCCATTAATCTTGTGTTGAATAATGATTTTGACCAACATCCAATGATATTTGTGAACTTATTGGGACCCAACCTTAAAAAATTCATATAATTTATTCTTTAGAAAATAATTCATTTTATTTCATTCCTGAAGATCTTTTTGTTTTATAGATTTAGAGAATCCAGTCATCACACTTCTATAAATAAATATTATATCAAAAAGTGGACACTTACAATCATTATCCATTTTTTCTGACAATAAAAATCTATTAATATATAAGAAGTTTTCCATTCATGACATATCTTCACAATTTTTATTTAACCTCATCCTTGTCCCCAATAATCCTAAAAATCCCATGAAAAACATTTAAAAAATGTGTAACGACCATAAAAATATCAGTTAGGGACATATAAATGGAATAAATAAACCCTTTAGGTCATTAATACTTTTAAAAATTTTCCCTTTTCGAAAATAAACCTTGAGCTAAAAAAAAACGTTTTCTTACCTAAGAAATCAGCTTCTATGACAAATTATTTTCATAAAATATTTTATAATAAATATTAAAGGAAAACTTAAACTCATATAGGTTTATTTTCAATCATTATAAACTCAAGAAAACGTTTTAAAAAAAACAATTTATACATTTCACTCTTAAGAAGTAGCATAAAATTCTCTTTAAACTTATGCTCATTAGCTTACCATGTGAAATCAAAAGATTTCCATAGTAATTCAAAAAATCATAGATAAATCATATAGGTAATTTGTGAAATCATATATATATAATTATTATAATCATGCTTAAAAATGGAGTAACATACCTGGTAAATTCCAATAATCTCTTAATAAAAAGTTAACTGGTCATCTCCATCCCTTTACCCAATGCATTGGAGAGATATATCAGGCTCACTCATAATCATGATCTATATGAGGTTCACCAAAAATCATGATATATATCAATATTACCCATCATAATAAAAAAATCCAAATAACTATAACATAATCATAACACATTAAATCTTTCATTTCCATCATCATACTTATAAAAATATTCCTTTCACTCATACAAAAAACATTTTTGGATATCAAAATATATATTCCTTTTAATTTTTTTTGAAAATACATAGAAAAAATTGAAATAGGGGTTTTATTTGAATAAAACATGGAATATTATAAAGTAATAAAAACATTGAATAATTTTTATGGTGTTGGGAAAGATCGTTGACATCGTATATGTTAAAATAGAACATTCCCTTTTCCTTTTTTCAAAACATTCCATATAAAATACTTAAAAATATTTCTTTTTAAAACCTTTGAAAGAAGGTAAAAATTGAAATAAAATATATTTTAAAATTCAATTATTTATAAATAAATACATCAAAAACCTATTTTAAGAATATGTACATGGAAGAATAATATTTAGAAAATAAATATTTAAACCATTTAAAATGAGGGTTTTAAGGTAAAGTATTCCTTATCTTGAGTTTGAATCATCCCACATGTTATTTATCTTCCCAAATAATAAAACTATGTTCATTATTTTATTTATTAATACCATTTTCATGTTCATTATTCCTTTTATTTTATTTATTACCATTTTATATACAATTTATTAATCAATTATGTTCACATCATATGTTTTGAGGATATTCTCTTCATATGTCCAAAATAACTTTGGTAAGTTGATTATGGTCAAATTGATCAATATACCATCATATATAGAATAATAATAATAAAATAATTATAATTTTTATACATTGATTATAATTTTAAAACTTATCATGAAACATGGTTATAAAAAATGAATTATGTTACAATCATGGAGATGGTAAGCCGTATGTACGCATGAGTAACATTTTCATTTTTTAACGAACATGAGGGAAAAAAGGTAAGTATTAATTTATATTTACAAATTTATTATTATATTATGAATATAATATTTTCTATTTAAATAAAATTATATATAATGTTCATGTGATGCATTGACGAAAAAAATCACATCTCTTTGTGAAGGTGGTAATCCACATGAATGCAGGAGTCATGTTACTATTTTTCAAAGGATGTAAATGTTAGAAAATGGATGATATATTTTCATTAAAAAATAATAAACATGTCATGAATACCATATATATAAATTAAATACTTTATTATAACTGACTATGAGATGTGGTGATTGAAAACGAATTACATCAGTTCGTGAGGCGGTAGACCATCTTACACAAGAACGATAGTTTTATTTCCCATTTGATTAAAGAAAGAGATGAATATGGATTATGAAATTATCATAATAATATCTCAATATATATATAACACTGGTTTTATTAGTTTTTCATTGTTGAATAAGTTTTTAAGGAGTTGAAAAATGAAATAAAATAAAAATGCTTGGTTAAAAACTATAACTCTTCTTTAGAGAACCTCTTTAGATTGATACCTAAATCCTTCTTAGTTTGGTTTTATGATCATACCGGGGCCTCTATGAAATGGGGATGTATATAAGGACGAGATTTAGGTAGGTATTGGCTAAAAAAAAATGCTCTTGAATTGTATATATGAGAGGATAGGGCGTGTCCTTTTATAAGTGGGGGGAGAGGAAACACTTAAGATTTTTTTTAAAAATAAAATATATTAATGTCTCGCTGAAGGAAAATAGTTCAAAAATAAAACATTTCAAAATATTAGATGATATAGGGTCAAAATAAGACTAACCAATAAAATTTAGACAAGTTTTATTGTCATTTTAACCCTTATTACTTTAGTTTAACCCCCCTGATAAACCTGTTCTAACCATAATCATGGTAAAAAATATTTATAATTTTTATTATTCATTATGGAATAAATTAAGTTAACCTTATTACCTAATATTAATTATGTGATGTTCTAGACCTATTTCACTCATAAGTAACTGAACCCAGTTTTTCCCATAGCCTCAACCACACCTCCCCAAGTACTAGAGGCTACCAACTAGTATCAGGGTCTATGGTGGTACGGTGGGGAGACTATAACCTCTTTATCAAAGTGAAACACAATGGTCAGTTTTAATGAAGTAGCATAAATAATAATGCTACAGAATAATTAAAAATCCAAATAATAATAAATAAAAATAATATTATCATGCATCATATACATATGATGATTTCATGATGATACAAGGTAAAAGTAGGCAGACATAGAAGCTGGAATAAAATAGAAAGAATATAAAAAAGTAAACCAAAAAGGAAAAAAAGATATCTCGAAGGGAATATTGAGTAATATCTCAATCATATTCTACCAATCTCTCATCCAAAATGAAAATAAAGCGTCCAAATTTTGGGGCTTCCTTTTATTCTTACCTGTATCCATTTAACCTATTATGGTACCCAACAATGGCTTGAACAAGGTGTTAGTAAAACTTAATAGGCCCACACCAACAATGTATTATACAAATCCAATATATGAATATAATCATAATATTTTGAAATATAGAAATGAGGTAAAGCTATAAAATTATAAATTATACACATAACTGAGGTAGAACTATAAAATGGAGATGATCTAGGTAATAACCACTATCTTCATCTCATGTCAGATATCACTAAATGTAAACCTCTCTATAGTCTAGGAACCCAAGGCCCATGGACAAGGAATCCTCATTAATTATTAAGATCATGTCCAAGTTAAACTAGATATATACTTGATTGTAGTCAAAGGAGATCAACCTTGGTAATTTGTGTTGGAGGACATCAAGACAAATCATAGGAGATAGTCTTAATCATTTTAATTTATATTATAAAGTAGGTAAATCATAGATTTTAGACTAAGTTAATCACAAATCTAGTATATTGACTATGTCTAATTCTAGTGTATCACTTGGAAGCCACATCAATTAATCAGGTGGCATCCTTCGACTTCGGTCAAGGTATTCCATGTTAGGAATCTAAGCCTTTTACTCAAGAAGTCCACACATAAAACGGTATCATCAAGGTACATAATAATAACTAAGAATTTCATTTAATAATTTAATAAAGACCAAAACTTTAGATTTATATAGGACTAATACAAAAGAAAGTATTATATAATCTATATCCATGTCATATCACAATTTAATTCATTCAATTATTCATTTCACTTACCAGTGATCAACAGGGTTAGGTGATGTATACATATCATTTAATTTTTTTATTTAATTCATTTATGTAATTACACTTACTAGTGGAAATATAAACACACCCATGGGGTGGTTTGGTTAAAGGAAAGAATGGTAGTCATTAACATTTAGTCAAAACCACCCCAAGGGGTGGTTCATGTTGAGGCCTTAAACCTCCAAAAATATCAATGGGTCCATTGAGGGGTCTAGGTTATGGCCTATATAGTTAATATAAGGGGTTACACATTTTAGATTCAATGTTTGGAATGTTTGACATACATCACAATGAATTTGTTTTACAAAAAACATGAATTTTAGGGGAAATTAATAGACTACCTACCTGAGTATAGTATTAGACTCCTTATCAAGCATTAACCTTAGATTTGGGCTGGAATGAGAGAAAATGGAAAACTAGACAAACACCTTTAAAATAGGGTATATAGGTCACATGGATATAACATTGAACATGAAAAAATACCAATAAAGGAAGGTAATAGAGTGATAGACTTACTGAGAGGCTTCTGATGTGATGACCAATGCTTGAATCAGAGTTCAAACAAAGGAGATCACTTAATTTCTATAGGAGGGAAGAAGTAGATTTCTCATAGTGGAGGTATTGTGAGAATAAAAAAGAATAAAGGGTTAAAGGAAGGAGGGGAAAATTGTTATTTCCCACTTTTTTAAGGGGACCATGGGTTGGATTCATGGTTTTAAAAACTATGCACCAATCATGTTGTCTCTGTTGTCCAATCACTTACACCTCACAAGATTTTGGTGCATGGTTTGTCTAACCATGCACAAACCATGCATGGAGAATATTTAATTTATTTTAGATATTTTATAGCCATATAAACCCTGATTTACATTTTTGATAAATATGATCCTCCATTATAGGGACATACGGTTGAGGTGCATGGTTAGTGATAACCATGCACTAATCATTCACCTCAACCTATTCTTCAAAAAACTAGAACTCTTTTCCCCAAAAATACCAAATGATCCCAAAAATTTATTACCCTTTAGGAAATTCCATTAGAGTAATATATTAGGTTTAAAATTAAATTAAAATGATTCGTACCTCAACAAAAAACCAATATCTCACAACCTCCCATACTTAAAAAAACTCATACTAAAAAAAAATCCAAGAATAACTCTGGTTGTTGAGCATGTATACCAAACTCTCACTCCCTGGTCTCATCCTGTACATGAACATGCTACCATAACACTCGAACTAAAGGAACTGACCTACCATGAAGTGCCTTCATGACGTGATCAGTGATATGAACTATAAAACCCTCAAAATAATAATCAACCTCTAACTCAACTTCATCAAGATCAATGATATGAGACAGATCCGAATAATAATGAAAAAGTTATGAAATATGGAAAATGTCATACCTGTCTCATTACCTCTGAGGAAGAGTTCTCCAATAATCTACTAGTATATCTCTCTCCAAAATCTCAAAATGTACAATAAACCTAAGTGCCTTCTTACCTTTTCTCCAAATCCCTTGATGAACCAATCTAGGAAAAACATGAAAGAAAACCCAATCTACCAGCTTAAACTCTAGAGGTCGGTGATGATGATTGATAGAATATTTTTTCCTAGACCGAGCAGTATCCATATGCCTACTAATCAACTGTACCTACTTCGATGTCTCCTAAAGGAGATGATATCCCAATATTACTACCTATCTCACCTCTAACCAGCACATGAATGAATGGTAAGGCCTACTGTATAGTGACTCATACAAATCCATTTGAACAGATTCTTGTAATTTATTACTATAATAAAAGTTAGCTAGAGACATGTTATTTTCTCATGATCATCCAAAATCAACGACAAATGCACATATCATGTCCTCTAAATTTTTTATATTATTCTTGGAATGACTGTTGATCTATGTGTGATTTTCTATACTCAGAAGTACCTATGAACCCAGAGCCTTCTACAAACTCTACCAGAACCAAGAAGTAAACCAAGAATCCCTATCTGATACATTGGTATATAGAACCCCATGAAGGTGTATTATATATCAAACATAATATCTCCCAAGTTCATCCACTAATAAGGTCCCTTAGATAGGCAAGAAATGGGTGACATTTTTTAGCTTATCCACAATCACCCATACAATGTCATTTCCTCAAGGTGACTTGGGTAACCTCATCGTAAAATCCATTGTGACATAATCCCATTACTACTACAAAATGGGCAATGATTGTAAAATACTGGTTGGTCATCGGTGTTTCTCCTTCACTCGCTGATAGGTGAAACAACAAGTAACAAATCCTATAATATCCATTGTCATTCTAGGGCACCAATACTAGTAGTGTAAGTCATAGTTCACCTTAGTGAGTCTAGGATACACTACCCTTTTTAAACCATGATATTATTACATCAAATACTCTCTCATTTCTATAAGTACCCAAAAACACCCATGTGCATGCAAGATATCATCTTTATCAACAAGCCATCCACGCAGTGTGTCCTCACCAGAAACACCTTCCCTAAGGACTAAACTCTTAGGATATGAACGTTACCTCATATTTACTTGATCCTAAGGTGATGAGGCTATAGCTAAAGACAAAAGGATAGGATGAACATGAAACTCTTGAACATCGAGACACATATTATAAAGAAGATCCATCAACTTATATTCACTAATGGATTCCTATAAAACATCATTATAAGTTTTTTCTCTTAGAGCATCCTAAACCAAATTTTCATTATAAGACATATAAGAAAGATCAAAGTTGAAATAATAAAGGTATTCAACCTATATTCACCATTGTAGGTTCAATTCATGATGAGTGAATATGTATTTAGTCATTTTATGGTCCAAGTATACAATGAACCATTCCCCTAGTAGGTAATGTCCCCAACAATGCAAGGCATGAACGAATGATTCTAACTCAAGGTTGTGTGTCTACTAATTAAACTTGTGTGGCCTCAAATAATGAGACACATATACAAAGACTCATTCCCCTTACATTAGAACATCCCCCAACATAATTCTTGATGTGTCATAATTAACAATATTTCCTATACTAGGATTAGGAAAATTAGGATCGGTGCTAAGTTAAACCATATTTTCAACTCCTAAAAGGCCTACTCATAAGATTATTACCATGTGAACTTTACACCTTTCATAATCATGCTTGTAATAGGTTCTTCAAGGTATGAAATTTTTTGAATAAAATCTTGATAGTAATAAGATAGCCAAAAAAACTCCATATATGACTGATTTTCTTGGGTTAATCCCAGGAAAAAATTGCTCTCACCTTCTCCAGATCTATAGATACTTCTTATTTTGAGGTATTGTGAACCAGGAAGTGAAATATATCAATCTAGAACAACAAATTTGTGATATTAGTATATATATGGTGCTCTCTTAGTGTATTTAGTATGATTTATGGTGTTTGGAATGACTGTTTCAAGTCTAAAAATACACTAAGATATCTTCCATTAAAACAACCACAAAAGTATCCAGGTATGGGTGGAAAACCCAAATCATCAATACCATGAAAACAACTAGATCATTTGTTAGACTGAACAACATAACCGATTACTTGTATAAGACATTCCTACTTCATAATTCCTTACATGGTATATCTAAGGGCCTAAATCATACCTGATGGTAGCTCGATCTCAAATCAATCTTTGATAATACTCTGGATTCTTGGAGCTGATCAAAGAGATCATCTATATGAGGAAGTGAGTACTGTTTCTTCACTGCAATCTGATTCAACCACCGGTAATCTACATATAGTATAATGGTAAAATTTTAATTTTTGGAAGAAAGGACAAGTAAATCCCAAGGATAAGTACTTGTTCATATAAATCTTTGGCTTTTAGGTCCTCTAAATACCTATTGAGTTCCTAAATCTTGGTAGGATCCATCCTATATGGAGTAATAAATAATGGTTTTGCTTTTGGAACCGTTTCAGTGGTGAACTCCATTTATCTCTTAGGAGGTAGACCCAAAAATTAATCAGGGAAAAAATCTATGAATCGGTCCAACAATGGAGGAAAAGAGCACGTTTTAATCCCAGATCATCAAGAAAATGACTAGAAATTTTGTTCAACACTCCTCCCAATCCATGATGATCAGGTCTAGCTCAACATTCTTAGACATCATATTCCACCTTTTAAACATAATTACCTCTATCAAGTGATACAAAAACACACTATGATGAAATAAATAAATATAGTCTCCACAAGGCACTTACCAGTCCATTCAAAGAATTATATCAAAACATTTTATCTTAAGGATGAAAAGGTTCCACTAGAAATAGTAACCACCAATCTCGATGGGAAACTCCTTGTATTAAGGAATAATTTCTGACCATACCACCAACAGAGTATCAAGAGACATTACCCTACAAAGGTACCCAATATCAAGTCCTATACTCTCCATTAAAGCCATATATAAGAATGAGTGTGAAGTGATAGAATCAAATAAAGTAGATACTAAATTTGAGACTACTAATATTATACCTTGTACCATAGATGGAACACACTCTACTCCCTAGGTATAGGCTGCATTTTATGTAATTGACCTAATACACAACCCTAAGACACAACCTAAACTCCATGATTAGGTCCACTCAGATGGCACTACACATCATAAATATGGATTCCTTGTCTATGACCACTACCTCAACCTGGTCAGTTTGTGGCACTCCAGATCTTGGCTTAGAATAGTGGCACTGATCCCTCTCTAGAATTTATATTTGGTTCAGATCCACACCTACTAATAATTGGTGTAAAGGTTCTATAAAAATTCTAAAGATAGACTATTCCACTGTAGGCTCATCACCCTACAGAATCTCTATCATACTAAGGTTTCATGTGACCTTTCCTTCCACATTAATGGAAAATAACATAACTTCTAGTGAATATAATATGACTACCATTGACTTTATTTGAAAACATTAATCAATGCTTCCTGCCACTAGGAAAAGAACTACCTGGCTTAGAAGAAAAACCACCATGCCCTATACCTTAAGCTTCTCTTAGACTATGCTTAGAGATAAGGGCCCAATTCACTATATCAAATATGGTAGTCAATTAGAAGTCATTCACCTGAGATTGCATGACATACCTAATCCCACCCTCAAAACATCTCATCCTAGACAACTCACCACTAGAAAGAGTGGGCATGAATTGCTAAATCATAGTGAAATGAGTCGAGTAGTATATGATAGACATATCAATGAACTCTATATGGATAAATATATTCATAAATTCCCTCACTCAATTGGAGTTCAATGTCTTTGGAAAAATTATTCATATAAACCTGTCACGACCCATCCTCAGGGCCTGTGCCGTGACTAACCCAAGCCCAAATTCTATAGGCCAGGGGCTAGAGATGAGCACCAAAGGCATAAATCCCTAAGCTGGGAAGGCATTACCTTTATAAAAGTAAACAAAAAGAACAGAGTATGCAACTGAAGTAAGAAATAAGCAAAACCGAGTACAAAAGTAAGTGCTGAAAGGAAAGGGGCTAGAAATACAAGACCAATAGTAAAGTACAGTACAACTGAAAAGCAAGTACAACTGAAAAAGGGATAACATCTAAAAAGGGAAGCTCCTGGAACATCCATCGAGAATCCTACCTGAAGGGTAGGTACATATGTCCACCTCAGCACTCTACGTCTATAGGTCCGCTCTGTGTACTGTCTCGTCGTGTGGTCGACCTCTGGGTACCGTCCGATCTTTGCTCACTCTTGGCCTCCGTTAATGCTGTCCGTCGTCTGCAACCAACACAACGAAGTGCAGACATAACCTGTGTAGGGGTGAGTATAACGATACTCAGTAGGGACCCTGAGACCCCCGATGGACTCCCAGAATCCACAAAGGATAATCCATAGAAGAAAGATATAATCACGTAGTATCAGCCAACTCTACTTAGGTATATTCCCATATATATACCTAAGTCATCAATCATGGTTCGACTCCAACTCTCGCGCCCAAGAACAACCAAGTCCACATAGGAATGAATTCAATCACATCGATGATAATGATTGAAATTCATGACTCAGGTCATGCAGGTATACATCTTTTGTAAAGAGATAGAGATGATCAGATGTAGAAACTGATTCATCTAAGCTATTGAACCCATGGATGATTCCAGTACAGTTGTTGTCGCTGCCGAACCCATGGAGGATTCTAGTACAGTTGTCATCGCTGTCGAACCCACATAAGATTCTAGTACAGTTGTCATCGCTGCCGAACCCACAGAGGATTTCAATACAGTTGTCGTCACTACCGAACCCACGAAGGATTCCAGTACAGTTGTCGTCACTGCCGAACCCACGGATGATTCCAGTACAGTTGTCATCGCTGCCAAACCCACGGAGGATTCCATTACAGTTGTCGTTGCTGCCGAACCCACGGAGGATTCGAGTACAGTTGTCATCGCTGCCGAACCCACGGAGGATTCCAGTGCAGTTGTCGTTGCTGTCGCAACCAGCTCTAGGGTTCCCGCACACAGCACGCTCGATTCCGGGAGGGTCCGCTCCTTGAGACAAGGGGTCGATACATAAACTATCACAAAGTCTAGATTTTATGTATCTCAAAGTTCTGTCTCGTCAAAAGAAACCCAGTGCAACAGACAGTGCATCAATTGGACTCCCGGTCTGAGAGATATTGGCTTTTCTGTTCTAGGGGCCCGGTTGGAATTACACCCGTTCCAAAACCGGCCATTTTCCAAAGTCATCAAAAACTCACTTAGAGTATCTCAAAAGGAAAACCTCATTGAAAAGGTCCTAGTGTCGCAGATGATGCATCGATCAGACGCACAATCATGAAGTTATTCACATTTAAGTGAAATGGGCCCGGCCCATCAAGCCCGGTGGGCTGGCGGGTCGGCCCGTCCTGGATCTGCGGGTTCGACCTATCTAAGGGGTCGGACCAACCCGATGATGCACAGCCCGACCCCATGGGGCTTGACTTGGCCCGTGGCAGGTGGCCAGGCCCATGCAAGGGTGCGGCGCGACCCAGCGGGGTGCGACCCGGTGCAAGGTGGGGGGGGGGGTGGGAAACTTCTCGAACCGGCGACACCGCCCTCCTGTCCGGCCAACCGAAGCTGACCGGTCTTCCGGGTGCGAGTGGTCCGTGGTTGCAGGATGCGATCCCTCCGCCACGACGCCTATGAGATCCGCGACTCCTTCTGCCCGGCCGGCAGTCAAGCCGACTGGTTCTTCCGCCGGAGGGGCCCGCCCTGTGTGGGCCGTAGTTCTTCGTAGCACGACGCTGTGGGGCACCGCGGTTCCACCAGCCCAGCCAGATATGGCTGACCAGTTCTTCTTTGGCTGGGCAGCCTGCGGTTCTTTTGCATGCGGTCGACGCATGGCCGCCGCCTTCGCTCGCCGCTGCCTCCATTCTCTAGCACCTCCCTTTGCGAATTAAAAATCAAGAAACAATGGAGGGTCGTCGGGCCATGTTCGTTCAGCCCGTGCCCTCCATGTTAGGTGATATCAATTGGCCATAGACAATCATTCTAATTCAACAAGAATGAAGATATAATTTATTCAAATTAAATTATACAAACACCCTACCTTGAATTCAAGAGCGGAGCACATCAACGAGTCGTGGAAGACAAGAATCACAGAGGTCAGGCATCACGGAACGTTTCTATAGACGATGTTCCTTGCGAGCGGTGTCTTCTCCCTTGACGCGAAGAAGAACAAAGGATGAAGGCGTTCCTCACAATGTTGTTCCGGTCGACGAGAAGATAACGTTCCTCGTGTTCTTCATTGGTGAGGAAGGAATCTCTCCTCCAAATTCTCCAGAGTTTTTTCCACCCAAAATATTTGCCAAGGGCAAATATTTTAATAAAGCTTCCTCATTTTAATATTTTCCATGCAATTCAAATTGTTTCAAAAAAGATATGTGCCAATTAATTAATGAAGTCATTAATCTAATTGGGTTGGCAAACTTAATGAGAGGGAGGTGGAGAGACTCCACCTTAAGAAATGAGGGGGAGTTGTCAAATTAATAAGGGGGGTGTTAAATGGGGGTTTCAAGGGAGTTGAGGGGAGGTGATAAGTTTGGGGCTCGTGTGGGCCCCAACACACTTAGTTATATCCTCCCATGTGAAGTTAGGTGGGATGTGGGCCCCACCTCCAACTTCCCTTTGGAGGAAATAACTTCCAATTAAAATAAAGTTGTAACACAACAATTTTATTTAATTCTCAATGAATCCCCAAATTTTAACTACCACATACGACAAAACACAACTGCGGTAAAGGTCCCCTTAAGCAAATACCGGCGCTGTGAGTTCATCGGTGTCCTCAGTTTTCAATTCCGAGCACCAGTTTAAAAGATAGAAAAACCCACATGTACGTTTACTTAAAGTACCCAAACAAAACATCAGAAATTGATTCCGGGCACACCAGGCCTCAGAATATAGTGTCGTCAGAAACCACAGACTCGTAAAATTCTATAGTATTTAAGAAAAACATTTCCTCAAAATTTCAGAGTCTTTACATTACTCCCACCTCAGGGATTTACTTACTCGTAAGGCTACAACACACACTAGGGAAAAAATGGGGGTACTGAGCTCGCATCTGAGCCTCCCGCTCCCAAGTGCTCTTTTGGAGGTTCTCGTGCTACCAGCGAATGCGCACTAGAGGAATCGACCATCCACGTAGGACCCACTCCTGTCAATCCTTGATCTCCATAGGGACCTCCGTGAATGTCTCCCCATCATCGATTTCTATCTCCCCGTGGTCGATGATGTAGGACGGGTCGTGCACGTATCTCCTCAGCTGAGATACGTGGAAGACGTCGTGCACCCGATGTAACTGAGGTGGAAGGGCCAGGCGGTAATCCACCTCGCCTACTCTGCTGAGGACCTGGAAAGGTCTGATGAAACACAGAGATAACTTTCCACCCTAGCCAAATATCTGTAGACCTCATCTAGGTGAGACCCATAGGAAAACGTGGTCACCATCCTCAAACTCTAGTGGTCTCTGCATCCTATCAGCATAGGACTTCTGTCTTCTCTGTGCATTCTTTATCCACTCTTGGATGATCTGCACCTTCTCCGTCGTAGCCTGAACCATTTCTGGTCCTACAAGTGCTGACTCCGTAGGGCCAGTTCAACACAGAGGTGATCTGCATGGTCGGCCGTAAAATTCCTCGTATGGTGTCATCCCAATGGTGGAGTGGTAGCTGTTGTTGTAAGCAAACTCCACCAAGGGTAAATGATCCTCCCAGCTGCGACCCAAGTCAAGGACACATGCATGTATCATGTCCTCGAGAGTCTGAATGGTCCTCTCTATCTGGACATCCGTCTGAGGATGGAAGGCAGCGCTCAGACGTAGCTGTGTCCCAAAAGCCTCCTGTAAACCCTTCCATAGTCGGGATGTGAAATGAGCATCATGATCAGAAACAATAGATGATGGAACACCGTGAAGTCGTACGATCTCCTGAATGTAGAGGCACCCCAAGCTCTCTACTAAGCCCTACTTTCTGATCGGTAAGAAGTGGGATGACTTGGTGAGTCGGTCTACGATCGCCCAGATAGAGTCGTGTCCTCTGGATGTACGTGGAAGCCCCATCACGAAATCCATAGATATCCCATCCCACTTCCACTTTGGAAACTATAAGGGCTGTACCAAGCCTACTGGTACCTGGTGCTCTACCTTCACTTGCTGACAAGTGAGGCATTGTGAAACAAAACCTGCTACAACCTTCTTCATACTTGGACACCAGTGCTGTCGTCTGAGGTCCTAATACATATTTTCCACTCCTGGATGTACCGCTAGAGGGGAATTGTGGAACTCCCTCGTCGCCTCCTCCTGTAGTGCGACTGGTACCATGGTACGTCCCCTGAAGAGGATAACGTGCTCCCCTCCTTCAAAAAATCCATCAGGTGCCTTTCCCGAGGATATCTAAGAAGGTTGCATCTCACAGTCAACATCCCCACACTTTTCCTCCCTAACTTGTTGAAGAAGTGGAGGAGTGACTATGAGAGACTGAAGAAAAGATACTCCATCAATATCCACAAAGGATATCTACAACATGGAAAGATGCTCCGTCACCTCTCCTAGCAGCTGAATGCCTGATCTCCTACTGAGAGCATAAACTACATCTTTCCCCTTCCCAGGAGTGTAGACCATCTCAAAGTCATAGTCCTGGAGGAACTCGAGCCATCGCCGCTGTCTCAGGTTCTGGTCCTTCTGCGAGAAGATGTACCTGAGACTCTGGTGGTTAGAGTAAATCGTAAATCGTTCACTCAACGAACTATGGGTGTGACTATCTATTTATAAAGAACTCAACTACACCATTTTTTTCTCTTAAATCTTACAAGAGCTGCTAATATTTCTCCCTTTACAAAAAGATAAATCTAGTCTCATCCCCTGGATAAACCATGTTCTTTGACTAATACATTCAATCCTGACACAAATAGTACTATTTCATACCATGGATGACATCGTAAGGCCTCGACGCTACTACCAAGATATCCAACCATTACTCTCACCTCCAAGGGTCGAGTCACACTGTCGGCAACAGTTGTGGTCACTGGGTCTCCTCCAGTAGGAATCTTGAAAGTGAGGGTCAAGTCAACGGTTTTAACTAGAACCTCTCAGTATCAACCACATAAAAAGGAAAGGGAAACAAAAGTCACAAGAACAAGTGTCTTTTATTACTTCAGTAAAAAGTATAAAGACACAAATCATCCACAAACAATGACATCAACGAATCTAGAAGCATCATAAACACAGGCCTCCAAGTCTAGAGCTAGTCCCGCTCCTTTCCACTTGCTGCTCGACCAGCTCCTCAGCCATGCCCGCCTGCTCCTAGAGGACCTACATGGTCAAAACTCTGCCTCTTCCTGGAAGGTCCCTCTACTGCCTGATGCTCATCTGCAGGACGGGTCGGGCAGTCTCAAGCCAAGTGACCCTACTCACCGTATGCATAGCACTTCCTGCTCCTCATATGGCTGGCTCTAATTCGTGTGCCCCGCACAACCGTACCTGTATCCTGGGGTCACCCACCTGTTTTCCTAGTCCGCTTGGACTTCTATGTCGTATGTCTACTTACGACTGCAGAAGAATCTGCTATGGTCGGAAAGCCCTACAGATAGATCAGTAGATCTTGAGCCCGCACAAAGCATAGAGTCACTGGTACAAACTCTGCCTAGAAAAGACCCTTGAAGTCTCCCCAGCTGAGAGTCGCCTCATCATAAAATTGGAGCATCAGACTCCACCACCTCTCAAATGCTCCCTGAAAGAGACTAACAGCTAGGTACACCATCAAGTGGGCGGGTGTCCCAAATGTGTAGAAAACTCGTGCTACAACCTCCATCCAACACCCAACTGTATGAAAATCTGCCTCGCCTCAAAAATTCGGAGGCCTCTGTCACTATAACTCATGCAACACACTCATGAGGCATTCACTCTCTGCTGCTAGAGCTGGTGGTATCGGTGGTCCAGCGGGTAGAGGTGCCGCTGGTACCTACGCTATGATGGGGCCCTGCACCGAGGCCTCATCACTCGGTGAGCTACCATCTCGTACGTAACTCGGAACCCTAGCTGGCTACCTTCATGGGGACATCATGAAAAGAAACAGGTGTGCCATGATCAAATAGTATACCTGGTGAGCTGACATAAAGTAATCACAAAGAAATTTTTTGAAACACACATGCAATCAGTGTTTTCGGGCACCAAGTTGGAAATCAGAGATCAGGGTCTTGGTGTATGGATACGTCGACCACCGCACCAACACTGGACTCCATGGACTGATAACCACACTCAATAATCTTAACACTATTTCTTCACATAAAATAATAATCAGAGTCCTGAGTTCTACGGTAGAACCGAGTCCTCTGATACCAATTTGTCATGACCCGCCCTCGGGGCCCATGTTGTGACTACCCCAAGCCCGCCTTCCCTAGGCCAGGGGCTGGAGACTCGCACTAAAGGCGTAAATCCATAAGCTGGGAAGGAATTTCCTTTATAAAAGTAAACAAACACAATATATTACACAACTGAAGTAAGAACTAAGAAAAACTAAGTACAAAAGTAAGTGATGAAAGGAAAGGGGCCGGAAATACAAGCCCAACAGTAAAGTACAGTACAATTAAAAAACATGTACAACTAAGAAAGGGACAACAGATAAAAAGGGAATCTCCTAGAACATCCACCTAGAATCCTACTTGAAGAGTAGGTAAAAATTTCCACCTCAGCACTCCATGTATATAGGTCCTCTCCGTGTACCGTCTCGCCGTGTGGTCCACCTCTGGGTACTGTCTCGTTCTGGCTCGCTTTTAGCCTCTGTCAATGCTGTCCATCATCTGAAACCAACACAATGATGTGCGGCCATAGCCCATGCAGGGGTGAGTATAACAATACTCAGTAGGGACCCCAAGACCCCCTGAAGGTCTCCCAAAATCCATGAAGAATAATCCACAAAAGAAAGATACAATCACTTAGTATCAACCAACTCTACTTAGGTATATGCCCATACATATACCTAAGTCATCAATCACGATTCGACTCCAAATATCGAGCCCAAGCACAACCTAGTCCACAAAGGAAAGAAGTCAATCACATCGATGATAATGATTGAAAGTCAAGAATCAGCTCATGTAGGTATACATCTTTTGTAAAGAGATAGAGATGATCAGATATAGTCACTGATTCATCTAAGATATTGAACCCATAGAGGATTCCAGTACAGTTGTCATCACTGCCAAACCCATGGAGGATTCTAGTAGAGTTGCTGTCACTGTCGAACCCACGGAGGATTCTAGTACAGTTGTCTTCGCTGCCGAACCCACGGAGGATTCCAGTACAGTTGTCGTCGCTGCCGAACCCACGGAGGATTCCAGTACTATTATCGTCGCTGCCGAACCCATGGAGGATTGCAGTACATTTGTTGTCACTGTCGAACCGATGGAGGATTCCAATACAGTTGTCGTCACTACCGAACCCACGGAGGATTCGAGTACAGTTGTCGTCGCTGTCGAACCCATAGAGGATTCCAGTACAGTTGTCGTCGTTGTCACAGCCAGCTCTAGGCTTCCCGCACACAGAACGCTCGATTTCGGGAGGGTCCACTCCTCGAGCCAAGGGGTCGATACATCAACTATCACGAAGTCCAGAGTTGATGTATCCCGAAGTTCCGTCTCGTCAAAAAGAACACAATGCGATAGACAGTGCGTCAATTGGACGCCCGATCTGAGAGATATAGGCTTTTCTGTTCCAGGGTCCCAGTTGGAATTACGCCCCATCCAAACCCGACCATTTTCCAAAGTCATCCAAAACTCACTTAGAGTATCGAAAAATGACTGCCTCGTCGAAAGGGTCCCAATGTCGCAGATGGGCGCATCAATCAGATGCACGGTCGTGAAGTTATTCACATTTAAGTGAAACGGGCCGGACCCGTCAAGCCCGGTGGGCTGGCGGGTCGGCCCGTACTTTCTTGGTAGGTCTGACCTGTTTAAGGGGTCGGACCGACCTGATGATGCATGGCCCGACTTGGTAGGGCTTGCCCCGGCCTGCGGCAGGTGCGGGCTGCGGCTCGGCCAACAGGCCCAGACACTGCGGGGGGGGGGGGGGGGGGGGGACCCCGACTTCTCGAACCGGCGACACCGAGCGACGCCACCCTCCTGTCGGGCCGGCCGAAGCCAACCGGTCTTCCCGGTATGAGCGGCCCATGGTTGCGGGCCGCGATCCCTTCGCCGCAGAGCCAATGAGCACCGTGGATCATTCCGCCCGGCCGGCCGTCGAGCCAGCCCGTTCTTCCACCGGAGCGGACCACCCTGTGTAGGCCACGGTTCTCCCTAGCGCGGCGCCGTGGGGTGCCGCAGTTCCACCAGCCCAACTGGCTACGACCAGCCAGTTCTTCTTAGGCTATGCTGGCCGCAGTTGCGGGCCGCGATTCTTCCACACGCGGCCGGCGTGTGGCCGCCTCCTTCGCTCACCGCCGCCTCCGTTCACCACCGCCTCTGTTCACCACTGCCTCCCTTTATGAATTAAAAATCAAGAAACAACGGAGGGTCGTCGGGCCGTGTTCATTCAGCCCGTGATCTCCATGTTAGGTGGTATCAATTGGCCATAGAAAATCATTAACATTCAACAAGAACAAAGATATAATTTATTCAAATTAAATTATACAAACAACCTACCTCGAATTCAAGAGCGGAGCACATCAACGAGTCGCGGAAGACAAGCATCGCGAAGGTCTGGTGTCGCGGAACGTTGTCGTAGACGGCATTACTTGTGAGTGGTGTCTTCTCCCTTGAGGCGAAGAAGAAAAAAGGAAGAAATCTTTCCACACAATCTTGTTCCAGTTGATGAGAAGATAACGTTCCTCGTGTTCTTCGTTGGTGAGGAAGGAAGCTCTTCTCCAAATTCTCCAGAATTCCCCCGCCCAAAAATATTTTCCAAGGACAAATATTTTAATAAATATTCTTCATTTTAATATTTTCCATGCAATTCAAATTGTTTCAAAAAAGAGATATTCCAATTAATTAATGAAGTCATTAATCTAATTGGGTTGGAAAACTTAATGAGAGGGAGGTGGAGAGACTCCACCTTAATAAATGAGGGGGAGTTGTCAAATTAATAAGGGGGGGTGTTAAATGGGTGTTTCGAGGGAGTTGAGGGGAGGTGATAAGTTAGGGGATCATGTGGGCCCCACCACCCTTAGTTATATCCTCCCATGGGAAGTTAGGTGGGGTGTGGGCCCCACCTCCAACCTCCCTTTGGAGGAAATAACTTCCACTTAAAATAAAATTGCAACACAACAATTTTATTTAATTCTCAATGAATCCACAAATTTTAACTACCACATACGACAAACACAACTGCTGTAAAGGTCCCCTTAAGAGAATACCAGTGTTGCAAGTTAATCGGTGTCCTCAGTTTTCAATTCTGAGCACCGGTTCAAAATATAGAAAAACCTGCATGTATGTTTACTAAACGTACCCAAACAAAACATTAGAAATTGATTCTGGGCACACCGGGCCTCAGAATCAAGTTCTATCAGTAACTACAGACTCTTAAATAATATTTCCATAATTATTAATAGGAACTAACAAGATTTTAGGATACTTTAAAAATCCCTAAATAATAGTAGCTTTGACCATGATAAATATTTTCAAATATTGAATTTGAAATCCCATGAAAATATCTCACGAACATTCTCATTAAATCTCATTAAAAATACAATGAATCTCAACTTTAATCATGGAATTGAACAATAAACAATGATATTTTTGAACTAAATAATAAAAAATAATCACATAAATTTATTCCCCTTTTTTTCAAAATTAAAAATTCTTAAACTTATATTTTATTTATTTATCATATGAATTTGAAAGTCATACGATTAGTGAAGTTATACGCTCACCCTAGAAGTTACATCCTATGACTTTAGAAGCCATACACTTACTCATTAATTTTGATTTCGAGTGAATTCATATTCCATAGTCTTACAACCCCCCCCCCCCCCCCCCGAAAAAATCATATGATATTGTCAATGTAATACAATTTTTTCTAAAGTCTAATGATGCTCAAATTATTATGTGCAGTTCAAAGTCACACATACTGGATTGAAAGTCATACGATCTACAAACAACCTAAAAATACACACTTTTTCAAATGACTTAGAATCATCCAAAAACACTTCAATCCAATTTGATACCCATCAAAAAAACTTCTCAAGAAACCCAACATATTTATTATATATGGTTCAAAAAAATTCAGCTTCATTAACAAATCTAAGGGCTCTTCACATTAAAAATCTATTTATGTACAATTAATATTTTATCATATAAGATAAATAAAATGGGATAAAATAAAAAAATTCTATGTTTAATATTTCATGTAATCTATTGAATCAATATCCTTAATGTATCAACCCTTTACTTCATCATTATAATTAAAATTAAAGCTCAATTTATCAACTCTTATTTAATTTTTAATTCCTATACACATTTAAAACATTTCATAGTATTCATTTGATATAATATAATATTTAAAATATAATAATTAAATTATATAACATTAACACTTTATGTGGAATCTCCATTATGCTTCTTTTAAACCTTAAGGTATTGTGGGAAATCCCTCCACCCACGAAAAGGTTCTTCATAATAGAAACACTTCCAAACTTTTATAAAACCTTATTTAGTTTTTAATTAACTAGGATAACTATTTAACCCTTTAATTATAACACACCAAATATAGTAACCTAGAGCCTATGATTAATTTATTACATTGGTACAAGATATATGGGATCACAAAATCATAGATTGATATATTTATAAGACTTGGAAAACTAGATACATATATGATTTTCTTATTACATTGTAAATATAAAAACTTTGTATAAGAAATATTATTTAATAATTAAAATCTCTATTAATATCCTTATTCATATCTTGAGGAAAAGAAAAAATTATAGGGTGAGATCAGACTCTTAGTAAGGGTTATATATAATAAAATCTATCATGAGTAATTAAGGCACAATAAATAGGAAAAAGTAGATAATCAAAACATATTCAATTCAATCAAAAACATTATTTTAATGGAAATCCATGGATAATATCAACATTGAAATTACATGGATAATGGAAACTAGATTCTTAATAAAGTAAATTCAAAATTCTAGATATTCATGATCAACTCATCTCCATAAAGATATCATGAATATTACCATCAAGGTCTCTCAACCAAGACATCATTCTTAACAAATTGGTAGGTGGAAAACATATACCCATCTAATATGGAATGAATGATATTTTGTATCATGAGGCTAGTTGATGCATCAAGAAGATATCTATAACTTACCCCAATTAATTGAACTTCCTATGAATTCCTAATATATTGATTTATCAATACAATTTACATTCAAAGTTCCTAATAAATAACCAATTATCCAAATTTAATCAAGAATAAAAAACATCAATATTTCCCCACTAAATAAGATAACATTCGTAATAAAATTCATTAAACTAATACCATATATAGAAGTGATATAAAGTTGATACATCATCAAAGTAATAGAATTATTACATAATTTCATCAATGATATTGAAAATATGGACATTAAAGAGAAAATTAATTTCCAATGAATAATGTAGAGTAATAGATTATATGATTATAAGAAAGTGAATTATCTCAAAACAAGTATAATACATTATCAGTAAAGGATGATAGGAGACAATTGATTCATAAAAAATTAAGGTTTTTAAGTAAAAATAAGCCTTTATAAAATATAATATATTTAATACATTAAAAACACATTTCCTATAACTTTATGAAATAATGGAGTTATAAATCACTTTTCAATTTTTTTCATTTCTTTAATAAAATATTAACATTTTCTTTTGATACCATTTTAAATAAAAATTATAAAAATATTTAGAACAAAATTTTCTTTAAATGTTACCATGGAAATTGGTAAATTAATCATCAAAGAAATGTATAGTCATGACAGCGGGAAAATCCATTCTTATGGTGTACATTAAAACAAAGATTATGTTTACACCTTTGGTAAAAAGTACCTCATTCAAAAAACGATAAGAATGTTACTTTTAAATTATTTTATAGAACATAAAAATGGATAAAAATTACTTTAATAAATATTTGTAGAATATTAAAAACATTTTTAAAAACATTTTAAAGAAAACATGGGAATTGAAGAAAAATAGTTGGAAGAAAAAATTCAAAACACATTTATTAAATAAAATCCCCTTACATGGAACTCACTTGTTGATTCTTAATCCAATAAGATAATAAATGGAAAATAAACATCTAAAACCAAACATAACTACAAGAGAATAAAAATATAGGGTTTAATAGATTAGGACCATGTAATTATACCAAAGGAAATCTAAGCATAAACAATATCAGAATAAAATGAGATTGTAACATAAATAAATTACCTTGAGACTCTTCTTAGTCGTACATGTTTGGTCCTCCAGTATAATGAATTTAGATTTATTAAATAAATTTTTAAGAACATTTTCCATCTATATTATATTATTTAAGGTCCTTTTATAATCATTTTTAATACATTCATTGAATAGTTTTTTCTCTTTATCATTTTCAGTCAATTTATCCAAAATTAATTCGGTGTATTTTACATGGCTAACAACATCATAAGATGGTTACATAATATATAGATTGTTAATAATGCCATGATTAAATTTTTTTATTCATTTTATAAAATTTTAAAATAATCCATTCATGGTGTTAATAGAATAACAAATCACATCTCTTCGTAGAAGTGGTAGTCCACATATATACATGACTGACGTTATCATTTTCCAACAGATGAATGGGTAATAAGTAGATGATATATTATATTTACAGAATAAAAATTATTTTAGAAATATTATATATATTTAATTATTTCCTTTTTTATAATCATCCTAATAAAATAGTGATGAAAAACAAATTTCACTACTATGTAGATACAACAAGCTGTATGTATACAAGAGTGATGTTTTAATTTTCCATTGGATATAAAGAAGGTGGAAAATGATTGAAACATAGTAATAATAAAATTTCAGTATATTAGTGGTAATATATTATTTATTTTAGTATATATACAATATATTTAAGGGAATTACAAAAAGAAATAAACTTTGAAGGATCAGGTTAAGATAATTACCTTATCTTTGAAAGTCATCCTTTGGATTACACATTAAACCTTATTAGGATGATATTAAAGTAAGAAAAAGATCTAAAAAATTAATTTAAGGAAGTTAATAAGGTTTTTGGGTAGGTATTTTCCAAGTCAAATGACTCAATGTTTGTGAATAATGGAGGAGAAGAGGTCCCCTTTTATAAGTGAGGGGAGACACACACATGGAATTACTTAAAATATTGTAATAATATAAAGTAATTTTATTATTAATGATGGTATAAAGTTTCATATAATTGAATATAATGAGATTAATATAAAAATGAAATCAATAAATTTGTTTTAATAATTTTTTTGTGTTATCTTGATTCCGTATCCATTTTTTTACCCTTTTATTCCATTTTAGTCTTAACCGAGGTGATAATATTTATGATGGTCTCTGTTCATTATGATAAAAATATTAAGTTTAAATTATTAAATAATATTAATTATTCTGATTACAAATATTTAATCCATGTTACATTATTTAAATTATTGAAGTTTTAAATTTTACTTTTAATATAAGTTCATAAAATGAAAAGAAAACCATTTTTAGAAAACGTGCTTGTTTTAGGAATCAAAACAATTTTACTTAAACATTATGTATAATATTGATTATAATGGGATTAATACAATTATATTACAAAAAATGATACTTATTGAACTGAAAATTACTTTGTAAATACTTGATTAAAAGAAAATAACTAACACATTTTTTATTTAAACAAAAACATTACTTAGAATTATAAAATGTTAAGAAGGTATTTATAAGTTCAATATTATATATTTATATGAAATATATAAATTTTTTATATATATTCGTTCTATAAAAAAGTATTCAGAAACTTTCAAGTCATTATTATATCATTATAGTGTCATAAAAGTAATAGTTTTCTAAAATCAGTATTTTTCACTATTTACCTAAAAATCAACTATATATAGAAAATATCAAAAATTAATCCTAATATGATTTTAACATGATGAATTAAAAAATATAATTAATTTATTCAAATTAAATTTATTAAATTTATGAATTTAGGTTTTATTCACAATCATGAATAAAGCTTTGTGCATTACCCTATAGATTCTTTAAAAAGAAAAGATTACTTACTATACTTGAATATCAGGTATTACATTCTCTCATAATTTAAAAATTTCATTATCAAAATTTATATAATGTAAACTTATGAATATATTTTGGTAGTTCTTTATTATATCTTTAGGTTCCCACACCAACATTTAAATTTCATGATTTCACTTAAGTACCTTCCCCAATCGAGTCGTCCGATTACACAATGCTTGTTTTCTAGTGTCAATAATTTGGGTAAAATATTCATAGTAAGATAAATCAGGTTAAAATTATATTTTCTTAGAGGTGGTCACATGAATTGGGTCTGACATGTACTTCTTTAATAAAGATATAGGGAACACATCAAGAACTTTAGAGAGGCTATGTGGCATTGCTAAATGGAAATCCAAAACTCCAATTATTTTCTTAATTTTAAAAGTAACAATATACTTAGTAATTATTTTACATTTATATACAAAATTTATAACAACCTTACATAAAGAAACCTTAAATAAAAAATAATCTCCCACTTTAAATTATAAATCCTTATTTCGGTTATCCGTATAACACTTTTTATGCTTTGAGTTTCCTTGGCATATATATAAATATTTCCTAGTTTCATAGTTGTATCCCCAATAATTTAAAGGCCTAAAATATTCTTTCCACCATATTTATCCCAAAAAGTTGGGGTATTCCATATTTTCTCATACTATTCTTCATATAGTGCCATTTGAATGCTTGAATGAGAGCTTTTATTATATGGAAATTATACCAAAGGTAAAAAATTATAAAAAAATACCTTGAAAGTCAAGTAAGAAAGACCTAAACATATTATATAATATCTAAATATTCCTTTTATACTATCCATCTATTTGAGGATGATAATTTGTGCTCAAATGTATCTTTGTATCGAGAGCCTTCTAAATAAGTTTCCAAAATTTTGATGTAAACTGTGATTCACAGTCATATAAAATGAAAATAGGTGCACCATGAATTCCCACAAATTCACTAATATTGAGTCACATGAGGAAATAAAGAGGAAGATATTTCATTATAAAAAGGAAATGTGTGGTCTTAGTTAGAAAATCAATAATAACCCATATAACATCATTATTTCTTGGAGTCTTTGAAAATACAATGAAAAAGTTCATGGTAATATCATCTTATTTCCACATAGAAATAGGTAGAGGTTTCATGAATCCTTTATTATGCTATCTCTTAGAATTTACCTACTAAAAAACCAAATGTCTTTATATATAGTATGCAATTTCCCATTTTATATTATCTCACAAAAAACATTCCTTTACATATCGATACATTTTGGTGTTATAATGGTGTATAGATAAATTTTATCTATAATATTTATCTAATAATTCTATTTTTATATTTCTCATGGATGAAACACATAACCTCTTTCTAAATTTCATTATATCATCTTCATAAATTAATTCTACCTACTTACCAACATTAATGTCTTTGATTTTGATTTTAAAAGTTTTACCATCAAGTTGAGAACTTTTTATTTTCATCAGTAAGGATAGTTTAGTAATAATTTGAAATAAATCTTATATTTACCCTTCCTTAATTATTCTCATATCTAAATTTACTAAATCCATTTATATAATATCCTTTTAAATCATATTTTTAGTCAAAACTCCATGATCTTTGATACTCAATGCATCATTCACCATATTTTCCTTTCCAAGATGGCAGTGTATTGAGAAATAATAATCCTTGAGTAATTATAGACATCTAAATTACTTATTTTTAAGATATTTATGTGAGAATGTTTATTTAAAACATTATATATATATATATATATATCATATATTTTACCATAAAGGCAATGAATTTATATCATCAATGAAAAGATTATTGATGCCAACTGTAGATCATTGTTTGAATAAATTTTTTCCTAAATATATAACTACCTTAATTTATAGGAAACAATATCTCATTCTAAATAAGGACACATCTAAATACCTTATTTGATTCATCACTATACATAAAAAATCCATCATTTACTAATGATAAAGTTAATAATAGTTTATTGAGAAATATCCTCTTTAATTATTTAAAAATTTCATTACATTCATCTAACCAGATGAGATAAATCCCTTTATGTGTCAAATTGGTAAATAGGTTAGCTAGTTGAGAATTTAAAAAAAAATCATTGATAGAAATTAGCTAATATAAGGAAACTATGTGTCACATTTATATTCATTACCATTAGCCATTCCATCACCACCTTTGTCTTTGAAGGATCAAATATTGTTCAATCCTTAGAGACAATAATGAGAATAAATGAAACTTACTGAAGCTATAATTTACATTTTATAAATTTTATATATAAGTGATTTTTTTAAAAGTATAATGATTCCTAAATTAATATTATAATCATCATATCTTTTAGATTATATCAAGATATCATCAATAAATACAATCATAAAATTATTTAGATAACCCTTGAATACTCTATTCATTAAAACCCTAAAAATAGAGGGCATATTAGTCAATCCAAATAGAGTTACTATAAATTCATAATATTTTTAACTTATTTGAAATACCATATTTGGAATATCCTCTTTATTTACTCATAATTGATAATATCTAGAATAAATAAAAATATTTTAAAAATATTGATCTCCTTGTAGTTGATCTAATAAGTCATCAATGTGGGGAATAAGATACTTTTTATTTATAGTAATGATATTTATTTCATTATAATCGATGAAAAACCTCATATACCCATATTTATGCATATAAAAAAACACAGGCTCCCCATGGAGAAACACTAGGGAATATCTACAATCGGGCCCCACCCATAACTTGCATCTACAATTCATTACTATTATATTTCAAAAACAATATAATTCATTATGAAAATTACTTATAGATCAACAATTATTCAAATTGAATCAAGAATATATTACATAAATATTTTCCTAGTAATTGAGATAAATTTATTAATAAAATTCCTTAAACCAATACAATATAAAGGAATAGTATATGATTGAGACATTATCAAATTAAAATAAATGATAATTAATTTTATCTATAATATTGAATATAAGGCCACAAAGGAGAAATATAATTTCTAATGAATAATAACGAGTGGTAGGGTACATGATCACAAGAAATTGAATGATATTAAACAAAAGTGTAATCTATTATCAATAAAAGATGATATAAAAACATTGATTTATCAAAGATAAAGGTTTTTAGTTAATCAAAGCCTTTAAAAAATAATTTAGAATTAATAAATTACAAATAAATTCCTTTTAACTTTATTTCAGAAAAAAGTTATAAATCAATTCTCAAAATTATTTTTCATTCCATTTAGAAAATAATAAAATTTTTCATTGATATAATTTTAAATAAAAATTCTTAAAATATAGAGAAAAATATTTTCATTTAAAATAATTTTGTAAACTTGAAAATAAATCTTGAAATCAAAGATTATTCATGACGATAGGAAAATCTGTTCATGCACTGTACATTAAAACAAATTTCATTCCCACATTTAGTAAAAAACACCTCATTCAGAAAAAGAAAAAATGATTCATTTTAAACCATTTTATAAAAATTCAATAATGGATAAAAATTACGTTACCAAATCATTATATAATAGTAAAAAAAATCTTGAAAACATTTAAAATAAAATATGGACATGAAAGAAAAAGTTTTGGAAAGAAAATTTCAATTTTTTAAAAGAAATAATCTTACATGTAAGTTACTTATTTATTATTGATCAAAGAAGATAATAAATGAAAAAAAATTTAAACACATAAATTAAATAGAGAAAAATAAAAATATGGAGTTTATGAGATTATGATCATATAATTTTCCCATATTTAATTTGAACATAAACAACCTCAATATAAAATGAGATTGTAACAGAAATATGTTACCTTTGGTCTCTTCTTAGTCATGCATGTTTGGACCTCCTTTATAATTAATTTAAGTTTATAAAAAAATTTATTAAGAACATTTTTCATCTATATTCCATTATTAATGGTTCTTTTCTAATCATTTGAAATCCATTCATTAAAGAGTTATTTCTCTTTAAGGTTGTTTAGTAAATTTGCCCAAAATTACTTCAGTATATTGTCTATGGTTAAAGGAATAATAAAATGGTTATATCATATAATTTTTTTAATAATGTCCTGATTATAATTTTAATTTATTATATAAAAGTTTATAATCTTCCATGCATATTGGTAATAAAATAATGAATCATATTGCTTCATGGACATTGCAGTCCACACATATGCATGAGTGACACTAATATTTTAAAATGGATATAAGTTTATAAAATTAGATGATATATTATATTTTAATAATATTAATTATTCCATAAACATCATATATATATTTCATTAATTCTATATTTATTACATACCAAGTAAAATGGTGATGAAAAATAAATTACACTGCTATGTGGTGGGCGACAAGTCATATGTACGTTCAAGTAATGTTTTCTTTTTCAATTGGATATAAATGTGGTGGAAAATTATTGTAAAATAATCATAATAACATATAATTTTATTGGTTATATTTTATTAATTATTTTAGTATAGATACAATATATTTATAAGTAGTATAATAAGAAAACAACATTGAAAGAGTTGGGAAAGATGATTACCTCTTCTTTAAACAACCTCCTTTAGATGACATGTTTTGACTTATTAGGATATTATTAGGGTAAGAAAATTAGATCAATGATGAAGTTAAGGAATATATAATGGTTTTTGGGTAGGTATTAGATGATAAATAGGGATAAAATATGTGAATAATAGAGGATAAAAGGTTTTCTTTTACAAGTATAGGGAGGGACACAAATGGAATTACTTAAAAGATTTTAACAATATAAAGCCATATTGTTATGAAAGTGGCTAAAAAATGTAATAAATTATAATATTATATGGTTATGTTCAAAATAAAATCAACCAATAAGGTTTAATCAAGTTTTTTTGTTATCCTATAGCTTATCCTGTTATTTTTAACCATTTAACCCATTTAGCCTTAATCGAGTTGATAAATATTTACTATGGTTAATATTTATTATGAAAAAAATTAAGTTGAAATTATTAACTAATATTATTTATTCTAACTCAAAATATTTTATCCATGTCATATGATCAAACTAATAGATGTGTTAGAAATTACTTTTAATATAATTTCAAAAAATGAAATGCAAACAGTTTTTAGAAAAGTGCTTGTTTTATTCATAAAAACGATTTTACAAAAAAATAAAATAAAATATTGATTAAAATGGTAATAATTGGATTATTTTAAATAAAATGAGACTTATGTTTCTTTAAAACCAATCCAAAACTGAATGTTACCTTGTAAATACTTAATTAAAATAAAAGAACTGAAAATACTTTTTATTTGAATAAAAACATTACTTGAAATTTTTTATTTACAATTCATGAAAGGATAGAAAACAAAACTAGGGACTCCACCCCATGAACACTACCCAAAACTCAAAACCCCCTACCACCACAACTGCCTGCATGGGGCTGAAGAAAAACATTACTTAGATTTCCAAAATTTTAACCATATATTTATAAGTTCAAAATTTTATTTTTATATGAATTACATTACATATTTAATATATATTTGATCTATAAATTTTTTATATACTTTCAAGTTATTATTATATCATTATAATTTCATAAAAGTGACAGTTTTGTAAAATCAATATATTTTTCACTATTGACATAAAAATTAACTATTTCAGAAAAATCGAAAAAATTCACCCTAAGATAATTTTTACATGATGAATTCAAAAATTAAATTCATATATTGAAATTAAAATTTTAAAATCATGTAATTTAAGTTTTAATAACATTATTAAATAAATATATGTGTATTATACTATTGTTTCTTTATAAAGATAAGCTTACTTTCTATAATTGAATCTGAGATGTTATAAAAATGATCTTATTTTGGAATGATGTTTTACCTTTATTTACTATCATAAAAAAATAGAGCTTGGACCTCCCATTTCTTACTCATTTATCCTCAACATATTGAGGTGATCAATTAAACTTTTATTGAACCCATTTATATTGTTATCCAAAATAAATTGGCATAAAATTTGGAAAATGATTAAAGAATGAAGTCTATAACCAAATAAATCCACGAAAGAGACCCCAAGATCTACAATTAATTTATATAACTAGTCATATTGAGTACAAGAGTGGATAATGAAGTTACTTCGACAATTTTTCATCTAAATGATGCATTTGAATCCTTATACCTCCCATGTATATATTGTTCTGTATAGATCATTTTAAGGTTATTGATCATTTTTAATTCATACATATCCTTATGTTGTTTTGGAATCATAGGCTACATGGATGAAATAATTATAATAGATAAATCAAGTGAATCTTTCTTATACTTCTTGTAAGTATCTAGATTTTTTTGTTGAAAAACGTCACTAGTTTAATTTTTAAGAAGGGGTTAATTTAACAGATAGAATTTTATTTATTTTTAAAAGACTACTCTAAATATCATATACTAGTCTAGTAAGTTCCTAAAATTATAATTTTTCTTTTCAATAATTGATCTCAAATTCAAGTATGAGGATGATAATTCTATTTTATCTAAAAAATTCTTTTATCATATGTGTATCATGTTTTATATTCATTTAATAATATGTTTTACTAAATATGATTCCACTAAAATGATAACCACTCTTAATTATATATCATATAAACTAGAGAGAAAAGATCCATATTTCATTGAATATTTGAGTTTTCTTTGGTGTTACTTTCATATCTTAAATATTTAGTTAAACAATCACGTTAATCATATCATATATTATTATTAGGTATTTGAGTAGAAATTTTTTTCCCCAATCCATAATATTGATTACCTCAACTCTATTCCCTTGGTATCCTAAATTTTTGGGCTTCATAGCTAAGTATTACCCAAATATTATACAAGATATTTTCACTTAATCATATTAGAGTCAACTATAACCTGCTCGGATTACAAGAGATAATCCATGAGAACCCTATTTTTATAGAACCCACTCATTTATATAATCAAGTTTCTAAAAAGTTTTTTATTTATAAGAAATATAACAATTCATTTTTTAAAGGAGTTTTTAAAATTTAACCGTCTTATCTCATATATTCCTTTCATGTATGCATGATTTTAAAAATTTAGTTTTTTATATTATATGACTTCAAAAAATTAATACATTTAAAATATATTAATATATAACAACTTATAGAATTCATTGTTTGTGTTACTTAACCAAAAATAAAATAAACTTATATTCTTTCATATAGAAAGAAATCCCATGTATAAGTTATATGGAACCCTTTTATATAAAGGTTTAGAATCATATGAAATCAAAATCCCCACAAGAGAAAGTGTAGTGTGGTAAGTAACCATACCACACTTTTCTTGACATAGCCTAGGTCACTAGGATATTTAGATATCTAAAAAAATTTTCCTCTATAAATATATAAATACTCAAGAGAGGTCCCAATTACAATATAATTATAACACCTAATATTTATAAATCATAACCAGCCTTTACTTTGGATGAACCTAACTAAATCTTATAGCATACCTAGAATTTAACAACTTATATACATGGAATGGAATTTATAATATGTAGTTTAAAACTTTAAACAAATGAATAAATTCATTCATAATATAAAATTTTTATATTGATGAATAATAAATATGGAAATAAAATAAATAAATGAAAAATTAAAAAATTTTAACATGAGGTTAATATTTATAACTTTTTCAAAAATAAACAATTCGAAACATTTTAAAATTATGAAAAGGTTTATGTACATTCAAAAAATAAATAAACATGGATTTTTTTTATTTATTATAATTAAAACACTTTCATATTATCAATTAAAATGGAATTTAATACAAAATACTTTATATTTTAAATATATTATACATATAAATTTGTTACAATCATATACAAATTTCATATTTTAAGTATACATTTTATTTAAACTAAATATAAAATATTTCAATTTTTTATTCTCTTTATAAAATCCACTAAAATAACTTTTAAAAAGGTTTAAATAATTTTCCAAATAGTTCTTTTTATATTAAAATTTTATATTCTTGTTTATGAACATTTAAAAAAACAATATAAATGATTTTATATTTATTATTATTTTTAAATTTATAAAAATTTTATAAATAAAAAATTCAAATCCAAGGCTTTAAGCATTGATAACTTCTAAAAAAACATTTTTGGTATGGTTAAAAGCCCCTATTTAGATTTTTTATAAGACAAGAGGGTTCATATAGGTAATGGATTTTGGGAACTATATGAAACAATTTCTAAAAAAATATTTAACCATATTAGTTTTTGATATGGACCATGATATGGTTTTTCCAATGAGGCAACATTTTTCAAGGGAACCATATTGTTTTTCTTTAACAGAATCAATTTTGAGAAGGATCCCCAAAAGTCATACCTAAAAAACCATGATATGGTTTTATTCAACTATTTCGTGGTTTTCTTATGTAAATAAATTTCCCATATAAACCAAAACCATTTTTTATAAATCCAAGATGTAAAAATAATGTTTCATGGTTATTTTTTTTGAAATAATTTCCATCTCATTTTTTATTATACCATAATTTATATTTATAAAACACAACCATTATTCTTATAATTATGTAAGTTTTTTGAAAAAATTCAATAAACATACATTTTTCTTTTCATAAAACATGTTTTGGTTTTATAAAAACATGTTTTGATCCATTATTTATCTATATAATACATTAATCCAAATGATATTAAATATGATTGTACACCACTTGAAGGTTTTGGTGGGGAAAACCCACGTCCAAATGTTGTAAAAAACACTAAAACCTATTTTTCACAATATCCATCCATTCATTTAATTAAACAAATATATATAATGATCATAACTTTTCTTTGTTAAATTGGGATCCTTATTCATCTTCACCATGGTTGATGAAGATCACTATGAAAATGTAAAAGGACTCATTCACCTTAATGTATCCATGGGTTTATATGAATGTGACAATAATTTTAAGAATTTTTTTAATATAATTTTGTTAGAACCTTTGGTTAAAGGTATGGATAAAAGTGAGCTTCAACTTCAAATTAGTTTCATAGATCATGTAAAAACCTATAAATTTATATATAAAAATTTACCTTCTGAATAAATATGTGTATCATATTAGGAAATATAGATAATAAAAACTTATAGCTCCTCATATTTAATTCAGAACATAATACGTTTATATTATCAGATTTTAGATAATAATATAACTTATGGTATAATATATATATTACGATTTAAGATTATTTTTCAATTTTTTTTATTAAATTTTAAGAAATTATATCTAAAAATAATTTTTATCAATCATATAAATTAATTTTATTTTATGGTTCATCATGTAAAAATGAGCTTAGGTTTAATTTTTAGGATTTTTTCTAAAATAATTTTTTTAAAAGTAAATAAGGAAAACACTATTTTTAGAAAAACTGTAATTTTTATGACATTTCCATAAGATAATATTGACATAAAAATTCATAAAACATTGAATATATTATTAAGGAATAAAAATTATTTATTTTATAATATTTGTATAAACTTAGAGAAAATATGATTAAAATTTTGGAACTTAAATAATAATTAGTTTTAATAAGAAAACTATTTTATCCTCTTCATTTAATTAAATATTAATTTTGGTAAAATTCAGTTATGGATTTTCCCTAAATGCCACAATTTTTTTATTTATTTATAATATACCAATCTATATCTTGAAACTTAAAAAAATTTATAATATTATCTCACACATAAATTTAATTATTAAAATTAACTAAAAAAATCCATTTTTACATATTATGTGTGCTAATACTAAAATTAAAATCTATAAACCCTAAATATTTTATTTTATAAAATTATTTTCATATTTAAAATATGAATGTTAAAATAATAAAATAATTTAAATTTAAATTTTGGTTATTAAAATTAGTTACCTAGGGTAAAAATTGAGTTACGACGGTAAGGGGAAATTAGGGTAAAAATGTATTTAACCTAATGAAAAATGTCGTGACATGTTAAAAACATGCATGATAATTGGTGGTGGAAGGATTATCAACCTAATCGCTTACCCACTACATTATTAAAAATTCTAGGATCCTTTATACTTAAAATATGTAATGAAATTATTGAAAAGTAGTGTTATTTTACAAAAATTCCATTCTCTTTACATATAAAAGGAGCTCACCTCCTCTCCACTTATCCACCCATTCCAAAGTTATGAACCAAGAAAAAATCTACCATATTCACTCCTAAACCCACTCACCTATAAGGCCCCAGCCTTAAACCTTACTTAATCTTGAGTTATTACAAGATTACACATTGAGGATCTTTTCAGGTTTAGAGTTTTAGAGAATTAGATCATGAAACTTGCATTACATTCCACATTTAAACAAAGTGGTTACATAAAAGACAGTATTCATTATTCCCATCAACGGAAACATATTTAAAATATAACACAGATTCTTTCTTGACACATCCTTGACACTATCATCAAATCATGTACCTTTCCCTTGACCTGTGAAAAACATTTCAAAAACTTCGGATGAGCATAAAAAGCTCAGTAAGAGTTATAAAAATATGGAAAGGAAACATGAGTTCATATATACATTAGAATGAAATCACACTTTACCCATAAAACATAGGCATATCCAATCATTAATAAATCATAGAAAACATAAGACATAAAGGTAACTTGAGGCATTCATAACATTCTTACGTAGGGAGTAACCCTCTTGGTTACGGTTGGAATACCCATCACAGTATATTCCCTAAATCTCTTCGGAGAAACCTTAACGTTTCACTCCTTCGCGTTACCCAATGCATTGGAGAGCTATATCGGGCTCACCCGCCCTTAGTTTATCACGAAACCACCCGTTTTCATAACAATTCCCAAGAACCATAACATAAACGTATCACATAAAACATGCATAAAGGAAACATAACATTTCCACATTTCAATCACAATATAACATTTTAGTATATTGAAATAATGAATCCATTCAAAAAGAAACCATTTCCAAAACCATTTAAAACATTTAATAAAGAGATTTTGGAATCAAAGTGTCCCATACCACCTTGAAGCTTAAAATTTTAAACCATTAATATCCATATAAATAAATCCTTAAAACCATTTTGAAAACATGGATATTAATAAGAACAAATAATTAAAACATTTAAAACGATATTTTGGTTAAAGGGGTTTTACCAAAATTAGAGACACTTGAATACAATAATTGAGGAATAACATTTAGTCAGAACATTATAATATCATGAGAATAAATGGATTCATGATATAATACTCCAAAGGACAGTATATACACCATATAAGAGTGAATTGGTGCATAACAACAATGAACCCTCAATAGAAATGTCAAATGTGATGAAATCCCTTATAAAGAAGGTATCCTTAAATTAAGGACAAATCAATCTCAAAAATATGTGTGACAAATATAAATACACCCAATATAAGTGGATATTAAGTGTAAAACAATAAAAGGTCATTCACACATATTCAATGGATGACATATTTAATGACTACATCTTGAACCCAAAGAAATCGAAATTGGGTTAAAAAGTTCCCTTGACTACCTAACGGCATCACATAAAAATAAGTTGATGAGAGATAAAAAGTGTATCTCATCACTTGGACATAAAATTTACATCAATAAGGATATATGAGAACATATCCCAACATAACAATATGTAAATTAAAAGACCCAACAAAAGAAGTCTTTTAAAAAAGAGGAGGGTGAAACGTTCCCTTACCGACTTGGGTATCTTTCAAAACATACACCCCATGAAAGAAGGAAAATAGATCATTGATGTAAATACTCATAAACGAAAGTATATTACACAAAGAGTAGAATAATGGGCAGTACATACACCACTCAATGGAATTTGTGGCAAATGTAGCATAAATCTCATGGGAATAAAAGTGAGATGAAAAATCCCTTACGAAAACTCGGCAGCCTAACGGCGCCACATAAAACTTCCGAATATGGATTGATGAGATCAAATAGGGTATCTCATCACATTACAATAAAATTTACAGCAAGAGGAATATAAAATAACATCCCCCAACATTACAAAGAGGAGCTTAAAAGAAGTGACATAAAGGAGAGTACTTAAAAAGAAAGAGAGAGGTTAGATCTCTTACGAAAGTTCGGCAGCCTAACGGCGCCACTCAAAACTTCCAAAATGGATTGATGAGAGAGAATAGGGTCTCTCATCACATGAACATAAAAATTACAGTAATTTTAATATAAAAGATCATCCCAATAACAAGAAAGATGAGCTTTAAAAGGAATGACATAAAAGTGTGTACTTAAAAAGAAAGAGAGGAGTATGATCCCTTACCTCGGGTCCGACTTGACTCGATCGTTCTTTAACGTCCTGAATAATAAACTTGAGTTAATTTCTACTTGATTAAGAACCTTTTCAAAGTTAATTATTCATTTTATATCAATTATTGACATGTTATAAACATTATGTAATCATTTAAGTTAATAATATTTGTTTTGCCGATATTTGGTTCTTAAGTCGAAAGTGGAGTTCTTACAATTACATGTTGTTCGTGTGGTCAAAGGTTATTTATATCCAGAATGACATTCCGGATTTGGATATCATATATATCATATATATCCAGCATATACATTTATTTATAATATTACATAATCATTTAGAGGTAAGAAATGAAATGCACCGTTCATGGAGACGGTAAGCCGTACGTACGCATGAACGCTACTTTCATTTCTTTGTCATATTAATGGAATTAAAACTAAATGAGAGGTATGTATATTTTAATTATAGAATTATATTAATCATTTAGATGTATCATTCATCATATATATCCATTATATACATGTACTTATAATAGTACATTACATTTGGGGATAAGAAATGAAATGCACCGTTCATGGAGACGGTAAGCCGTACGTACGCATGAACGCTACTTTCATTTCTATCTCATACTTTAATGGAAAGAAATAATAATGATATAGAGGTATATAATAATTCCAGTATAACTTCATATATAATAACATTAAATCCATCCCTTATACGTCCCACATATGGCATTAACGAATCACATCACTTTGAGGGGGCGGTAGTCCGCACTTCCTAAAATAAAGATATCGCGTATACCCATAATGGAAGCCATAAAGGTAAGGCACAAATGAAAAATACAGAAGTATAAGTAAAACATAAACATATTATATATAATATATAAAAATAGTGACATCATAATGGCCACCTTTGAAGGTGTTAAATGAGTATTGAACAATCATCGTTTCGGGAGGCAGAATTTCGCCATCCACGGAAACCGTATGTTCTTTAACCATTTGATGTAGTTGTGTGAGAGTGTAGCTCGAATAAATCTTATAAAAACATCCTAGTATATTGAAGATACTGGTGTTGTTACAAAAGAAGTAAATAAAAAGAGTTTAGGGGGTTGGAGAAGCAAAATAACACAAATGAACATGAGAGAATGAATTACCTTTAAAAGTGTAACTCCTTTTGATTTGAGCATAAAGGCTTCCTTTGAAAGGATTATGCCCAAAGGGAATCCTCTAGGATGAGAATAGGGATGTGGAGAGAGTAAATGGGCAGGGGTTGGCCGAGCCAAAGGCTTGAGGAGTGTGTGAAATGAGGTAGAGGTGGGGGCCTTTTATAAGAGGAGAGGAGGGGTACTTTTGGAAAGTAAGAAATATTACTTTATTTGAAAATTTGTTTCGGTTTTAAAAGGTCCCATATTGATATTATTCGTGGATAAGGTGTTAAGGGTTCGAAATCCACCCATCCAATAAGTTTTGGACATGTGTAGTTCATATATTTTACATTATCTTTCCATTTTATTTAAATCGTCAAATAATGATGTCATCGCTGCATCATTATTATGTCATAAATAATTTAATTTATTTAATGTCTAAAAATTATAAAGAAAATACTATGATGTAGGAAATCGTTTTAGATTTCCAATGACTATTTATAATAAAAAATATGACTTGTATAACCCCACTTAAAAATTGTTTTAGTAAAACATATCATGTTTGTGTCATTTTTACTTTTACATTAAATAAAAAGTTATTTATGTCATTTCCCAACCAAAGTGGATCCATGGGGTCCCCAAGTTGACCCATGGCTTGTCTTGGTCGGCCATTACACATCCAATGAGGTTATGACATGTGTCAAGTTCATTTCATTTTATTAAAGCATTATGTTTACCTTAAACTACACTAATTACCACTAATCGCGATTAAAAACTTAATAAGTTACTATTCACCAAAAAATTATTTTTATCCCATTGAACCACATTTTACTTCTTAATGACAACCATGTATGTCGGATTTTTGAAATTCAAAACACATAAGTGGTAAAATTTCATTTAAACAAAAAATCAGCTTTTATAAGTACCACTTAGTGGTTTCACTATTCATCAAAAATTGAAGTTTTTCAGAAAAATCCCAAAAATTCACCCTAAGATATATTTGATATTCCGAATTAAAAAATGAAGTCCGTTTTACAAAATTCAAAACATATTAGTCACATTAATTCATTTAATAATTAATTCCCACTGTCAGAGCAAATAACGTGTTTTTATAAAACAAGAAGTATCAAAAGATTGACACTAGTTTAAGTCTGATTTCAAAGTGAAATTAATTCCAACGACCACTATTGGATTTAATGGTAAAAATATTTTCTAATTTCACTTTAAAACCAATTCAAAATATTATCTAATCATATAAATAAATTATATTAAAAAGAGGTTTTGAATTAAAACACAACATTCTACACTATTCATTAAAAAATGAACTTTATCGGAAAAATACCAAAAAATTACACAAAGTAAAATTTGATGTCCCGATTATTAATAAGAGTTTTATTTGGTCCAAAAGAAAGTATAAGAGTGATCAAAACTATATTTAATGACAGTTCTCCATTAAAAGGCGATAAGTGAACCTTTAGTGAAAACTAGGGCATATACACCTAAAATTTAATTCTTTCCGTATTTTAAGCCTTTAGCTTTTATTGGATAAATGTAAAAACATTAAAAAACATATATAATCATATTTTAGTTATTTCTATGCATTCCCGCCAATACAACGGCTACATGTTAACTACCATAATATTATTTTATTATTAGAGTGCAACGTAAGGTTCCCAAGAAACTCATTGTTGCGTGTTGGGTACGCCATCGAGCATAGCGTCCCCTTTAAAGTCATATTAATATTTTATTCACAAATATGGATAAATATGAAAATTTCATATTCTTTATTTACCTGGGGTGTTACATCCTTCCCCCTTTTGGGAATTGCGTCCTCGCAATTTTAAAATTGAGCTTGGAAACCTCCTTGAAAGTCCCACATCGGAACAAGAGTCGGTAAAACAATCACTTTAGAATAAAGGAAGATAAGTACAGAGGTCACCCGAGTTAACCCATACTAGGATTCCATGTAGGAAAACATGGACATGGAGGAGAAAACATAGGGTCATGTTCTGATGGAGACTGATAAAAAACATGTTTAGGAGAAAGTTAACCACAAGAAAATCACAAACTTGTGATGGGTTAAACGGTATTCGATTCCCCAGTAGGAAAAGTTAATAGACAACATTTTTGTTTTAAGTTACTTTTTATTGAGGAATTTATTCATAAGGAAGCATAATCACTTATCATGTTGACTCTCAACTTTTACTAGATTCCTTAATCAAACTCATATTTTTTCCAAAAGACGAGTATTTAGGGAGACTTGTTCACATTAAGAGTACTATAATCAACTTCTAGAGAATCACCTAATCCACAAAAGAGAACTATATAATTCCATGTCTTCAAACCTTAACCAAAACTAAAACCAAAAATGTTACTACAAGATCAGATAATCCAGAAAAGGATAACCCTTTAAAAAGAAAATCTATGCTTAATCTCCAAAATTTGTCCAACAAAACCCAAAGTTCAACGAAGACCATTAGATAAACAATTTGTCCATAAAATTCTTCAACGTAAACCAAACTAAGGTTGAAACCCAAGTATTTGAAGGATTTAGTCACATAGTCTTCCAAGTTAAATCGTAACATTTATCTCCAAACAACATCAGTTGCTCCTAAAGTCTCGTATTGAAAAGTAATTATCCTAATCACATATCCTCCATGATAGGTTAATCATTTTCATAAATAACCCAAAATCAACTTACTCTTAATTCATAAAATCATATAACTAGAATGAATCAGTCAAACTAACCAGGGACTTCACGTAGTCCCGTGGTAGGCGATAAATACCAGTCGCAGTTTGGTTGTGGGTTCGATTCCCGCAGCTTTGTCCGACGCGACGAGATGTCACACGGTCTGCGTGTTGTCCTTTTTCCAAAACTATATAATTCTTAAAACATTCCCCAAAACGAGATAAAATCTTCAACAATAATCATAACATATTTTAACCTCAAGTTTATCTCATGCCCTTCATTTTCCATCATATCATATAATAACCCATAATTACCTCAAAAGTAAGGATCATATAAACCCTAATGGTTACCTTAATAATTATTACCTGAATTTCCACATCGAGTTGGCCATCTCGTACTTGATCCATTAGAGAACTCACCAAGGTTGAAGTGATTTATCATGACTCCTTGATAGTTGGTTTAGAACAACTATGAGATTCCTCATTGAATCCCCCATCTCATCCAATATCTTAATCAGAGAACCACCACAGTTTCCTTCAAACCCATTGTCACTTTGGTGCCTGCTAGATCCAGATATTTACTAAAACCAAAAAGTTCAGTGTGAGTATATCAACAAAACCATCATGTACTAATGAGGAAGGTAAACACTAAGATATACTTACTCATTCACTTTATCTAAAATTAGGACTCTTTCTGAAATCCTAACCATTATGGTAATGTCACTTATGCTTAAAGAATACCCTAACCTCTAAAGTTATCTAAACCGACCTTTGATACCAACTATAAGGCCCCAGCCTTAAACCTTACTTAATCTTGAGTTATTACAAGATTACACATTGAGGATCTTTTCAGGTTTAGAGTTTTAGAGAATTAGATCATGAAACTTGCATTACATTCCACATTTAAACAAAGTGGTTACATAAAAGACAGTATTCATTCTTCCCATCAACAGAAACATATTTAAAATATAACACGGATTCTTTCTTGACACATCCTTGACACTATCATCACATCATGTACCTTTCCATTGACCTGTGAAAAACATTTCAAAAACTTGGGATGAGCATAAAAAGCTCAGTAAGAGTTATAAAAATATGGAAAGGAAACATGAGTTCATATATACATTAGAATGAAATCACACTTTACCCATAAAACATAGGCATATCCAATCATTAATAAATCATAGAAAACATAAGACATAAAGGTAACTTGAGGCATTCATAACATTATTACGTAGGGAGTAACCCTCTTGGTTACGGTTGGAATAACCATCACAGTATATTCCCTAAATCTCTTCGGAGAAACCTTAACGTTTCACTCCTTCGCGTTACCCAATGCATTGGAGAGCTATATCGGGCTCACCCGCCCTTAGTTTATCACGGAACCACCCGTTTTCATAACAATGCCCAAGAACCATAACATAAACGTATCACATAAAACATGCATAAAGGAAACATAACATTTCCACATTTCAATCACAATATAACATTTTAGTATATTGAAATAATGAATCCATTCAAAAAGAAACCATTTCCAAAACCATTTAAAACATTTAATAAAGAGATTTTGGAATCAAAGTGTCCCATACCACCTTGAAGCTTAAAATTTTAAACCATTAATATCCATATAAATAAATCCTTAAAACCATTTTGAAAACATGTATATTAATAAGAACAAATAATTAAAACATTTAAAATGATATTTTGGTTAAAGGGGTTTTACCAAAATTAGAGACACTTGAATACAATAATTGAGGAATAACATTTAGTCAGAACTTTATAATATCATGAGAATAAATGGATTCATGATATAATAATCCAAAGGACAGTATATACACCATATAAGAGTGAATTGGTGCATAACAACAATGAACCCTCAATAGAAATGTCAAATGTGATGAAATCCCTTATAAAGAAGGTATCCTTAAATTAAGGACAAATCAATCTCAAAAATATGTGTGACAAATATAAATACACCCAATATAAGTGGATATTAAGTGTAAAACAATAAAAGGTCATTCACACATATTCAATGGATGACATATTTAATGACTATATGTTGAACCCAAAGAAATCGAAATTGGGTTAAAAAGTTCCCTTGACAGCCTAACGACATCACATCAAAATAAGTTGATGAGAGATAAAAAGTGTATCTCATCACTTGGACATAAAATTTACATCAATAAGGATATATGAGAACATATCCCAACATAACAATATGTAAATTAAAAGACCCAACAAAAGAAGTCTTTTAAAAAAGAGGAGGGTGAAACGTTCCCTTACCGACTTGGGTATCTTTCAAAACATACACCCCATGAAAGAAGGACAATAGATCATTGATGTAAATACTCATAAACGAAATTATATTACACAAAGAGTAGAATAATGGGCAGTACATACACCACTCAATGGAATTTGTGGCAAATTTAGCATAAATCTCACGGGAATAAAAGTGAGATGAAAAATCCCTTACGAAAACTCGGCAGCCTAACAGCGCCACATAAAACTTCTGAATATGGATTGATGAGATCAAATAGGGTATCTCATCACATTACAATAAAATTTACAGAAATAGGAATATAAAAGAACATCCCCCAAAATTACAAAGAGGAGCTTAAAAGAAGTGACATAAAGGAGAGTACTTAAAAAGAAAGAGAGAGGTTAGATCTCTTACGAAAGTTCGGCAGCCTAACGGCGCCACTCAAAACTTCCAAAATGGATTGATGAGAGAGAATAGGGTCTCTCATCACATGAAAATAAAAATTATAGTAAGTGTAATATAAAATATCATCCCAATAACAAGAAAGATGAGCTTTAAAAGGAATGACATAAAAGTGTGTACTTAAAAAGAAAGAGAGGAGTGGGATCCCTTACCTCGGGTCCGACTTGACTCGATCGTTCTTTAACGTCCTGAATAATAAACTTGAGTTAATTTATACTTTCTTAATAACCTTTTCAAAGTTCATTATTCCTTTTATATCAATTATTGACATGTTATAAACATTATGTAATCATTTAAGTTAATAATATTTGTTTTGCCGATATTTGGTTCTTAAGTCGAAAGTGGACTTCTTACAATTACATGTTGTTCGTGTGGTCAAAGGTTCTTTATATCCAGAATGACATTACAGATTTGGATATCATATATATCATATATATCCAGAATATACATGTATTTATAATATTACATAATCATTTAGAGGTAAGAAATGAAATGCACCGTTCATGGAGACGGTAAGCCGTACGTACGCATGAACGCTACTTTCATTTCTTTGTCATATTAATGGAATTAAAACTAAATGAGAGGTATATATATTTTAATTAAAGAATTATATTCATCATTTAGATGTATCATTCATCATATATATCCATTATATACATGTACTTATAATAGTACATTACATTTGGGGATAAGAAATGAAATGCACCGTTCATGGAGACTGTAAGCCGTACGTACGCATGAACGCTACTTTCATTTCTATCTCATACTTTAATGGAAAGAAATAATAATGATATAGAGGTATATAATAATTCCAGTATAACTTCATATATAATAACATTAAATCCATCCCTTATACATCCCACATATGGCATTAACGAATCACATCACTTTGAGGGGGTGGTAGTCCGCACTTCCTAAAATGAAGATATCGCGTATACCCATAATGGAAGCCATAAAGGTAAGGCAAAAATGAAAAATACATAAGTATAAGTAAAAAATAAACATATTATATATCATATATAAAAATAGTGACATCATAATGGCCACCTTTGAAGGTGTTAAATGAGTATTGAACAATCATCGTTTCGGGAGGCAGAATTTCGCCATCCACGGAAACCGTATGTTCTTTAACCATTTGATGTAGTTGTGTGAGAGTGTAGCTCGAATAAATATTATAACAACATACTAGTATATTTAAGATACTGGTGTTGTTACAAAAGAAGTAAATAAAAAGAGTTTAGGGGGTTGGAGAAGCAAAATAAAACAAATGAACATGAGAGAATGAATTACCTTTAAAAGTGTAACTCCTTTTGATTTGAGCATAAAGGCTTCCTTTGAAAGGATTCTGCCCAAAGTGAATCCTCTAGGATGAGGATAGGGATGTGGAGAGAGTAAATGGGCAGGGGTTGGCCGAGCCAAAGGCTTGAGGAGTGTGTGAAATGAGGTAGAGGTGGGGGCCTTTTATAAGAGGAGAGGAGGGGTACTTTTGGAAAGTAAGAAATATTACTTTATTTTAAAATTTTTTTCGGTTTTAAAAGGTACCACATTGATATTATTCGTGGATAAGGTGTTAAGGGTTCGAAATACACCCATCCAATAAGTTTTGGACATGTGTAGTTCATATATTTTACATTATCTTTCCATTTTATTTAAATCGTCAAATAATGATGTCATCGCTGCATCATTATTATGTCATAAATAATTTAATTTATTTAATGTCTAAAAATTATAAAAAAAATACTATGATGTAGGAAATCGTTTTATCTTTCCAATGACTATTTATAATAAAAAACATGACTTGTATAACCCCACTTAAAAATTGTTTTAGTAAACATATCATGTTTGTGTCATTTTTACTTTTACATTAAATAAAAAGTTATTTATGTCATTTCTCAACCAAAGTGGATCCATGGGGTCCCCAAGTTGACCCATGGCTTTTCTTGGTCGGCCATTACACATCCAATGAGGTTAGGACATGTTTCAAGTTCATTTCATTTTATTAAAGCATTATTTTTACCTTAAACTACACTAATTACCACTAATCGCGATTAAAAACTTAATAAGTTACTATTCACCAAAAAATTATTTTTATCCCATTGAACCACATTTTACTTCTTAATGACAACCATGTATGTCGGATTTTTGAAATTCAAAACACATAAGTGGTAAAATTTCATTTAAACAAAAAATCAGCTTTTATAAGTACCACTTAGTGGTTTCACTATTCATCAAAAATTGAAGTTTTTCAGAAAAATCCCAAAAATTCACCCTAATCTATATTTGATATTCCGAATTCAAAAATGAAGTCCGTTTTACAAAATTCAAAACATATTAGTCACATTAATTCATTTAATAATTAATTGCCGCTGTCAGAGCAAATAGCGTGTTTTTATAAAACAATAAGTATCAAAAGATTGACACTAGTTTAAGTCTGATTTCAAAGTGAAATTAATTCCAACGACCACTATTGGATTTAATGGTAAAAATATTTTATAATTTCACTTTAAAACCAATTCAAAATATTATCTAATCATATAAATCAATTATATTAAAAAGAGGTTTTGAATTAAAACACAACATTCTACACTATTCATTAAAAAATGAACTTTATCGGAAAAATACCAAAAAATTACACAAAGTAAAATTTGATGTCCCGATTCTTAATAAGAGTTTTATTTGGTCCAAAAGAAAGTATAAGAGTGATCAAAACTATATTTAATGACAGTTCTCCATTAAAAGGCGATAAGTGAACTTTTAGTGAAAACTAGGGCATATACACCTAAAATTTAATTCTTTCCGTATTTTAAGCCTTTAGCTTTTATTGGATAAATGTAAAAACATTAAAAAACATATATAATCATATTTTAGTTATTTCTATCCATTCCCGCCAATACAACGGCTACATGTTAACTACCATAATATTATTTTATTATTAGAGTGCAACGTAAGATTCCCAAGAAACTCGTTGTTGCGTGTTGGGTACGCCATCGAGCATAGCGTCCCCTTTAAAGTCATATTAATATTTTATTCACAAATATGGATAAATATGAAATTTTCATATTCTTTATTTACCTGGGGTGTTACATCACCACTTTCTATAATACATGATATTCCAAAAAATATTAATATAGGGAGCCTTATGGAGTCACCCAAGAGATAATTTCCAATAGTATAGGGAGTTAAGTGGAAGTGCAGAGCGAATTAGGACCCGTGGTAAGGGATATTTAAAACTACCCTCATTACATTAAGATTACACATTCTTTTTCTCACTCTCACTCTATTTTATTCTAATTTATTTCATCCATATTCTATATATGTGTTCCTTACATATATAATGAGTTCAATTTAACTTTCTTTTGATGATAATACATGTTTTACATTCCCTTTTGAATTCCCACTTGTAGGTAAATCCTACTTACGAGAAATTTATTATTTATTATTTTAAGAAAATTGAAACCACCATAAAATATTTTTAACCATTAATAGAATATGAAAACCTTAATAATTTTTTGGAAAACCTTTGTATTTCAATTCTAGTTTAAAGAAAAATAATAAACCTTTACCTTTTGTAAAATCTCATTTGATCACTTCAGAAAGCTTCATCTATAAAGTTAGTTTTTATTAATACTCTTCCTTGTACCTTTTAATGATTTTAAATACATTGAAACCTAATATTAAAATTATAATGTTACTTTATTAAAATATGAACATACAAAATGATTTAATCTGTTATTCTTGGATTTATTAGGATATAAACTTTGGTTATATTTTGAGACAAGATTACAAAACTCACTTATTTATCATGGATTTTATCATGATAATTCGTTACGTATGGTTTATATTACTCACATGTAATATATATTAATATATATTTTATGATTTTCATAATTTTATGGGTGGGACAGAAATTATATATCACTCCAATGCAATGTGTAGTGATTTTATGTCATGAGATTCCATGTATGGTGCGCATGTGGTTTTCTTAAACACACCATGTTATGTGATGGGTGGACCCAGAACTATATACACCTATAATGCCTTGGGTAATGTTTTTGTCTCAATTGATTCGATGTATGATGCATATACGATTAGCCTAAGCACAATATGTTATGTGATGGGTGGTCCTAAAATCACATAGCCCTCCAATGCATAAGGTAATGCTTTCATCACATGAGATATCATGTATGATGATTGAGGTGTTATCCTAAGAACACTATGTTATGTGATAGATGGGCCTAAAATTATATATCCCTTTATTTCATTGGGTGAAGATTTATATCTAATGAGATATTATGTATGGGATTAGGGATTTAACCTAATCCACTATGGGACCTTTTCCACTTTGTTTTGATCGCCTTAGAAGTGAACATTGAATTATGATTATGTTGTCATGGTATATGTTGATGCAACTTGTTTATGATTCAATTATCTTTTATTAAAATTTCATATTATTATGGTTATTATCTTTTTATAATATTTTGCTATGCTTCTTGTCTCACATGTTATACTTATTTATTATATTTATCCCCTTATTGGGATTTATTACTCACCCTTTTACTTATGTATTTTCCCCAAGGTAACATATATAGTTCTTGAATATCTATGGAGTTTAACAGTAATATATAGACTTTTAAATAAATATGATGTAATTTATATTTAAGATGATGTACTTATGTGTCTAATCTCTGAAGACCCTTGAACCCTCATTCCTTAAAATTTATTGTTTAGTAAACTATGTTAAATACCATAAAATAAAATGTTTTTAAGGCTTGGGTAGTTATAGATAAATTGCCCCACAATTCATATAACCATGGATTGAACCTTTCTATATACTATACAAGGTCACTCCTTTGAACTCAAATATTTCTTAAATATTCATCGATGAATGATTTTTTTTATATATGTTTCATAATTTATAACTTATTATAAAAATTAGATCATATTATTTATAATTTAAATAATTAATTTGGATATTTAAACTTATATAACTATCATAATATGAAATTCTATGCCAATCATGATAGCTAACAATGGGAGAAACAACAACAAGGGTGCATTATTGAATAACTCATTCACTTCCATGCACTAAACCATGATGTGGTGGTCTTCACTATGGCATTTTTTAAACTATCACAAACCATTATGTGATTAATACAACTATATTGGCCTAAAAATTTATCAATGAAATTCCATTTTTGAATGAATAAATGCATTATTAAGTAATGTAGTCATAAGAAACACATGCACTAATTTGATTATTTTGGATTGTTATATGATTTTTCAATTTTAAAATACTGTTAAGTATCATAACTATTGATAATATAGCTATTTAATAGTGACCATTAATATTACTATATAAAGGTTCACGATAAATTCTATTTGACATCGAAAAAAGAGCTGATGGCCTCAACTAGTAGAATCACACCCTATGAATCCCATTTATTAGAGATTCCAAGGCAGATAACATAAAAGGAATTTTCTCTTGACCAATCCCAAGTAGATATTCAACAACATAATCATCAGATAAACTATTTATGGGATAAGTTCAAGCTCACTATGATCACAATCCAAACCTTGTTCACCGAACCACCCCAAGAACCATGAAACACCTTACCCTTAAGGAATTCGTAGGTGTAATAAAGGTATATGTATGTTGATCATAAAATTATAATTTTTTCTATTTTATTTCTATAAAATAATGATTATATTTTTTACTTTTTAATATTACTGTGTAGATTATTAGTTAATGAGTTTGATAAAAATTATATTTTGATATGATAGAACACAAATTGTATTTTTGAAAAATGTATAGTTTTAATCAAGGCACTATATTTTAAGGAATTGAATATTTTTTGAAATAAATAATATTTTTATAAAATATTATTATTAAATAATATCTATTAAATATAAATTATTATATAATTTTACAAGGTGAAAACTAATTTTTATAAGGTTCAGAAAAATTATTATTGTAAAACAAACCATTATTTTACAATAAATATGGATTTTGATTTAAAATTGTAAATTATCATATTTAAATAATTATTTTGATAAAATAAATATTATTTTTGAAATCAGTATGTAAAAATTTTACAATGGTGAATTTTTTATTATTTACCGAGACAACTGAATTTTTGGATCAAAATTAAATACGGTATAAATATACAGTGTTAATTATGATACCATAATAGTAAAAAGTGATATAATAAATTATATAAAGAGTATCCCTAACCAAAATTATGTTCTAAATTTTAAATAATGTTTTTATGTTATTTTATTAAATTTATAAACCCTTAATGAATCCTACAAAACCCATATTATATTTTATGGTTTGAAAATAAATTATTTATAAACATGACTCACTTCTACAGCACCAAGGGAATTATTTTAATGTATGAAGCTATTATCCTTTTAAAATAATTAATACCACTACTATTTACTGAAACCATTAGTAAAAAAACATGGGAATGTTTTGGGTTTAGATTACTTTATCCTATAGAGTTTAAAATCTACGTTTTGATATTAATAAAGAACTATTTTCTCTTTTGCTAAATAAACCCAACTAACCTCCCATCACACTTCACTAAAAACCCATGGATTATAAAATTAATCAACCTTTTCACCTCTATATTACTCCCAATGTTCCCCCAATATCTTATGAATATCCTATAAATCTTTTATAAGCATCCTCTCATGGTAAGGGATCCTATATTTCTTCTCTTTATTTCTGAAACTTCTTTATGTCATGTATTTTTATTTCTAATTATTCATGTTGGGATATGTTTTTTATATATACCTATTACTATCCTTATTATTGCCAAGTAATTATATACCCCATTTTCTCTCATTCAACCCTTCTATAAACCTTTATGTACACCAATTATGCTTCCAAAATTATCCCATGAATTTCCATGATAATCATTTGTGTATTGAATAATCATATCCATTTCCACTCAAGGGTATTGAACTATTTATACCTATAATTAATTTATTTGGGATTTAAATTTATTTAACCTTTACTCCTTAATCATGGGATTAAAATTTATGAAATAAATCCATATGTTTTTTGATCTATGTGACACACTTATGCATGGACATGATGTGAAAGTGATGGATGGACCATAAATTATATAACCCTCTAATGCATTAGAAAATGTTTTTATCTCTCAATATTCCATGTATGGTGCATTATAGGTTGTCCTAAAAAAACTATGTTTTTTTCTTGGTGATTATACTTGAGTTATGTTTATGATGTCATGTGTTATGTTGTTTCCACATTCCCATATTGACTTTATGATATCATGTTATATCAATAATAATTTTTTAAGATTACAATTCTCACCCATCTTATATTACACTAGTATGCCTCTTGTATCCCATGTATAAATTTAACTTATTCTATGCTTATTTTACCCCCTTTCTAGGAATTTATATCTCACCCCTTTATTATGTATATCCCCAGGTTATCCTCTGCAGTTTTAGAAGAACTATGGAATATTAAGAGAATGTTAAGGAAGTTTTTAATAACTTTTTTGTATTTTTGTTTCACCTTGTTATTCTATATACCTAATTTTCCAAATACCCTAGGCTTTATGATATTTTGGAATTGTATTATGTAGACCTTTATGTAATAAGTTAGGAAATAAAGTGTATTAAAATATGAGTTTTCATAGTTGTTATCATAGAAAAGTCTATTTATTTTTTGGATCGGGTTTAGAAAACTATAGTGAAAGCCTTAGATATGAGAATAAACACATAAAAACTTTCATAAATTTTGTTAAAGTATAGAGTAAGTTGTTTCCAAGAAAATATACCCATGTCTAGATATTAAAAGTGGATGTGGATTTGGCATAGTTGTACCAATTGATAATAACACCAAAAAGGGTGAATTAAGTTGGATTTTATATTCACCTAGTTCATGAAACTGGGAATTTCTGCAAACATAGTTTTATAATCTCAGGGGATATGATTTGATAAATTTTAAATCCCTTTACACACCATTATGAAGGGAATAAAATGACCATAAGATTTTTATCAGGAGATATATCATGTATAACGTAGATTGAAAACTATAAATTCTTAGGTTAATAAAAATATGTCATTTATGATTTATTACTTTAATGTTCATGGTTTCCCATTTATGTCTTTAATAGTTTTAAAATTATCATCCCTAATTTTCCCATTATTTTTAGTCAATGGATAGAAATTAGAGAAACCGTGTCAAAACCAATGTGAGGGGAAATGTGATGAAAAACCGAATGAGATTCCCAACCCAATGGGAGTTATAATCGTGAAATTTATGAGAATAATTTATTAATTAACTTGGGTTTTGAAAATAAACCTAAATTAGTAGGAACACCCAATTCACCATAAGAAATATAAAGTAGTAATTGAGACCTTAATGCAACAAATACCTCTAAATTTTAGCGGCTCTTTCAATCCTTTAATCATGGAACAATGGATAAAATCCATTTAAAATATATTCTCCATCCTTAAATTCTTTGAGTAAGATAAGGTCATGATGAATCTTTATCATATGGAAGGAGAAGCTGATCAATGGTTGGTGTTGGTTAAAAAGACAAAGTCCATGGAGGAGATCGAAGTGATAGAATAGAAGTAATTATGGAAAATATTTTTGAAAAATATTTTACTCACACTCTCTAAATTAATATATAGAGGAACTTCCTTATCCTTAAGAAAAAGGACGATGAATCCATTGAGATGTATGAGGAAAATTTTAAAAGACTTTTACTATATGCCTTTGGCTTTTTCATTACCCCCCAAAGTAAAGTTTTCTACTTATTTGGTTGGATAAATACGAGTATATGAAAATCCATATCCATTGAGGAATTTGAAATATTTAGAAAATTATCCAAAGTTCCATCAATATTAAGATGAATATTAGTGAATCTAAAAGGTCTCATGGTTTTAAAGATAGTAAGTGGAGAATATAATTTAATTCTAGAATTGCAGTGGATAAATATCATGGGGGAAAGAAATTCCAACACCCCACTTGTTAAAAGTGTGTGAAGAACTATACCAAAATTTTCTTAAAGGGGAAAATGAAATGATTTAGTTGTGGGAATTAAGGTAACCTAACTAGTGATTCTCAATGGGATAAACTGATCAATGTGATGGAAAAATGAAATTCTTGAGTCAACCCTCATCCTATCATACAATGTTTTAACTACAAATAATAATGAAACTATATGAATCAATTCCCTAAGACAATGGTTGTCAATGAAAACCAACAATAATGAACTCTATAGCCTAGAGAGTAAGGCTATTCTTATAAAATCAAAATTTTTGAGGTGAATCCTACCAATTAAGTGGGGACATATATTCTATTTATTCATTCAATAATAGAAAAAATACATTTTTATTATGGTTATATGCATTATTTCATATCATGAAAATTTAGTATAACTATTCAAACACCACCTAAAAACATGGAAGTCATGTTTTCAGTCAAGATGGTGAATAGGTCAATTCTATCATCTGAATCTTATTACTCATCCTCAGTCCAAATTTGTGGGATAAATATTAATCAAACCTTGTGATAATCTATTTAGAATAATTTTATGAATTTTTGGGTATGGATTTACATTACTTATATAGATACAACATAAATTTTCGAGAGAAAGAAATTAACCTCTGTATCATGAATCATCCTCTAATTTTATACAAGTGAAAGAAAGAGTATGAATCTTCTTTAGTGTAAACATCTCAAGAATTGATATTATTTTCCTATGAGTAACTGTATCTTGTTCAAATGATTGAGACTAAGGAAAATATCATCCATTAAGACCTTAGCATTATAAGAGATTTAATTAACTTGTTTCCCAATGATTTTCATGGCTTTCATTCTAGTTAAGAGGTTGAATTTTTGATTGAACTTATACATAGAGATTTGACAATATCCAAGAATCCTTATAAAATTTTCCATTTTTAACTTGATGAATTGAAGATATATTTACAATAGAATCTAGTAAAGAGTTGATATGCCCAATCTGTTTACTGTGTGGCGAAATAGTCCTTTTTGTTAACATGAAGGATAGATTAATGCACCTATGAATTGAATATCCTGAGTTCAATAGGATCATGATAAATAACAAGTATCCATTGACATGGATTGATGACTTGTTGGATCAACTATATATATCCCAATAATTATCTTAAATGGTTCCTCATTTGGGATATTATCAATTAATGGTGAAGAAGGGGGATATCACCAAGGCTTATTTTTTTAAATGTTTTGTGAACTATAAGTTCATAGTGAGTCCATTTGGACTCACTAATTCTCTAGAAATATTCATAGATTTAATGAATATTGTATTTAGGTATTACCTTTAAATTGTTTTGGTAGTATTTATTAATGATATTCCTATCTAATCCAAAATTAATAAGGAACATGAGGAAAATTTGAATTCTTTATTGAATAATTTTTGAAAGGAAAAGTTCTTAGAGAAGTATAGTAAATTAAAGTTCTAGATAGATATGTTAACTTTTATGGGTAATGTTATCAACAAAAAATGGATATATGTGGATCCTTTAAAACATTGAGGCAATTGAAGGATGTCTAATTCCAACATCTTTGATGTAAATTCAATGATTTATTGGATTGGATAGGTACTATCATTATTTTGTGAGAAACTTATCATGATTTTAAAGATCACAAACCAAGATAAATATAAATATTTACAAGTTTTTATGGACTGATTAATTCATATAGAGATTGAAGAGTTGAATAAGAGGATAATCATTGCACGTATGATCATATTAACCACCTGTAGTGATGTATTTTTGATCTAGAATGATGCATCCAGAAAGAGATTAGGTTTTGTATTAATGAAATATGAAAAAGTGATAGCTTATGATTACCACCAATTAAATATCCATGATAAAAATTATCCAACACATGATCTATAATTGGTTGCAGTGATCTTGATGATGAATATTTGGAGACATTATCTCTATGGGTAGTAGTGTGACATATATACAAACCATAAAATCCTTAATTATATATTTACACTAAAAGATCTCAATATGTTACAATGAATGTGGTTAGAGATGATCAATGATTATGATTGTTTACTACATTACCATATTGAGAATGAAAACAAAGTGGAAGATTCTCTATGTAGAAAGGAAAACACAATTCTATCCATGATGGGGATTGTAGTGGATCCAATATTCTTAGACATGAAAAGGATGGAAATTGTAATAATAAAAGGATATTCATATTATCTTTATTAAATAACTAATCAACCATCCATTATTGAGAGGATCATGGAGGCCCATAATGTTGATGACTTTCAATAGAAGAATGTAGTGAATATTATGGAGATCAACTTTACTGCATATGGAGTTATAAGGTTTGAAACTAGGATATGTGTCCCATAAAAAATAGAAGTAAAGAGGTAACTTCTATATGATTTTGATAGATCATACATTTCTATTAATCTAGGAAACACTAATATGTTTATATATTTGAATCAAAACTCTCGATAGGACAAAATAAAGAGGGAGATTGAAAATTTTGTATTTTCATTATTGGTATTCCAATAAGTCAAGAAATAATGAAAAAATTCTAAGCAGAAGATAAACCATTACCTATACCATTTTGGAAATGGGAAATCATAAATTTGAATTTCATTGTAGGACTCCCTAGGAATCTTAAAGGCAATAATTCCATTTAGGTGGTAGTAAATATCCTTAAAATGACAATGAATTTCATTTCAATCCAGGAATATTTCTCTATCGACCAACTCACCAATATTTACATAAGAGATATGGTAAGACTACATGGAGTTCCATTCTCTATTATATCTGATAAATATATGAGGTTTACCTATAGGTTCTAGACAATCCTTCAAAAAGCATTGGATATAGAACTGATCATTAACACTACTTATAACCCTCATAAGGATGATGAGTTTGAAAGATTCATTCAAACTCAAGTGGATATTCTTAGACCATGTTCAATGAATTTACAAGGATGTTAATGGAGCTCTCATATAATAATATTTTCATTCTATAATTAATATGGAACCTTATAAGGCTAATTATGGGAATAGGTGTTAGGTTCCAACATGTTGGGATGAATTTTGGGAGAAAATATGACGGGAATAGATATTATCTAGGAGATGATAGAGAAGGTTCAAATAATTCAGCAAACTATGAAATCCACCCAAATTTGACAGGAGATCTATGTAGAAAATCATCGATATGACCTAAATTTTGAGGTCAATGATAAAGTGTTACTTTTATATCACCCTAAAATAATGTCATGAGATTTGGGAATAAGGGAATGCATAGTACTAGGAACATCATCTCCTTTGATATCCTTGATCACATTGGAGCGGTGGACTATCGACTAACACTCCGAAATAACCTATCTCAAGTACATGATGTGTTCCATGAATCCCTCTTAAGGAATTTCATACCAAATATCTCACATTTACTAAATCTATATGTGGTACTATTATAGAATGATATTTCATATAAGGAGTAGCTGTTCAAGATCTTAGTTTATAGAGATAAGGTTCAATGAAACAAGACAACTCACCTGGTCAAAGTGTTTTGGTAGAACCATAAGTTTTAGGAAGCAACATAGGAATCAGATGAGGTGATGAAACAAAAGTATCCTCATATGTTTTGGTGTATGAAATAAAAATTTCAATGGAGAAATTTTTTAAGGGGTGAATAATTTAATGAACTTAACATTTATAAATTAAATTCAAATTTTTAATAAATAAATTCATTATTAAGTAATGTAGTCATAGAAAACACATGAAATACTTTGGTTATTTTGGTCCACTATATGATCTTTAAAATTTAAAATTATATTATGAATCATAACTATTGATAATATATCCATTTTATAGTGACCATTAAAATGAGTACATTAAGGGATATGATAAAGTTCATTTGACACACACAAAGTTACTAATGACTGTAACCAGTAGGATCATACCCTATAAAGACTTTTTATTAGAGATTCCAAGGGAGATAAAATCATTGGGATTTTACATTGACCAATCCCAAGATGAGATTAAATAACTAAAACATGATTGTAACCATTTATTAAATAAGTTCATTCTCATTAAGATCATGACCCAAATTATGTTCGCCAACCAACCCAAGTAAATCACACCATCACACACCTTAACCTTAGAGAATTTACTGGTGTAATAAAGGGATATGTATGTAGACCATAAAAATACAATTTTTTATATTTTAATTTAATAAAATAATTATTTTAATTATTCATTTTTAATATTCCTTTTTTAAATTATTAGATAACGAGTTTGATAAAAAATTAGATTTTGATACGACGAAAAACAAAATGTATTTTTTAGAAATGTATAGTTTCAATCAAGGAAACCTATTTTAAGGAATTAAATAATTTTTGAAATCAATTATATTTTTATAAAATATTATTGTTAAATAATATTTATTAACTATAAAAAATAATATAATTATACAAAGTCAAAAATAATTTTTATAATGGTTAGAAAAACTATTATTGCTAAAAACCAATATTTTTAAATAAATAGGGATCTTGATTTAAAATTTTAAATTCTAATATTTATAAAATAATTTATATAAAATGAATATTATTTTTTAAATTATCATATTTAAATTATCTAATGGTTAATTTTTCATTTTTTTGAGATAATAGAATTTTTGGGTCAAAATTAAATACATTATAAATATATGGTGTGTATTATGACATCATAAAATCCAAAAATTGAATTAATAAATAAAATAAAGAGTATAAAATAAAAAAATTATATTCTATATTTAAAACAATGTAATTTTTATGTGATTTTATTATTTTTATAAACCCTTAATGAATCATCCAAAACTATATTAAGTTTTAAGGTTTTAAAATCACTTCTTTACAAAAATCAGTCACTTACAAATCCCTAGAATTATTATTTTAATGTGGTTAGTTATTATCTTTATAGAATAATAAAAACCACTTTTATTTGGAAGAAAAAATTTGAAAAAACAATGTTAAGGTTTGTGTATTTTATTACTTTATCATATAGAGTTCAAAACCTAACTTTGGAAATTAATAAAGAACTCCCCTCTATTTTTCTATATAAAACATTCAAAAATACCATTTATATTCACAGAAAACCATTTTAGAATTAAATTAATCTACCTTTTACAATATAAAGTCCTAACAAGGTTCCCCCAATATCTTAAGAAGCTCCTCCTAAGCTTTTAGGAGCATCCTCTCAAGGTAATTGATTCTCATAATCTCCACTTTATTCAAGCAATTTAATTATGTAATGACTTTTGATTTCTAATTATTCAAGTTAGGATATGTTTTTATAAATTAATATTACAATAATTTTGGTTCCCAAGTAATTATATACCTCTTTCAATCTTATTCACCCCTTCTATAAACATTTATGTACAATCGTTATGATGCTAAAAGTATCCCGTGAATTTCCATGCCAAACTTTTTTGAAGTAAATACCCATATCCATTTATAGAAAATGGTATTAACCTAGTTGTTCCTATCCTTAATTTATTATGTATTTACATGTATATAGACTTACCTCATTAATCATGTGTTTAAAATTGATAAAATACATCCTTATGTTGTAAGTTATATGTGGAAATCTTATGCATCTAAATGATATGAATTTGATGGGTGAGCCGGAAATTATATTTCCCGCTAATAAATTGGGTAATGTTTTTATTGCATGAGATTACATGTATGGGTCATGGGAGGTTATCCTAATAATACTATATTTTTTTATTGGTTCTTATCCTTGACATATGTTTATAATGTAATGTTTTATGTTTTCTCCACATTCTCTTATTTCCTTTATAATATCATGTTATATTGTGACTCATTGTTCAATACTATGATGATCACCCCTCTTATGTTACCCATATATTTTTCATGGATCACAGGTACCACTTTAAATTATGCTATTATTTATTTATTCCCTTACTGGGCTTTATAGACCACCCCTTTCTTATGTACGTCCCTAGGTCATTCCATGCAGTTTTAGAAGAAGGATGGAATTTTAAGAGTGTGTTAAAAAAAGTTTTTAATAATTTTTTTTATATTTATATTACACGTTTTTATTCTATGTACCTAATTTATGAAATATATAATAGGCTCCATGATCTTTTGGTATTGTATTATGTGTACCATTATGTAATAAATCATGAAATAAAGTGTAATAACGATATGGGTTGTCATAACCACCACATTGTATTTTAAGATTTAATATATATTTTTGGAACTCATAAGATGGAGTAACTCAAATATTTCTTTTAAGGGTGGAAGTATAAATGTTAAAATCAAAGGATAACAAAATTTTGGTCAATGATGAATTCGGTATCAGTCCTACATATTGATTTGGATAAGACCCTTAGGTCTATAAAATAGTTAAGAATCTCCCTGAAGCTGTGTATGAATAAAATGGAAGAGGGATTTACACTTATAAGGATGTTAACCATTCCTAAATCAACTGAATGAAAGTGATCATTAACCTATATTGACCACAACCTAACCATTATATTCACATGGATAGAGAGTTTAGTAGATTTTTGGGTAATGGTACACAACTCATTATGTGATTATAAAATATAGCCCAGTATAATTAAACCAAGTAAAATTCTCTATGTCATTGTGTGTTTTATATCTTTTATAGTTTTTATACTCACATGTATATTGAATATTAACAATATTATATCATAATTATTACTAACATGGGAAGAATACTTGATATAAGTAATTTATTAAGGAATAAATTTTAAATTGATGGTCAACTCTATTAACCCCCTTTGTAATATCCCAAAACTATTTACCTAAATGATGACCAATTCAAAGAATTAGTGGCATAAAGAACACCTAAATATATGATAGAGGCTCCCCACAAGTGGTGGGGGTCTATAAAAATCATGGGGAAATTATTACATTAATTAAAAATCATGGTGGTTATGACCAAATCTTATAAAAACATTGTATGAATCATCTGGTCATTAAACGTATAAAAAAAATCATGGAAATAAAATTTGGAGTAAAAAGTGGTATCCTGAGTTCCATTATATAAAATTTAATTGTCTACATTCTATGAAAAATATATTTAGTATATAAATCCAATAATATACATAACCAAAATTAAAAAAAATAAATATATTTGACCCTTAATTAATAAATATGCATTATAATTACAGAAATAAAACACAATGGCCTCTTTACTTACTCATAATATGTTCACATGTTGATCCATCAAACTCCATAATACTTCTTGGATTGAACTATATATGTATCTCAAAGATGATACATGGTCCTATAAATAATAATGAATGTCTTGATAATATATGAAAGGGTCAAACAACACTTTTTAGATGCAAGAAAATAAATTAAAATAACTAAAACAAGATCTCCATGATTAGAAGAATGAAATCATGAAAAACTAGAAATAAATAATAATAGAAATATGTATACATTACACCATCGTTGCATGTTACTAGAAAAACCATCATTATTCTTTATGATCGATGAAGATTAGAGGAGTGGAAGTAAAATTATTCCCACCTCTGAAGGTATCCATGGGCTAATTAGTCACTTTTCATATGAGTGAGAATTGATTTTTCTCCATGGTGTGCTAAAACCTCATAGTACTTTGGTGGAATAGGAAAGGTAAATATGGGCCTTTGAGAGATTCACCCAATATTAAAATAACATACACCCACACCCTCTACCATCACATGGAAGTGTTCTCTTTATAGGGACCTTGAGAATACTTATTGACCATTCATATATTAACTCATTCATTATAATGTACGAGTTAATACCTCAAAAAAAACATATTTTACATAAATTAATTAATATATCTTGAATTAAATCCTATATTATTACCATTTAAATTGTAGCCAATGTGGGTAGATCACTCGAAGATAGCACTATACGTATTCTATAAAATATGGTAGTTGAAATATATGTTGCATAAAAATGGATTCTTATAACTTAGCCCAATTGTACTTTATGATTGCATAAGTATTTGAAGGTAGTGACATAACCATGCCTTACAACATCATCGAGTATCATGGTATGATATAAAATTTGGTAGCACAATTTCTACAAGCCATTCATATGACACTATTGTATAATATGATAGAGGATGGTAGTGGCATGAAATAAAATTTCTTGACCAATGATATAATTCAGTTGTAAAATATGACATGTTCTATTGTGTAATATGAAAAGGGTTATAATGGAATATATCTCCTTAAATATCCCACTTGCACTAAATTTTAAAATAATTTGTTCCATTTCACCTTATATTATATCATATATAATAACTTGTGAAATAGTATCAAAAACCCTTTTGAATATATTCCAAAACACTTTTGGAAAGCTATGATCACTTTTAATCTATATCAAAACATATATAATACCTTGTAAATACCCATCCAAAACTATTTTGGTTAAATTTTAAAACAATTTTAGAGCATCTCCCAAAGTCTAACTCAATCCCTATACAATAAACAACAAATTATAACCCCATGAGCCTTTGTATAATTGAAAAAATATGAATATTTGGATCAATGAATGTAAGGAAAGAGTATAATATAGCAAAGAATAAATGATACTCAAGATATAAATGGATTTGGGATGATCACCAACAAACAAATGTATCTATATACCTATATGAACCTTCCATATAACAAGTTAGAAAACATTCTATTATGTTACCTTTATCCAAGACATCAAATGAACATGGGACACAAAGTATGTTAACCCCATACAATTAACTCAAAAATTCTCACCTATATGAGTATAAACTAACCTGGTGTATGAATATATAACATGTAATTCACCTTTATATATGATCGAATCACATGCCTCTTATCATAATAGAGAAGAACATTATATAAACTATCTAGGTGAAACCAAACATTCCCTATTCTATTTCAATCGAGTGACTGGATTTTATACTCATTATCTGAGGGGAGAAAATCAATCTTGGTTGATCTGCAACCAATTAAATGATCATAAACATACCATACCTCCCCTTGATTAACTAAGGAATAAGGATTTCATAAGAAATTTATCAAAGTTTGAGGGATCTCATTCTATGTATCTCACTAACCTCAGTTAGTAGGGACTCAAATATTATCCATGTACCCCTAGTATAATAGATATATAGTGCATGAAACTATATGGAATATAATTAATAGGACATCTAATACACAAAACACTTTTACATCTCATCATCATAATACATACCTCATAAAATAATCACACTCACCCTAAATTTTTTATTTCATCATAACCTATAATACTCAAGTATGAACATCAGTTAGGGATAACTCAAATTCATAATTTGAGAGATCAATTATCACTATATTTTAAGAAATATATATTAATACATACATATATTAAACCAAAATGGAAGAATAATTAAGTGGGGATTTCATTTTATATGATACATTTAATATCCTTAAAACTATTTTAAGCATACTTAACAAAACCTTATATAAGAACCTATTTATCATATCATATATAATAAACTATGAGGTTAAACATATATTTTCTACACATTATGGGTTATTTTTAAATAATTACATATAAATATGATTCCCACCACATATATATGTGACAATCTATTAAAAACCTATATCTAAACTTTTTATTGATCAAGATCTATGAAAAAATCATGTTTTAATAATAGTGTGATTTAGGAATCATATTCTTAATGTTTAAATAAATGAACATATTCATAATCCTTACCTGCACAATATCAAATTTTTTATGTTAATTAATTTAAGAATTATGTTCCTAATGTTAATATCCTTTAACATATTCAAACTACATATCCCAAAAACATAAAATGTTATGATGTTAATAACCTCTATTTTCTTCTTTTAACTTTTATAAATTTAACATCATCATCCTTGGAACTATTTTTATTAAAATTAATCCATGAGATTTAATGGTAATAAATCAAAAAATTTAAATTATAACTTACCATAAAATCATATTGTTAGAGTTGGTTCCCCCTGATATACTACTTTCTAATTTATATTACTTGTATATTTAGAGTCTTTAATAACAATAAATATCGTCTCACCCAATGTGTGTACTTATACATAAAAATAAAATTCTAATTTTCTTTGAGTATGTATTCATGTAAAGGTCATAAAAGTACCCTACTATATTTAGAACCAAGAATTTATATGATAATATTTTTAAATACATGTTCTATGGAAAGATGGCATCAACTGACTGGACACATATGATACAAGATATCGGGTGTAGGAGGCTCATAAGACCTTGAGATTTCTTCTCATGACGTTAGCCCTTTGTAATCTCCATGAGAGGAGGTTATGAGAATAGATATATCCTATTAAATAAATATGTTTTATGTATCATTATAATTTCCACTCTATAGATGTGTGTATTGGTCCTTAGAGTTGAGATTATTATTAATGTTTTTCAAGATTCATGTAATTATATTTTTTGATAAAATATATGAAAATATATTCCTATAGTGAGGTAGGATATATTAGGTTCTTCTAAAATGATATGAAATTAATGAATAAGTCTATAAATGATTTTCTCTTTCTAGTTAATGGAAGTAAATATCTTAGGCCCTTTGATTGGAATGGAATTGTATGATTAAATCCCTGACCATATAATTTTTATAGATATGTTAATTTCAAGGAATCCAATTAAATAAATTCAAGAATATAGGTAAATGAAAAAATAATGAAACTTAATTGACGAGACATTGGGACAAAGGGATTATATTACAAAGTGAACATTTATAGGTGTTCATTTTCATTGAGAAATTGAACTTCTTTCTACAAGGGTTCGTAGATGTGTTTCTATATTCTAATAAAATACTTAAGGCTAGTTATCCTAATTATGTCAAGAAATAGGACTAGAGGGTCACATAAAAAGTTTATATAGAACCTAAATTAAAATTTATTTGAATTTAATATTGAAATAAATATTATTATTAAGTTTGATGGAATAATAATTATTTGAGTTTAATTGATCATATATATTCAATCCCCGGTCATCCAAAATAATAAATATGTGAGTTTAATATTAAAAAAATATTTATTCACAATTTTAGTGATTATAATAATTATTTATTTATTTAATGAATAATGAGATTATATTTATTTATTTAAATAAACAATCATTATTTAATGTTTGATAAATTATTAGGAGGATTTATATACCATGTTTAAAATCTAGAGGGAGAGATACATTAAATATCATTTAAATAAATATTAATTAATTTATTTAGGAAATGATATTTATATTAGTAAAAAGACATGAATTCCTCAAGGAAATAATAATAATAATTATAATGATAATATTATTATTATTCTATGTGGGGTTCACTAAATAATAAGAAATTGGCTAAGGGCCTATGTAAAATTACTAATACTCTAACCTAGCTATATAAACATGGTTATATCATTTATAGAGTTAGAAATTATTCTGAAAAACAAATAATCTCAAGATAATTCTCTAAAAACATAGCATCAATCCTCTTTCCTCTCAAGTCCTTGAGAAAACAAGAAGAGTTCTTCAAGTTTACATGATATTTTTATTCAAATAAACTGTGAACATTTCAAGTGGTGAGAATCATGTTCACTAGCACCCATAGATTCTATAGTGACATTATAATCTCCATGGAGCACATGTGGATACCACTATTGGGATTATATACTTGAATATTTTCATGAAATGGTGGTATGATAAGAAGAGGTAAGCCAAATTGATAATGAAGAATGAATTACAATACAAGGTAATTATGAATTATACAAAGTAATTATAAATTACATGTAAAAGATAATTTATTTTAGGATTCAAGAGTTTCTATTAATCTATATCACCGGATTTATTTGAGGAAATTGATGAAAACCCATTTTCAGGTTCGGGTCCAACTACTTCTATTATACCCTATAACCTTCAAGTGGAATCAAATCAGTCATATATTAATTTATAATTATGTATTATTCATTAATTTATTTATATTTTTTATTAGGTTTTCATTTCTAGTTTAATTTTTTATTAATCCAAAAGTCTCAATAATTTCCCTTTTAACCATTATATGACCATGGACAGGCCAAGAAAAAATGAAGAAAAACCAAAGTTACCATCATAATCATCTATAGATTTTGACTGGATAAAAAAAATACATAGAGTATAGCTAAAATTACATGTAATGTACCCATTCTCACTATGTTAAGATGTTTTCACATAAATTTAGGCTCATTGTGTATGGAAATAATATGATATGTCATTAGACATTGTGTATTGTCCGATACAAATGTATCGTAGCTTGAAATGTAAGATGATGTATAACTTGTGTACATGCTATGTAAATCACATGATTTTCCCAATAAAAAATGTAGAAGTTGAACAATAAATATACAAGACATGAATTAATTACACGCGGTGTGTTAACCACCAACTGATAAAAATGATATAGATAATATTAAATGGAATGTAACTGGAATACACACTATGTAACTCATAAATGATTGTATGATATATATATTGAGTCCCTAACTGTCATGTCCTAAACTGAATCACTCTGAACAGTAACCAAATAGAGAGAAACTGGACCTCAGGCACACCTCTATGTATACTAGAGGCTACCAACTAGTATTGGGGGTATAAGGTGTAACTATGGGGAGAATATACCCCTATATCAGAGTACCTAGAATAATATAAATAACCAACAACATCCAATAATAATAAATTAAGAATATGAAAAAATGGAACATGCTATAATGGAATGGAATACAACATACACGCATACAACAACCAATCTCCCATTGAATTGATCACATGTAAAATAAAAATAAATAAATAAAATAAATATGTGGCTCCATTACCATACTATAAGACTCACCTAATCCCTATATCTTGGATCCTTCCAATTTATCTAGTTTAATGATCAATTACAGGCTTCACCCTAACTTGTACCGGAAAATAGAGAGAGGTATGCTTGAGTACCAAAGTTCCATGGCTTCCTGATAAGGGTATGAGTACAAATTTGTAGGGTACCACCAACTAGTCTCATACATAATCATTAAATGTAATGTAAGTTCATGTTCTATTATTAGATAAATAAAAATGTTCTAAACAAAAATAAATAAATCACCGCTTGCTCTCAGGTTCTGTGGTGAAATATGAGGATGGTTATACCTTTTTTGTCTAACATTAGAGTGTTTTGAGAATGTAACAAAATCATTTCAACCAATTTAGCCAACAATGGATTTGACTCACCCCTATGTACATAAGATAAAAACTCTAGGTCTTACTCACCCCAGTATATAGGACATAAAGACCCGTGGCCTAGATCACCCCAATATACCTGAGATATCAACCTAGGGTATGACTCCCATCATATACTAGCTCAATGAAATTCTCATAATCAGGGTAGTACATAGTATCCAAAATTGTGTGTGTGTGTGTGTGGGGGGGGGGGGGGGGGTCATCCCATACATGCAGATCCAAGGAGAATGTCCAAGGATTCTCAAGTTGAATGAGGGAATTAATCCCCAACACATGGTTCCAATGTACACTTGTGGGAAAATTCCATCCCTATATTATATATGCACCATCATAGAGGCCAAATATCCTACGTGAAACTATATAACATGACTCCATGACATAATGTTCATATCCCTCTCCTCACACATGAACCTATTATCATAGGCATCTGATAATAAAAAACACCTCAGGGCCTATCCTCCCTAAAATTTAAATCACATCACAAGCATAAAAGAACACAACACATATGAACTCAAGGGATTCCAATACCCATAGATGATGTAAAATAAATAAACAAGAACATAGGGGAATTCACCATCTCTAGGCCTTATATCCATGAACCAGGCTAACATTTCCATTATTAACAAGTTTTACAATCTCAATTAAATTATGATTGCTTTATAATAATTTTCCAATCCATTTATCATTAATTTATTTCCAAGACATTTTTCTAATTTAAGGTCCAAGCCTAGAACTAGTATCCAAGATCCCTTTCACTACACATCTCTAGGGTCTACATAAAGTGGGAACCTACCATGGTCCCCTAAGTTATAGAACACGTGGATGACCATACCTGGGGACCTATAGTCCATTTAAAATAACATAACTATGCCCATAACTTTGGAGTACAATGTCCCTTGACATATCCCCAATAATATTTTAACATCCATGGCCTTCCTAGATTATAAGGTTCAACCTTGTGTTCCATGGTTATACCCAAAGATAAACATCTATAGTCTGTCACTACTCCATACACTAGATAATTCACTATGTTTCACTTAATCCATTTCATTTAACCGCACTCCTTATGAGTCTTTATATATCGTAAGACACCCTTTCTACCATATGGTCTCAACTATCAGTATTTGAGGAATCACTAGAGTTCAAGGGACTATCATGAGCCTTGACCCTTAGTTATACCCATTACATTTACTAAAAACATTTAATTAAGTTAAATATCACTCAATAATGTTTGAGAGACCACACACATTACTTAAAACATAAAAACATCCAAAATTACCATAGGGATTGTACAAGATACCACTTACCTTTAGAGAAGTCAAAACCTATTTAAATATATAGTATGGTAGCTCTTCCATGGATCATGAATGCCTCATATCACACCCCAGGAACCTATCTCATATAATAGGGTCCAATAATTAATTATAATCAATTATAATCAATAATAAAATTCTATTATAATAATATATAGTTCATTCCGAAATTTAATTTAAAAGGAAAAACTTTCGACAACTCCCCAAGTGTCATCACCACACTCAAATTAAAACCAACCGCACTTAGAGGGTCCCTAACACTCACCCAAAATCACCCGAGAAAAAATCCTTAATAACTAGAACTTGATTACATGAAAATTTAATTCAATTTAAAATAAAACCACTGAAAAATTGATATTACTATGTACCACTATCAAATTACAAATAAATGGTATGAATATTATACTAAGGGACCTCTTCTACATTAGATTAAAAAAATATTACCCTAATGGGATGATTTCATCATGATTAGGTGGAATCATCTCAAAAAATAAAAGTTAGAGGTGAACTAAAAATGAATAAATAATAGAGGAAAAACAAATAAAATTACCCAAGATTACTACTAATAATAAACCCAAATATCCCCTTTTAAGGGGGTTAAGGAGAGGATGTGGAGGGGTTTTAAAGGCCAAGTCGACATCCCCCAACCCTAGATTGAGTTAAAACTGGAGGGGGGGGGGGTGGTTAATGTAACGACCCGAAATTTTAAAAAATATTGTTTCCTAATTTTATGTGTTATTTTATTTTATTTTTATACTCAAAAAAAATGTTTCATTTGATAACATGAGTATAATTAAAATTCGACTGTTGGGTTTTGACTATTATTTGACCATTGGTCAATATGACCGCTGGAAACTAAACGTTTTGACTATTGTCTCTAAATACAAGCAATCTTGGTTAATTAATATAGAAAGAAGATTCGATGGCCTCACCCAGTAGTCTTGGACCAATCGAAGCCCATCTAACAGAACTTGGTAAGGAGGTAGCACCACTGGGCTTTGCTCTGGACCAAACCCAAGCTGAACTTCATCGTATAAAGCTAGAACGGGATCGCCTTCGCGAGAAGTTCAAACTGATAGAAATTACTACTCATGCGATGTTGGCCGAGCCTCCCTCGGATTCTCTAACCTTAGCACACCTTACACTTAGGTCCTATGCTGGTGTGATAAGGGGCTATGTAAGGAGACCGTAACTGTCTTGTGTAATCCTTTGTTTTAAATAAAAATTTCGATTCCTTTTATGAATTTTCAAATGACAGGATAAATATAGTATGCATATTTTTGATGAATTTTAGAAAAAGGATATTTTATAAATGTTTATGTAAACCTTAAATAATTCAAAATGTGTAATGTTTTTTAAAAAATGGTCTTCTACAATTATGTTCAGTACGAAATTTAGAGTCTAATAAGATCAACTTGATTTTTTGATGAATAGTAAATTATGAATAGTGATTTTATGATTAGTATTAATAATGTTTCCAAATAGATTAGTAATCTCACTTAAAGAAAGTATTAAAATAAGCTAGGCACTTTGATTAAGTAATGTGATTCAATAAAATGGTTAAATAAGGGTTTCAAAAATTATTATTCAAGTATTAGTTTTTTCGGATGAATAGTGTTTTTTTAATTAAAATTTTAATTAAAAATATTTAGAAAATTATTTTTATAAAATGGACTTCATTTTTGAACTCAAGGCATCGATATTATGTTAAGGTAATTTTTGGGGATGTTTCTGAAAAAAATAAAATTTCGATGAATAGTGTTTTTAATTAAAATTTAACTAAAAATATTTAGAAAATTATTTTTATAAAATGGATTTCATTTTTGAAATCAGAGCATTGATATTTGGTTAAGGTGAAATTTTGGGATTATTCTGAGAAAGTTGAATTTTCGATGAATAGTGAAAATACAGTTTTTAAGTTACGGGTGTTTAATGACATCATTAAATGATGTATTAAGTATTTAATAAATATGTTCGACTTATGAATAGTAAGATAAGGCATGAGGTGTCCCAAGTGGACAATACCATGGGAAAATACCTTGGGCAAGCCCATGGTTTTGCCAAAACCACTAATGAGGTGTCCCTTGGCCATTAATGCCTTGTCCCCTCACTTTCCCTATAAATATCAAGCCATCCTCTCATCCATTCGACTCTCCACTCTCCCCAAACGAAGTTCGGGTCTCCTTACTTCCCAAGGAGTCCTCCCAAGGTGCCCCCAAGCCCTCAAGGTCCAAACCTTTGAGTTTTAAGTGGGATCCGACCTCTCTCTTTCATTTCAAGTAATCTCTTTTATGTAATTCATTTTATGCTCCATGTTCTTATGTTAGAGGATGTTCTTTTATACTCCTATTACTTCCCTTTTCATGTTCATATAATTAGAGATCCCCTCTTACTCTCATTATTTTGTTTTATGAAGTTTTAAGTGGCACCGTTAGGCTGCCGAAATTTTTGTAACAGATTCTTTCTCCCTTATCATTTTTCAAGATCTATTTTCATGTAAAGTATTTCAAGTTCCTTTTTATTATGTTGGGGTATGATCTCTAAATTTATCATACTGATATTTTATGATCATATGATGAGATACCCCATTTGATCTCTTCAATTCAGTATTTTGAAATTTTAAGTGGCGCCGTTAGGCTGCCGAATTTTTAAGTGGTTCTTCACCCTTCTCATTTTGAAGTTCTACTTTCATGTCAATTATTTCAAGTTCCTTTTTGTTATGTTGGGGTATTATCTCTATATCTATAATACTGATATTTTATGACCATATGATTAGAGACCCCATTTGATCTCTTCAATTCAGTATTTTGAAGTTTAAGTGGCGTCGTTAGGCTGCTAAATTTTTAAGTGGTCCTTGCACATTTCTCCCTTTTCAAAGTTCTAATTCCATGTCAAGTATTGCAAGTTCCTTTCTATTATGTTGTGTTATGATCTCTATATCTATCATACTGGAATCTTATGTTCATATGATGAGAGACCCTATTTGACCTTGTCAATTCATTTTTGTTGAAGTTTAAGTGACGCCGTTAGGCTGCCGAATTCTCATAAGAGAAATCTTATTTTTGTCTTCCTTTCATGTTCTTCATTTCATATGGTATATTTTCAAACTTCATTACCATTTTCTTAAATCCCTTATATTTTGTCCCTATACTGTTTGATGGGTGATTTATGAATGTTTGACCCATGTCCCCTCTCTTCTCAATGTTTTCTAAAACCCCGAAACATAGTCGTTATGCTGCAGAATTTTCGTCTCAAAGTGTATCTCTCTATTTTCTCAAAATTATTTTATGTTATAAAGTGAATACTCAAAGCTCTTATTTCTACAGGGGTATTCACATATATATCAACATGTTCTATTTTAAATTCTGGGATTTACATACATGAAACCCACTTTACCTTTTCTGTGGGTTTAAAGTGACATAAAGATCATGTCTTTAAAGCAGTTTTCAAAACGTTATGATTATGAAATGAAACCCATTTATTTTATGCTATATGGGTTATTTATGAAATGTTTGATGATGATATATGTGTCTCACATGATAATAAAGTCAAATTTAAGGGTGCTCCCTGATAGCGCTCCAATGCATTGGGTAATGATGTAACCACTAGAGATTACAATTTTCACGATACCTTGGTGAATAACCTTGGTAATTTTCAAATGACACCTTGGGGATGGACCTTGGTGATATGTTCATGATTGTCAATATTAAATGTTGCAGCCACATCTTCAAGTTATGAAAAAGTTTTATTTTTATTATGATATGCCTCATGATTTCATTTTCATGCCTTAAAGTTCTTTTCATGACTTTATTGATGTATCTCAAGTTCATATGTAAAATGTTTCACTTGTTTCCCTTGCTGGGCCTTCCGCCCACCCTTTCTTTTGATGTATATCCCCAGGTTATGAGATGCAGTAATGGGCCTAGGGTGAACATGAGGATAAGCCTTTCAAGTGTTTAAGAAGAATGTTTTTTTTGTTTCATGTTTTATGTTCCTTGTTTCCAAGACACTAAACCTTAAAGATCCTCAGTTCCATGTAATGGAATGACAGTTATGTTATAAAAAGACGGGATTCTATAGTTGGTATCAAATGATGGTTTAGTTATTTGTGGAAATTAGGATATGAAAACTCTAGGAAGAACCCTATAGAAAATTTTAAATATAGGAAATCTTCCTGGTATTTTGGTGAGTATTGAGTAAGGGGTTTCCAAGAAAATACATCCCTGTCTGGATACGAGTAGGTAGAGGTGGCTTTGGAACAGATGTACATAGGGGTAAAACCCAAAAACACCGCTTTGAGCTAGACTCGAACGGGAACTGGTACACGACAACAGGCCTTGCTGCACTCTTGGTTACGACACTCCTGGGGGATATGCTTTGGTAAATTCATAAGCTTGGTATGAACCATTGTTAAAGGAACAAAGATAAAATAAAATAAATATTCACATAAGAATATATGATCATGTATAACCTAGATGGTAACCTAGGGGATCACAATTTAGGGTATACTTTCCTTCTACAAGTTATCCTTATATGCTTTAAGTTCCTTTTCATGATTATTTGTTAAGTATTTAAGCCCATAATTATACTTTCTATTCTTTGTTAATGGTGGGAAATGGAATAACGTGTCCCAACAACCAATGTTATAGGAAATGCGACGATTTCCGTATTAATATGATAGAGATGATTAGGGGATTAAAAGATGATTATTATTTTGGAAGACGTTCACTATTTTAGAGACCCTATATGATCGAGGTAAATAGATTACTATAGTATTTTCATTGAGGAGTAAGGTTGACTTATATTTTGAATAATTGATGAATTTAAGGTGGACTTATAGTAATTTAGGTTACTTATGGGAATGATTAACCTATCTTGGGTAAAATATGTTTAGGTTAGCTACTTTTGTTATAAGATGTTAGGATTGGTTGATGTTGGCTGGAGGTGAACAATGAAGTTGTTTTGGAAGACTATGTTATCAAATCCTTCTTGTATTTGGGTTTCAATATTAGTTTGATTTATTTTGAGGAATTTTAAGGACCGTTATTTATGGAATGGTCTATGATGAACTTTGGGTAGTACCATAGAACTTTGAAGATTTAAAAGTAGTTTCATTCCTATGGGATTCTTTCTTTTTGAAGAGTTGTTTTACCTTAACCTTTCTGTTTTTGGGATAATGTTTAAAGATAGAAGAAATAGATAGTTAATATTTTGTAGATTATGTGATTCTCTAGAAGATGATTCTTGTGCTTTTATGAGACCATGTATTTTTGAATTCTCATCATTTGGAGAAAATATTAGTGTTGGTAGGGACTTATTAAAGGATGAAACTCTACTTGAAGGTAGGTATATTTTTTTATGTTTTTGTTCTATGTAGTAAATGAATTCCTCAAAATTATGAAAAGAAACGTAAAACAAAAATGTTGTTGGTTTATGTTTCCTACTAGGTAATCAAAGACCGTTTACACACATCATAAGTTTGGGATTTTCTTATGGTCAACTTTCTTTTAATCATGTTCTCTATCACTCTCCCTCAGAACTTGACCCTTTGTTTTCTCCTCCATGTCCATATTTTCCTACATGGAATCCTAGAGTGGGTGAACTCGGGTGACCTTTGTACTTCCCTTTCTTTCTTTTAAAGTAATAGTTTTACTGACTCCTTTTCCGATGTGGGACATTCAATGAAATTTCAAAACCCAATTTTAAAAATTGCGAGGACGCAATTTATTAAGGGGGGAAGATTGTAACGACCCGAAATTTTAAATAAATATTGTTTCCTAATTTTATGTGTTATTTTATTTTATTTTTATACTCAACAAAAATGTATCATTTGATAACATGAGTATAATTAAAATGAGACTGTTGGGTTTTGACTATTATTTGACCATTGGTCAATATGACCGCTGGAAACTAAACGTTTTGACTATTGTCTCTAAATACAAGCAATCTTGGTTAATTAATATAGAAAGAAGATTCGATGGCCTCACCCAGTAGTCTTGGACCGATCGAAGCCCATCTAACAGAACTTGGGAAGGAGGTAGCACCACTGGGCTTTGCTCTGGACCAAACCCAAGCTGAACTTCATCGTATAAAGCTAGAACGGGATCGCCTTCGCGAGAAGTTCAAACTGATAGAAATTACTACTCGTGCGATGTTGGCCGAGCCTCCCTCGGATTCTCTCACCTTAGCACACCTTACACTTAGGTCCTATGCTGGTGTGATAAGGGGCTATGTAAGGAGACCGTAACAGTCTTGTGTAATCCTTTGTTTTAAATAAAAATTTCGATTCCTTTTATGAATTTTCAAATGACCGGATAAATATAGTATGCATATTTTTGATGAATTTTAGAAAAAGGATATTTTAAAAATGTTTATGTAAACCTTAAATAATTAAAAATGTGTAATTATTTTCAAAAAATGGTATTCTACAATTTTGTTCAGTACGAAATTTAGAGTCTAATAAGTTCAACTTGATTTTTGATGAATAGTAAATTATGAATAGTGATTTTATGATTAGGATTAATAATGTTTCCAAATAGATTAGTAATATCATTTAAAGAAAGTATTAAAATAAGCTAGGCACTTTGATTAAGTAATGTGATTCAATAAAATAGTTAAATAAGGGTTTCAAAAATTATTATTCAAGTATTAGTTTTTTCGGATGAATAGTGTTTTTTTAATTAAAATTTTAATTAAAAATATTTAGAAAAATATATTTATAAAATGGACTTCATTTTTGAACTCAGAGCATCGATATTATGTTAAGGTAATTTTTGGGGATTTTTCTGAAAAAAATAAATTTTCGATGAATAGTGTTTTTAATTAAAATTTAATTTAAAATATTTAGAAAATTATTTTTATAAAATGGATTTCATTTTTGAAATCAGAGCATTGATATTTGGTTAAGGTGAAATTTTGGGATTATTCTGAGAAAGTTGAATTTTCGATGAATAGTGAAAATACAGTTTTTAAGTTACGGGTGTTTAATGACATCATTAAATGATGTATTAAGTATGTAATCAATATGTTCGACTTATGAATAGTATGATAAGGAATGAGGTGTCCCAAGTGGCCAATACCATGGGAAAATACCTTGGGCAAGCCCATGGTTTTTCCAAAACCACTAATGAGGTGTCCCTTGGCCATTAATGCCTTGTCCCCTCACTTTCCCTATAAATATCAAGCCATCCTCTCATCCATTCGACTCCCCACTCTCCCCCAACGAAGTTATGGTCTCCTTACCTCCCAAGGAGTCCTCCCAAGGTTCCCCAAGCCCTCAAGGTCCAAACCTTTGAGTTTTAAGAGTTACGTTTTAAGGTAAGGGATCCGACCTCTCTCTTTCATTTCTAGTAATCTCTTTTATGTAATTCCTTTTATGCTCCATGTTCTTATGTTGGAGGATGTTATTTTATACTCCACTTAATGCCCTTTTCATGTTTATATAATGAGAGATCCCCTCTTACTCTCATTATTTTGTTTTATGAAGTTTTAAGTGGCGCCGTTAGGCTGCCGAAATTTTTGTAACGGATTCTTTCTCCCTTCTCATTTTTCAAGATCTATTTTCATGTAAAGTATTTCAAGTTCCTTTTTATTATGTTGGGGTATGATCTCTAAATTTATCATACTGATCTTTTATGATCATATTATGAGATACCCCATTTGATCTCTTCAATTCAGTATTTTGAAATTTTAAGTGGCGCCGTTAGGCTGCCGAATTTTTAAGTGGTTCTTCACCCTTCTCGTTTTGAAGTTATACTTTAATGTCAATTATTTCAAGTTCCTTTCTGTTATGTTGGGGTATGATATCTATATCTATCATACTGATCATTTATGACCATATTATGAGAGACCCCATTTGATCTCTTCAATTCAGTATTTTGAAGTTTAAGTGGCGTCGTTAGGCTGCTAAATTTTTAAGTGGTCCTTGCACATTTCTCCCTTTTCAAAGTTCTAATTCCATGTCAAGTATTGCAAGTTCCTTTCTATTATGTTGGGTTATGATCTCTATATCTATCATACTGGACTCTTATGTTAATATGATGAGAGACCCTATTTGACCTTGTCAATTCATTTTTGTTGAAGTTTAAGTGACGCCGTTAGGCTGCCGAATTCTCATAAGAGAAATCTTATTTTTGTCTTCCTTTCATGTTCTTCATTTCATATGGTATATTTTCAAACTTCATTACCATGTTCTTAAATCCCTTATATTTTGTCCCTCTACTGTTTGATGGGTGATTTATGAATGTTTGACCAATGTCCCCTCTCTTCTCAATGTTTTCTAAAACCCCGAAACATAGTCGTTATGCTGCAGAATTTTCGTCTCAAAGTGTCTCTCTCTCTTTTCTCAAAATTATTTTATGTTATAAAGTGAATACTAAAAGCTCTTATTTCTACAGGGGTATTCACATATATATCAACATGTTCTAATTTAAATTCTGGGATTTACATACATGAAACCCGCTTTCCCTTTTCTGTGGGTTTAAAGTGACATAAAGATCATGTCTTTAAAGCAGTTTTCAAAACGTTATGATTATGAAATGAAACCCATTTATTTTATGCTATATGGGTTATTTATGAAATGTTTGATGATGATATATGTGGATCACATGATAATAAAGTCAAATTTAAGGGTTCACCCTGATAGCGCTCCAATGCATTGTGTAATGATGTAACCACTAGAGATTACAATTTTCACGATACCTTGGTGAATAACCTTGGTAATTTTCAAATGACACCTTGGGGATGGACGTTGGTGATATGTTCATGATTGTCAATATTAAATGTTTCATCCACATCTTCAAGTTATGAAAAAGTTTTATTTTTATTATGATATGCCTCATGATTTCATTTTCATGCCTTAAAGTTCTTTTCATGACTTTATTGATGTATCTCAAGTTCATATGTAAAATGTTTCACTTGTTTCCCTTGCTGGGCCTTCTGCTCACCCTTTCTTTTGATGTATATCCCCAGGTTATGAGATGCAGTAATGAGCCTAGGGTGAACATGAGGAGAATCCTTTCAAGTGTTTAAGAAGAATGTTTTTTTGTTTCATGTTTTATGTTCCTTGTTTCCAAGACACTAAACCTTAAAGATCCTCAGTTCCGTGTAATGGAATGAAAGTTATGTTATAAAAAGATGGGATGCTATAGTTAATTACTAATCTTACCCCACATAAGAAGACCAAAATATCCCCTAAAGTGAGCTAGAGGCTCACTATCCAATAAATGGCCCCAAACAGTGATCTAGGATACCAGAAAACTCACCGATGAGCCAATGACTACCCACCAGTTGTCCAGTGGCAGGATACTTCTATAGTTCAACAATCCATCCACCCTAATCCTCTTCTGATGCTCTCTTGAGCATCCTAACTCTCCTCTGATCCATATTCCTTGGTAAAAAAAAATCATATCTTAGATATGGTAAAATACTCAAATTCCTATTCCAACTCCCGATTCTTAAAGTGAACCCGTCTCCAGATCCAAAAATTCAAATTAATTATAAATTTCAAAGCACATATGGATGTGATATTTTATAATATCCCTACTATAACACTTCTCGTCTTCTAGAATTCTTGATGGCCATTCAACACCACTCCCATCCTATGTTGGTTCTCAATTAACAACCAATTATATGCATTATATTTCTAAAACCCAAATATTCTAATGCAATTTCATTACAATAACAAGACACTCCATTCATAAAAAATTAACCTATCATTTTCCACTATAAAAAACTACCTATATGATGCCTGACCATACCCATCCATCCTGAGACGTTATAATTTCATCAAAAGATCGATCATCTGGTTCATGGGGCTCCCCACCATGGAACCCAAATCATAGTAGTCAATTCTAACCAATGACACTCCCTACCATTTAAATTTCCTATCAAAAACATTTTTAGTAGTGAAATAACCCACTCAATACAATTTACAACTTACTACACCTAATCATGTACAAGAACACCCATCAAACTATAGTACCCATCATCATCCCTAATTCCAAAATGAATATAGAAAGTAACCATCATACTTACAAAGTGACCTAAATACATTAGTTTTCCTTGAAAATCCCTTTTCAAACCCCCAAAAATGATAATCTTGTCCAAAATGACCTACCCGATGTGCTTTCTAACCCACCACATCCAATCACATGAAAAATCCATGGTTGATTCTTCTTGGGATGAATTTTACAAAAATTGATTAGATTCTTCCACTAAGATGTCATAATTTTTTTGAATCATGATTTCCTAAATCCTAGAGGCATTCACTGATTTATCACACATGAAAAACAGATTTTGAACCCAACTCTCAGTTTTATTCTATGATTGGATCCTTAACTATGAATATCAATTGTCGTGATATACAAAAAGAACTAATACACCATCGATTCAAAGCACCATATATTCCTCTCAAATTTATCCCAAAACTGATGCTAATTCATTCCCTCCATCAAATTTCCCAACCAAATTATTAATCTAGTGGAATCAAATAAATCAAATTCATTATATCATTGGTGTCTAGAATCCACCTCGGTTGTCTACTGACCTATATCACTCATCCATGAATATACCAACTTGATAATCATATACTCATTAATAATATAGTTCTCCCCACCATGGGATTATATCCAATGTCCCTCCATTTAATAAAATTCAAAATAACCAAGGTCTATGCTCTATCCATTACCAAATACAATGACATATCGTAACCATTTGAAACATACCCGAGCACCATCTCAAAACATGAAACCATTATCTATTCCGGGATCATTGAAATTTCATTCATGGATTCCTCTAAAATATATTATTATAAAAGGGTAACACTATTAAATTGGATATGGTTGACTCCCCATCATATGAATTTTCTTATACAACTCCTTGAGTGAAAAATAAATAGATTTAAACAACACATGCATGACAATCCTCCCAAGATTTTCTCATTTTATCATAGAAAATACATACCTTAAATCATCTACGGGATCGACCATATCACCACAATCGATCCATTCAAAAAATATCCCTCAAAATGTGGGAGGGACTTATAATTTCCATAAAACCTCTGGGGAAACCATTCGCATAAGAATCTCATCAAATTTACATTAGTCATCTACTTACATAAAATTGATCAAAAATTCAAAATTCAATAGGCAATGCATGTATCCAACTCACAATTCCATGATATCATTTAAAAATAATGGGAATATAATCTTATACCACTCAATACTTAAGCTAAATGTCACAATGTATCCTTAGTGTACACTTACCACCTCTATCTCATAAAAATTCAATGGTATCACTCTCTTGTGTAACCTGATCATGTTACCCAACTAACACTCCCATGATTCATACATCATCAAAACTAGGCTAAAGTTCCAAGAACACTAACCAGTCCCCCTCCATAGGTTATTTTCATAAATCAAGATCACCATCAAAATTACTCACCAAAATTAGGTATATCACCGATGCCAAAGTCTACCATATGACCACCTGCCAAACGATATCATTCAAAACAAAAATTTCCATACCCAATCTCACCATACTCTAAAAAGATCATAAAATATCAATAAGTTTCAGAACTTGGCTGATCATTCACTTCAAAAATCAACTTCAATAGTAAAGGCACTCTATGTGATCGATGATTCAAGAGTGAATGGAATATCATGTGTCTTTCCTTAAACCCTTCCAAGGGTATTCACATACTTAGAGAAACTCATTCCTATTTCAAGGAATCCTCAAAACATTAGCTCCATGTGACATTACAAGCTAAACCCACTTTGATACCCCCTACCTTGCATAAATCTTAATGAAATTATTGAACTATACATCCCACATATGAGGCACTACCAAAACCGAGATAACCCCTCTCAGGATTTACCCTCATGCATATCACATCTCATCCCATTTATAATACCCAAATCACCACTATATTTAGGACCACACATCAAATCACCAGGCTCTCCTGACTAACCCATAGGTAATACCCCACAAGGTCATAACCCACATAATCGACCTCATGGGTAGAAAACCACTCTCGTCTCACCTATCATCCTAATAGCTCATGTGCCAACATACCCATCTTGGGTCTCATAGATACACCTCAAGCATCACATGCAAAAATATCCTCCTACTTGGGAATTAATTCCCACCATGAATCCCCATAAAACACTACCCCTCCATAATCCCAATATTAGGCCAATCCTCACTGATCATCTACATATGGGAGTCACCCCCTTGTGAATCACATCTCATCTAGGTACAAACATATAAAATTCCATCATCTTACCATGACTTTCATTGAGTATCCCATAGTATTATGGTTATGTTAAGTATAATTACACCAAGATTCTATAGAGTAGAACACCATATAGGTTTTTGGTGATAATTTAAATAAACAATACTATTTTATTTTGAAATAAGTACCATAATGAACCAATAATTGTATATATCTAAGGAATCAAATGCATATAATTAATGCCATGGGTCTATGCACATCCCATACACTAAGGGACTATGTCATCCTCATCAGGGATCATCATGTCATATATCCACATAACCTTCCATTATAAATAAATACACCACAATTTAATTGAGTATAATTTCATTCCTAATTATATGGGAAAACACCATATAAGTTGATATTAACAATTCAAATAGTCAAACACTCCATCATCAGTGATATAAACCATACACAGTCATGTGAATATAATGTGACTCTTATGTTACAAATATGATGCATGTACATTGGGCTCTTTCCAATAGTCTAAGAGTTGAAAACTATATAAATAATGAATCCAAGAAAACTCACGTGATGCAAAAAATTGGAAAATTGTCATACAATCATAAAACATAACATCATGAAAATCAATCATATATCCCTAGAAACCTAAAATTTTATAAAAAAGGTGTTTGCAACACACCAGTCTAGGTTTAATCACAAGCACTAGCACATCCCTATATCTTAAATCTACTATCTTTATAAATAGTAAAATAAAATAAAAACTTTGATACATTTGTGATATCATTCACATAAATATATTGATACCACTTTTTCATGTCCTGACCCATATCACTATGAATAGTAATTGAATTAAGGGAGACTGGAACTTAGGTGTGCCTCCCCATATGCTAGAGGCTTCCGGCTAGCAATGAAGGCCTAAGGTGTAACCGTGAGGAGACTATACCCCTATATCAAAGTAGAAAAAATATTTAAAATAACTAAAAAATAAAAAAATAATAAACAAAGAATGTAATAATAAATAAATGAAACATTAAATAATTAAATGAAATAGAATATACAATCCTACATAAATTGATCCCCCATGGGATCAGTTGAATTTACAGGGTAAGAAAAAGAAATAAAATACATAGGAGTGTAAGATATCAACATATTCTTAATTTTTCTCAGACTTTTTTATAGGTACACTTTTTTTGATTTTAGAGTAAATTTTACTTGGATTGTACTTTGGGGTGTGTATGGGTGAATTTTGATAAGGATGGAAGAAAAAGGGGTTGTGCACAGTTGGTGCACGGTTAAGGAAAATAGTGTTCCCCAGCCCAATAAACCGTGAAAACTTGGAAACTTATGGTTCACATGACTGACATACGGTTTTCAAACCATACACCTTGAAAAGAAAAGCCATGCACCCCAAAAATAATTGGAACACGGTTGGCTCACAGTTGGGGAAAATTTTTAGCCCCTACCCAAGAAACCATGAACGAATATTTTAATTAACTAAAAATTAGTTTTAAATTCACTTGAACCCTCAAAAATCCCCCCATTTCACCCAAACTCAGACTAACTCAGTTTTTTATGATTTCAGAGAATTTTGGAGGGATTCCAAGGCTTTCTAACCACCGTTCTTCACGATTAAAATCCCAAATCAAAGATCTTCTACTCTCCAAGTATGTGTATCCTATCTCATTGCTTTCTTGTTCACCTTCCTTCCTTTTCTCAATATTTTTTTGGGAAGTAACCTTTTTTTCTATATATAGATCTAGATTTTATGAATCTGTATCTAGGTTATTATACATAGATATAGATTAAAGAGAACTTGTTTTTGTTAATCATGATTTAAGGATTTAGATATAGACTCTTATCTACATCATTATTCTACTCTATTTTATTGAATTATGATGGAAGAGTGTTCATAAATGAATTGAGGTCGGTGGTATAATATTTAATTACCATAGTTATGATTTTGATATGTTTATGCAAGTATTAGGATTTATAGCCTTCTTTAAAAATTCAAATTTCTTACATTAGATTAGTTATTATGTCCAATTTTTTAATTGTATTATTGTTGAAATTTATGATCAATTTGGAAGTTAATGATGAAATTTAGGGAATTATCATTTAGATAATTAATTGGAGAATAAATTATGAGATTTGTCTATTTTTGATTTAGATAACGAATCAGGGAATTAATTATGAGGTATAGATATAAATGCTTTGAGATAATTAATTTATGAATTAATTATGAGATATTAATATATATGATTTTATATAATTAATTATATATTAATTATGAGAAATTTATTTCATTAGTTAAGATAATTAATGGTATATTAATTATGAGATATTTAAATTTTGAGAATGATTAATTAATTGATGAATTAATTAATTGATGTTGAGATGTGCGTAATATTGTGATGTTGTTTATTATGTGATATTAAATAGTAAATGGTAACATGGAAACATGGAAATTTGACCAAGTATTGTGAATGGTAACAAGATCATTAAATTATGTGTTATTAAATGGTAAATGGTAACATCTAAATTTGAACAAGTATTATGAATGATAACATGATCATTCAATTATGTGATATTAAATGGTAAATGTCAACATGGAAATTTGACCATGTATTGTGAATGGTAACATGCTCATTCAATTATGTGATATTAAATTGTGAATGGTAACATGATCCTTCTATTATGTGATATTAAACTTTTGAATAGAAACATGCTCATTAAATTATGTGATTCTAAATCTGAATGGTAACATGGAAATTTAGAAATGTATTTGGAATGGTAACATAGAAATTCCAATGTGATATCCCTTGGTGATAACTCACCTCCATCATGGGATGAATCAAGTATTGAGGTTCAGGTGTCTTTGGGAACTCAGAGGTTAATGAGTTTAAGTAGATAATATTAAATAATGTGATAAACTATTTATTTATGAATCATATTTATTTCTTTATATAACTGTATACACTTTTATTGACAGGATTTGTATTAGACACCGTTGGTGGTGGCCTATTGGGTTGTACTCACACCCTACTCCGACTACCTGATCGGTACCCGAATAGACATTATTGTTACAAGATTGGTTAAAGGAAAAGGCTTGAGGTTAGATAGCTATATGGGGATGGAGCTTGGATAAGGGAACCAGATCTGGTTTAGGACCCACTTGGGAGTTGTCAGTGTCTTTATTTTCAGTTTTAATTTAGACAATTGACACTTACCTTAGCATGGAATATTTTCTGGTTCTGTTGGATATTGTATTTTCCTATTTTATTATCTTGAAATTTTGGTATTGTTTATGATTAAGTATTCTTACGCTATTTTTGATTATTTCTAATGGTGTATTAATCAGATAAAAGAGGGTATAGTCTCCCCATGATTGATTTAATAGTCCCTCACTTCTAGTCAGTTTTATTTTAGGATATGGGGATGCACGCTTGAGGTCATGTGATGGCCCGACTTGGGGATCTAGTGTGTGGAACCCATAATAGGAAATTACAAAGTGATTTCAGAGGTTTAATTTTATTTTCTCATTATTTTGTCTTACTATTTGGGGAATGGTATAAAAGAGAATAAGAAGAGTCCGGGCTTGGATATGATCTCATTCATTGGAGTTGAAAACCCATGTATGTAGGAAAACCCAAGTACTCATGGTGGGATTGTTCTTATTATTTTTTGTTGTTACAATTGAATATTATTTCACTTTGGGTGACACACTTATTGTTTGATGTGATGATTGTTTTTTGGATTTTATAAGAATTGACTCATGGACTAGAATGGAATAAGAGTTGAGTCTACATGAATCATTCTAGGCACTCAATATTGTTTTGTGACATGCATCATTTTAGGAATAGATGGAAAAATATATTATAGGGAAGTTGTTAAACTTGAACTGTTTTTTTGTGAAATTGAATTGTAGGTGTAACTAAAATGAAATGAACTATAAAATGATTCAAGATGTGAATAAATGGATGTAGAAATGAGAAATGTGAATAATAAGGATGATATTTACCTTTGTGAACCATAACTTTAGTGTAGGATGTTTAAGGTAGTGATAAAGCCTCAGTTTGACCGCATGGTGTGGTTTGGGTAGAAGACTTGTTGTGACTTGTTGTGTTTATTCCCCTTATGTATTTGGGAAATTTTGTGTTATGATTCCTAAGATGTGTGTTTGGAATTGTATAGATATGTATCCAAAATGATACTTGTTGAGAGGGTAATAGGAGAATATGGATGGTAATGCTCTACCAGTAGTAGAACCCGAGGCACCGCTAGTGACGGGAGAGGAAGGAGGGGAGAAGTTCTGATATAACTTCACTCACTTCATGCAATTAATGAAAAGTGGACTAGGGAAGGTTGAGAAGAGCATGTATGACCTAACATGAGAGTTTTAGTTACAACACCCTCTAACTTTTATTGGAGATGGTGGACCTGAGGGTGTTGAGTTCTGGGTTTTGTCAATCCAGACGATAATTGACCATTTGGAGACATCTTCTGAGAGAATGTTTTGGTTGGACACTTATATGCTGTGTGGTGGGACATTCATATGCAGACTGGATAGGTGGATGTCATGCTATAGAAATAATTGTTAGGGAAGTTCTTAGATAACTTATATCTAGATATTCTAATGTATAAGAGAAGAGGAGAATTCATATAGTTGACTTAGGGGAGAATGTACATAATGTACTATGCTAGACACTTTAAAGATCTATAATGCTTTACTCCAACATTGACAGGAGATGATATAGTTATATTGAGATGATTTTAGGTTGTATTTAGTGTGATATTAAGTACCAAGTTAACCTCTTTCAATTAAATAAGTTTTATGAGTTGGTGGATCAGGCTCTCATAGATGAGGAGAACCTGAAGGTGGCTTGCAGTACTAGACAAATAGTTGCTACTAGATGATTAGGAGGTGTGATTTAATAGATTATGATGCACCATTATGAGAATTTTATCTAGGTAAGTGGAGAGAATAATACATAGAAAGGAGGTTCGGTTTCACATGACCTTACTAGAGTGACCTGTCATTAGTGCGGTAGGCCAATACATTATTATAGATACTTTCTCCAACCACTAGTATAGTGATGGTCTTGTGGAAAGATGGGATATCTATAGAAGTTCTATAGGATAGAACAATATATGGTTAGTGAGGGTGTAGATAGACAGAGTCAGAGTGTGGGAAGGGGATCTTCTACACCTTATCAGACTGACGTATGGAGTTTTACATTCTGAGGAGGTAGAGGTAGAGGATGTGGTGATTATGGGAATTAGAGCCCATATCAGTAGAGTGGTGCAATTCAAGGGAGTCAGATGACATCAAAGAGGAGAGGGGAAGAACGGTTGAAGTCAATACAACCTACACTCATGGATAGCGAGGCTAAACCTTCAACAATGAGAGGTACTATTCTTATAGCTTCTACATTATCTAGTTATTTATTTGATATTGGTGCCTATCATTACTTTATATCTAAAAAACATGTTAATCTTTTGAGCCTGGTGGTGATGTTTTTTATTAGGGTAATGACCATAGATACACCATTGGGAGTGTGTTCTAAAGACATATATATTTGAAAGGGATGTTCTCTTGAGGCTGTAGAGTATCATTTTCTATGGGATCTCTATATTATTGATAGGATAGGCTTTGAACTAATTATGGGTATGAACTAGATAGTTGCATACTGAGCCCATATTGACTATTACCATAAGAGGGTGATGTTTACATCTCCTAAGGGGAAAAATTACATTCACTGGGGAGAGTGGGATATTAAAGAAGGATGAGCAGGAATAATTACTTATAAATTTGGAGGACTCACAGCCTAGGGTTCTAGTCTTTTTTAGGATGATGAATGTGTAAATCAAAATGTATTTCCAATAGTAGTAGATTTATTTCAGGACATCTTTCCTAAAGACTTATCAGGGCGTCCACCTGATATGGATGTGGAATTTACTATAGATCTCATTATAAGGGATGAGATAGTATATATTACACCATACAAAATGACACCAACAGATCTTCAAGAGCTCAAGGCTTAGCTGGAGGATTTGGAGGATAAGGGGCTTATCAGACCGAGTACATCACCTTGAGGATCACCTTTATTGTTCACAAAGATGGTTGATGGGAGTTTATTCTTGTGTTTCGATTACAAAAAGTTGAACAATATGACTATAGAGAACCAGTATCCACTTCCATATATTGATAATTTATTTGACCAGCTGAGGGGAGTTTGTGTGTTCTCAAAAATTTACTTGAGATCATGGTATCATTTGTTGAGAGTTCAGACATATGATAAACCGATGGATTCTTTTAGAAGTATTTATGACCTGTATGTGTTCGTCATAATTAATTTTGGGTTGAAAAATGCACCAACAATGTTTATGGCCTTGATGAACATGATATTCTGTCCATACCTAGATCAGTTCATGGTGGTGTTCATGGATGACATCTTGGTGTACTCCAAGATTCCTGATTACCATGCCCAACATGTTGACATCATCCTGATTACATCGAGAGGGCATCAAATATATTCCAATCTATCTGAGTTTCAATTTTCGATTGATCATGTACACTTATTGGGACACATCATCTCAGAGGAAGGTGTGTTAGTGGACCTAGAGAAGGTTCAGGTAGTGGTTTCTTAGAAGCAACCTAAGAACATATTCAATATCCATAGATTCTTGGGATTAGTTGGATATTATTGGATATTAATCTAGGACTTTTCCCATTTGGGGAAACTGATTTCCAGCTTGAACAAGAAAGGGATAAATTTTGAGTGGATGGAAGCATGAAAGAATTCCTTCCAGGAGTTGAAGATGTGTTTTACATCGACACCGACCTTGATTCTACCCTATCCTGACGAGGAGTATAAGGTGCATTGTGATGCTTTTGGGATTGGAATTGGAGTTGTGTTAATTTAAGGAGATCAATTTATGGTGTATGGGTCCCAGTATTTAAGGCCACATGAGAGGAAATACCCTACACATGACCTTGAGATTGAAGCAATGCTTTTTGATTTGAAGTGTTGTCAACATTATCTGTTGGGAGAGAAGCTTTTAGTGTTTAGAGATCACAAGAGCTTATGGTATATATTATCACAACATTATTTGAATATTTTATAGTGGAGGTGGGTAGAGTATATAGAGTCATTTAATTTTGAGTTAGCATATACTCATGGTAAAAAAAGCAGTGTGACCGACACCTTAAGTAGGTAAAATCATACTCATATAGTTCAAGAGTCTAGTGATGAGTGGAAGATGATGACCTTGCTGTCTAAGATGCATGTGGTGGTTCTGGAGAGTTAGGAGCAAATGACTCTCATATCGGTTTCAGTGGATTTGAATCTTTTAAGATATATTAGGGACAAATTTTATGAATATCTAGAGTGTTTGACCTTGAGGGAAGTCCTTGAAGGTGGGAATACATCTTCTAATTGGGGAATAGACGAGGACAAGATCATCTACAACAGAAATTGGGTTTTTTTCCTATGAGCATGTGATAATATTTGATGTGGTAATTTCATGCCTCAAAGTGGGTGGTACGTCTTGGGGTGATCAAAATTTACCATGAACTTCAACAACAATTTTGGTGGCCAGGCATGAAAAATTAGATAGTAGGTTTCATGAAACGATGCTACATTTCTCTCCAGGTGAAGATTGAGCATCAATGACCTAAATATTTTCTATATCTATTGATTATTCCATAATGGAAGTGGGATGATGTGATTATGTATTTTTGGTGGGTCTCTCAAATACAACATAGAAAAATGATTCTATCTGGGTTATTATGGATCGACTAAAGAAATTAGAATATTTATTGCCAATATGGAAGAGCTTCTTAGTGGATAAGCTATGAGATTTGTATGTTTGGGAGATATTTCATTTTTATGGGGCTCCACAGACTATAGTTTTAGATCATGAGTCACAATTTACTTCACACTTTTGAAGGGATTAAAGAAGGTGAACGATACATAGGTTTTATTCAGTAATTCTTTCTACCCATTGATAAATGGGCAATCAGAGTGTAATATACATGTTATTAAGGATATTCTAAGAGAAGGTGTGCTTGAATTTGATGGGTCAAGGGAGAAACACTTGTATTTAGTATATTTTTACTTTAAAAACAATTATCAAGAAACTATACAAATTTTACCATATGAGGCTCTTTATGGTAGGCCATGCAGATCACCGCTATGCTAGATGGAAACTGGTGAGTCAGAGTTGTTGGGACTAAGTCTCGTGTAGGAGATGTCAGAGAAGGTTAAAAAATTAGATAGCATATGGATATGGATCAGAGTCAAAATAGGTAATATAGTGATAGATGGAGATGAAACCTAGAGTTTATTAAGGGTGATCATGTATTCCTTCGAGTGTCACCTAGCTTGGGTCACCACTAGATATAGAGATAAGAAAAGTTGTTGACCAGGTTTGTTAGACCATTTGAGATAGTGGAGAGAATAGGGATGGTGGCATGCCAATTGGATGTTCCACAGAAATATGAATCTATGAACGATGTTTTCCATGTATCATAATTACGATGGTATCACCCCCACCCTTATCATGTGATCAATATGGATGATGTTTACCTAGAGATAAATGAATCCTTTGGGGAGTATCTCATATGTGTTTTAGATTGCAGTGAGAATGTGTTGAATGTAAGAACCATGACGATAGTTCATGTATTATGGAAAAAAGACATGTGTAGAAGGAGACATGGGAAAGGGAAGTAGATATGAGGGATTAGTGGACCAATATTTGTGGCTCAAAATCTTAGTGAAGTTTGGGAGTGCTGGTTAAGGATGATCTATAAAAGGTGTGGAGATTGTAAGATCCTGAACTTTTCTAAATTTTCATTAGACTTTTTTACAGGTACTATTTTGTTGATTTTTAAGTAATTTTTTTGGGTTATACTTTGGAATTTTTTTGAGTAAATTTTGAGAAAGATGGAAGAAAAAGGTGTTATGCATGGTTGAAACATGGTTAGGGAAAACCATGTGATATAGCCCAAAAAACTGTGCAACCATGGACTGCGAGGGTTTGCATGGCTGGTGCATAGTTTGGAAAACCATGTGCCCTGAAAATAAAAGCTGTGCACCCCAAAAACAACTAGCTCACAGTTGATGCATGGTTAGGTAAAAACATGCACCACTACCAAGGAAACCATGCATGACTTTTTTAATTGACCAAAAATTATTTTTAAATTCACCTAAACCCCTAAAACTCTTCTTATTTGACCCAAACTCAAACAAACTCAGTTTTTGACGATTTTTGAACTTTCCAGAGAGATTCTAAAGCCATCCGACCTATATTCATCATGATTCTAATCTCGAATTGAAGATCATCTCTTATCCTGGTATGCAAATCCTATCCCATTTCATTCCATTCATGTTCCTTACCTCTCTCATTATTTTGGTGGGAAGTTACCTTCTATTTCTCTAGATCCAAATCTAGATTTGGGGAATCTAGATCAAGGTTTGTATATCTAGATCTAGATTAAAGAGATATTGATTTTGTTAATCCTGATTTAAGGTTTCATATTGGGACTCTGATCTATGTCACTATGTTGCTCGATTTTGGGGAATTCCATTTGGAGAATGTTCTTAAATGAATCGAGGTAGGTTGTATAATATTCAATTCCTATAGTTATGATTTTGATACATGTATTAAAGATTTAGGATTTATAGAATTATTTAGTAATTCTAATTTCTTAAATTTTATTAGTTGTTGTGGCCAATTGTTTAATTGGATTATTATTGAAATTGATTATTAATTTAGAAGTTAATGATGAGATTTAAGGGACACCAATTTAGATAATTTTTACCCACACCCGAATCATCCATCTAACACAAGTATCTTTCCCTTATCCTCTCCTAAAAACATCATGTTTATTCATGTAACGATCAAGAATGTTGAGTAGGGTGTGAGTAAAAATTAGTGGGCCACCATGAATGACGTATAAAACAAAATCTAGTCTATAAAAATATATGAAGTTATATAAATAATAAATTACAATAAAGTAAATAGTTATCACATTTCATTATTAATTAATTAACCACATAATTTACATTGGTTCATGATGACTTCCAAACCACCAATACCTACTTCAGCCCATGCCATATTCTAAACCATATCATATAGTGAAATTGCAACTCATTATCTCATTGGATCCCATTATAAATTTAATTAATTTTCATATCATTTGTACTTGGAACCATAGCCCATTACCAATATTTTGGGTCTAGAAAACAATGTATATCACCCCGTAAGTATTTAATCATCAGTCCTTTTTATCACAAATCATAATTATCACATATGGGATTTTGAAGCATCCGTTTGTGTCCCACACTGATAGTTATCTCATATAGGATTTTGAAGCATCATTCCTTGTCCCACACACAATTTTCACATATATAAAAATATAAAATATATCACAAACATCACATATATCATGTTTATCAACATTAATCATTATTACTCCTTTTAACATTTATTCACCTCAGGATGCAATGTATAAATTTATCAAATAATCCTAGTTTATCACTTATAATTTGATGGAATAATATGAACAATTTATTAGGAAACCATTTATCAAAATTAAATCATATAAAAAATTAATTATTTAAGGTTAATAAAACCTTCCATTAATTCACATTAATCAATAAATCATGTCACATCAATCATTAAATTCATAACCACAATTACCCAATTCAATTACCCAAGTTCAACCCATTTCATTATCACATGTCAATTCAAATAATCAATTCCATGATTCCACTAATTAATTATTCAACTAATTAATCCAATTCAATATACGATTTCCAAAAGTGTAAATTACAATATCATAAATAAAATCACAGAATTAAAGTCAATACTATAGGATTTTCCATTTATACCACCTGATTCAAAATTGTTGATGGATGTTTTCCCAAAAAAAATCCCCTAAATTTAAATAGAATGATAAAGATCACAATGGTGTGGGAGATCTATCACTAAATCCTAGAAACAAGATCAAATGGGATAATATCCATGAAACCCTAGGTTTAAAAAATAACTATCAGAGGAAAAATTACTTCCAAAATATGAGATGAAGATGAGAGAGAGATAGGAAATGAAATGGAAAAGAAGAAACTTTCCAACGGAGAGACGATCCTTCAAACGGACATTCGATTCTTCAAGAATGGGGTTTGAGGGGGCTTGTAACATTCCTAGTAGCTTCCAGATTGGGAGGAAATCATCTAAGGTTTAGATAGGGTGTTAAATCATAATAACTTGGGGTTTGGGAAAATTGAAATAATGTTTTGGGGGATTAAAAACTGCATGCACGGTTTCCTGGGCTCAGGCGCAAGGTTTAAAAAACCATGCACCCTAACCATGCACGTCTCCTATGGGTAGCACAGTTAATACTAAGAGGGTGAATGTATTGAAAAATCATGCACCGACTATGAAACTACCCTATATATAGGATTTCATGGTTTTATAGGTGTCACAACCACCTTTTTAAAATAATTTTTATTTTATTATTTCTTGGCTTCAGGTTCTCGCACCAAGGTCTGGGCTGGGTCCCGGTTTAAAATTTTTGTCATTTAAGAATTATAGTGGGTTTCAGACCCATGTGTGGTCACTGAACGGTGGGCAGTAGATACACTGTTAGCCCGGGCTCCCATGAAAATGTCTAATGGTTGAAATAAATAATGTTTTATGTGAGTAAGATGAGTTAAATATTTAAAACGTAATAATAATGTCATTATTGTGTAGATAATAATATTGTTATTGTTAATATTTATTAATAATATTTTTATTATTGAAATATTGTTTCTAATATAATTAGAAATAAATTTTTATTAATATTTTTATTTATTTATTATTATTTTCATTGTTGGTATTTCATTATAATCATTTTTGGTTTTTTTATTATTATCATTATTGTTCTTTATATTATTTTTTTTATTTTCAATATTTTTATTGTTATTGGTTTTATTATTATATTATTATTATTATTAATATTATTAATATAATAAAATAGCTATATATTTATCTACCCCTAATCTACCCCAGCGGCCGACACCTTCCCCTTACCTGCTACGCGAGCGAACATCCCCCTCTACCTCTCACCCTACAGGTCCCCATCGCCCCTTCACCCTACTCCAGGCTGCCGAGCTGGAGACCAGGCTGAAGCCACCTCTGGCTGACTCCCACCTATAGGTCCAGAGCTACCTCCCAGTGGCGCGACGACCCGACCTACTCCCTCTATCTCTCTCTATCATGATCAACAACCCCTAACTGTCTCCCTTGTGCGGGATCGAACCCCGACCCGACCTCCTCAGTCCCTCACCCTCAACACATCCCAGCCTCTCCTCTCACCCCGGACATCGGCCTCACCCCTTGTAGACCTCCACACGTGACCACCCCAACAAGAGACCCTCTCCCACTCCAGCATCTAATCCACATTTGCCCTCCGCTCTCGACCCTGTAGGTTGCATCAACCACCTCTTGTGCACACCCATCCATCCACCTTGGATCTCCCAATATGAATCCTCACACCTCACAATCTCACGCTCCAGCCAATAGCCAAACTCGCCCAACCACTCACCCCAACGCCAGCCTCCGCCTCTCTCCCTCTCCACTCTCGACGGCAGCCGACCCCATATTTAGTGAGCTCCCCTACCCAGTGTGCCACCAACTATCCCCTTCCTTCCCCTTTTCTTCGGCCAACCAACCCTCAGCCTAAATCCCCTTGCTGATATTTGTTCCAGCTGACCACCCCCTGCTTTTCTTTGCTCCGACCAGCCCTCACTAGCACTTTTACTCCCTCCAGCAGCATGCTGAACCCCCTTTTCTCTGGTATATTTATTTATTTATTTAATTATTACATATTCATTCATTACATATTTGGTGTTTTATTTGGTTTAGCTAAATCCTAATACCAAAATTGTTTTTCGTGTGCTTTTTTTTGCTATTTAGGGTGAACAGTTGGTCCGCAAGGGATTTTTCTACCTTTCATTGAATATTTTGTCACTTCCTCTCTTGGTTTGAGGTAGTCGAATCCACGTTTTTATTTCTGATTAATTCCACTCAATATATGAATATTTTTAATTAATTTTTTTACTCAGTTATCACATTCACAATGCACTAAATTAACTTTCTAAAATGTTTTTAAATTAGTTAGATTTGATAAAATTAGTTTGGAAGTACCTTATCGAGTCATGTTTACATGTGATTATGAAAAATGTTTTTGTTTGATGTGAAATATTGTTTTGAAAAAGTTTTAATCATGGCAGTCACTTTCGATATACTCTATAATAGGTTGTGAAAGTGTTATCGATTTTAATAAATTGTTCAAAAATTATTTGGTCTGTTTATTAAATTGTTTATAAAATTTTCCATCTGTTTATAAATTTTTTTAATTAATTGTTGGGTTTGTTATAAAATTGTTTAAAATTATTTGGTATGTTTATTAAAGTTTTTTATAAATTTTTTCATCTGTTTATAATTTTTTTTATAAACTCTTTGACTTATTGTTAAAATCATTTATAAATTGTTTGGCATGTTCGTATAATAACTAAGAAATTGTTTGGTTTTTTATAATGTTTCCATCACTTTAGAGATTTTTAAATACGTGATTATTATATTTTGGTGTGCATTTGGGTTTGGATTGAAAGGTAATGGTGATCTTGTGAATATTATTCTTTCTTTCTAAATGACCTTTGTTTCCTTGTGTGGTTTCTAAAGAGGGTTTTAAATGAGGTTTGAAAAAGTGTTTCTTAAAGTGTTTTTGAAAAAATGGTTTTTAATGGGTCCTTTAAGGTCTGGAATTTTGGTTTGAAAAATGTTTTGGTGTGGGTTGAAAAAAGATTAAAGGTCCATTTGGATCTTCAAACTCATGGGTGAAGTTGTGATAACTTTTAGAATGGATTGTGTTTGGAAATTGTGTGCGCCTAGTTGGGGTTTAAATGTTTTTAGAAAAATGTTTTTGACATGGATGTGACATGATGGCCTGGTTGGCACTTTTTTTAAATATTTTTGAATGTTTATTTTTGGGGTACTTCTATCTAGGGTAACCCTTTATCGGTGAGTGTATTGGAAGCATCAGTGTTTGAGGTAGGCAAGTGCGGTGAGATGAGTCACGAGTACAAGGGCCTCCTACTTACACAATATTATTATAACCACCATGGGTTCCTAGGAGTCTTTTAGTTGATTGAGTGATGGTTTCTTATTATCCCCTATTAGATGGGTTGGTACCCACTGGTAGGTATAGAGGCCAAATGGGGAGTGTCGTTGGTTTCTTTTGTCGTGGGGGTGTTCGGTTGGTTATAGACTTAGGAGCTTCACCATACGCCGACCGGTGGTTCCGAACCGAGTACATCGAGGGGTCTTCTAGGGATGTTTAGGATCACCCATGTTTACTGGATTATTTTAATTGCTTGTTTACTTTCCATTATACCAATTTATTTTCATCTTGCATTGTTTACCTATTCTACTTTAACCCAGATTTGGTATACTTTGTTTTGGGTTTAGTTTATAAAATGAAAAATGATTTTGTAAATGTTATGTCGTGTATGTTGGATTTTTTTAAATGATAAAATCATATTTTTTGTCTTAAAATGTGAAAACCCTACTTTTATATTTTTATTTCAAACTTGTGTTAGTTGATTGTTTCGAGAAAGGATATGTTGGATTTTATGGTTTATCTTGGAAACCCTACTTAGCATTTTTAATGCTCATGAATATTTTTATCATTTTAGTTGTAGGTTTAATTTTATCATGTTTTCTTGGTTGAGTTGATCATTATTGGATAAAGGTTGGCATTTGGTTGGGAGGTGGCCCGGAAGGTCACGTGGTGGTATGTTGAGGTGTTTGTTTATTTCTTTTCTGCTCATAGAGTTCAGTTTTGTTATTTTGTTTATTATTGTGTTTTATTTATCTTTTATGGTCTAAAACATTCCCATTGATTAAATTTTGATGCCCTACACTGGTTTCCATCTAGTGGGGATCGGGAACACCCTTTAAGACATGTCGTAGACCAGATCGGGTGACCAGTTCAGGTTCGACCTGGGTTGGTTCATGAAAACATTCTATCAAAGGAGGACCTTGTTATTTGGGGTGTTCAGTAGATGGAGGTTAGGACTGTCAGGACATGGGAGGTAGGTACGAGAAGGACGTCAGGAAACTTTCCTCGTTCCGAACCTCATGTCACCAGAGGTAGTATGGGAATTAAGTCCTTATCTCATTCTGGTTTTTTTGATTGAGGGACAAAAAATGTAGGTAAGCTGATATTACATGATGATTTCACATAGAGTAGTGACCCCTGTGGATTACGAGTACATGATTTAAGTTCCTCCTATTTATTGACACTTACTTAGGGAATGAACCAGCACCATGTTTCCTGGTTAAGAAAGACTACTAGTATCTCAATTCGGTAGTTTAATGATAGTTGAGTTTCATCTTGGTTCATGTTGGTGCAAGTGCACTTTTGAAAATGAAAAAGGGGTTTCAAAATGAGAATTATTTCTTTTAAATGTATTTAAATTCATGAAATTGGTTTTAAAACTGGAATCTCTTGGTCAAAAAGAATCTGGTGTTTGCTTGGAATTGGTAGATAAATGGTTTGGGTGCAACCTCAGATACTCTTTATGAACGTTTACACATGTGATGGAATGCATGGAAAGGGAGTGTTGGTGCGTGTGGATGAAAGTGGATAAAGACATATGCAATAGTTCATGGGATTACTGGGGTGTGTACTTGGAATTAAAGGCTTGAACTTATTTTTCTAAAGTGATTTTTAAAAAGGGGAAATGATTTTGGACATTGAATTTGGTTTGGAAAGTGGGATGGGAATTTTGAAAGTGGCCTTGAAAGAAGGCAGTTTTGAAATCTAAAATGACAAGGGGTTTAAAAAAAAAGGGAATTTTGGGTTGTGTTTATATTTGTTTGATTTTTTGATATGGTTTTTTTTGATGATGGCACTTTCAATGATGTTGCTTTGGCTTGATGTTGGTTTTAGCTCTGTGTTTTATATGTTGTTTAGAAAATTCCACCCAGAAAGGTCCCAAAGGTTTCAAATAATTCATGCCCAGTTTTTGGTCCTTCTCAGACATTTTCTATCTTTAATGGTGATCGGGTTCCGTTAAAGGTAGTTATGTGGTTTGAAGAGGTCGAGTGTGTTTTTAGTATATTGGGAACTCCCAAGTCTATTAGAGCTGGAGCTGTCATTGGATTATTTGAGGGTCATACTTTTGATGAATGAGAGTTGTCTTCCCTATTGTCAATGTAAATTGGGTTGATGTGGGATGTCTTTAAATCTGTCTACGTCCAATGGTTTATACCTAAAGAGGTGAAGATAAAGAAAAGGGAAGAGCTAATGAGTATTCAATAGGGCCAACAGACGATGAAAGGATATATTGACCATTTGAAGGAACTTGTGTCATTTTTTCTGGAAGTAACATCACATGATTTGATGAATACTTATCTCTTCATCATGGGCCTTCTCTCAAAGATCAATGAGTGAGTTCTACCTTTTAGGAACTATTGTTTTTGAGATGCTTTTGCATGAGGCATTCTTAGCTGAATTGGTCTCCAGAGCGTAGGTACTTGGCAATCCAGCATATCTAGTTACTCATGAAGGTTCCCCCATCTGGAGAGTAGGCTGTACGGAAGGGGAATGTTCTTAAAGAGTCCTCTAGAGTGGTTCTCGATTCCAGTTCATCGGACTATTCAGTGGTGTGCCACCAGTGTGGCCGGTTCGGGCACGTGAAGCCATCATGTTGCATCCCTCCAATGACGTGTCATCGTTGTGGGTGTTTGGATCATCTAGAAAAGTTTTGGAGGAAGTGTTTCCAAAACAAGATGTTGTAACTAGAGGATTCTAGTTCCTGAATATGAGGTAAGATATGCTTCAACCATTAGAGCCCCAGCCACAGGTCTTGGGGTGAAGCTCATATGCAGCCAGGAGTTGCCGGGGGTCTGAAAACTCAGTTTGGGTTTTGTGTTCAATGTTGGCAGCAAAATATTTAAAGTCTTTTCGTTCTTGTTTCTTTGCTGTTAAAGTTTCAACGTTTTTGTAAGTTCATTATTTCATCATGAAGTTAGGATGAACATGTTCTATTATAATCCAAATAGTATTGTTTGTCTGAATACAGTCTTCTGAATCATGGATTTTTCTTAAGTGTATTTAGAGCTTTTGTGGGTTAATCACATTTTGACTGTGTTCGTTTGGAGATTAAGTGTTTGTGGATGAATCGATGTTTATAGTTATGCTCAAGTTCGCTTCTTGGGTTAGTTTCTTCTCGAAGGTGTTGTTTGTTCATGCTATAGAAGTTAGTTTAGATCGGTTGGGAGTTCCCTTATCGGACCCCCTTCCTGGGGTGGTATGTTTGGGTGTTAAATTTCTGTGTTAGTTGAGTTCTTCTGGTGGGGAGAACCCTATAATGTTCTCCCATTCTCTTGGATTGTGGTTTCTTTTAGCTTCAATTGGGCATGAATTCTTGTTTTGTCTATTATTTGGCTGGGTGACTTTCTGGGGGTAGGAAATGTCTGTGGTGGAGAGAATTGTCACACCCACCTTTTAAAATTAATTTTTATTTTATCATTTCTTGGCTTCAGATTCTCACACAATGGTCTGGGCTGGGTCCCAGTTTTTTTTCATTTAACAATTTTAGTTTGTTTTAGACCCATGCACGATCACCACACGGTGGGCGGTAGCTGCGAGGTCAGCCTGGGTGCCTGTGTAAATGTCTAACTATTGAAATAAATAATGTTTTATGTGAGTAAGATGAGTTAAATATTGAAAACTTAATAATAAAGTTATTATTGTGAAGATAATAATATTGTTATTATTAATATTTGTTAAAAATATTTTTACTATTTAAAAATTATTGCCAATATAATTAGTAATAAATTGTTATTAATATTAATAATATTATTATCATTGTTATTATTATATTATTATTATTTTCTTTTTTGTTATTTTATTATAATCATTTTTGGTATTATTATTATTATTATTATCATTATTATTCTTTATATTATTACTTTTATTATTATTATTTGAATTTTTATTATTTTTATTATTTTTTAATAATAATAATAATAATAATAATATTATTATTAAAATAATATAATGGGGATATATATATATATATCTAACCCTATTCTACCAAAGCGGACACCCCCTTCCCTTACCTACTGTGAAAGTTGCTAGAACCCTCTGCCTCTCACCCTATAGGTCCCCATCACCCCTTCTCCCTAATCCAAGACACTAAGGCGCTAACCAAGCTGAATCCATCTCCAGACATCCCCCACCTGTAGGTCCTGAGCTACATACCAACAATGTGGCAACCAGACCTGCTCCCTATCTCTCTTATGCACAGCGGCCCCTAGCTGTCTCCCTGGTGTGCGCTCGAACCCCAGCCCAGCCTCCTCAGTCCCTCACCCTCGACGTGTCCCGACCTCACCTCTCACCCCGGCCACTTCCCTCACCCGTTGATGCCCTCCGCTCATGACGACCCCGGAAAGCGGCCCTATCCCACTCCGGCATTTGGCCTGCGTTCTCCCTCCATTCTCACCCCAGCAAGTCCCCATGGCCACTTCTTGGGCACACTTGGATATCCACCCTGCCTCTCCTGTTCTGACTCCTCGTGCCTCAACCTCTCATGCTTCAGGCGATAGCCAAACTCACCCAGCTGCTCTCCCTAGCACCGGCCTCTGCCTCTCTCCCTTCCCACTCCCGATGGCAGCCGACCCCATCTCTGGAGAGCTCCCCCGCTTTTATATTTGTATTTAAAACTTGTTTTAGTGGATTGTTTCAGGAAAGGAGACGTTGGATTTTATGGTTTATATTTGAAACCCTACTGAGCATTTTTAATTCTCACATCTATTTTTATCATTTCAGTTGTAGGTTTTTTTGCTCAGGTTTTCTTGGTTGAGTTGCTCATTATTGAAGAAATGTAGGCCTTTGGTTGGGAGGTTACCTGGAAGGTCATGTTGAGGTATGTTAAACTATTTTTTTTATTTCTTTTCAATTCTAGAGTTCAGTTTTATTTTTCTATTTATTCTTGTTTATTTATTTATATTTTATGGGCCAAATCATTCCTAGCGATTAAATTGTGATGCCCGACACTAGTTTCTATCCCGTGGGGATCAGGAATGCCCTTCGGAACATGTTGCTGACTAGATCGAGTGACCGGTTTAGGGTCAACCTAGGTTGGTTCGTGACATTGGGGGTATCCACATAGTTTGGAAAAATTGTGCACCAATAGTGCATTAACCCTTCTTAAAAAATTTTCAATTTTCCCTGAAAAAATCGTGAAAAAAAATCCAACCACAGAATAACTAAATCAAGGTAAAAGAGTACCTAAAAAATATCCCATGACATCTATAGAAAGGTCAAGATCTTACAATATCCCCACCTTATAATAGATAATCCTCAACCTATAATCCAATGAATCAATAAGAATTTGTGATAAAAATATTGGGCCAATGAGTCTATATATATGATTCCATCTCCCATCTTCCCTCCTGAACACATCCATGATTCCCTAAAACAAAAACTATCATCCTGGTATTTCTCTACAACACTTTATCACAATGATCCACAACATGTATTAGATGCTCCTCAAAGGAATCATCTTTCTCAAGATCAACATCATCAACATCGATATCTTGATAATGGTTAGGGTGATACCACCAAAGTTATGACACATGTGAAGTATCATGCACAACACCATAACTCTGTAGAAGATCCAATCGGTAGGCCACCTAACTAATTCTATCCACATATTCAAAAGGTCTGACAAACCTATTTGAAAACATGAACTACCTCTAAATCATACAATGACTCAATCTAGGAAAAACTTAAAGGAACACATGATCATCCACTATAAAATCAAGTGGTAATCGATGTCTATCATCATACAAATTTTGTCTAATCTAATTCATAGCCATGCATTTTTGAATCATATGAACCTTCTCTAATGTCTCCTTCATGAGACTCGGTCCCAATAGTTTTTACTTTCTTGCCTCCATCCAATATAGAGGTGATCTACATGGACTACTATAAAGATCCTCATATAGTTACATCTGAATAGTTTTCTGATAATTATTGTTATATGTAAACTCTATATGTTCTAGGTGTTTCTCCTAAGACCCACCAAATCCAAGAATGTACACTTTTAGAATATCCTTCAAAACTTGTTCAATACATTTTGACTACCCATTTTTCTATGGGTGTAAATTCGTACTTAGTATTAATTGTGTACCAAGAACATTCTACAATCATTTATAGAAGAACAAATTGACATGCATGTCATAGTATGATATTATAATCCAAGACACCCCATGCTGATGGACTATCTCCGAAACATATATGTCTCCCAACTGATCCATTGAGAAAGTATCCCATATAGGTAAAAATGTTCCACTTTCATTAGTTGATCCATAACCACCCATATTACGTCATTATTCCAAGGAATAATTAGAATACCCACCACAAAATCTATGGTAATATCATCCCACTTCCATTCTAGAATGGGTAGAGGATATAGTAAAATGTCATGTTGTTAACGCTTGACCTTCACCTATTTATAGGTGTAACATCATGTCATGAACCTTGAAATATTCTTTTTTATGACTATCCACCAATACAGCTGATGTAGGTCATGGTACATTTTGGCCAAATACGGATGCACTTCCCCCTACAAAGCATTAAATTCACACATAATATCTTCTTGCATACATGTTGAAAAAATAACACGGCCCTAGAAAAATATGATCTCATCCAAATATATATTCTAATTAAAAGGCATCTTCCCACCTTTATGGCTTCTAATCAAGGCCAGACACTCTAGATCATCATTCTACCTTTCCTTGTACTGACTCAAAAGTGTAGACTCCATAGATACTAATATGATGGTCATCTACTCCTAGAAATAATAAACTAAAATTGTTATCTCATCGGACAAAGTCATCATCTTCCACACATAACTAGAATCCTAAACTACCTAAGTCTATGTTTTCTTTCTCAAATTGTCAGAAACTATGTTTCAATTCTTGGGAATATATGCTAGGTCTAAATAAAATGAATACATATACTCAACACATCTTCATTTACAGAGATTCAAATCTCATTGTGAAAATATATACTTTAATCTCTTGAGATCAGTATACATAGAAAAATTTATGCCCAATAGATAATTATACCCACACTTCAGATCATAAACCACTATACCCAACTCAAGGGAGACCATAGGGTAGTTCCATTCATTTGGAATCAAATACTACGAACAATATGTTGAAAAGTAACACCTTTCCTCAACACTACCCTAAGAACTATCCCATATGCATCATAGAAAATTGTGTACTCCTCCCATGGATTGGGTAGGATCAAGATTAGAGTGGCAGTTAACAACTTCTTCAACTCATCAAAATCATTTTCACATGCTTAGACCATTCAATAATAAATACCATCTTGGTAAATCCCTATATAGGTTATTCCAAATGGGAAATGTCCTAGATGAACTTATGATAAGAGACCACTAACCCCAAAAAGCTACAGATATAAAAAATATTCTCAAGATTCTCCCAAGAAGAAACTCCCTACACCTTCTCTGGGTCCACCAAAACACATTCCTATAAGATGATGTAACCCAAGAAATGTACCTAATCAGTCTATAATTGTAACTTAAAAATATTGGTCTATAGATGATTCTATCACAATGTACTCAGGATGATGTAAATATATTGATCATGGTCTTCAAGAGTCTTAGAGTACACCAAGATTTAATCCAAAAAACACAACAAAAACTAATATAGGTACAGGTGGAAGATTCAACTCATCAAGTCCATAAACACTTATGAAGCATTATTTATCCCAAACAAAATCACAATGAACTCATAAAGGCCATACCTACTTATAAAAGTAGTATATGGAATATCAAAATGTCAAACTCTCAAATGATGATACCTCGATATCAAGTTGATATTTGACAAGACACAATCTCCCCTCAACTGGTCAAAAAGATTTTCAATAAATGGAAGAGTATAATGGTTCTCTACTATCATATGGTTTAACTTACAGTAGTATATACATAAGAATAAAGTTCCATCAAATTTATTAGAAAAGAAAACTGAAGAACCCCAAGGTGACACACTCATAAGAATAAAGCCCTTATCCATAAAATCTTACAGTTGAGTCTTAAGCTCCAAAATCTCCTTTAGTTCCATTCTATATGGTGGAATAAAAACTAGATCATCTATAGGCATGCATAATATCATAAAATTAACATCCCTCTTAGGTGGAATCCCTAATAATTACTCAGGAAATATGTCCTGGAACTGGTCCACCACAGGTGGAAAGATATCATGCTTAACACCCCCATCATCTAGCAATAAACTTTAAGCATGTTCAGTGCGTTCCCATATTTGATGATGAATTGGACATGCATGGCCTGATTGGACTTCCCATTCTCCATGATTTACATAACTATAACCCTTAGAAGAAGTAAAAGTCAGTCTTTTGTGGTAAATATCTATGTGGGCTCAGTACGCTACCAACCAGTCCATACCCAAAAAAATTTCAAAATATGACATGTCAATAATATATAGATCCAAGAGAAAATGATACTCTCCAAGCATAATAGAACACCCGTTTCACAAATAGATGTCTCTCAACCGTACCACAAAAGGTGTATCGATCATCATAACAATGCTCACAAAAGCCAATGTTAAACTCAAAACCATTCAAAAGTTGTACATATATAAAAGAATGAGAGGAACTAGTATAAAATATGGAACTATAAAGTGCAGAAGATACAATAATAATACCCATAACTATCGATGGTCTAACTTTGTTATTCACAAGTGTAGGCTAAACTGCCTGAAAATGTCCCACCCCTCTTAATTTTGATGCAGTATGAGTCCCCTGAGCTATATCACTCTATTGATATAGTCTATCTTACCCAGAATTTCCACATCCACTGGCTTAACCTCCATGGATAGTAGAACTATAACATCTAGAATGGTATGGTGTAGAAGACACCCTCCCCATACTCTGGTTCTTCCTAACTACTTCATCACTACCCATATATCATGGGTTCCTATAGAACCGCTATATATGTCCCATTCTATTTCAATCCTAACACAATAACAATGATCATGGGAACTGTATATGAATGTGTACCATCCTACCACACTGGTGAAAGGTCACTCAGGTAATGTCTTGAGTGATTTATCCTTCCCCCTGGTCACATTGTTTGCTATATCCTTGGTTTAAGTTCTCGAATCGAAGCTTCCTACTCTCAGAAGGCATACCTTCTGGTCATCCAGCAGATACCAGCTATATTCCACTGGAATCCTCAATCAAATTACCCTCAGATATGAGATCCTAATTCACTACTTTTGAAAAAAAAAATCAGTCGAAATATGTTAACCTGGGACTAAATTCCATATTTAATCCCATCATGGAAATGTTTCACCATAGTCTCCTCATCTCCTACCAACATGGAACAAATCTTGAAAATCTGAAAATCATCATGTATAGTTCATCACGTACACACTCCCCTAGTTCAACCTCATGAACACTGATTCCCTCTTTGCCTTAAGAATTTTAGGGTAAAAGTGCTCCAAGAACATATCATGAAATCCCTTCCACACTGTATTATCCAGCTACCTATATCATGTCTATATGTCCCACCAATGCATCACCTGGTCCCATAACATATAATTAGCCAATTTGACTCCCATCTCAGCAGGAGTCTTTAGGTGGTCAAGCATATTCTTAATAGACTCAATCCATAGCTCATCAGCCCTAGGTACACCATATTTGATGAAAGTAGGAGGGTGATGCAGCTAGAACTACCATGTAAAGTAATACATACTTTTCACAACCCCCCTTGGGTTTGTTTACATGAACTACATAAAGTGAGAAAAGTTCTCACATAACTGCTCTTTGGCTTCTTTGCTCAAAACTATCATAGCCTCAGGTTCTGCTGGTGGAGGATCATCTTAGCCAAGTGCTCTTATCATCCCATCAACAAGAATCATCAAGGAATAATATCTCTATAATTCAGAACAGAAATCTTAGGACACATTACACAACATTTCTCATTTATGAAAAAGGGATTCATATAAATCCATACCAAGTCAACTACCATTCTTTTCCACATGGTTAACACCAAGGAACTATTAATACCCTCAACCATACATCATATAGGTCATGTCTAACAAAGGGTGGAACAAGTTTAGAATTCATGTTCATTATTAGACAACTACATATCAATTTAAATTTATCACGTTTTACAGCATTTAAAACATCCAATTTCATATTAGCTACATTTTTTCATTTAAATTACACAAAAAATAAAAGAATTTTTCATTTAACTAGTTTATACAAAAAAATTATTTTCCATGCATTCCTAAAATGATGAATGTCATAATAATTATTGAATTCATATAATGATTAATGATTAAAAAACTCTCATTCCATTCTGATCCGAAAAGAAAATTCTAAGAAAAAAATATCACAAAAAAAGTGCGTCACTCGAGGTGAAATAACATTCAACCATAACGGAAAACATCAATAAAAAAAATCCCACCTTTGGAACTTGGTTTTATCCCCATAAATTTGTTAACAAATCCCATTCATGATATTTTGAGCAAGGTCTAACTCATCCCAATCTTCTATCTACCTTTCCCTAATTGTAAGAAAAAATAAAAGAAAATAAATTAAAGACATCTTTGGTACAACTTCTAATGTCCCGACCTTGGTGCCACCTATCAGTGCCCCAATCTAGTTGGTTACATGACCTCAGGCATGCCTCCCCATATACTAGAGGTTGCTGACTATTAGTGAGGGTCTAATATATAATATAGGGATACTATACAATCTTTATAAAAGAAACACAACAACATAAATGAATATAAAAAATACAAATGATATTAACCATAACCATAATTATACCAGTATCAGATGATGAACAAAATAAGAATACAATATAGATACCAAAATAGTATACATGTCATTCCATATACATCTCTAGTGTTAATATGATAACCCATAATGAAGACACACTGAAAAATCCAAAGTGGGTCCCGACATCATATCCAGTTCCCACATCAATGCTCCATCCCAACTCATCCATCTGACATAGATCCCTTTCCATTATCCTATCCTACAAACATTATGTCTATTCAGGTACTGATCAGGCAACCCGAGTAGGGTGTGAGTACAAATCAGTAGGCTACCAAAAATGATTAATAAAATAAAATATAGTCTATAATAGTGTATAAAGTTTTATAAAGAATAAAGTAAAATAATGTAAACAATTATCAAATTTTAGTATTATTTAATTAACAAAATAATTTACCAAGGTTCACAATGACACCAGAACCATCATTACTTGATTCATTCGGTGCCGAAGTCTTAACCACATCACATATTCCATTTTCCTTTCAATTCAATTTTATATCACGGTTAATTGGAACCATAGTCCAATGCCAACATTTTGGGTCTAGAACACCATGTATATCACCTCGTGGGTATTTTAAACATCATTACCTATCCCACAACTCCTTATTGTCACACATGGGATTTTAAAGCATTAGTTCTTGTCCCACACTCATAGTTATCACATATGGTCTTTTGAAGCATCATTATTTGTCCCACAAACATCTATCACTTATATCAAAATATCATATATATTCCAAACATCACATATATCACATTTATCAAGATTAATCATCATTAATCTTCTTATATATTATTCACCTCATGATGAACCATCTCAATTTATCAAACAATCACAGTTCATCACTTTAAAACACATGGAATAATATGAACAATTCATCACTAGTCCATTTAAAACATTTAATCATATAAACCATTTACCCTTTAAGGTTAATCCAACCATTTTTTAATTCCCATTAATAAATCTATCATAACACATCAATAAAAAAATTCATAGGCAGAATTACCTAATTCAATTTCTCATGTTCAACCCATTTATTTATCACATGTAAATTCAATTAATCAATTGCCTGATTACATTAATTATTTGAACAATTAGTTAGGCTAATTCAAGATGCAATTTATAAAATTGAAAATTCCAATTTTACAATTACATACACATAATTTAAATCAATACTATGGGCATTGGCATTTATACCACCTACCTCAAGATATTTGATAGATATTCAACCAATGAAAGTTCCCCAAATTTAAATATAATGATAAAGATAACAATGGTGTGGGATATCTAGGACCAAATCATATAAACAAGATCCAAAAAGTTTGGATCTCTGAAAATGTATATATAAACCATCATCATCAGAGGAAAAATTCCTTCCAAAATATGAGAGAAAGATAGGGGACAGATGGAAAACTAAACCTAGTAATAGACACTTACCAACAGAGAGTTGATCCTTTGAAAATACCTTCAATTCATCAATAATGGGAATCATGGGGGCTAGAAACCCTTCCGGGATCTTCAAAATTTGGAGGAAATAATTTAGTCTTGAGATAGGGTATTTAAGGTTAATAACCAAGGGTTCAATAAAATTAAAATAAAATTTTGGGGGATTAAAAATAGTGTGAATGGTTTCATGGAATGAGGTGCACAATTTTCCAAATCGTGCACCTCACCTAGGGGTCTCACATTTATTACTAAGAGGGGACACAATTTTTAAAACTCTACACCAACCATGAAACTACCCTCAGTCTGGTTTTGCATGGTTTTCTTAGGGTAGGTGAGAGGTTTGGGAAAACCATGTGCCAACCATGCAGTACCATTTTTTCTTCCAAAATTCTCAATTTTAAACCGAAACAACCCCAAACAAAAACCAAACCAAGGTATAACCAAATCAAGGTAAATGAGTACCTAGAAACGAGCCCAATACATATATAGAAATTTTGAGATCTTACACTCAGGTTTACCAAAAATAAGTGGAACAAGTAGGGTGTGAGTATAATAAATATCAATATAAAACCACCGGAGAGTCCATTCATTAAATTTTCTAAAGTTGACAACAGATTATAGTTTAGAATTCAAATAGAAGATAATGTTTTTATAAAAACCAATCAATATATTTTCCAAACAGACCACCTTTAAAACTCAAAACATGTTTTAAAGAGACTCTTTATAAAAATTTATATAAAAACCCTTTTTTAACTACACCTTTTGAAACCTCTTTTAAAATATCCTTAAAATGTGCCAAACATACCCAGAAATAACTAAAAAGAAAGTATAAAGAAATAATAAACCAAGTCAATGGAAGTAGGACCATGCATAAAAATGAAACGAGGAGAATTTATCATAACAAAACCATGAATGAGTAAAGTAGTAGTGTAACCAAATATAGTAAGCAGGATATAATAAATGATAGATAATTATTTAAAATTCTAAAACTTCGAATAAGGTGACCCCATATGTACTCAGTTCCGGACCACCTGCAGGCCTATCGATGTATTCTTATGCATATAATCAGCATACTACCCTCAACTATCCTCACCAATGGAACTACTTAGTGGTCTAGGTCCATAAATCACCATGGGGGATAAAGTACATCTAATCAAGACTATGTAGTAACCGTATTTTAACCATCACTAAGATCCCTAGGATCCCCGTGATGATAATTGAGATAAGAGGTGAGGCACATCAAGAATATATCATGTATAAAAAAGATATTACACATCCCTATACCACTTTCTTACACCTATGGATCCAAATCCCACTAAATAAAATCCATTATCATCACATAAACACATGGGGGATTCCATTAGGGTGTTTCTAGATTTAAGAAAAATTTTCAATAATGAAAACTTGACCTTTATCATTTGAAACTAATAACATATTTTCCAAAATCTATTTGAAAACCATTTTCCAAAAACAATGAAATTAAAAGATTCCTTTTAAAATTTCCAATAGTCCAAAGATAACTCGTGATAAGGTATTATTTGAAAACCAATTTTGGAAGTCACTTTGAGAACTAAAATACAATTTAGAAACCCAAATTTAAATAGATGAATCATATTAAATCCTTTATATAAGTCCACTAACCTACATATTCATACAAACAAATATATATAGAAGCATATATATATATATGAATATATATATATATATATCAACATTCATAGGATGCACCAAAGATACCAATAGGAAATATTTATCAAGCCACTCATCAAACCAAGGGATTCAATAAGACATATCACCAAAATTCAAAAAGAAAAAGGAATATAAAAAACGCCTTAAAAAATTAACATAACCATATAAAATAATTTGAAATCCAAAAACCAATTATACTATAAAATTCCATTTGAAAACTTTTTTTTTCATTTTATCAAACATATGGAATACGACTATTTATTTAAAAACATAATCAATAGTCTATATGATTTAACAAACTATTTATAATTCATTAAAAACCCTTAAAAACACAAATTTTAAGAAATAAAGCATTTAGAAATCCCAATTATGTATGCTGTCTAAAGAAAAAGAAAATTCATAGAACCGACAACCATAAATATAATTTAAATGCAATAAAACATTAGAAATAAGAATAATAAGGCCCATAAAATGATTCAAACACCCTGACATATATAACCAGAATAAATTAGGTTGAATTATATTTTTAAGATTTTAAAAGAGATAATTAGAGTAATATAGAGAGGATAAACAAATAATGAAAGAAAAATAGATGAATAAAGAGCCTTACCTTGAGAGAGGATAACATAAAATCAAAGAAGAGAGTCTAAAAATTTATGGAGTTAAGGAGGTTCATTCCCTAGGCACCGCAAATGCATCCCTATTAAGTGGGGAGGATAAGAGGGTGTTTAGGTGTTAAAAATATCTGAGGGTAGTTTAAAATAATTCAATTTTTAATGAAACTGGAGAATCTGTATGGTTTGGTCGCAAAGTTTACCAAATCATGTGACAATAGTGCACCCATCTTGGACACATAATACACCCACATGGTTTGGAAAAATGGTTTTGGAAATAGTTCTCTAACTATTATAATTTTGATTTCTAAAAATTTAATACCTCTATATGGTTTTATGAAATGTTAGTACTAACCATGTGCAATCATACGGTTGTGTTGAAACTTCAAAATTTTGAACATTTTTGACCAGTTTGTCCGGAAACTCGATAAAAATACCAAATACCAATAAAAAAAATAAAAAATTAAGGAAAGTGAAGGTAAAGGTTTTATATATTGGCACTTTCCCAATGTATTATACTAAATGTGGAATCATTATGTGTTTAAGTCCCTTGTTCTTGATGTTCTTTCTAAGTAGGCTAGTGAGGAATTATTATTTGTCCACAAGAAACACTTAGATGATGCACTATATATATAGTGTCTCATATTGTCATCCATGAACAGTGAGATTCAGAAGCTATATGAGGAAATGCATTTTTATATCATGTTGCCTCAGCTTCATGATCTCTATCCAGAGAGGTATTGAAAAGAGAAGTATGTGTTCTCCAAGGCACTTTTCTCATGAAGGAATATTGAAGGTTCTCCACTTGGACCTCACGTAGTCAAGATGATTAACTATAATGAGAATTTAGAAATCTTGGGATTTAATCACTTAAATTATTTTCACACCAACAACATGCTTACCTCACTAGGACAACACCATTTTTTTCCATTTTCAAATAGCCGGTTTTTTGGTATCCGGTTCCCATATACATGCATTAAACCATCTGAAATCCAGAAACCACATCCAAATTCAAATTCAAATTAAAATTAAAATTTCAAAAATAGACATCATCATACCATATCTCTAACAAATACACCGTACACCACACGGCTCATGATGCACCACCGCCTCAAGTCAACCATCCATCCGTCAAGCATTCCACCAGAGTAGAGATCCGGATTCAAACTGACGTAGATCATCACCGGCGATAACCCTCAAAGGACTCATCCAAAAAATCACCATCCGCTCCACAGAAAAAATCAACAACATCACCGAGTTCAAACACGATCTAACAAACCACCAGTAATATCAAAGAAAAGTTCCCCAAGAATCATTACTAGTGTAAGGCATCTGTACACCACCTTTCCAAGAGAAGAAAAATCCAATGGAATTCAAGGAACATGATGTAAAATGTTTTTCATATGGAAATAAAGGCCATTAGAAGAATAAATTTACCATAGTTTGGAAGAAAGGATAAGATTAAAGTGTATTTTTTATCAATCGAAACCTATTTATATAAAATAGTTGGGTATTGTATAAAGATTTTTATGATCAAAATTTATCTAAATACCAAAACCAAGTAGATCTGGGAAAGATTTCAGAGTTGAGGTGGATCTTTGATCTTCCAATAGACAAATACTAGATATTGTGGATATAAGAGACTACCACTCTACATTTCTTTCATAAATGATTATTGTCTTGAATAATTTTTATTATATGTTTAATGTTACCAAAAATATTATATCCATGTCATGTTTAGACATGGATAGTTTTTTATTAATGTTTGGGAATAAAAGATGCTAATTTTACAAAGATAACATTTTTATGGTATATCACACATTAATAATGGTCTTTATACACAATAAAATAAAATTAAAAATCTTTAAATTGATAAATAATAAATTTCAAATGACTTATTTCATACCCAGTTAAGGCATCATTGAACTAGTGTTGCAAACAAGAAGTTATTGAAAAAGATTTATCAAGATGGGCATTTATAAATTTTTAACTAAAACCAATTGATAGATGTCATGATTGTTTTCAAGGTAAAATAGGTAAACCACAATTTGGTTGAAAGGGTGAAAGGGACACAATGATTATTGAATTAGTACACACTGATATTTTTAGACTATTTTCATTTGAATTTAGATATTTATAATCTTTCTTCATAAGTTTTACTGATGACTTGTGTAGATATGGATATGTCTATTTAATATGATATAAGTCAGAGTCCATTGAAAAATTTAAAGAGTTTAATAATGAAATAGAGAATCAACATGGCTATATGATAATGAAACTTCATTCAGATTAAGGTGGATAATATATTAACCAAGAGTTCATCGACTATCTTAGGATGTTTGAGATTCTATATCAACTCACTTCTATTTATAAACTATAATGGAACGGGGATAGTGAAAGGAGGAACCACACCTTGTTAGACATGGTGCGAATAAGAATTATAAAAAACCAAACACATACTAAACTAAGTTTCAGCTAAAGTAGAAAATAGAATACCATACAACTAAATAAATGGTAATAAATATGTATTATTAAATATATGTGCATGGGGATGTGAGGGGTTTATTAAGGTAACTTCTTGAAACAAATTAACACCATAAGGGAGAGAGTGTGTCTTTATTGGATATCCTAAGGAGACAAGGGGATATTATCTATACCACCCCTTAGATAGAAAGGTAATATTGGAACAAAATGATGTTACTTAAGAGGTATCACATCTTCAAAATAGATAGTGAGAGAAAGATATACTTTAATGAAGTTTAATCACAAGATATAAAATAGTTTTCAAGGGAATTAATTCCACTAAACCTCATGCTAAATGTTGTTATAGAGAAATTCATACTGCATAAGAGTGTCATAGAGGTTTTAAAAATAAAGAGATAGGTTTTTTTCTCTAAGTATAGTGACTCATTATTAGTTAATAATAATGAAACCATTTCCAACAAGAAAGTGGTAAGTGGATTCTATGATACCAGATTAAAAAATGCCTTGAATTCTGAGATGGATTTCATGTACCAGTACCAAGTTTGGGTTTTGGTAGATCCTCTAGTTAATGTAAATATCATTGTTTTCAAATGAATATTCAAGAATAAATAGTACATAGAGGGTAAATTTAGTCCCTATAAATCACGGTTAGTGGAAAAATGGTTTAAGAAAAATTAGAGAATAGACTATGATGAAACCTTTTAATCTATTTCTATACTGAAATACATCATAACTCTTATTATATAGAAACTTACCATGATTACGATATTGGGAATATGAAAAAAAACTAATTTATTCAATGTTAAATTTAATGAATATGTCTATATGATACATCTAGAAGGATATATGACTTAATAGAGTGAAAATAAAGTATGAAAGTTACATAATCCATTTATATATTGAATAAATCGTTTAGATCATGGAATATTCAATTTGATTAATCCATGAGTGAATTTAATTTAATACGGAATGAATGTGAATCATGGTTTTATAAGTGGTTTAGTGGAATTACATTCATTTTAACAATAGTATATATTAATGATATATTAATAATATAAAAGGATATAATAGTATTATAATTTTTTAATATGTGGCTAAATAAGAGGTTCTCCATGAAGGATGTAGGTGAAGAAGCATATATTCTAGGGATCAAGATCATTCATGATAGATATAATAGGATTCATGTACTAAGTTAATGTACATATGTTGATAATATATAGAATAGGCTCGGTGTGAAATAATACAAGATGAGATTGTTACTAGTGTAACATGACATACATCTCTCAAAGAAAATGTGTCCTTAGAAATACGAGGAGAGATATAGGATGACCATTCCTTACAAATTAGTGATATTATTCGTCATGTATGCCATTATATATACTAGTATTGATGTAAACTATGACATTAACATGATATGAAGTTATAAAGGAGATCTTAGAGACTACCATTGGATGATATTCAATGATACCCATAAATATAAAAGGAGTACAAAGGATACATCTTGGTTTATAGAGGTGATGAAGAGCTAGTCATATGGTGATATACAAATGCTAGTTTTCAAATAGATCAGTGAAATGATAACCAGGATACGACTTTACTCTCAATGGAGGAGCCATGATATGGAAGACCTCAAAGAAGGAAGTAATTGTTGATTATACAATAATGTCTAAGTATATTAAGACATTATAAGTAGATAAATAATAAGTGTGGATAATTTTTTTATAGGATCATGATGTGGTTCCAAGCTATCAATATATTATCACATTAAATTTTTATAATACACTAGTGGTGTCCCATTCTAAGGATCTAAGGTCATATTAATTGATGAAGTGTATACTTAAAATGTATAACATCTTCAAGGTTTTTTTTTCTCAAATGGATGAGGTCAAAGTATATATAATTTTTATAGAGAACAAGGTGGTGAACACATTGAATAAATACTTATGTTAGTATAAGTATAAATATCCTCTGAGATCTAGTGGACTAAAATTCATTATCAGTTGGCTCTAGTCAAAGTGAGAGTCTATCAGAGTTAGTTCCCTAGAATCAACTACATTTTTCTTTTTATTACCCATATATTAAAATAATTGAATACTAATAAATATATTATCAAATGATGAGTTTTATTCTTCATAACATTAATGTGATAATATCGTTACAATATCTATTTCATTGAAAGGTCATAAGAGTTCCTCTCTATGATGAGAAACTTGAAGTGCAATGATGAAATTAAAAAATAATTTTTTATGTCCATATAAATTCATTTGAATATACATATATGATACATTATATTAGGGGTAAGAGGCTCATAAGACATTGGAACTTATTCTCATAAAGCTTTCCCTTAGTAATATCTAAGAGAGGAGGTTATGAGAATAAACCCTCGCATAGGAATTCCACATGTTTTATATGTCATTAAATATTCATATTTATAAACGTGTATATTTTTCCTTATACTTGATATTATTATTAATTCATATCATGGATCACATACATAGATATTTTGATGAAAACCATGACAACATATGTTTGAGGTGAAGAAGGATATAATTGGTGCATTAGGAGTGATATGAAATTAATGAATAATTAAATAAAATATTTTTCCCTTAAAAATTAATGAAATTAAATATCTTTGGCTATTTTATTGTAATGTAACTATTATTATTAAGTCCATGGAAAATATATCTTTATCAAAAATTTTAATTTTCAAGGTAATAATAAGATATTAAATCATACAGATTGATGACTTGAGTACACAACCTTCTTGACGAGATATCAATACAAATGGATTATATTACACAGTGAATGATCATATGATTTAATTATTATTACAACATTTAAATTATTTCTCTATGGGTTTATAAACATGTTTGTAGATTCTAATCTAGAGACTAAGGTAATTTTACCTAATGAAACTGAGAAATAGGTCTAGAGAGTCACACACTAAGTGTCTCCAAAACATCAATTAAATTATATTAGAATTTAAAATTAGAATAAATATTATTCTCATGTTTTAAGTAATAGTATTAATCTGAGTTTAATTGACCCCATATATTTAGTTACTAATTATTTGAAAGAATAAAAAGGTTAGATAAATATTAAATAATTATTTATCTGTATGTTTATTAAAAATAATATCTATTTATTTATTGAATGAATAATGTAATGGTATTTGTTTATTTAGATAAATACTTATTAATCAAGATTTGATAATTTCCAAGGATGATTATAGATCGAGTTAAGTATACAATGAGAATGATATATTAAATATAATTTAAATAAATACTAATTTATTTATTTAATAAATTATATTTATATTATACACAAGACATGCATGTGTTACGAAAATAATAATAATAATAATAATATTATTCAATGTGAGGTTTACTAAGGATTTAGATACTAGCCAAGGGACTATGTGTAATTACCCATAATATGACCTAGCTATATAAACTGGGTTATATTATTTCTATAGTTATATTTTTTTAGGAATGAAAAATCATTTCTTGATAATTTTCTCAACCCTAGAGGGAAATTTCTCTAAAACACTTTCGAGAATAGAGAGATTCAATCCTCATACTCATCCTTATTTCTTCAGGATAACAAGAAGAAAAAATCAATCTTAGAATATATTGTATGTAATGTTTGAAGCCTATGGGAAATGAATTCTTCTAAGGCCTATGAGCCATGTAATGCTTACGCCTACGGGCTTTGTAAGGGTTCCACCTCAACCCTTGAAAGGTGGATTATCAAAAATCAATAAAAAATGAAGGCCTTCATGCCATTAGAGGATTAATAAGAAAACATGTATATTTTATTTAATTTATAAAACATTCAATAATAAAAAATTGTTAACAAACTATTTCTCTTTTTGTGTAAGTGAAATTAGATAAAGATACAGATCCTTTTAAGATCCATCTATGATATGTATTTATATTCAAATATTTGATTTAAAAACACTTTGATTCGTTAATTTAATAGAAAATACAACCACTATCAATTCTTACTTTGATTTTGAAGTACTATATATTTACAACACTTATAAAGTATAAATTTGGTATCTTATATCCTTTAAAAATGAAGAATCTATTTATATAACACTAACAACTGACATGGCCATTCCATTGAGTTTCCTAAAACTTTTTAGGTATCTAAAAAAATTCCATCCTATAGAATCATTATTTTTCATTCCTTATTTTACCTTTAGGTTTCAATGATCTTAACTGTATACCTAAAGAAACATCATTAGAATATATAACATAATTTTCTTTATTTGGTTTGAAATTTTACCAAATTTTACATTTTTACATGGCCTTGAAATTTAGACATCACATGCCTAGTTCTCTTATTATAAACTATTGAGAACATTAGGGTAATTTTTCTTTGAAATAATTCATCCTGTCAAAAACTTTCCACAAATGACACCATAATGAATTCCTTAATCGAGATAATCCTTAATGAAACCTCTAGTATCACTAAGTCAAAAAGAATACTTAATCATAATGAGTATATGGAAGGTGGAAAAAAATTCCTTATTTTATTATTAATATAATTAATTTGAAACCTCAAGTGATTTATTTTATACTTCCCATAAGAATCTAGATTAACCTATTGAAAACAATCAACACTTGGTTACTTAGGAAGGTATTTCCCTAACACATAAAATTTATCTTTAATTAATATTTCTTATTATGTTACCAGTTTTAGGATATTATTACACTAAGCCTATCCTTCCAATAGAATTAATATAAATTCTATGTTTCATGATGATGATGCAGTTTATATATAACCATATCTTTTATCATATGAGTGTGAAGAATTATTACAATTTAATTAGTAATTTTATTAAATAATATCCTACTTAAATTATAAACCCTTTTAAATTCATTAAATCTTATAGTGGGTCAAGATATATATTTAATTAAGCAATGGGTTCACTTTATAATTCCTCTCACAATTATTTAGGTAGGTAATCATCTAAATCATATCATATACAGTCTTGGATAGTTTAGTGGTTTACTATTTACCCAATCCATCATATAGATAAACCCAACTATATTCCACTGGTATCCCAACTCTTAGGGTTTCCAAGCTTAGTAGAACCCAAATAAAATGACAAGATTTTGTTACTTAACTCTTATGGTCAAAAATTTCCACCATGCCTTACACAAGACAATCCATGGACACACTACTTTGAAAAAACCTACTTAGTTGAATGATTGATATCTTAATATGTGAAACTTCTTAAGTAATCTAGTACTTAGTATTTAGAAATATATTTAATCTCACTACTATATCTCATGTTATTATATTTATTTAGGATTACTTATAATGGTTTAGTTTTGGAATCCCTATTCCATTCCACAAAATAATATATATCTAAAAGAATCCCATACATAAGGTATATGAACCCTTCATGTAAAGGATTATAATTATATGATATTTTAAATCTCTACACGTGAAAGCATGGATCCATAAATAGCTGGACCCCACCTTTCTAGAATAAGGAATACACCTACAGTCCAGTGGTAAGTCCAACCCAAAGTCCCTTAATTCAAGAATACATTACCCAATATATAATCAAATTCAGCACAACTCTAAAAACAAATATTTATAAATTTTTACCCAAAAAATTCATGTTAATAACTTCAATTACATACCAAATTCAAGGTATATGGTAACTAAATCTTATGTAATCATACCTAGCATGTAATAGAAACCTTGAGAATTTATAAGAACTAATTCATCACATAAACTAACGAATACACTAATTTACATTATAATTTTTTTTATCTAGGAGTAATAAACAAGGGAATCACTTTTAAATAAATGAAAAATTCAACATTTTAACATGACATAACAATTCATAAAAATAAAAAAAATTATAAACACTTGTATTTTTTCTTATTAATTATGAAAAATACATAATCTTAAATATAAAATCTTTATATTAATTTCATAATATAAACCCCTTTATATTTATATATTATATATAATTATTCATTAAATATATGATATTTCCTAAAATATGATCATTTTATATTTCAATATATATTTGGTAAATATTTTACATAATCTAAATATAAAAAATTTAATATTATTTAAACCATGATGAAATAAATCATCAAAACTCTTTTGATGTTGTTTAAATAATATATTTAATAAATCCATTAATTTGAACAATTCAAAATAAAATATTATAAAAAAATCATAATTTAAATATAAATACTTTATATTTTGTCCTTATTTTGTAATTTAAACCCTTATTATTACAAAATAATCCTTTTATTTCTAATTAATAATGAATTATATATAATTTTTAGTAAAATGTATTTTTGATATTATCCTTAAAATTAAAGAATATTTAATAATAAATATTTCATAAAAAATTATTAATTAATGAAAAAATCTCTGTAGTTAATTAATTTATAAACTCTATGAATTAATAAACATCCTGAAAATACCTTTTTTAAATTATTTATAAAAAATTTAAAAATTATATTGTTCAATTCGTAATTAAATTGGAATGATTTTTTTCTGTATCAGTCAAATTTTACAATCCATGGAATGTAATAAAATATTGTTGATAGAGAGAAGCATACAAATAGATTCTATTTTATCAATCATACTCAATGACAAATATTCCTATCATTAAATATGATATCCCATATATATAGAGTTTATCTATTTATTTTACTCTAAAAAATAAATTCCTATCATTAAATATGATATATGTTATATTTATGGTTTTTCTTGAATCGTATTTTATGATATTATGAGAAATAATATAAGTGAAATGATACTCTATTTTTTTTACAAAAAATTTCATATAAATCATATTTTATGATAGTGAGATTTCATATGCTTCCATAAGTGAAAATACACTTATTTAAAAAAATTTATAGCTTATGATATCCTATATTGTATACCGTGGTACTAAACATCTAGAATAATGAAACTAATCACATTTATGACTCACTATATGATTTAAAAATTATTCATTTCCCATATGATTTCACAAATCCATATGTATTATAGGCTCTAATATTGCTACTAGGATTATAAGGGGCCTAAAAACACTTATTAGATGTAGTTGAAGAAATTAAGAATATCAAACATGTCGATGTGGCTTCTTTCTAATTCACTTAATCTAGTTTTAATAATTTCAAATGTGATTACAATTTATTTTTGTTTTGATAAATTATAAATCAATGTTTTATTCCTTATAACATTAGTGGAGATTTTTTTTAATCTTGAACTACTTATAGATAAAATATTATTATTACTATTTTTTAGATTTTTTCGTTGTGTTTTCCAATTATTTTAGGAACTTATTTTAAAGAAAAATAAATATTTGTATAAGTTAATTTAGCACTCATATAATTATTATTTCATAATTTTATAATTATTATTTATCAAAACATTAGTTCTTAATTTTTTAAATCAATGTTGTCGTGGTTATTTTTTTATCATTTGTTAGTTTCTATTTTTATTTATTTGTGTTTATTCTAGGAAAAAGTATTTTTTTTCAATAAGTTTTGAAAATTGGATATGTATCAAATGATACATACTTTAGATTAAATTAAACCTTTATAGAAATATAAACACACAAACATTATAATTGTTTTTATAATTGTTTGATGACAGATATGTTGAAGCTAATTAACACCTACACTAAAAAGATTTACAATTATGATAAAGAAAAATAACACCTATTTTAATAATAATTAACAAATACATAGATATGAAATAAAAATAACTATTTTATGATATTAATTTTAATTTATTTAATACTTATGAAAATTAAATTAAACATAAACTAAGTGCTATTCAAAAATTTTCTTAGGGAAAATTACTATAACATCCCCGAAACTACATTCTCAGATTTGGTTCTATAAAAATATTCTTTATGTTGTTGGATTTAATACCAATAAAAATGAACTAATTTCAAAAATCCAAAACATATAACATAAAATAGTAATATTGTATCACCGAGATAACTTAGGACGTATTTGGTTTATATTTTTTGAGAATTATGAAAAACTCTTACATAACAATACGTATGTCTTTAACTGAGTCCTTTTCAAATTATACCCGGTCGTTATTATTCCAAATTAATACATAAACATATGTTAAAAATTTATTCACACATGATAAATAATTCATTTAAAATCAATCTTTATAACCTAGGGAAATTAAAAAATTAATAATGGTGATCTCAAAAACTTAGTAAGTCTAAAAATAAGCATTAAAAATTGAATTTAATTAGTTAGTATAAAATGAACATAAGGGTATGATGAAATAATCAAGGCACATGAGTATAACATAAGATAATTATTACCCATAAAAACAAAGATCAAAATTTATGAGACATGGAATAAATATTTAACATAAAACAAGATTCATATAAGTCAATAATTATAATCCCTATGAAAGCAATCCTTGAAGAAATGATCCCCTAGATCTCGTAACAAGCATCTAAATACTATTTAGGTGACTTAGAACATGAAAAATTCAACATGGAATAACCTAATAAAATAATAAATTTATCTATTAGGAGTAAAATATAATAAGTATACTCTTTTTTTATTAGGAACAACATAACTGTATCATATCTTTGGAGTAACTTCCATCCAGCCAACTTTGTATCATTACCCAATGTATTGAAGGGATATAACATACTCACCCATAAAATATAAGATAAATTACATTGTATATTTGGATTTACACTACAATCCTGGTTTTATTAATAATTTCTATGTACGATATAATGAAACAAAACTCATAGCTATATTAATTTCATCTAAACAATCATAGTTTGATTTCATGAAAAAGAAGCTGGTTTCTCGACAATATCATTAGAACATCATCAAAAACCATTCAATGAAATTATGTGAATGGTATCATAATATCATATACCTAGTGAAAAAAATTAATCATTATTGGGTTTGGACATAGATTAAAAATACCTTTAAAAAAACATTAAAATCATTTCTTAGAAAACAAGAGAAAATACCATTTTATTTTACTACATTTGAAAATAAAAAATTTAACAAATATTGTGAAAATAATTTTATTTTAAAATAACTATATAAAATTATTAATTAATATTCAAATCAAAGAACATTTATGATGGTGGAGAAATCCATTCATGCCATAAGCGTTAAAAATAAACATTGTTTTCAATCTTTTTTAAAGAGTATCAAAAGTGACCCATGAAAAAAAGTTATGAAATATACACTTAATTTTTTTAATATAAAGTAAATTATAATTAAAAATAAATTTATTAAATCACTTATATTTTGAAAATAACATTATTGAAATAATATTAATGAATTTGAGGTATAGTTTGGTTATAAATCATTTAAAACATAAAACAAAATTAAATAAAAAAACAATTTTATTACCATTTAAAAACAAAAAACAGTTGAAATAAATAACATAATAAGGACCATAAAATACCATGATTATAAAAATATTAATCATATTATATGTCTATATTCAATTTATACACCATTTGAATTAATATAGGTGTATAAATCAAAACATGTCTCGAAGAAAAAAGTTTGAGATGAGAAACCCTTGCAACTTAGGTAATGTTTGAATCAAATATAAATCGAATGAAAGAACATAAAATTATTATTTAAAAACCATAATTTCAATAAAATAATATCTTAAAACACATTCATGTGGTGGTAAGTACACCATATAAAATAAAATCTGGTTCATAACATGAATTATTTCTCAATGAATTGAAATTGAGACCACGAACTCCGTCACAACTTTTATGACTTTTGAATAAATATATCATGAAAGTAAGAACATAAATGGGACATTAAATATATTTATAAAATATTAATTCACGATATAATACCTCAATTAGAAGCATATAAACCGTATAAATTGATGTAGGTGCATATTACAAGACACATCTCAAAGAAACTACCTTAAGACAAATAATATTTACAAGGATCATACATTAAAGATAAAATTAATCAATGAAGTTATTATGTGTAACAATTGTAAATAAAAAAACAAATTGGAATAAAAAATAATACAATAAATAGTAATTTCACACATAATCATGGTATAAAATAATAAACAAAATTTAAGTATAACCTAATGAATGGAAATTGAGTTGATAGACCCTTAAAACTTGGTAACTTTCAATTAAAATCCATTTGGATGAAATAATTGAAACTTAAAATACAAATATGTATGAAGTAATCATGATATAAAATGTAAAATGGATAGTGTATACACCAAATAATGAAAATTAGGTTCATAACAATAAAATATTCTAAAAATAAAGTGAATTTGAGATGAAATCTCTTACCGTAAGTCCCAACTTTCCATTTATAAACTTTAAATCATATAAAATAAATTTTTATCAACTGTTTAATTATTTTATAAAATTTTATAGTTTAATTAATTTATAATTAAAACATTTTTTTCATTTATTTAAAAGACATAATTAATTACCTGATTAGTTTACTTGACATCAGTTGTTTTGAGGATGTTCAGTTCATAGTTGCAAAGTGAATTATGTATATTGATCATGGTCAAAGAGGTAATTGTTCCAAGAAACTTAAAAATAACAATCATGAAATATTTATGAATTTTATACATTAATTATAATTTTATAACAAACTATTAATGATGGTTGTGAAAAATTAATTACGTTAAATGATTGAGACAGTAGTCCATATGTACACATGAGTGACATCTCCATTTTTCAAAGAACATGAGGGAAAGAAGGTAAATATAATTTTATATTTAATTTTTTTAGTATTTCATAAATACCATATTTTCACTTTTAATACACTATATATACTATCCTTGTAAATAATTTCTGAAAAAAATCACATCACTTCACAGAGGTGAAAATCCACACAGGCTCATGAACGACGTTATCATTTTTCAATAAATGTAAATTTACAAAAATATATGATATGTTATATTTAAAAAACTATAATTATGTCATTAATATCATATGTATACATCATATACATTATTATATCCATATATGATATTCAGTGATGGAAAATGATACACATCGCTTCATGAGGAAGGATGTCCACACTTACAAACGAACGATGTTTTTGTTCCCTATTTGATGGAATGAAAACAGGTTTAACCATAGTAATAATAAAATATCATTATATAATATATACTTATATTATTATATAATCACTGTTTAATAATATTTGAATGAGTTTTAAGAAGAAGTAAAATTAAAACACACAATTAAAAGTTATACATCTTCTCAGGAAAACCACATTTAGTTTACACCTTAAGACTTCTAAGTTGGTATTTTGATGAGACCAGAGAATCTATGTCATAGATATGTATTTTTTGGACATATTTTGGTATGTTTTGTCCAAAATAGAGTGATCATAAGGTGTGATAAAGAGAGGAGAGTAGGTTCCCATTCATACGTGGGGGGAGAGACACTCTTGGAATTAATTAAAGAATTATATTAATATAAATTAGATTTCATTTAAAAGTGAAAAAATTGATATATTTATAATATAGTGTGATTATAATTCTAAATCCTCTCATAAAAATAAAATTTGGTAAATTCTAGGTGATGTTTTTACCCTTATGTATTTGTTTTAACCCCCAATAAGCCTTTTGATGATCACAATGATATTATGGTTTTTTACTCTTTATGGGGTCTAGAAAGTTAAAATGAAAGGAAAAGAAACACATAAGTGGACCATTGTTTATATTATAGACTATATCCCATTAAATTTTCGAAATATAAGATCTTTACAAATTTTAAATCATTAAATAAAATATTATTTAACACAATGTACCATCATAGTCATTTTTAAGACTATTTATATAGTTTGAATTTAAGTCATTAAGATAATAATGGAATTATAATATAAAATTTTAAAACACCCCTAATATTTTACATTTACATAATTTTTTAGTACACTATAAATCACACAAATAATACTACTTTTAGAGTTTTTAAAATCATATATTTGTTTTTTACTATTACTTTCACAAGCACTGTGTCAGTGTTACATAAAAGTTTAATGTACTTATTAATTCACTAAAAAACTATAAGGATAAAAAAATTAAATTTTATTTTAAATAACCATTTAAAACTGAGCATGAAATAATTTTATCCCTATAAAAAAATAATAAAGATATTAAAACAATGAGAGATATATTTTTTATTCTTTATTTAAAAACATATTAAGGTCATTATGAAAGAAAAGTGACAATAAATTTCCAAATTTTATAAAATTAGATGTTTATGGTCCATGAAAACTTATACAATTAAATAAGTTCTCTTTTTTTGGTTTTTTTAAAGTCTTATCCCATAATTTTAATCTTTTTTTACCCATTTTACCCTTATTGAGGTGAAAAATATTTACAAAGGATACTATTCATAATGAAAAAAATAAAGGAGAAATATTTAATTTTTTGGGAACAAATTATTAAAAATATAGAATCAAAATTTCAAGATTAAATTTATATAATTATAAAAAATAAATTTTAATATAAATGCCTAAAACACAATGAAAAATAGTTTTTAGAAAAATGCATTTTTATGGACCAAAATGATCTTATACCAAAATCAAATACACTATTGATTCATATTTAGTTAATTAGATTATATATAATTAAATATAAATTATTTTATTTTAAGGTAAAATTCAAATCAGAATAGTAATTTTAACAAAAATAAATTCCATTTTTACTAAAGTCAGTATTTTTTACTATTTACATAAAAATCAATATTTTCAGAATATTCTTAAAATTTCACCCAAAGATAATTTTGATATGATGATTTCAAAAGTGTTATCACTTTTATAAAATAAAATTTCTAAAAGTGATAGAAATTTAATATAATATTCATTCACAAAAGTAATAAAAATTATTATTTAAGAAAACATATTTTTGAACCACAAAAAGACTTTACTGAAAATTAAGACTTATTTTTTATGCTTTAATCAATAAATTTCAGTTATATAAAACCCTTATACATAATTTTCAAAATATTATTGTTACTATGCATAAAAACCAACTTAATGGATAGGTTATCATAACCAAATTTAATTAATAATTTTGTTTTATAATATATCAAAATTCAATTCATGATTGGTGTTGTGTGTTAAGAAAACTTTTGATCATAGTATTATTTTAAATAAAATTTTTACGCTGTCATATTCTACAAAAAATTTAATAAAATTTTCCCTCAAAATTATATCTCAATCCTAATAATAATGGTTTAAAACATAAAAACAATTATAGGTAGTGGAAGATCATACATGTGATCGTGAAAAGATTTTTTTAATATATTTAAAATATACCTTCATTGAAAACCCACATCGTAAAAAGGAAATAATAAAACCTTCTTTTGAAAATGGGAAAATAAAAATTATAATATCATCTAGAATAACACATAACTAAGTTTCCAAATAGATGATCATTGTTGGGACGTGGATATATATACATGGAGGAGAAAATCAATGTCTAAATGATGAAAAGTGACATAGAATACAGATAAGAAAAAGTGAATGACCACAAAACCATAATTCAATAAGGGGTTAAGAAGACCATAAATTTATCAAAAAATAAAGGTAATATGATAAATTTCTTATTTTACTATCCATTACCTAGAGTTAAGGAATTACTTTACCATCGAGACTAAGAACATAATGAAATATACTTACTTTATTTCCTTCAAATCCATATACAAAAATTCATCCTTTATATGCATGTTTAAATTATTTTCTGATATTATATAATATTTTACTCTAAATTATGTGTATAAATATATAATTTTTAAAGAACTATAATCAATTTATGATTTACCAAAAGTTAAATAAAATGTTGAAAAGATATTTTTAATGTATTTACAAAAACCAATATTTGTAGAACATGATAATATAATACCCAAAATGAATAAATCCTCATATTAATAAATTATACATTAATCTCTAAAATTAAATAATAACACAAATGTTTTTACATAGATTATTCTATAAATAAGTAACCTTATATCCTATTTAACATCAAATCCTCAACATTAGATAATTATTTCCCTAAAATAGTTTCTCACACATTTCATATTACATCCCCAAAAATGAAATAAAATTATTCTTATATAATACTTCAAATTAAGACTAAGGGTTATTTATAAATAAACCTAAGAAAACATCTCCCAAAATATCATTAATAAACTAAAAATACCATCACTTAAAACCTCAAAAGAAGTTTTTATTACTTTGAGCTTATAATCAACATTAAAATTGCAAACCTATGATGGAATCCATAACTACTAAGCAAAGATCACATGAAAAAATAATAATCAAAATTTATATAAACCCCTCTCTAATAGCAACCATAACATCCTTGAACCCATATTCTTAGATAAAATTATATAAAAATATTCTTTAACATATTGTATTTGATACTAATAAATATGACACAATTTCAACCATCCAAAACATATAATATAAAATGGAAATATTGGATCACTTACATACCCAACGACCTTTTAGGTTCAGAGTTTTAGAGAATCAGTAATTTTTTTATATAAAAATTCATAGTTCTTTAAGTAAACATTTTCCCACTATACATATCTTATCTTAATCCACATTTAGTCTTCAAATTATCATATAAAATTAATCACACATGAATCATTTCATTAAAAATTCATCTAACAACAATCTTCATAACATGGGAAAATAAAAAACAAAAGAAGGGTGAGCTCAAATTCCCAGAAAGGGTAAAAATAATATTTAACAATAGAATTTCATCAATGAGTGTAATATGAGAATAAGGGTATTATTACATAATCTAGGTGAATGAGAATAACATAATATAATTCATACCCATCAAATCCTGGATCAAAATTCCTGGTACATATAAGGACCCAACCATAAACATTACATAATCTTGATTTAAGTAAATATTTATACTTTAATTCACATTGAAGATATTTTCAAGTTTATACCTTTATATAATTAGGCCATAACTCATACATTAAAAAACCATAGATATACAAGGTGAACACTTCCAACTGTATCCATTTATTTTATAAAACAAAAACATTAAAATGAAACACAGTTACTTTTCATGTTTAATCATAACATTTACTTGATCCCATACATGAATATATACTCCCTTAAATCATATGAAAACCATTTCAAAACATGGGATGAGCACAAAAAAGACCATTAAGGGATATACAAAGAAGGAAAATTGTTACTCTTGAAAAAACATGGAAACCATGAATAATTTATCATAAAGTAATACTTTTCACCTTAATGAAGTAGTAAATACATTAATTGAATTATAAGCTAACTTATTACCTTTTTTGTAATAACAATATTACTACAAAACCTATATAAAGAACATAAAACCTAAAAAGGTAACTTGGGACATAATCATACTTAAATGGAATAACCATAACAGCTAATTCCATATACGTCACTATTACAATTTTAATAGCCATAAAACTGAATTCAATACCCAATGAATTGGAGGTTATAACATAACCACCCATCCTTGGTTTATCATGGAACCCCATTCCTTTTGTTTATCATGTAACTACCTATAAAATGTCCAAGTACCATTACATAATCACAACTCATAAAATATTGCAATTATCAATATTCCACACATAAAATTTCATTTGAAATCAAAACAACCAATTTAAAGATATTGAATTAATGAATTTATTATAAAAACTATATTAAATATAAAAACACCCAGAAAAGTGAATAAGTTATTTCTTTTTAATTATTAGAAACATTAAGGTTGGTCAAATAAGCCAAATATCAGATAATGGTTACAGTGATGGAGAAGTTGTTGTTACTGTATACATTAAAAAACTATCATTTTTTAATTTTTTAAAATGATTTATGTAGAAATATTTCTTTTGAATACATTTTATTAAAATTAAAAGTCAAATTGTTTGATTTTATACCTTATAAAATAAGGTGCTATATAACATCAAAATATGCCTCAATGAAAGGAGATTGAGACGAAGTCCATTACCATGAGTCCTATTTATATCGTATGTTATTTGTATTCCTGAATAATAAAATTAGGTTAATTTATAATTTATTTAGAACTAAATTCAAGTCTATTATTCCATTTATATCACTTATATATAATTTTATAAATATTAATTAATTATTTAAGTTCATGTTGGACGTTTTGTCAATATTTGGTACTTGAGTTCCAAAATGAACTTAACATAATGTAAATTGTCTATGTGGTCATAATTCCATCATCTATAGAAAAATATTCATGAAATAATGATAAATTTTATATATTATTTAGTTCTCAAATCAAACCATTAATTATTATTATGGAAAATGAACAATGTTATAATCCTGGAGACGGTAGGCCGTATGTACGCATGAGTAACATTTTCATTATTCATTGATCATTATAGAAATAAGTTAATTATTATTTTATCCATCCATAATTATAATATCATATTTAATATCATATTAGTTATTTAAATATACATATATATATATATATCATGCAAGTGCTATAGTGAATAAAAACAAATCACATCACTTCGTGGATGTGATAGTTCACACATACGCACGAACGTTGTTATTATTTTTATGTGCGTGAAAAGTATTAACATAATTGGTATATTATTATCTTATAATTATTAATATATAATTAATATTACATATGGACATTAATTACATCATTATAACCAGTCATGAAAGAAATTTATGGAAAATGAATTATATCGATTTGTGGATGTGATAGTTCACACATACATACAAACGATTAATTATTTTCCCATTTGATGGAAGTGGTGATGGATTTAGGTAAGGATATGAAAATAATAACATCTTATTATATTTATGATACTTTACTTATTATGTTATCTTGTTTGGAAGAGATTTCAAGGAAGAGGAAGAATAAATAAAATAGAAACACTTAAAGAAATACACTACCTTTCCGTCGAATGATCACCTTTCTTAACACCTTAAAACCTATAAGAAGGGTGTTATGCCTAAAATAAGACTTCAAGAATATGTGGAGATATTATTGAAATAGTTTTGGGTATATATTTTTTTAACTAAAAGGTTTTTTAATTGTGAATAATAGAGAGGAATGCGTTTCATTTAATAGGAGAGGGGAGGGGCTCCCTTGGAATTATAAAAATCATTAAATTAATATAAATTTAATTTTGATTCAAAATGGGACTAAACTTATTTTTTTAAAATATAGGATGATTATGGGTTTAAATAAATTCATCCAATAAACATTAGAAAGTTTTTGGGCATTTTTTAATCATTATCTTTATGTTTTAATCCTTTTAACTCTTACCGTTTTATTAGGTAATTTACACTTTGAGAGTTAAAATAATTACCAAATCATGAAAAATGACAAATTTATGAGTAATTAATGAAATATTTTGACTTATATTAAATTTTTGGTATAATATTAGTTTTTATAAATTTTATATCATTTAATTAAATATTTTATATTTTATGTTCTAAATAATGTCAATTTTGACACTATTCATTACATGACTTTTTAAAAAATCATAACAACTTGATTACTTTGAAAAAATACTTTAACATATCTATAAAATGTCAAATTAATCCATAAAATTCGTGTATGGAATGAAATATGTCAATTTATATTTATTTTAATATTATTAATATCATTTATTGATTTTTTCTTTTAATAAACCTATTACTGCATCATTATTGTATCATAATTAAATTTATTAATTTAATTTCTAAAAATTATAAATAAATTATCATGATGTTGATAATATTTTTAGTTTTATAAGGAAAATTTATAGATGAATATATAACTTATATTACCCCATATTAAAATTATTTTAGTAATAAGATACATGTTTATGACATCTTTGTTTTCACTTTAAACAAAATGTTATTAATGTCATAATCACACCCAAGTGGATTCCAAAGGCCAACATTTCTGCCCAAATATTTTATTAGTAGAAATTAAATCATCTAAAAATATTTGGTCATGTTTTATGGTAGTTTTATATTATTATAATATTATTTTTACCTTTAATTTTCGGAATTACCTTTAATCATTGTAATTAAAATACTAAAGTTACTATTAAAAAAATTATTTTGATCCTATTAGACCAAATTTTTTATACTAATTACAACCATTTATTTTTGTTTTTTAAAATTCAATTCATATAAGTGGTAAAATAAAATTAAACTGAATCCTGTTGTCAGATCTAGAAAACAAGTTTTTTTTAAAAAAAATTCAAAAGTTCACAAAGTATTTATAAAAAATTTCAATGTGAAATTGATCCCAATGACCTAAATTGGATTAAATGATAAATAATTTATTTTATTATACTTTTAAAAAAATTAAAATTATAACCTAACCATATAAATAAGTCATACAAAAAAGCAGTTTTGAATTAAAAAGTAGTATTTTCACTTTTCATTAAAAAATAAATATTATCAGAAAAATACATAAAATTCATCCAGAGTAAAATTTCATATTCCTATTCCAAATAAGAAGTTTAATTTGTCATATAAAATTTATAATATTGTCAAAATTTATAATTAAAAATGGATCTCCATCAACAGGTGGTAAAACTACCTTTTAAAAATATTAGAGATTTTTATGCTTAAAATCGGATTTATTCTTATTTTAAGCAAATGAAATTTATTGGAAAAAGTAAAAAATTTTATGACATGTGTAAACATGATATATTTAGTTATTTTCATTACCGCTAATACAATTTCTATGTATTAACTACAATTTAAATCATAATATTAATAATATATTATTTTTCCATATAACTCAGTCTTGTGTGCAACATAAGATTTCAGACAAGACATTATTGAACACTGAGTATGATATCAGACATAACATCCCTATTAAGGTAAAATCACTATATAATTTAAAAATACTAATTAATAGTAAAAATAATTATTCTATAATTACCTGGGATGTTACATCCTTATCCAATTTTTGAAATTGCATGATCACAATTTTTATTCACTTATCAAATAAGTGGGGGTATTTCCCTTCAAAGAAATTTCATATTTTCTTGTTGAATATTCTACCATATGGTTTTTCTGTAAAACAATAACCTGATGAGTCATCTTATTACACAACACTTTTTATTTACCATCAAGAATCTGGACTAGATATTCCTCATAAGAATTATTATTTTACAACTAAACTACTTTTGGAAACACGAGATGGATCTGGAATAAATTTTCTTAACGTTGAAACATGAAAAACATTATGTACCTAGGATAAAATCGGAGGTAAATCCACTATGTAGAAAACTGATCCAAATTTATCAAGGATTTCATAGGGTCCAATGAACCATGGACTAAACTTCCCCTTCTTACCAAAACATATCACACTTTTCCATAGAGAGAATTTGAGAAAGACATGATCACCCACCATAAAAGAAAGATCTTTCCTCTAGTTATCCACAAAATTTTTTTGCCTACTCTGTACTATCCTCATGTGCCTCTAAATCAAAAAAAAAAAATTATTTTCCATTTAATCTACGAATTTTGGTCCCATAAACTTCCTTTTACTCAATTCATCCAAAAAAGCTGGATTTTGACACTGCTTTCCATACATTTCCTCAAATGGTGCAATCTGTATACTAGAATGAAATATTTTATTATAAGAAAACTCAAAAAAGAAAGATGTTGATCCCAAAATACATGTTAATATAATGAAAATTCATGTAGAATATCCTCTAACCACTACTAAAAAACTCGGTTTATCAAGTACTATGGATTCAACAACACTAGCTAAATATGTTGTTAATGACCCCCTTTGTTAGAACTAAAAAGAGCACTATTAAAGGAGGTAATTGAGAGCTCTAAAATTCATTGTTAAAGGGGGTATTTAACAATTATAAAAAATAACTATTAAACACCCACCTTTATCAGTTCTTTTTTACAATCACTGATAAAGTCCCACCATATATTAGTGATTTTAAAAAAGTGTTGATAAATGGGGTCTTTTTTCAGCACTTGTAAAAAAGATCTGATGGGGGGGGGGGGGTGGTTCAGTGCTTTTTTAGAAGCACTGATAAAGACGCCCTTAATCAGGGCTTTTTTACAAGAATTGATAAAATTATATTTAAAAAAATTATTTTTCATTAAAAATAATATATTAATATAGAAAAATGTATATATTGATATAAATATAATGTATATTTTTTAAATTTGTTTTATATAAGGTAAATAGGCATTTACACTAAATATATAAAATATTTAGTGAAAATGGATTATAAAATAACTAAAATAATATTTTTTATTAATAATTATCTTATTATTACCGATTAAGTCATTTAATATCAATTTGTATATAACAAAAATCAAAGATTTTAAAAATATCTAAAATAAGTTGAAAACACAATTCGAACTTCAAACGACTATAACTTTTAATCTGGGCGTCTATTTGAGCTCTACCAAAAATCAAATCGAAGCCTGTGATGAAATCTACATGCTCAATGAAGAATATAAACCTCTATCACATTTTTCAATGCCAAAAAGTCCAATATTTTCTAAAAAACTAGGTTTTTAGTTCGGGTACCATGACTTTTTAACATTCAATGAATTTTCAGCCTCGTTTAAAGGGGTATTTTTTCCCTTTATCAGTGGGGATTGAATTTATTCCTAGGTCTTACATTCATATTGATATTATGGTTTTTAAATTTTATCATTTTTCACAATGTAATCTTATTTATAATTAATTATATGAATGTTTTCTTATATTTACTTATAATAAATCATTTATATAAATACATATATAAACATATTTATGTAAAAATTTAGATCCTAATTTTTATGAATAAATAAAAATTCCAAAAATGTATTTAAAATAATATATAACCTTTTTTTACATTATAAAAATATATTTATAATGTTTATATATACATATGTGTGTGTATTAATAAACAGATATATATATATATTATAATATAATATATGTAAATGAATACAATATATAATATATTTAAATAAATATAATATATATCGCACAAAAAAACATATATTGTATAATTTTATTTAAAAATAATTATATAAATATATGTAAATATGTAGGTAAATAAATAAATAAATAAATATATATTAATATAAATATCATTAATCAGACATCAAAACAACACGGTGTAGTGGTAAAGGAATTCCATATATGAAGAATAGGTGCAGGTTTTGAATCTTAGAGGGAGTTCATGAAGCTGGAAATTCACAAAGTGATGATAAAAGGGGTGGTGGGGTGAAAAACACTGATAAAGTGGGTGTGGAGCACTGTTAAAGGGGCTGTGGAAGCACTGATTAAGGGTTCGGGTGCATAGGTCTCTGATTTTTTACCCCCTTTAATAGGATTTCCTTTATTAGTGCTAAAAAAATCTATTAAATGAACCTTTTAAAAATGATAAAAAAATCACTATTTAAAGTGCCCTTTAAGAGCAGAAAAAATAACTCTTAAAGTACCCTTTTAATACTGACTTATTAATGGTTTTAAAGGGTTCCTTTAACAATGCTTTTTTACGCTGATAAAAGTTTCAGGATTTTAACCGTGATTTGATTATTAACTCTTTTCTAGTGCTGATAACGTCCTTTTATAGCACTATTAAAGGCCTTTTTTATAGTAGTGAACATCTGAATTGTTCGTTATGACTGCCAATCTGATTGGTGAAGAAAATCTATACAGATATTTAAATATATACCCAACGACTTCTGAAAGCCTTTCCAAAATTTATAAGTGGACTTGGGATGATGATCAGATAAAATGAAGAGGATAACTTCATGTAACATGATTATCTTTAAAGTACAACCAATAAAAGTGATATAGATATAAATCATCTCTAATAGGAAGAAAATAAAAAGATTTAGTTAATCGATCAATATTAACCCAAATCACATTTTTACCTTAATAAGTCTTTGGTAATCCCACTATAAAATCCATGGACATATTGTCCCATTTCTAATCTGGCATTGGAAAAGGATGAAGAATCCTTTCTGGTAACTTCCACTCTTCTTTAACTTGTTGACATGTCAAACATCTTAGGGTAAAATCAGAAATATCACTCTTCATTCCATCCCACCAGTAAAATTTTCAAAGTTCTTTGTATATATTAGTGCTGCCCTGGTGAACTGAAAATGGATAACTATGAGCTTCATTGAAAAATTATTTCTTCAATTGTGAATCACAAGGAACACAAAATCTCTTCCCAAATCTCAAGATAAAATCTTTATAAATGTTAAATTTAGGTAACTTAACCTTCTAAACCAATTCATCATTTTCCTACAACTCACTGTCTTCCTTCTAGGCTTTCTTAATTCTGTCTGATAGAGATGATTGTGCTGACACCTAAAACAAAATAGAATAATTTCCTATACCAAAAACATCCAAGCCAAAATTCATCAAATAATTAACCAAAGAATCACGTTCCAAATGTAGCATGGTCAATGTAAAGTTACTTTTCCAACTCAAAGCATCATCCAATTTGTTTTCTTTTCTAGGATGGCAATGAATCCTTCAACCCTAATCCTTTATTAGTTCTAGCCATCTCATTTGTCTCATTTTAAATTATACCTAAGAAAATATGTACTTAAAACTTTTTTGGTCAGTATATATTTCACACTTTACACCATACTAATGATACCACTAATTTTTTTATGCAAAAACAATAGAAGATAATCCCAAGTCATGTGTAGGGTAATTTAACTCTTGAGGTTTCAACTAACATGAATTATAATCAATTACCTGATCATTATTTATTATGACAAAACCAATTTCTTTCAATGAAGAATCATAACAAATAAAAAATTCACCATTTCTAGAAGGCATGGAAAAAAACAGTAGAATTTAGTAATATTCTTTTTATTTCCTAAAAAAATCATAACATTATTTTGTTTAGATGAACTTAACTCCCTTACATGTTAAATTAGTTATTGGTATAGATAAACGAACAATTTTTTTCAACAAAACCGCTGGTAATAACTTGATAATACAAGAAAACTACGAATCTCTATGATATTGGTTGGTCTTATACACTCTCCAACAAATTTTGTTTTATAAGGCTCAACAATTATGAAATCTTTAGAAACAATATGAATAAGGAGTGAAATTTGTTGCAAAAAAAACTAATAATACTATACCTTCCAAACAATTTTTTTCTTTTGAGGTATTCAAAACAATCATTAAGTGACTTTTATGTTCCTCCTCACTTTTAAAGTATACCAATGTCACGACCCATCCCCTAGTTCCCCTTCTATGACTACCCCAAGACCACATTCCATAGGCCATGGGGTGACGACTATCACTAAAGGCGTAATTCCCTAAAACTGGGAAGAAATTGCCTTTATAAATTGTAAACACACACAAAAGAAAGCACACAACTAGACGGAACACCAAGTAAACTGTATAAAAAAAGAGTGCTGAAAGCAAAAGGGGCCAGAATACAAGCCCAACTAGAAATTACAAGTATAACAATGATACAATAGAACTGAAATATAAGGGAAGAAAGTTATTGGATCATCATTTCGGGTTCCTACCTGAAGGGTAGGTACAGATCCCCTCCTCAACACTCCACGTTTGGCCGTCTCCTCCGTGTACCGACTCGCTGTATGTTCCACCTCCAGGTACCGTCCAAACCTGGTACTCTCAGGCTCATTCAGCGCTATCCATCGTCTGCATCCAACACAACAAGGTGTGGGCAAAGACCATGTAGGGGTGAGTATAACGTTACTCAGTAGGGACCCCGAGACCCTCAAGGTCTCACAAAATCCCACAATGATAAACCACAAAGAATGAAATCAAAAGATAACCCTACTTAGGTATATGCCCATACATATACCTAAGTTATCAAGTGATCCATCTCAATCATGAGGAAAACACAAGAAAACCTCACTCATATCAAACCATGATTTTATTCTAGGGGATAGTATCAAGAAACATCCCCAGTCACTTTGTTGAAACCTCGGCTGCTGGAGAACTTTTATTCTATTGAGTATAGTGGGCCTGCCGTAACACCAAGCGCACTTCCCACCAACCATGGACTGCTGAGGTAATCCCCCTGTCAAGTACAGTGGATTTGTCGCATCACCAGGAACGCTCCCCACCATGGGTCTACGACGTCACCAAGTGTGATCCCCCTTGTATCCTACCATGTTACTTATCCTGTTGAGTTCTGTGGGTCTGCTGCGACACCAAGGCGCTCGCCACTATGGGTCTTCTACGACACCAAGGTGCTCCCCCCTGGACTAGTCGAGTCACTTCGAGTCAAAATGGTCAGCAGTCGTCAGGTCTCAACAGCTACTAGGTCTCCACACTATGCTTGCTTGTCTCTGGGAGGATCCGCTTCATAAGCTACTGGTTGATAGTACCACTATCGCAAAGTCCCACAAAGAATTATCTCAAAGTTATGCAACATCATAGGGGTCTCAACACAATAGATGGTGTGTCAAATGGATGCCCGGTCTCTGAGTTATTATCCTTTTAGTGCCAGGGCCCAGTTGGATTCTTGCTCGATCCAACCTGACCATTTCCCATCTCAATATAAAACTCCAGTGGAGTATAATCAAAGGGACCGTCGCACTCCAATATTTCCAGTACTGCTGACGGTTCGTCAAACGGACATCCGGTGCCAAAGTTATAGCCCAAAGATCATAAAGGCTCGTAGGGGGCCCGTGGCCAGTCTGACCCGGTCAGACTAACCCGACCCGACCTAGCATGGGTTAACCCGTTTCAGGTCATCCCAGCATGACTTTCCATGTTAGGCCCAACCCGTGATGTGGCTCGGTCCGCTGGAAGGTCTGGTAGGACGAGAGGGGCCACGGAGCCCATGGGGGCCATGGGGTGGCTCGGCCGCGGGGGTTCTGCAAGGGTGCAAAGCCAGTTTTTCCAGGGCACCATGAGGGGCGTGATCCGGTTTAGCGGGGGCATCGCAGGGGCGTGAGCTAGTTCAACCGGGGCGCTGCGGGGGTGCAGGCCTGTTCGGTAGGGGCGCCGCAGTGGCGTGGGCCGGTTCGACCGGGTCGCAGCGGATGTGCATGCCAGTTCGGTCGTGGCACTGTGGGGTCATGAGATGGTTTGGTCGGGGCATCACGCAGGTGTGGTCGGGGCACTACGGTGGCACGGGCCGGTTCTGCTGGGGCGCCACGAGGAACACGGGCCGGTTCGGCCTGGGCGTCGTAGGGGTGCGGGACATTTCAACAGGGGCATCGCAGGGGCATGAGTCCGTTCGGCCACGGTTCCACTTGGGTGTGGGCCGGTTCGGCCGAGGCACTGTGAGGGGCACATGCCAGTTTGGCTGGGAAGGTGGAGCGCCGTGAGGGCGGCGTGGGTCGCGGTGGCTACGGGTGGCGGCGTCGTTGCCTTCTTCGTCTTCATCGCCTTCCTACATTTTGAAGAGTAGACCAATGAAGAATGGCGGATGGGTTGGGCCATGTAGGTTAGGTCTGCACCCTATGCTTTTTGGGTGGTAGAATTTGGTCAACAAGAAATAAGAACGATGAACTTAAAATTTTACAACATCCGCAACGATTATTTCCCAAACCAAAAAAGAAAAAAAGGAAAGTATTATCACGCAAATAAACCCCCTACCTCAGGTTGATACATCAACAGAGTCGCGGGGAATAAGACAAATCGTTGGGAAAAGACAAACGTCGGTTCGTCGTAGTGGAAGACATCCTACGTCAGAGGAAGTCTCTATGAAGAAGGTCGAAGTTGGGGTCGGTTTTCTTCGTTGGAAGAAGGCGTTCTTCGTTCGGAGAAGTATTACTTCGTTGGAGAGATTTTCTCCCAAGGCTCCACCAAAATGAAAAGTGTTCCAAATTAATATATTTTTCTATCTATTATTTTGTTGGAAGAATTCAAAAAATTTCATTAATTATGGTGGGTGGCATAATTAAAGCATGATGGTTGGCATAATTAAAGGTATGTGCGTTGGCACAATTAATGTGGAGGAAGTCAAGAGGCTCATCCACATTAATGAGGGGGGTTTAGAGTTTCTCTCAATTAAAGTGGGGTTTAGCCCCTGGTGGTCCCCACCACCATAACCTCTCATGGGAGGTTATGGTTTGGGTGGTACCCACCACCATAACCTCTCATGATAGGTTAAGGTCTGGTGGTCCCCACACCACATCTTCCACATGGAGGATTAGTTCCGATGGACCCCACCTCCCAACACCCACATGGGTGTTGAAAATAAAAATAAAGAATTCCATACACTTTTTTTTATTTTATTCGTACACGAAAAACCCAAAAACTAACTTTCACCCTCGACCAACTGTCGTCGATGTGAAAGTCTTCTTAAGAGAATATCGGTGATGCAAGTTCAACGGTGCCCTCAGATTTCAATTCCGAGCACCATTTCAAAAGTTAGAAAAACATTCTCACATGTTTACTGAATGTACTCGAAATAAAGTTCAGAAATTCATTCCAAGCACTCTAGGCCTTGGAATCACGCGCCGTCACTTTTGGAGGACTTGTAAAATTCCTATATATTTTTAAAAAAAAATTTACATGGAAATATCTGGGTAATTACATTCTCCCCACCTCAGGATTTACGTCCCTGTAAGCCACAACTCAAACTAAGGGAACAAGTGCGGGTACTGAGCATGAATCTGAGCCTCCCACTCCCATGTGCTCTCTTGGAGGTTCGCGTGCATCCAACGAATTCACACAAAAGGTATCGACCATCCACGAAATACCCACTCCTGTCAATCCTCAATCTCTACTGGATCCTCCGTAAAAGTCACCCCATCGTCGACGTCCAACTCATCATGGTCGATGATGTGAGAAGGGTCGTGCACGTATCTCGTTGGGATACATGGAAGACGTCGTGCACCCGGCGCAACTGAGGTGGAAGAGCTAAGTGGTATGCCACCTCGCCAACTCTGCTGATGACCTGAAAAGGTCCAATGAACCTCGTAGATAACTTTCTGCCTCAGCCAAATATCAGCAAACCACGTCATGTTGAGACCCGTATAAAGACGTGGTCTCCATACTCAAACTCTAGAGGTCTCCTTCTCCTATCGACATATGACTTATGCATGCTTTGTGCAGTCTTCATCCACTTTTGGATGACCTGCACTTTCTCTGTGGTAGCCCGTACCATCTCTAGTCCCACTAGTACTAACTCCCCTGGGTCAGTCCAGCACAAGGGTGATCTGTATGGTCACCCATATAACGCCTCAAAAGGTGCCATCCCAATGGTGGATTGATTCATATTGTTGTACAAAAACTCCACCAAAGGAATGTTATCCTACCAGCTGCGACCAAAGTTGAGGACACAAGCACGCAACATGTCCTTGATGGTATGAATGGTCCACTTAGTCTGACCATCCGTCTGAGGATGGGAGGCGGTTCTCAAATGAAGGTACATCCCGAAAGCCTCTTGTAACCCCTTCCATAATCAGGAAGTAAAATGTGTATCACGATCAGAGACAATTGTCGTGGGTAATCCATGTAGCCGCACAATCTCCTGCACATAGGCGGTGCTCAAATGAAGCTACGTCCCGAAAGCCTCCTGTAACCCCTTCCATAGTTAGGAAGTAAAATGTGTATCATGATCAGAGACAATTGTCGTGGGTACTCCATGAAGCCACACAATCTCCTGCACATAGAGGCATCCCAAGCTCTCTACTGAACCCTACTCTCTGATTAGTAGGAAGTGGGCCAACTTGGTGAGTCGGCCGACGATCACCCAAATCGAGTCATGCACCCTGGATGTATGTGGAAGACCCATCACGTAGTCCATGGATATCCCATACCAATTCCACTTTGGGACCTCTAAAGGATGAACCATGCCTGTCGGTACCTGATGCTCTACCTTCACTTACTGACAAGTGAGGCATTGAGAGACAAACTCTGCAACTGATTTCTTTATTCTTGGCCACCAGTGCTATCGTCGGAGGTCCTAGTACATATTCTCCATTCCCAGATGTACTGTTAAAGGGGATGTGTGGAACACCCTCAAAACTTCTTCCTAAAGTGACATAGATACCATGGTATGTCATCTGAAGAGGATGACGTGCTCTACAACTTCAGAAAATCCATCGGGTTCTTGTATTGTGGATATTTGAGCACGTCGCGTCTCGCAGTCAGTGACCCCACAATACTCCTCCCTAACTCGCTGAATAAGTGGGGGAGTGACTGTAAGAGACTATAGAAAATATTTTCCATCTCTATCCACAAAGGATATCTTCAAAACGGCCAGCTGCTCCATCGCCTCACCTAGCAGCTGTATACTAGATCTCCTACGGAGTGCATCGGCAACAACGTTCCCCTTCCTAAAAGTATAGACTATCTCGAAGTCATAGTCTTGGAGGAACTCAAGCCAATGTTGCTGTCTCAGGTTTAGGTCCTTCTGGGAGAAGATATACCTGAAAATATTATGATCAGTGTACACAATAAAACACTCACCCATCAGATAGTGTCACCACATATTCAAGGCGAAGACCACTGCTACTAACTCCAGGTCATGGGTATCATACTTCTGCTCATGCTGTCTTAGCATTCGAGAACCATATGTGATCACTGCTTGCTCCTGCATCAGGACACATCTGAGTCCGGTCCCTGATGCGTCGTAGTAGACTACATACCCCACACCTTCCTCTGGAAGCCTCAAGATGGGGGAACTAGTCAGCCTCTGCCTTAGCTCTTGAAAGCTCTGCTGGAATCTCTCCGAACACACAAAGGGTTTTCCCTTCTTCATCAAGGATGATAGTGGTTCAGCAACTCGGGAGAAATCTAGCACAAATTTCTGGTAGTATCTAGCCAAACCCAAAAAACTCCATACTTCTGTCACACTCCTGGGTGGCTCCCAACAAAGTACTGCCTCAATATTTTCTAGATCCACTACAACTACAGCCTATGAGATGTCATGTCTTAGAAAGTAAACCTCTTGGATCCAGAACTGGAACTTTGAGAGATTACCATAAATCTGGTGCTCTCGAAGGGTGTCCAGTAGCATCCGCAAATGGTAGGCATGCTCGTCCTCAGTAGTCGAGTAAATCAGAATGTCGTCAATAAAGAATACAAAAATGTGATCAAGGTATGGATGAAAGATCCTGTTCATGAGTCCCATGAACACTGCTGGAGCATTGGTTATGACAAAAGGCATAACCAAGAACTCGTAGTGACCGTACTGACATTTGAAATTCATCTTCTTTATATCCTCATCTCGAACTTTGAGTTGGTGATATCCTGATATGACATCTATATTCAAGAACCACCGTGCTCCCTTTAGCTGATCAAAGAGGACATCAATCCTCGAGAGTGGATACTTGTTCTTCATAGTTACTTGGTTCAGGCGCAGATAGTCGACACAAAGCCTCAAGCTCCTATCCTCCTTCTTGGAGAATAGAATCGAGGCTACCCAAGGTGAAACACTGGGACAGATGAATCCCTTCCCCTGCAAGTCCTCTAGATGTACCCGTATCTCACGAAGCTCTGTGGGAGCCATCCGATAAGCTGGTGTAGATATTGATGTCGTCCTGGGGTATAGGTCAATTTAAAATTCCACCTCTCTGTGAGGAGGTAGACCTGGGACATCATCAGGGAAAACATACACAAACTGGTCCACCACTATAGGATACCTTGGACTCTCCACATCAACAGCTCCGAGGGTAAGGGTATCCAACTGATGAGTGATCAAATGCACTCTCCTCCGAGTAAGTCCATCCTATGCTGTAAAGTCTCCCTTCTCACTGGTGAAGGTAAACCTGGTCCCATCCGTGCAGACACACCACACCTTGAACCTAATACAATCAATATGATTATATAATGTAGATAACCAATCCATACCCAAGATGACATCGCAAGGCCTCAGTGTCTCTACTAGGAGATCCCAGCTGAAGCTCTCGCCTCCTAGAGTAATATCACACTGCCAGCACCAGTGTTTAATCATCGAATCCTCTCCCATAGAAGTCTCTATCCATAAGGATCAAGACAATGGATCCGTATGAATCTTTGAGCTCCGAACGAGGGTAGTGGAAATAAAAGAATGACTGACACCTGTGTCTATAAGTACTGTAGCTATGGTAGAGTAGACATAGACCATACCTCGTATCATCTCCGAAGCACCTTGATCGTAAGCTTCAACTTCCTGGAGCTGAGCTCTCCCCTGTTTACCAGCTCATTGCAGTCGGGGTGGACCTCCTATAGGTGGTGGTAGTAACATCTCAAATCGCCGCCCACTGCCAGCTGCATGACCATATCCTCTTCCTGTCTGCCTACTCTCTATGGACCTCCTCGGTCGAACCTATGTCTCTACTTGAGCAGTCCTTCAGCCGTCTGCTGATCATCCATATGGCGGGTTGGACAGTCACATGCCATGTGACCCTACCCTCCATATGTGAAACGCTGCCCGCTCCTGGCACGTATGACTCCTCTTAGGGTTCCCCGCACAACCGATCCTGAGTCATGCGGTCGTCCACCTATAGGTATGGTCCTATTGGACCTCTGTGACATCTGTCTCCTACCAACTGTAGAAGACCCCGCTACGTGATGACTGGTAGTGGGTCTCGCTGCTGGTTTTTTCTCAACAAGGAAACTCTTCACCAAGAGGACTCTCTCTAACACCCCTGCCTGCAACAGGATGCTAAGTGAGATCACCGAATCCCTGATCTCCCTCTTGAGTCCCTTCACGAAGGTTTGGGCTCTGATGAATGGTTCCCGCACCATATCTGTGGAGTAGCGGGAGAGGTCAGTGAACCTCACTGAGTACTGAGCTATAGTCATACAGCCCTGCTGCAGATGAAGTAGATCCTATATGCACACTACGCAAAGAGTTGCTGGGACAAAGTCTAATCAAAATAGGCTCTTGAAGTCTTCCAGAGAAGCATCACCTCATTGTGAACCTGGAGCATCAAGCTCCACCATCTTCCTGCTGCTGCCTGTAGAAGGCTGGCAGTAAGGACCACCATGAGATTAGCTGGTGTTTCTACGAGTTAGAAGACTCTCACCATAGCCACCAGCCAATCCTCAGCCGCCAGTGGGTCCGTCTCTCCCAAGAACCTAGGAGGCCTCTGGTGCTAGAACGTTTGCAACATACTCATTTATTTTGCGCTGTCTGATGCTGGGCCTAGTGGAATCAATGGCCCAATGGGGAAAGGTACCACTGGTGCCTCTACTGATGCCTCTACTAGAAGAGGGCCCTACACCGAGGCCTCATCGCTCAGTGGGATATCAGGGCATACAACTCTCGAAACTCTATCCAACTATCTATGTGGAGGTATCTTGAAAAGAAACAGGTGCACTACAGTTAAAAGTTATACCTGATGAGCTGACCTGGTGAGCCGACCTAAAGAAATTTTTTTAAAACACACACGCAATCAATGTTTTCATGCACTGAGTCAGAAATCATTAGTCAGGGTTCTGGTGTATGGATATGTTGTCCGCCACACCAATATTGGACTCCCTGAACTGAAGACCACACTCACTACACTTAACACTATTGCTTCACAGAAATGATCATAGTTTTAAGTCTTGCGGTCGAACCGACTCCTCTGATACCAATTTGTCATGACCTGTCCCCCAGGGCCTGTGTTGTGACTACCTCAAGCCTGATTTCCATAGGCCAGGGGCTGGCGACTAGCACCAAATGCGTAATTCCCTAAAACTGGGAAGGAATTTCCATTATAACCTATAAACACACAGACAAGCAAGCACACAGCTGGACGAAACACCTAGTAAACTATATAACAAAAAAGTTCTGAAAGAAAAAATGGCCAGAATATAAGCCCAACTAGAAAGTACAAGTACAACACTGATACAATACAACTGGAAGAGAAACGAAGAAAAATACTGGATCATACTCTGGGGTTCCTACCAGAAGGGTAGGTACCGATCGCCTCCTCAGCACTCCACGTATGACTGTCTCCTCTGTGTACCGAATCTCCATATGGTCCACCTCCAGGTACAGTCCAGTCCTAGTACTCTCAGCCTCAGTTAGCACTGTCCATTGTCTGCATCCAACACAACAGGGTGCGGGCGTATCCCATGCAGGGGTGAGTATAACAATACTTAGTAGGGACCCCAATACCCTCAAGGTCTCACAAAATCCACCAAGGATAAACAAAAAAGAATGAATTCAACAGATAACACTACTTAGGTATATTACCATACATATACCTAAGTTATCAAGTGATCCATCTCAATCATGAGAAAAATAGAGAAAACTGACTGAGCTCAAACCAAGATTTTATTCTAGGGGTAGTATCAAGTAACATCCCCAGTCACATTGTCGAAACCTAGGCTGCTGGAGAACTTCTCCTCTATCGAGTATAGTGGGCCTTCTGCGACACAAAAAGTGCTTCCCACTAACCTTGGACTGCTGAGGTACTTCTCCTGTCGAGAACCGTAGATCTGTCGTATCACTAAGTGTGCTCCCCACCATGGGTCTGTCGCATCACCAAGCACTCTCCCCCTCGTAGCTTGCTGTGGTAATCCTCCTTTCGAGTACCGTGAGTCTGCCGCGACACCATGGCACTCCCCACTGTGGGTCTACTGCGACACCAAGGCGCTCCCCACTGGACTTGTCGAGTCACTCCGAGTTGAAACGGTCAGCAGTCCTCAGGTCTCATCCAACTACTAGGTCTTCCAACTACGCTCACTCGTCTCTGGGAGGATCCACTCCACGAGCTACTGGTCGATACTCTAACTGTCACAAAGTCCCACGAAGAAGTATCTCAAAGGTCCGCCATGTCATAGGGGTCTTAACGCAATGGACGACACGTCAAACAGATTCTCGGTCAGTGAGTTACTATCCTTTTAGTCCCTAGGGCCCGGTTGGATTCATGCTCGATCCAACATGACCATTTCCCATCTCAATCCAAAACTCCAGTGGAGTATAATCAAAAGGACCATCTCGTTCTAAGATTTCCATCACCACTGATGGTTCTTCAAATGGACATCTGGTGCCAATGTTATGAACAAAAGAGCGTAAAGGGTTGTAGTGGGCCCGGGTCCGGTCTGAACGGGGTGCCGCGGGGGGCGCGAGGGCATGGGATTGTTCGGCCGGGGCACCGTGGGGGCGCATGATGGTTCGGACGGGGTGCCGCGAGGGGCGCGGGCTGGTTCGGTTGGAAAGGAGGAGCGCTGCGGGGGTGGTGTGGGTCACGGTGGCTGCGGGTGGTAGCGCCGTTGCCTTCGCCACCTTCGTCGTCTTTGTTCCCTTCCTCCATTTCGAAGATTACACCAAAGAAGAATGGAGGAGGGGTTGGTCCATGATGGTTTGGCCCACACCCTCCGCATTTAGGGTGGTAGCATTTCTCTCAACAAGAAAGAATAATGATGAACTTCAAATTTTACATCCTCTGTAACAATTATTTCCCAAACCGCAAAATAAAACAAGGAAAGTATTATCACGAAAATAAACCCCCTACCTCGGGTTGATATATTGACAGAGTCATGGGGAAGAAGACAAATAATTGGGAAAAGACAGACATTTGTTCATCGTAGTCGAAGACATCCTACGTCGGAGGAAGTCTCGAGGAAGAAGGTCGATGTCAGGGTCGACATTATTCGTTGGAGTTCTTCATTGGAAGAACACGTTCTTAATTCGTAGAAGTAGTACTTCGTTGAAGATATTTTCTCACAAGGCTCCAAAAAAATGAAAAGTGTTCCAAAATAATAGATTATACAATCCATTATTTTTTTGGCAGAAATCTAAAAGTTTCATTAATTATGGTGGCTGGAATAATTAAAGCATGAGGGTTTACACAATTAAAGGTATGTGCGTTGGCACAATTAATTTAGAAGAAGTAAAAAGGATCATCCACATTAATGAGGGAGGGGGGTTGATAATTTCTCTCAATTAAAGGGGGGTTTAGTTTCGGGTGGTCACCACCACCATAACCTCTCAGGGGAGGTTATAGTTCAGGTGGTCCCCACCACTACAACCTCTCATGAGAGGTTAAGGTATGATAGTCCCCACACCTCAAATTTTACATAGAGGTTTAGTTCCAGTGGACCCCACCTCCCGACACCCACATGGGTGTTGAAAATATAAATAAAAAATGTCATATAATTTTATTTTTATTTTATTCTTACACAAAAAACCCAAAAACTAACTTTCACCCTCGACCATCTACCGTCGAGGTGAAAGTCTTCTTAAGAGAATACCGGCGCTACGAGTTAAAAAGTGCCCTCAAATTTCAATTCCGAGCACCGATTCAAAATTTAGAAAAACCTACTCGCACGTTTACAGAACTTACTCGAAATAAAGTTCATAAATTCATTCCGGGCACTCCGGGCCTCCGAATCATGCACCGTCAATTTTCACGGACTCGTAAAATTCCTATATATTTTAAAAAAATTAATCGAAATTTTTGGGTCATTAAAACAAAAAAATCATTCTTAAACACAACCAAAAAATAATCCAAAACCTGATGAAAGACTCTATTCATGAGATTCGTAAATAAGGAAGGTGAATTAGATAACCCAAAGGGAATAACTACAAACTCATAATTTCCATATCTCATTTGAAATGCTATCTTTAGAATGTCAACCTCTTTCAGCTTTAGCTGATGGTACCTGGAACTCAAATAAATATTCAAAAAATACTGAGCTCCCTAGAGATGATGAAACAAATCATCAATATGAGGCATATGATACTTGTTCTTAATGGTGGTGTTATTGAAGGCTCTGAAATCAATACAAAGTCTCATAGAACTTTCTTTTATTCTCCCAAATAAAACAAGAGAACCCTATGGTGAAGTTCTAAGTTTAATAAAACCTTTGTCATGTAATTCTTGAAACTATTTTTTCAATTCAACTAATTATAATTGGTCCTTTCGATAAGGGGGTTTAGAAATAGTCTTAGCATCATGCACTAAATCAATAGTAAATTAAACCTCCCAATCAGGAACAATACCATACAATTCATCAGAAAAAATGTCTATTAATTCCTTCACTACTGGGATGTCATTAATTAAAATTGTTTCTTTATTTTCAATAACATGAGCTAGATTACATTATCTGCCATATTTAATAAATCTAACAGTTTCTTGATATCTTATCAAAGGTAATAACTGAATAAAACATTCTTTTCTTTAAGATCTATTTTATCATGATAAATTGAAAGCTAATCCGTACAAAAAATGATGAAAAATTCCACTATGGGAAGTTCTATAAGATTTGCAAGATAGACCATCCCACCAATGATAATATAAATATTTCTATAAATTTTTGGTGCTTTAATACTTGCACTAGTAGTTTTTACCAAAATTTATATATCAAATTCATGAGGTGATATTTACAATTTACTTTCAAAGCTCTCATAAATGAATGAATGTAAAGATCCAGAGTCAAAAAGAGTATTGGAATATCTTTAGAAAACCTATAACATACCTGTCACCACTTCATTTTATTGTCACACATCAACTGTAGTAGTAGAAATTTATAATTCCATACCCTTATTATTTTTATCTTCCCAGTTTTTACCCTAGGTAATCAACTTTGGACACACATTGGCATAATGACCTAACTTATTGTAAATAAAAAATCTTACCACTGGATTTTAATTGCATTCTCGATCATATCCCTTGCAGTCACGAGCAATATGACCTGTATTACCACATCGAAAGGACTTTCCATACTTTGAGAGACATTCTTCTGGATTCGTTTCACTACACTTCTCACAAGATATGAATTTAGTTTTCTTATTTCCAAACTTCTTTAATGAATGATTTCCCATTACTAGTCATCTAGACCTCTTCATTTTCTTTCTCTATTGAGATACATGATCATAAAAAACTCAATTTCTACCTTCTCAACACCTCATAAAAGTTTCTCATAACTATTGAACTCTTGAGTGGATCATTCCATTCGATATATCGACTTAAATCCTAAGTAAAACTGATTTAACTTACTATTAATATAATGGATAAAATTTGGGACATACCCTGCCAATTAGGTGAAATTTTATTCATATACAGCCATTGAATCTTCCTCATTTTGTCTCAATTATAGGAATTTAATTTCTATCCCAAGTCAAACAACTTTTGGAAAATATTTCTCAAGAAAGGTATTATTAAATTCATCCCATTATATGACATCAATCTATTCACTTATTCTGATATTTTTAACCATTAATTACCACTGACTGACTTCACTATCAAAAAAATAAACAGAAAGACTAACCTTTTGATTGTTTGAACACCCCCTTACATGAAAAATATTTTCAATTGATTTAATTCACCCTTTAACTAGAATGAGGTCAGATAATCCTCTAAATGATGGGGGAAATTACCTCATAAAATGCTCCACTAGTGAAATATTCCTCTATGTTTGATCAGGTTGATCTCATGCCTAAACACCACCTCCATTTCTCACCTAAGTAAACTAATACATCACAAAAACAAACTATTCATTTATGATTCCAACTATCTAAGGATGCTGATTTGGACGTTGGTTTTCCTCTGGATTCCTTCAAAGTACAACTTCTATATTTCATATACATAAAACCATTCTAAATAGAAATATCTTAGATGAAGAAATATAGTAATATTTAAATCTATATATTTTCAATTTGACTATAAAGTAAAAATTATTTATGGATATTCTATTAACAATATCCTAACCCCTAAAGTTATCTAAACCATCCTTTAATACCAACTATAAGGACCCATCTTTAAAAATTATATAATCTTGAGTTAAGTCAATATTTTTACGTTAATTCACAGTGAGGATCTTTTCAAGATTATAGATTTATAGAATTAGGCCATAAGTAATACATAACAAAACCATATAAATACATGGTGGACAGTTCCAAAAATATTCATTTCTTTCAAAAAACAAAAACTTTAAAATGAAACATGATTTCTTTTCATCTTTAATCAAAACTTTCTCTTGATCCCATCCTCAACTCTATTACCCTTAAATCCTATTAAAGACATTTTAAAACATGGTATGAGCACAAAAAGGCTCAATAAGGGATACAAAAGAAGGAAAATTGTTAGTCTTTAGAAAATATAAACTATCAATACCTTATCATAAAGTAATATTTTTCACCTTAAATAAGTATTAAATACTTTACATAGATTATAATATCATTTCTTAAATTTTCTGTAATCAAAATATTACCATAAAACCCATATAAAGAACATATAACATAAAAAGGTAACTTAAGACATAATCATACTTAAATTTAATAACCATACATTTGATTTACATACATGCCACTCTTATAAATGAAATATCCATATGGATGACTTCCATACCCAATGAATTGGTTATTATATTGTGACCACCCCTCCTTAGTTTATCATGGAACCACCCGTCTTTGGTTTATCATGTAACCACTCATCAAATGTCCAAGTAACATTACATAATCATAACATATAAAAGATTGAAATTATCATCATTTTACTCATAAAATCTCATTTTCAATTACAAGAAATAATTTTAAGATATTGAAATAAAAAATATATCATAAAAAACCATATTAAATTTAAAAATACAAAGAAAATAGAATAAGTTATTTATTTTTAATTTAAAAACATTAAGTCTTGTAGAATAAGTCAAATATAAAATAATGGTAACAGTGGCAGAGAAGTTGTTGTCACCATATACATGAAAAAATATCATTTGGTCATTTTTTAAAATGATTCATATGAAAATATTCCTTTTGAATACATTTTAATGAAATTAAAAGTAAAAAGGGGTTTATTTTACACCTTATAAAAGAAGGTGTTGTATAACTTCAAAATATGGCTCAATGAAAGGAGATTAAGACAAAGTCCCTTACTTTGAGATAGATTTGTCTCATACATTCTTTATATTACTAAATAGTAAATTTAGGATAATATATACTTGATTTATAACCCTTTTCAATTTTATTATTCCCTTTATATAACTTATTTATAATTTTATTACAATTACTTAATTATTTATGTTCATGTCAGACATTTTGTCAGTATTTGGTACTTGAGTTAAAAATGAACTTGGTGTGATATAAATTGTCCATGTGGTCATAATTACATCATCTTCATAACAATATTCATAAAATAATGATAAATTTTATATATTAATTATAATTTTAAATCAAACCATTAATCATGGTTTTGAAAAATGAACAACATTATAATCATGGAGATGGTAGGTCGTATATATGCATGAGTAACTTTTCTATTTTTCATTGATCATTATCGAAATAAGTTAATTATTATTTTATATTTTCATAATGATAATATCATCATTAATATCATATTTATTATTTAAATATAATTTTATATATAATAAAAGTGATGTAGTGAATAAAAACGAATCACATCACTTCGTGGAGGTGATAGTTCACACGTACGGATGAATGATGTTATCATTTTTATATGCATGGAAAATAAGAATAGAATTGGTATATTATTATATTATAATGATTAATATGTCATTTATATCATATAAGAACATTAATTCCATAATTAAAATTAGTCATGAATGAAAGTTATGTAAAATGAATTATATCGGTTCGTGGAGGTGATAGTTCACACGTACGCACGAACAATTAATTCCTTTCCCATTTGATAGAAGTGTAGATGGATTTAGGTGAGGATATTAAAATAATGACATCAAAATATATTTAGGACTCTAGATTTATTATCTCATCATGGTTGGAAGATATTTTTAGGAATAATAAGAAGAAGAAATAAAATAGAAACACTTAAAAAAATTACATTTTCTTCAGATGATCACCTTTCGTAACACCTTAAAACCTCTTAGAAGGGTATTCTACCTAAAATAAGGATTCATGAATGTGGGTAAGGATTCTAGTAAGGGTTTTTGTAGATATATTTTGAACCAAAAGGTTTTTTAAGTGTGGGTAATAGATAGTAATTAGGGACTTTTTATAGGAGAGGGGAGGGGCACCATTGGAATTTTTAAAAGTATTAAATTAATATAAATTTAATTTTGATTCAAATGTATGAAAACTTATTTAGTTATAATATAGGATTAGGAGGGGTAGAAATAAATTTATACATTTTTTGGACTTTTGGATATTTTTTAATTCTTTTCTTTATGTTTTAACCCTTTTAAATCTTTTCGTTTTATTAAGAAATTTTTACTTTGAGAGTTAAAATAATTACCAAATCATGCCAAATTAAAAATTAATGAGTCATTAATGAAATTTTTGTACTTTTAAAAACTATTTGGAAAATATTACATTTTAAAAAAATTTATATCATTTAATTAAATATTTTATATGTTAACTTATGAATTATGTCAATTTTGACACTATTCATTACTTGACTTTTTAAAAAATAATAAGTCCTTGATTTCTTAGAAACAACTGCTTTAACTTATCTATAACAGGTCAATGTAATCCATAAATTTTTTTAGGGAAAATAATATTTTGATTTATATTTATTTTAATTTTATTAATATTACTTATTTAATTTTTCCTTTTATAAATCTATTAATGCATCATCATTGTGTAATAGTTAAATTTAATTATTTAAGGTCTAAAAATTATAAATAAATTATTATGATGTTTAGAATATTTTTAAATTTCTTTTTACTATTTTTAGTCAAATATATCACTTATATATCCCCATATTAAAATTTTTTTAGTAATAAAATACATGTTTATAAATTATTTGTTTTTACTTTAAATAAAATGTTATTAAAGTCATAATCACACCTAAGTGGATTCCAAAGGCCAAAATTTCAGCCCAAGAATTTTAATGGTCTAAAATAACTCATCCAATAAGATTTAGATAAGTTTTAAGGTAGTTTTATATTATTATGATATTATTTTTACCTTTAATTACCAGATTCACTTTTAACCGTGGTAAAAAAATACTAAAGTTACTATTCCCAAAAAAATATATTTTGATTCTATTAGTTCAGTTTTTTTACTGATTACATCCATGTATGTAAATTTTTAAAAATTCAATTCATAGAAGTGATAAAGTTAAAATAAACTTAATCCCATTGATAGATCGAGAAAACAAGGGTTTTATAAAAAATGTTCAAAAGTCCAAAAAGTTTTTTATATCCAATTTAAATGTTTAATTAAATTAAATGACCAAAATTGGATTAAATGATAAAAAAATTATTTAGTTATACTTTAAAATAAATTAAATGGGTAACCTAAATATATAAATAACTAAGAAAAAAAATCTGTTTTAAATTAAAATGAAGTATTTTCACTATTCATTAAAAAATGAATATTATGATAAAAATACCAAAAATTCAACAAAAGTAATTTTTTATATCCTGATTCCAAATAAGAAGTTTAATTTTTCATATAAAATTTATAAAACATTCAAGATTTAGAATTAAAAATGGTTCTCCATCAATTGGTGGTAAAACTACCTTTTAAAAATATTAGATTTTCATACATAAAATTTGATTTATTCTTATTTGAAGCCCATAAAATTTATTGGATGAAAGTAAAAAAAATTTATAAAAAAAGTGTAAATATAATATAGTTAGTTATTTTCATTCCCCCCAATACAAATTCTAGGCATTAACTACCATTTAAAATAATAATATTTATATCATATTATTTTTTGATATAACTAAGTCTTGTGTTCAACGTAAGATTTCAGAGAAACCATTATTGTGTTTTGAGTATTCTATCAGACATAGAAGCCCTTTTAAGGTAAAATCACCATCTAATTCATTAATATTAATAAATATGAAAAATAATTATTTTATAATTACCTAGGATGTTACAGTACATGGCATAAATATTAAACATAAAAAATGAGTCATATATAAAAAAATCATAATCCATGTGAAATTAATCATTTAGTAAAGGATCATTTTGAACTCATAGAATGATTTGAAAAATTGTTTAGGTGTCATGTAACATCGATCCTTCATCATATAATCACCAAGATAGATATATCATGTACCATCTTAGATACCCTAGTCCACTGATACTTAAGATTACCCTAACATAGTCCGAAGGGCATGCCCAATCCCCATAGGCTGGATACTAGCACCTGGAATCACATCAAACATCAATGTGAACTGATTTTCCACTAAGAAAACCATAAAGATAAAATAATGAAAAAAACAATAACCAGTCGATATATTAAATAATCCCTATGATGAAAAGTATCGCAATAAGATATATAAACATAGCTTGGTAAAAAATAATCCAAATTAAAACTCAATATCCATCAATACATATCCTCCCAAATCATGTGCAATAAGTTTACCATAGCTCTACCAGCCACCAACACCACTCCAGAGTCCCACACATCTGAATACCCACCACCTCCAAGTTATGATTTCCATATGTATGGACCTGACATAAAATAATCTATAAACAACTGATGTAAAATATAGTGTGTGATCTAAATATCTCTAAAGGGTCTCACCAAGTGTTACGTAATCGATTACATAACAATTAAACAATTTATTGTATCAATTTAAATAAAAAATTGCTTGTAAATTTATTTAAAAATTTTAATCCAAAACATTATTTTAAATTTATAGATGTTCAACATGAAAAAAATGCTTAAATTAACATTTTATATAAAACATTTATGTAAAATAACTAGCATGAATAAAACAGTTCTTAAACAATGGCATGTATAATCAATTAAAATAAAAAATATCTCTATGGTCATATTTCATGAGTTACATTTGTTTTAATATCCTGGATCCATGCACTACCCAATCATCAATTACAACTCAAGTATATGTATAGACGTACCTAAAGATCTAGATAATAAGACTAATCAATCAACATCCCATTATGGACAATTATGTTGAACTAGGTTTAGTAAGTGTTGTCATTATTAATCAATTTCTAGGGAGTTAGAGTTATAGTTTTCTTTTCCTAATCACCAATTTACCACTCAAGATCACATGTGCTTCAATCAATGAAATAATCAATTAATAAATCATGGGAAAATTAATCATTTCAACTAAATTTATAATTCACAGTAAGAAATACATATTTTAAGTTTTAATATTACATTTTAACTTCAAAACAAAAACATTAGTTTTTATCAATTTTATAGCTTTTAAATTGTATTTCATTAAATTTTTTCTCAATAATCGACCACAGTCAAATAATTTCTCATTTCAATCCATTATTTTTTCTCAAAATTTACTAAATAATTTCAATGCTGTAGAAATTGGGGGTTTTTAAAATTTCGATTCCCATTTTAAATCAAACATCAACTCATTTCAAATAACGGTTTTACAAATACACTAAAAAATTATATTTATTCAATTAAAAAATTTAGGGTTTTACTTATAGTGTAAAGTCTTATAAAACCACCTACTTTTTTTCACATGATAAAAATCCAAACCTGAAATGGAAACCTTCATAAAAGAATAAAGGAGAAGAAGATCAAGGAAAAAAATAGAATAAATATATATATAATAAATATTCAATCCATAAACAATATAAGAATTCATCCCTCACAAAATGGATATAAATAAAGAAGAGAGAAAACCAAACCATGGTATAAACTACATACCGATGAGGGGTCAATATCCTATACCGACACTTCAATTCACAAGGGAAGTGGTTAGAAGATCCATGAAATTCTATAGAGATCCTCCAAAATACAAGGAATTATATTATGGTTAAATAAGTGGTGATTAAAGGTTAAAAATAGTGTTTGAAGATTTTAATTAAATTTTTTAGAGGATTAAAAACTCACACACACTATATCTTGGATGGGCTACATGGTTAGTAGTAAACATGTGTCTTAACCATGTGCCCTTATTGGGATTTTGGAAAGGATATAGGGTTTGCCCACATGGTTAAACTAACCATGTTTCAATAATGAAAATCACTCTATCCAAGGGTTCACAATTTGAAGGGTGAGGCCGCATGGTTTATAGAAACCTGCACCCCCTCTATAGAACCAATATATAGTGCACGATTTAGTTGGAAAATCTGCATGGTTTTCCCTAATCAAGCACTAAATATGAAGATTCCCCAAAACATCCAAAATTTATCAATAGTAGAAAAAATTCCTAGAATAATTTGAAATCATAGCATGATAAAAAATGGTCAAGAAGTACCTAAAATCAAGTAAGGTGTTGTTATATCCTACACACTATGAAAACATTCTTTCTCTATAAATCCTATTAAGAAAACTCCATGTCAAGGAAATAATGCCACTACTATCTCATCAGTGCTTCAAACTCCCAAGTATCATGTGAACTGGAACCATGATTCCATATAACACAAACCAAAGGTATAGAATTCCGATTAAGAAACTTTTTATTATAATAAAAAAGGTTATCAAGATGCTCTTCCATGAATAAATATGGTTCCACTACAAGGTATTCCTAAATTAGGACATGATAAGGGTTGGAAATATAATTCTTGAGCTATAATACATGAATCATTTTGTGGATATAATTCAATTGTGGTGGTATGGAAAAAAGGAATTCTGTATTACCAACATAATCAATATTCTCAAAAGGAACCATATATCTCAACATAATATTTATTTGTTATCCAAGACGTTGGTGACCTAAACAAGGTCAAACTATCAATGAAACCCAGTGAAAAACCAAAACCTCCAAAGGTAATTGATAATGATAAATATAATATATATAATGGATATATTCCACCACTATTCTCTAATGAATCAACTGAATCATGGACATCGTATCTCAAACCAAAATCAGACCAACCAATAAAGATTCACCAATATCCATCCAATAGAGATGATATCTACAAGAAATAATAGGAAATGCCTCAAAAGGAGACATTCAAATTGTGTAATATTATGTATTGTTGTAGGAAAATTCAACTGGTCCTAAATAGACATCCCAATCTTCGCCAAAGTCGAGAAGACAAGCACATAGCATATCCTCAAGGATATGCATATCTCATTATATATGGACATACTTATATGGATGATACACTATGATCAATCTAACATAGGTTCCCATAAACTATTAGTGGCCTCTATGGATTCCTATCAAAGAATATAGCATATGGTACTCTATGTAATATGACAAACTCTTTCACATATAGAATTCCCAGTTCTTCAACTTTGGTTATAATTAAAATGGGAATAAATTGAGGCAATTAGGTCAGTCGATCAATCAAAAACCATATATCATTCTTCCCTAAAGGTGTACCCAACCATGAAATAAATAGAAACATTGTCTCACTTCCAAGTTTGCACATGAAAAGGATGAAGAAAACCCAAAGTTTTCTGGTGCACAATCTAAACCTGCTGAAAGGTATAACAATGTGAAACAAATTAAGAAATGTCTTACCTCATAATTAGACACAATAATCATCACTAAATATCATATAATATCTTCATGGTACTAGGGTTCACCACCCACTATGAATTATGGAAACCCCCCATCACATCTTTTCTCACTAGAAAAGGTAAAACATATTGGTTATAAAAAATAGGGCACACTCAAAGAAGAAAAAACACTCAACAATGGTCTCCCCACTATAAAGAGAGTACTTAACTCCATGGTAATCATCATCAATATGTTTCTTCTAAAAAATCATCTTAATAATAGACAAGGTCAACTAATCATTTATTGGAACTATCTCAATCACATCCTCTTAGAATTTTAAATGAAACTAATTAATGAGTGACATGAGATTCCACTATTATAATGTTTTTTTATGGTTAAGGTTGGATATTTCCTACTAAAATAATTAGGAATGACATTCCTCCTACCAAGGGTATAAGAAATGTTGAAATCAATGTACTATAGGTACTCTATTCAAGGCCTCTTATAAAGGTTCAAATCTTTTTGAGAGAAGATAAAACTAAAATTTTTGTGCCTGATATAAATAATAAAACTTTCTTCAAAAAGGTAATGATACCAAATATTTAGAGCTTGAATCACAAATGTGATATCAAGATCATGGGTTGGATAGTTCTTCTCATGTATCCAAAACTTTATTTAACAATAGTATATCATGTGATCACCCTGCATAAAAACATAACCCAAACCCAAACAAGATGCATTATAAAAAACCTCATATCCTTTCCAATATTTTAGAATAATTAATACTTCGATTGAAGTAAATATCACCTTAAAATAATCAGAATAACTCAAATATTTAGAACCCCATAATAACTTCACCGCTTTATGAGCAATAGTGGTCATTAGAGAAGCAAGATTCAAGAAATCCTTAATGAACCTATGGTAATACCCCTCCAATCCCAAGAACCTATGATTTTCAAAAACATCAAGTGATTTCTCCCATGTCATAACAACCTTAAACTTCCCAAGATCATTTGAAACACCCTATTCAGAGACCACATATCACAATAAATTTACCTCCCCAATACAAAAATTACATTTCAAAAGACTTGTGTTATGTCTGTGATCTATCAATATTTCAAGGACTTCTCTTAGATGATGGAAATAGACTTATTTGTTTTGAGAGTAAACAAAAATCACATACTCAATACGAACATGAATAAATTAATATACTCATGGAATATCCTATTCATCAATTTTATTAAAAACATTTGATAACTGGTTAGACTAAAGGAAAAAATAAGACACTCATAATGGGAATACCTACTCCCAAAGGTGGTATTTTAGATGTCTGATTATTTAATTCTCAACCGATGGTAACCAAATTAAAAATTAATCTTCAAGAACCCCTTATCCCCATTAAAATGACCAAAAATATCATCAATACATGGTAACTAATACTTGTGAATTACTATAACTCAATTTAGTCTTTGATAATCAACAAAATGGTGAAGGGTTCCATGATCCTTCTGTTTAAAAATTTCTCGCAGAACCTAAGGTGATACACTCATGAGAATAAATCCTTTACACAAGGAGTCATATATCTTTATCTTCAACTCTTTAAATTTGGTTGGTACCATATGATATGAAGTAATAAACACTATATAAGTTCCAAGTGACAAATCAATGGGAACATTAAATTACCATACTAGTGGTAAACATGAAAATTTATATGGAAACATGTTGGGAAACATAATGAAAACTAGAGAGATATCTACTTAAATATTCATAACACATGTAAAAAATAAAAAATAATATTACCCTATGTAAATAGGGAAAATAATGTCCAAATCTACATGACCTCTAGTCCTAGTATCCCTAAAAACCATGTCACACCCTATCAGGTACAATAAAAGAGACCCACTGAAAATAGCAGTCAATCCATGCCTTTTGAGAAATAATCCAATCCATACTAAGAATAATTTTAACAGGTTTCATGTTAAGAAACATAAAATTCAAGGTGATATCAATATCTGATATAGATAAAACTCAAGAAGGACAATATAGACCCTGCTCCCTCTTCATTTCGAGGTGCATGTTAATATCCATCATATAAGACATAATATCTGTAGGAAGGTTTAGAAAATTCACAACACTAGTTGATAAAAATAAATGAGATTCAACAATGTAAAATAAAGAAGTAAATAAAGGTAAAAATACTGTGATGATACCTCTCACTATCACTAAACCTGTATCAACTACCTCTAAAGACTCTTCCATTATGTGTAAAAGCAATATAATAGATGTCTATGGCCAGAACCCATTAGTTCTTGAAGTATATGATTGAAATATAGTACCTTTAGGTGATGATGATATCCTACCACTATTTGGTGTAGATAATAATGGACATAACTTCTCTAAGTGGCATGAATGACTGCTCATACCATGAATCTTGGGTGCCTCAGTGAAAACCCTCTTAAAATGATTGAATTTTCCACATTAGAAGAAAGTCAATAGGCATATTGTGGGAACCAAATGAGTCTTGAATGAAGTATTCTATCAAAAACCACCATCAGAATCATCATAATTTCTATTTAATTTAAAGGGTCCAACCAAACTACCACTATGAGTAAGAGGTACTACCATCAACCCTGACTTACCATCGAGGTTAAGCTAGACCATCAATGATCTATCCAACACATCTAAAAAAGTTGAATGTTTCAACCTGAATGACTAATATAAAATATTAATTCGAATACCCATTTCAAATATTCAATCCTTCAGCTTCCCATTTTTCACCACCTTAGTATAAAATTAAACAAGTTCAAAAAAGTGGTTCACATATCAAGTAACAATTTTATAGCCTTACTAGAGGATAAGAAACTCTATAGACTTCACTAAGACCACTTATTTTGGATATCAGTGCCCAATGAAAATAACGTTGAATTATTTTCACTCCAGGCCCTCATGTTTCTTCACTGTAACCTTAAAATACTACCATATACTACCATCTCCTTCAAGCATGAAGGTAACACACTTCACCTTATTTTAATTAGTATTTTCCAAGAACTCAAGAACACAATAAATATTTTTAAAGTAATTATCATCCTCAATAGGATCATTCCATCCTTGTAAAGATGGTTATTTCTATAGAATAAAATTTAACATGATTACTAGTTTCATTCCTTCAAGGTTTTATTACTTGAGGGTTTAAGTAAAGCCACCTGTCCGAGATATTGGAAAGTGCACACTAGTATCTCAATAATATTTTGTTCATTTATAGGATTTAATTTATATTCTTCACCAATAGATTCCTCCCACAACCTATTAGAATTTATTCTCTAAGGCATGATACGACAGAACATCAATAGGAAACACTAAACCATTAGTAAAAAAACTCAGACCAATATTAGGGGAAATACTAGAATTAGATTAAAATATTCTTAAAGGATTTTTCCCAAACACCCATGATGAAATATGTCTTTCTATAATGAGAACTATCTAGGAATTCAATCATAACCACTCATAAAGTCCAAAAAACTTACCTCTTATCAATGAAGACATCCCAAAATATATATATACATTAATAAAATATTCTAAACCTCCACTGTTGATAGAATTTTTTCATGAATTGACCTACATACCATGGTATAATGATACATGAGATGAACCTGACAGATCCTGATGGGAATTTACAATTTCCACGGGTTGGTGAATATAACCTAGCACTATATATAACATCAAAGGTAACTATTTTTCCATAAAAAGCATAAAGATAAAAGAGTAAAAAACAATAATAACCCATTAATATAAAAAATACTCCCCAAGGGAAAAAGTACCACAAGTAGATATATATAAATATACCATTATAAAACATAATACAAAGAAAAACACAAAATCTATCTAGATATATCATCACAAACCCAATGTAGTATGTGGAACATAGCTTCACCGATTCCCAACATCACTAAAGAGCCCCACAGATCAAGCACACCAACCTTCTCCAAAAGTCTCTTTCCCTTTCATAGGATTCGAAATAATAAAATCTACAAAATCCATAAGTAATAGGTAGGGTATGATCTAATTGTCCTAACAAGGTCTCACTAAGTATTCCATAATAGATTACATAACAATTAAACCACATATTCTCTCAATTTAAATAAAAAAATGCATTACAAGTCATATATATATTTTATTACAAAACATGATTTAAAATTGATAGATTAATGATATATAAAAAAGAGTATTAACTAAACATTTTACATAAAAAATTTATATAAAACAACTGGAATGAATATAAATGTTCTTAAATAATGGAATTAAAAATCAAGTAAAAAAACAAAGAACCATGGTCATTGACCATTAGTAATGTTAGTTCCAGGCACCCAAATCCTCATACTACTCAATAATCAATCAAGGATCAAGTATTTGTACACATATAACTAATTATTAAGACAATGGGTCTAATAAATCAATATACCATCAGGGAAAATCATTCTAAACTAGGTTTAGTTTCAGTTGGAATCATCAATATATTTCTATGGAGTTAGAGTCCTAGAATTATTTTAAATATCATCCACTAACTAATCAGGATCACATGTTCATCAATTAATAAATAAATCAATCATAAGAAAATAAATCATTTAAACTCAATTCATTATTCATAGTTCAAATTAATAACATTAGGTTTTAACATGCCTTTTTATCTTTAAAACAAAAACATAGGTTTTCATAAATTTCATGTATTTTTAATAATATTTCATTTAAATATTTTTTTCTCAAGAATAAAAATCAATAAATTAATTCCTTATTTCAAGACATCATTCTTATCAAAATATTCTCAACAATTTAAATGCCATTGAAACTGGGACATTTTAAAATTTCTATTTCATTTTTAAATAAAACATAAAATAATTTAAAGTCAAGGTTTTAAAAATACATTGGAAGATCATTTCTATTAAATGAATAAATTTAGGGTTTCAATTATAGTAAATCATTATGGAACCATATAAATTCAATTAGATGATCAAAAATCAACTTTCACTATTGGAAGTTCTAGTGAATAGCCAAGCTTAAAAAGATCAAGGAACAAACCCTAGAATGAAGATCCATCAAAAAGATATCTAATACATTAAACACTCAAGGATTAACTGCTCTCAAGATGGATAGAAATGAATAATATAGAAAAATTAAACCAAGAGAGAAACCATATACCAGAGATGGATCAAGATCATCCACTAACAAATTGATTCACAATAAAAGAGGTTAGAGGAGAAAAGAAATCCCCTTGAGAGCCTCCAAAATACAAGTAATTAGATTTGGTTATAATTATGGGTTATTAAAGTTTAAACCAGGGTCCTATGATTTTAATTAACCTTTTTTTGGGTTTTAAAATTTTCACACATAGTTTCCTGGTTGAGATAGACAGTTAGTAGTAACCATGTTTCCTAACTATGCACCCTTATTGTGCTTCTGGAGTGATTGCGTGATTTGGATGCATGGTTAAAATAACCTTCAAAATCCCTATATCCAAGGGTGTATGGTTTTATGGGTTATTACACATGGGTTGGAAAAATCATGTTTCACTCTTTAGCGCACCAATATAGAGAGTACAATTTGTTGGGCCAAAGAACATTATTTTCCCTAATTGTGCATAGTCCTTAAAATATCCAAAATTTTGTTAAAAGTCACAAATAACACATTGGTAGAAGTTCTAATAAAATTAAGACAAGAAATTTTTTCAATAAGTACCTATAATAAGTAAATATATGTTAAATGATAATTCTCATATCTTTTTGGAGAAACCTAAAATCGTTAACCTTCATTGTCTCTTAGGAGTAACATAACTCCCCCATCTCTTAAGAGTAAATTCCACCCAGTTAAATCAGTCTCATTTAAAAATTCAATGGAGGTATATAAAAAACACACCCATAATAAATTAGAAAAATTACCCTAAGGATTTTAGTTCACTCCCTAACCATACTTTCATTATTATAATACAAGTACCATATCATGAAATAAAATACAAGGATTATTACATTTCCTCAATACCATCAAATATTTATTTATAAGTGAAAAAGAAGTTGGTTTTCTAAAAACATATTTATAACATTATAATAAAACATTAAAAAAAAGAAGTGAATGGTATCATAATATCAAACCAAAGTGAATAATATGCATTATTATAGGTTTTTTATTTAGTTGAAAAATACATTTAACAAAAAACATTTAAAAAGTTTCGTGGAAAATAGATGTAAATACTCTTTTCTTTCAGTACCATTAAAAAAATAAAAATTCAAAAAATGTTGTGAAAATGATTTTGTTTTAAAATAACCATGGAAAATTACAAAGGAATATTCAATTAAAGGAACATTCATGAGGGAGGTAAAATATTTTCATGTCGTAAATGTTAAAAATAAACATTCTTTCTAAACTTTTGTAAAGTGTGTAAAACGTCACCTATAGGGAAAATTTAAGAAATTTATTTTCAATCCTTCTAAAATAAGGTCAAAGTTCATGGAAAATACATTTAGTAAATAAGATATATTTATAAATTAATATTATTGAAATAAGATAAATAAATTGGATGAAGAGTTTGGTTAAATGTCTTTGAAAAATTTTAAAAAAAAAATTTAAAGAAAAAAACCATTTATAGAATTAAAAATACATTTGAAAACAATAAAATATTACGGAATATAAAATAAAAGGTTTATAAAAATATGAACGGTATTACAAGTCAAGTGTTAGTGTATACACCATGTAAATTAATATAGACACATCAATCAAAACATGTCTCAAAGAAGGAAGATTGAGACAAGAAACCCTTACAACTGTGGTAATTTTTGATTCAAAAATAAATTTAATTAACAGATATAACATGATTACTTAAAACCCATAATTTACATGAAATAACATATTAAAAAAAATTCATGGTTCAATAATTTCAACATATAAAATAAAACCATATGAATAAGATAGATTATTTCAAAAAAAATTGAAGTTGAGACCATGAAAACCCTTGAAAATTTGATAAAAATTAAATCAATAGCTCATGAATGAAATAACTTAAAAATAAATTTAAATATCATGATCAAATATTAAATAATGATATAATATCCAAATTTTAAGTATATTCATCTTATAAAAGGAACTAGGTTTATATTATAAGAAAAGTCTTAATGAAAAAATATTAATATGAATACTCCTTACAAATATCTTATCATTGAAGTTATAATTAATCAATAAAGTGATTATGTGTAACAATTTTAAAACTAAAAAATAAGTTGGAATACAAAACAATATAACCTGAGTTCATTTCACACATAATCTTATCATATCATAGTCAATAAAATAAAAGTAAAAACTAATGAATGTAAATTGAGTTAAGAAACAACTTACCACTTGGTAATTTTATAGTCAAATACCTTAGGATGATATAATTATAATAAAAATGACATGATATATGAAGGATTTATAACATAATGTTTAAAAGGTTAATTATAGAAACCATATAAAATAAATTAGGTGTATAACACTAAAACATGCCATAAAGAAGGGAAATTGAGATGAAATTCTTTACCTCAAGTATAGAAATTCCATGTATCTCATTTAACTAATGTATAATAAACCTATATAAACTATTTAGTTGTTTAAAAAACTATTTTCAGGTTTATTAATTTATCATTAATTCATTTTTCATTTATTTCAATGGAATATTTAATTACTTAATCGGTCAACTTTACCTCAAAAGTTTCTAGGATGTTCTATTCATACTTGAAAAATTTCTTCGGTATACTGACCTTGGTCAAAGAGGTAATTATTATTTTATCACCAAAATAATAATCATGAATTATTTTAATTTTTATACAGTAATTATACATTTATAACTAATTATTAATTTTGGCTGTGAGAAATGAATTATGTTACTTTATATAGATGGTAGTTCGTATATATGCATGAGTAATGTTTACATTTTTCAAAGAACATGAGGGAAAGAAGGTAAATATAATTTTATATTTCAATAATTATTATTATATAATAGTAATAATATTTTCACTTAAAATAAACTTATATTTACCATTTGTTTGAAGCAGTGATGAAAAACGTTTCATATCACTTCGTGGAGGTGGTAATACACACATATGGATGAATGATGTTATCATTTTGAAATTGATGGAAAGGTAAGTAAACATATGATATATAATCTTCAAAATATGATAATTATTTCATTAATATCATATATATATATATTAAATATATTATTATAAAAATCAATGAGGGTCTATGATGAAAAAGTAAACACATCGTTATGTGGAGGGGGTAGTCCACACGTACGCATGAATGATGTTTTCTTTCCCCATTTTATGAAAACGGTGTGAAAAAAGGATTATAATACAATCATAATAAAATATTAGTATATAATATATTATATTTTTATTATAAAATAATTTATTAATATTATTTTAAGGATGTTGAATAAGAAGTAAAATGAACATGCACAATTAAGGGTTATAACTCTTCTAGGGAAAACCACTTTTGGCTTACACCTTAAGACTTATAGGATGATATTTTGATGATATAAAAGCCTCTAGTTCATGGAGATTAATTTTGTTGAGAGACTTGGTTAGATATTTTCTGACCATTAGTGATCAAAAGTTCTTAGGAATAGAGGATAGAGGGTTCCTTTTTATAAGTGGGGGGGGGGGAACTCTTAGAAATATGAAAAATATTAAATTAATATAAATGAATATTTATGGTAATGTGTAAAAAATGATATATTTATAATATAGGATGATTATGTGTAAAAATTATCTCATTTTTTAATATTTTTACAATTTGAAGACTTGTTTTTACCCTTATATCAATATTTTAACCCTAGTTAACCCTTTTAACGATTTCCATGATATCAATGTTTTTTTTCAATTTTGGGGTAAAGAAAATTATAATAAAAGAAAAATTTACCCATAATTGTACCATGGCTGATATTATAGATCCAATATCATCCAATAATCTAAATATAATATTTTTATAAATTTTAAATCTTTAAATATAATATTATTTATCATAATATACCATTAAAGTCATTTTCAAGACTATTTACATGGTTTTAATTTAATGATATAAATATATTAAAGGAATTAGAATATAAACATTTAAAAATTCACTAATGTGTTATATTTATCTAAAAATATTTTTTTTCACTATAATTTACCAAAACAATATTACTTTTATAGTTTTTAAAATCATTTACTTGATTTTTCTATTTCTCAAACAAGCACCATATCATCATTGTATAAACATTTATGGCATCCATATATTCACTAAAAAATAAAAATAAATTACCATGATAAGAATAATTAATTAATGTTTTTTTAAAAACATATAAAAATGAACATAACCTATTTATAAACACATGAAAAATATTAAATATATTAAAATAAAGAGAGTGACATTTTGTTTTATTCTTTATTTAAAAATACTTTAAGGTCATTGTGAAAGTCAAGAGGAAATAAATTTATTTTATTTCAAAAATTGGTTAGTTATGGAATAAATATTTTTTAAAATTAAATAAATAAAACATTTTGGTTTATTTTAATGTCTTATTCCTTACTTTTAATATTGTTTTACCCATTTTACCCTCACTGAGGTGACAAACATTCACTATGGTTATTATTCATAATGAAAAAAATTAAATCAAACTATTTATCAAATTTGAACATAATTATTCAAAATTGGGAATAATTTTTTCAATATTATATATATATATAATATGAAAAAAATCAATTTTAGTATAAATGTGTAAAATAAAACAAAAAGAAGTTTTGAGAAAAATGCGTTTTAAGGTGAAAAATGAATGCATTTCAAAATAATGTTTAATTATTATTCAAACGAAACTAATTATATTATATAGAATTAAATAATAATTTTTTTTCTTTAATATCAAATTAAAATCATAATGGGTCTTTTTAATGAAAAGAAATGTCCGTTTTATAAGAAGTCATTATTTTAACTATTCAATGAAAAATAAATCTTTTTAAAAAAATAGTAAAATTTCAATCTAATATTATTATTATATGTTGATTTAGAAAATTATTTTATTTTTTAAAATATAATTTCTAAATGTTTTAAAATTAATTATAATACTAATTTACAAAAAATAGTAATAACTATATTTAAAGAAAACTAAATTTTAAAGCATAAAATAAATTTTCTGAATATTGTATACTTATTTATTAGGAACTAATAAATAAATTTAAATTATATGAAACATTTATAAATATTTTTATTATTATTAATACCCACTAATTTAACTACTATGTTATAATGATAAAATTTAAATAAAATGTTTTTATAATATATTGTAATTCCATTAAATACTGGTGTTGTGTATTAATCAATATATAAAGCATAGTATTATTTTAAATTAAAATATCTTAGGGTTAAAATTACACATTTAATGAACCAGGAGAATAAAACATATTCTCGACACATTTTTTTTTCAAAATTGAAAAATAGGTTCTCTTTTTCTATTTTTTGAATATTGATTTATAGTGAGTTTATAATGATCATTTTAATTATTTTAATTATTATATAATTACTTACTAATATTTTTATTCTATTAAATATTATTTGGGAGTAAATTATTCCTTATAAAATGATAATTATTTATGATATACATATATACATATATATATATATATACATGTTTCATCCTTGAAAAAACATGAGTTTCAAATTTGAAATGATTGGAATTTGAAAACTTTGTCATGCATGAGTTGTATGAATATTACAAGAAATTTAATGTTGATTATTAAGGAATATTTACTAATATATTAATTATTTATAATGATTTCTACTATAAAAATATATTAAGTTTTACAGATTCTTAAGAGTACTCACGTGAGTATATTTTTCACACACATTTTACGAAGATTAAACATGAAGCATCTTATGGGAAAGTTACACCAAATAACTTTGAATTAGTTCAATGAAATAAAATGTGTGCGTTTATTTAAAAAATATGAAATGAAATGACCATAAATTTTTGAATCAAATGTGTATAAATAAACTCTAAATATAGAGTTTTATAAAACCCATTCTATGTAATAGGTGAAATACTATGGAGGTTAAGGATATTCTTAAACTACACTATGCTTCATCCCATTTATCACTACTAAAACACTCTCAAATACAATAAATCATTTTGAAAATTTACTTCTAAAGAGAACAATTCTACTTCTACACTCCCTATCAACTTTTTCTGTTATTTACTTTGGTTTTTAATTTTATCTATATGTTTCTTCAAACTTACTTTGTGGTTTATGATTTTGAATTAAAAATAATTACCTTAGTGTCAAGAGTTATAATATACCAAAAAAATGTAAATCTTGTGTTGTAACACCATGTTGATAAATGTATTTTCTTAATTGTGCCTTGTCCTGGTAAAAGGTATAGGATTTATTAGTTCCTTGGTATGAAGAGAGGAAATGTAGGTTCTACAAACACTATAATGTAGGTTCAAATTTTTTACTCAAGGTGTCTAAAATTTTGGATTTTTATTGTTCCTATAGTGGTTGAAAAATTAGTTATAATAAGGCTATAGATCCTTTTTAAATTTGGTTCACTTATTATAATGGGTACCATACTCTCACATTGAGAGTGTGAAGAGTAAACACATGATCAATTTGACCTGAAATACTATAAAAATAGTAGTCTCCAAATTTATACTACTTTATATAATTAACTCTAAAAAGTATTTAAATTTTTTAAAAATTCAATTCACCCCCTCTTGACCTTTCATCAATATTGTTTGTGGGACTAAAAAAATCCATGATATCCATGCTTAGAAATATAAAATCATGAAAAAATAGAAATAAAAAAAATAATATAAATAAGTATATATTATATCATCACTACATGATTCTATTGAAACCACTTTTTCCTTTATACTTGATGAATATCATAGGGATGATAATCAAAGGATTCACATATTTGGATGAATCTACACACTAATGAATCCTTCCTTTTATGTGTGGGATTCTCATTCTATGCATGGCGTTATAAAATATCATAGCGATAAGGAGGAAGAGGAAATAGATGTATGGGTATTTGGGAGACTTATCCAAGAATTAAAGAACTTGAACACAAACACATACACCTAATTTGATCACATAAAAGTAGGCTCTTGATATGGCCCTTGAGAATTCCCCTTTATTATTAGTGCATTAAAAAATACATTATAATTCATGATTTAGTACCTCTCCTAACACATGCATAATATGCATGAATTTATCTCCCTCACATTACATCATATGTGATGATACATTAAAGGATAGACAACATGGGAAGATCACTCAAAGAGAACACAATGAGAATTCCATATAATAGGGAAATTATACTCTATGATTATATAGAAATGGATCCTTATGTCTTAGAAAAATTATAATTAATGATTTTATAATTAGTTGAAGGTAGTGGTATAACCATATTTATGAAATCATCCAATATTATAATACCATATAGAAGGTAGTGTCATGGTTTCTCTAAAACATGCATTATAATTTGAACATATATTTTAATATGATAAAAGATGACAGTTGCATGAAATCTTATTTTATTACCTATAATTAATTTTAGTCATAAAATATGACAAGTATTATTTCATTACATGAAAAAGGGAATTCAGGGAATATATCTCTATTGGGACTACTCATGTAAAATGAGACCCATTCCATGCACATAGGTAGGGGTGAATCCAAAATTCTAGTAAGATCCCCCACCCACCTGAACTAAGTGAAAATGATAAAGTGGATTCATGTGAAAGTTTTTGGTGATTTCTACTTAATCCACCAAGAAACATAATCCATGTATTCTCATACAATACTATCATACCTTAATGTCATCATGGAGAAAAAGACACACACACACACCACGAGGACACATAGTATTACTACCCAAATTTAGTCTAGGTTTCAGTTACTTATATCTGGAGGCATGTATTTCCTTATGTCTTTAGGAGGAATGATTTATAGAAACAATTGTCTCAACAGATTATATCACCATGCTATCGCAACCAAAATCCATATTTGATAAATCAGTGAAGTCCCAACTAACCCATCAATTATCTCAATCCCTATTATAAGTGAAACCTGAAATATCATGGAAAAAATAATGGTATCAAGAAATTGAAAAATGAGAAATCAAAATAGACCATCCTTCAACAACACCTATAAAAAATAAAATTAAATAAGAAATCTTTTCAATGAGGGCCCAAAGAAGTAATATAAACTAAACAAAAATACCATGATAAATAAATGAAAAAAATCAAAAATAAATCCCAAATATATCAAATAATATATCCCAGTTATCATTCCCCTTACCATATTATCTCGCTGGTCCTCACCAATGATATTTTTTAGAAAACATATAGAGAACCTTTGGATTTATCTTATATATCACGAGTCATCACATTGTATTTCTACTATTGCATGATTATGAAACACTAAGGCTGAACAATGATCCATCAGATCATATATTGACATCATCATCAACATGTGTCTATCAGGGCCATGATATTTCTATATAGGTACCATTTGATAGGGGAATTCTATATCTTTATCTCTCTGAATCTATTTGAATATCTTAAGAATCTATAGTGAATTGGGTTTTTCCCAAGTGATACTTCACTAAATTTTTATCTTTGATGTTCTGGGACCTCTCCAAGGGTAAAAAGGTAAATTTAACTTAGAATAAGAACTCATAAAATTTAAATAATGGCTACATTTATTCCAAGTCATGGTATTTATTCCCAAGACAAGTTGATTTGGAATTTATAGAATGATGAGGCCTTAAAAAATATTAATTAAAAAAATATTATTTTTTAGCCAACACACTTGTTTTGGTGATAAAATGCATATATTTATTGAATAGAGAGTCATTTATAAAAATTTATTCTATGGTTGAGTCTAGAATAAGGGTTTTAGCCCAATCATGATGTATGTTTTTTTCATATCAAGTTTCACAACAGTTCAAAGTATTTGGTAGATTTAGAGAAGTATTAATTAAATAATCAATTAAGTTGTTTGATTAATATTTTAACACCATAAACATCTTTTTGAACCTCATTTCATGATCATTATAGGGTTAAGTTAATTTATTTTCAAAAATACATATTGAGAGGAAGATAGAAGTAAAAAATTTGGGTGTAAATTTCATTAGAACACGGTAGGGTTTGTATCTTCCCCACGTGCTAAAGGGGATAAGATCCCTTTTATAAAATGTGTTTTATTGATAGAGTTTCATTATCTCTCTTAATTTTCAAGGAATTATATCTTATATATTGACTATTGGTAGGGTTAGGTATCCATAATCAAGTAAAGTGGAGAACTTTTACTTGAGGGTTCACTTGGAGGATGATTTATCTGCTAATATGATAAGATATTCCCATGGTGTTATTGAATAGGTTATATGGTTTTTTTTATCATTGGTAATTTTGGATGCTATATTTTTTGTATGATTTTGTTATTTCATAGAATCAAACCTGCATTATTTGAAGAGAATGATTTTTTTTGATTTTTGGATCCCCTTATTGGGCTATGGAAGTGGTGTGGCTATTGTAAGTCTATATAATTGAATTTTGTGGGACATTTGATTGCTCAACACCATAAGGGTTACCTTTGAGATGAAGTACCCAATAGGTGTTTTACTTCTGGATTTGTGGTATATTTAGTATTATGATATTATTTATTGAAGTTTGTGTCATTACTATTAATGTTCAAATAAGTGATGATTGGGACCTTTCATTTGTCCTTGAGAGGCCTTTCTATTGAGAATATCTAGATTATTATTCCATGAAATTCATATGGTTATTGTTTAATTATAGGATCTTAATCTAAAATGGAGATATGGTCTTTATTCACAATATTTGTCATGGTTACATTTTACACAAGTAATTGTGTTTAATTGTTTTTATGTGTGTTCAATTTGTGGTTTATTGTTCCCACACATGTTGTGGATATTTAGATGATGCATAGTTTATAGATGAATTTTGTATACAAGGAGATACCATGACTTGTTCAAAGATAATTTCCCTTTAAATTCACTAAAAAATGTTCAAATAAAGTGAGTCCTGATCTTTTATGATAGAAATAATATCTATTTTGTCTAAAGACCGGTCAATTTTGAAAGGCTAATGTATTCATCAAATTTCATTATGGGGATGATATTTGAAAACTAATAAGTGGGATGATGACTTCCCCTATGTAATTTACTATCGTGTGAACTAAAAACTTCTTGGAATTAGTTTTTGGGGGAGCCTAATGAGAATATGATGTAATTGCTTTTGTCTTTCCATGATAGTTATAGTTGTGTAGTAAAATACCATATAAAAGAATCAAGTATTTTTCAATAAGTGTTTTCCTTCTTGAAGTTTTACCTATGGAATCAGATGCGATCATTATGTCACAAAATTAGCTTGTTTGTTGGTATATCTTAGTATAGGATGTTGTGTCTAGTTAATGATAGAGGTGATTGAGCAGATAACTTCTGAGAAGATGATTTTAGTTTGTGAAGTGATAAATTTATCACCCTCAGTTGATGATGGTTGAATTAGACATTTCCATTGAAGGAAATATATCATGGTGGAGATGAAAAATCATTGATATTATATGACTGTATGATCATATGTGATGAATTTAAGGGGTTTTTCATAAATTTATGGAGTATAATTTTCAGTTTCCCTAAGTGGGTAGTGGTTTTCAATTAATGTTCATGGTGAATACTGAGATGAATATCCTGAATTGGGAAAAAATTGTCATATGAGACCCTCAATAAGTGAATAATATGGTTATTTATGGTTGTAATAATTACATAGAAACCCTTTATATTTGTTGGAGGAATATTTTATCTTGAGAGGTTTTTGATTTCGGTCACATAGACATGTGTCATCTTAGGTTTTATGCTGGATGAGCTGTGTCATCCAAAGAGTTAGGATTTTCCATTTTGGATTGTGGTGGATTGGGTTACCCAATAGAATGTGGGGTTATATTGAGTGGTTGAGTGGTATTAGTGTTGTTACTATGGTTCAATTTAGTAGATATCTCAAAATAGAGATGATACCATATCTAGGATGTCAACAATTGTGATTGTGGAACCTATGGAGGATTCAGATGTAGAAGGTGGATTCCTATGAATTTTAAAGTTAGATAAGAAGGCATATATCACCATTAGAGATAAATCTATTAACTTAGGTACATGTTCATTATTGGAAAGAGGAATCAATGAAGAAAACATGATGTCAATGGTTCCTTCTACCTTACAACCCTTTTGGTGTCAGTGTAGATTTTTGTGACGTTCTCAGTGATGTGTGTTTCATGGATAGTTTGTCCAAAAACAATAAAAATCATGAATTATATTTAATGTGGGGAGAGGATAAATACCTACATTGGAAATTATGAAAAAATTCCATAATTGTTATAGGTGTCAATGTTTCATGGGTTCATTTTCTTCCATGAGTTTTTAAAACCATCAAATATGAGAATTTTTTAGGTGTTGAGTCATGGAAAGAGTCACTCAGAGTGGATTTGTGTTCACTATTAGGTATTGATTCATGATGAGTTATGTTAGATATATTCAAATTTTAAAAGGGTTGTTTATTTCTTGATAGGGTTATATTTAGTTCAAACAGATCTTTGACCTTTTAAGAAAAACAAATATTATATCATGTTGGGTTTTCTATTCAAGACTATTTCATTAGATTTATTTTTTAGTTGCATCAGTTATTTTCTTTTAAAGGATGAAAATGGTTTATGGTGGTGTTGATTTAGTGACATGAGTTTTTCAAAAATAATACTTAGCTCAATTTTGAGTTTCAAAGTCATACGATCTCTCTAGGGAGAGAATGATAAATTAACCAAAAAATATGACCCTGGAAGAATTATCTGATGGTTCCATTCATTATGGGGCATAATGTTTACCCTTGTGACGAGTCAAGATAGAATTGAGAGCATGATAGTGCTTTGATAAAAATATATTAAGAAAAAAATATTAATTTATCCCACACACATGTTTTTGTGATGAAATAATTATATCATATGAATATTTCATTAGATAGGAATACCAAAATTGCGTGTAACGATCTATAATTTCATAAATGAAACTTTCCTTCTGAATATATAATTGGGTTGTATTTAGTAATATAATATTATATAATGAACACATGCCACATAATAAAACTGACTAAATTTTATTTTATTAATATAAATAATACATTTAGAGAAAAAATGGTAATAAGAATTTAAAATATTACAATGGGATAAAATATATAAAATAAGATAACTGAAATTTGAACATCTGGATATGCTCGATCCAGTAGAATAACTGCACTCATGAACAACACTATAGAAATGAAGAAAAAATTTAGTAATGAATTATTCATCTCGAAATTGAATATATACCTTTGATAAAAAACAAATATTAATGAATAATAAATGAATTATGAAATATTTATATAACGTAGGGATCCCATATGATCATTACAAATCCAACTAATGGAATAGTAAACTGACCGTTGGAATAGTAACCTAACCTTTGGAATAATAATCTCAAAATAAGGAATAGAAACATGAACTTTAAAATAGTGTCCTAACTTATGAAAATTTAAAATTACATTTATGTATCGTATGAAATGAAAATATGACAATTTTTATGAAAATAAAAAATTAAGTGTTTATATTTTTATAAAACATAAATGTTTTAATTACATGTTTAAAATAAATATAATGATTTAAAATAAATCTTATTTTAATAAAATTGATTTATAAATCAATATTAATTTTTATTATATTGATAATATAACTTTATGGGACCATAATTAATTTTTTAGAGGGTCATAAAATCAATCATAATATTAAAATTGATATTTTTCAAAAAAATGAGAGATTTATTAAAAAAATTTATTTATTATATTTAAAATTTTATTTTATTTTTTAATCTACACATCTAAAAATGATTAATGTTAATTTTTGGTATTTTTATAAAATAGTTGTTCTTTGGTGAATAGTGAAATACAATAAAATATAGTATTTAAAATTATAATATAAATACATTAATTTTTGACTCATGGTTGATGTAATCACCCATTAGTTCGAATTAAAATGAAAAATTTAATGTAAATTATTGTAATAATCAATATTGTTTATTGTCTTGATCCAAAAATAATAAACTAATGATTATAAAATCCAAACAACCCTCTCCTCCCCTTATAAATACCGCTCCTCAAAACCCCTTCTATTTATAACTTCCAATCCTTTAAGATTGAAAAAATTAGACCCAATTCCATTAAAATTCACTCCCAAACATATTATTTTTTCTTATCTCACCAAAATACCAATTTCAAGTTCCATATGTAATTTTTCAAGGTGAATACACTTAATAGGTAATATTCTCAATTTTACTCATAAAAATTCATTTGTTCTTCTACCTTATCCTCACCTCCCTCATCAAACATAAAATAATTAATCTAGTATAATAAATATATTTGAATTCTATTGTGTTAATGGAATATTCATCTACCACCATCCCATATTTTTTTATCTTTAATGAATGTGTTGTTTAAAACATGGTTGGTTCATCGCCTCCATGAATAAAACAACTCATTTTTTACACCATATATAAGTATTGTTATAAATATATTTTTATGGTTAAATATGATGGTAATAAGTATAATATAACTTATTTGATGTGTTTTAATGTTTTAATTATTATTTAATTAAATAAAATGAAACTAGATTGTGATGGTTGGTAAAACTACCTAAATGAATTAACTATATAACAATTTTTTTTACTAAGTGGATCATCCATATGTCAGAACAAAAAAATATATTTGGGAATCATTATTTTTTTAAGTACATGAATACCATTTCATTTCACTTATAGTGTTGTATTCCCATTTTACAAGAACATCAATAATTTAACACAAGTGATCCGACCATAGAACCATGAAACAAACATTCTCAAAAAGAAAAAGTAAACATTATATTTAATTTAAATGGTTTTAAATGAAAATAATAAAATTATAGTAAATAAAATATAGATAAAAAGTTTATGAATTAATTAATTAATGAATTTAATTTCATTATCCAGGATATTAATTACAAGTGTAGAATGATTCCAAAACATAAGGTAAGGGATCTCTCCGAACCACCCTTTTCTTTGGGTTATGAACTTTCTACATCTAAATAATTTATAATTTCTATTTAATTTTATGGAATGATTCCAAATTATTTATATATGTCTCTCACATAAATACCTAGCTTATTCATTCTTCCTTTTATGGATTAATACATGCATTATGTTCATTTCTAAAATATATTATTTATGAAATCTCTTTTGATTATGATAAGAGGAAATATTATGTAACTCATTTCCTTACTTGGGTAATTTTTATGTTTATGAGTTATTATTGATCTCATTTTTGGAACACATAGTCATGTACATTTTATGACGGGTGTTCCCAGCGAACACTCAAATTCATTGGGTAATTGTTTTGTCTTATAAGAAAATTCGTATTTGATTAGGGAGTGAAAATAATCTATGACGGGGATCTATCCACCATGTGTTATCATCTTAATGGATATCTTTGACTTATACTTATTTCATGTTTTATGTTTCTACCATATTCCAAAGTTTACATGATCTTATTATTCCATGTTCCTTATGTTATTCCTCTATATGATTATTTGTGGGAATTATCTTCTATGATACAATTTATTCCTTCTGAATCATATTCTATGTTTCATTACCATGTTTATCCCCTTAGTGGGATTTATAGGGCACCCTTTTATTTAATGTATTACCTAGGTTATAAAATGTAGTTTTAGGAGATAAAATTTATTTAAGATCTAATTATGGAGATTAAAATAAATTCTCTTTATTCTATTATCATATTGATGTTTTATGTACCTAGTCTAACAAAGACACTAGGCCTCTCAATACTTTGGTCTTTTTTTTATATTTTTATATTAAAAATAATTTAATAATATGTGTAAAAGGATTGTCTAACTATAAATGGTATCATATATCGGTTTATTTATTTTTGGGGACTAGGTATAGAGTACTTTAGTGGGAACCCTAGTGATAAGTCTATGTATAGGAAAATATCCTGTAACTTTGTTGAAGTTTATAGAAATTGGTTTCTAAGAAAGTACACCCTTTTATGGATACTAAAAGTAGACGTGGATCTATAACATTTGTACCTAGGGGTAATGACCACAAAAGGGTGAATTGGATATTAATTCAATCTTCACCTTGTGCATAACAAATAGACCTTACTACAAACTTGGTTTAACACTCAAGGGGGATATGATTTGGAAAATTTACACACTCATTACAAACCATTATGAAGGACTTGAGTATATTTTTTTGACAGAAAACATCATTAATAAATTACCATGAATAATATATATTAAATATTAGATACTCATAAATTAGGATATACTTTTCATTTATACATTATTTCTTATAATTTTATTGTTTCCCTTTTTATATGAGTTTTAGTTTAAGTATTCTCATCCCTAAGTTTGGTTTGGATATAGTAAATGAGTAAAACTATAATAAAATAGTCAAAGGCGTGATCACTATCCTATTATGAACTTTAAATGTCCGATATGATTATAATTATAATTATTTTTTAATATATTTAATGTTTAATAGAAATATTCAAACACCACCTCAAAACATGGGGATTGAGCTATATGTGAGAACAATTAATATAATAATTATTGTATCCCAAGTATTTAACTCCACCTTGGTAAATGTTTTTGGACTGAACCTTCCATAAAATCTTGTTTTACTTCCATTAGTGGAGTTTGATTCTATATTGGACATAGATTATATGTCCTTATACAAATATGACATCAAATATCAGGAAATAAAGACCACTCTTCACATCTTGAGTCATCCATTGATTCATTATAAGTGTAAGTAGAAGGATGAGTTTCATTTGGAATATTATTCCAATGTTTGGATATAATTTCTTTATGATAAATCATATCTAGCCCAAATTATTGAGACAAATTAGAGAATCATTCTTGAGGACATTCCCATTATAAGGGATTATACTGATGTGTTGCATAAATAATTTATTTTCCTTCCTCCTAACCAAGAGGCTAAGTTGTCAATTGAAATTATAACTAGATCTCTTCCAATATAAATTAATCCTTGTAGAATAACCACTGTTGAGTTTTAGTGACTAAATAAGTAGTTATAGGGAAATTTGGAAAAAGGTTTCATACATTTGATTGCTTCACTATGGGGTGCAACAGTCCTATTAATCAAGAAGAAGGATGGGTTATTGAGCCTCTAAATTGATTATTGCAAATTAAAAAAACCATGATAAATAAAAATTATCCCCTTCTATTGATAGATTATTTTTTTACTAACTACATGGTCTCAAATATTTAACTATAGTGGAAATTTGGTTGGGATATCACCAATTAAAGGTGAATAAGGAAGATATCCTAAAGAATGTTGTTCAAATTGGGTATACTCACAATGAATTCATAATAATCAACTTTAGACTCACTAATTCTCCAATAATATTTATGTAATTAATTAAAAGAGTCTTTAGATATTTCCTATAAAAATTTCTTGTTGTCATTATAGATAAAATTATGATATACTCTAAATAAAAGGAGGAGCACGAGGATTATTAGAAAACTATGCTAAATGCTTTTTAGAAAGGGAATTTATAAGAAAATTATAAAAATGTGAGTTATTAATGGAATAAATATCTTCTCTAGGGAATGTTTTCACTAGAAAAGGGATATATGTAGGCCCTTTAAAAAAAAATAAAATTGGAGTGTGGCCAAGACCAACATAATAATAGAGATCCACATTTTTCTTGGAATAACTATGTATTACTGGTGATTTTTGAGATAATTATTTTGATTTTCAAACCTACTAACTAAGATAAATAAGAAGGGATAAATTTTATTTATACTTATTAATGTGAATGAAGATATCAGAAATTGAAAAAGAGTCTTATCACTACACAATTAGTTATACTACCCACAAGTGGAGAAAATTTAGGGATGTACATCGAAGCATCAAAGAAGGTATAAAAATATATATTGATGAAGAATGATAAAGTGATGGCCTATTATTCAAGGAAGTGGAAAGGTTCATGAGAATAACTATCCAACACATGATTTGGAGTTTTATGTATTGATATTATCAATGAAAATTAGGTGGAATTATCTCTATAGGGAGAAGTTTGAAATATATATGGATCATAAGAGCCACAAAAATATATTTCCATAGAAGGATCATAATATTCACCAAAAAATTTGTTTATAGACAACCAAGGACTATGAATAGTCAATCTATTGCCATCATGGGAAATAAAGAAATGTTGAAGATGATCTAAGTAGATAAGATCTGGTAACATTATTGATGATGAGAATTGAGAAGGATTCAATCTTCTTATAATTGTAAAGCATGAAAATGGTGGTCATAAAGGAAGGAAAATAATTATTCATTTCTCTAATTATTTCCCAACTATCCCTTATGGGGAGGATAAAGGATGATAAAACAGGTGATATAGAAATGAAAAATGTGGTAGCTATAAAAAGTGGAAATCCTTGAAGTTAAAAATTAATAAAGAAATACTTGTATGATTTGGGTCACAACTATTTATACCATCAAATCCTAAGATAAAGAATGATATGTTGTATGATGCATATAGATAAACATTCTCCATCAATACATAGAGCAAAATGATGTATCAATATCTCTAAGAGAACTATTAGTGGGACAATATGAATAAAAATATTATGAAATATATATCAAAGTGTCTTGTATGTCAGAAAGTGAAGGATGAAATTAAAAATTATAAGGGGATGATATAATAATTACCTTCCCAATATGGAAATAAGAAAACATCACCTGGTAATTTTTCACAAGTCTTCCAAATACATATAGTTTAAATAACTATATAGGGGTTGTGGTGGATATTCTTACAAAGACTGCTCACTTTATTTCAATTCAAGACTACTTCTCACTAGATCAACATGTAAGAGTATACATCAGAGAAGTGACAAGTCATTATAAAACACCACAATATATTGTATCCAATTGAGATCTAATATTTACATTAATGTTCTGGAATATTATCCAAAATTATGTGAAAAATGATTTGTACTTTAGTGTGGATTATTCCCCCCAAACTGATGGCTAATCTAAGTACACTCTTGAAACATTTGAATGTTCGGTGGACTTCAAAGGAGGATGAGATCAACATTTTCCTTTTTTCAATTTATCATACAATAATAGTTTCCACTTGATAATAAAAATGAACCATTTGAATCTATATATGGGAATAAATGTAAAATACATACTTTTTGTGATGATTTCAGTGAACGTAAGTTGACGGGACATGAAATGGTTATGAAAATGGTAAAAAAGGCCAAGAATATTCATTAACACATCATGAATTCTCAATGTCGATAGAATGGATATACTGAAAATTGTTTATGAGACCTAGATTCTGAGGTTAGAGATAAATTTTTACATAAAATATATCCATGTAAGAGATTAATGAGATTTTGGAATAAGGGAAAGCGAATTCCTAGGTACATTGCCCCATTTGAGATTCTTGGTCGCATCAGAGTTATGGAATATGGAATAGCTCTCCAACCAAACTTCTCTCAAGTGTATGATGCATTCCATTCATATATCTTAAGGAATTACATATATGATTTGTCACATGAATTATGAAGTGGTATAAATAGAAAATTATCTCTCTTTTGAGGATTAATTAATGAAGATATTAGACCGCATAAACAAAAATCTATGAAATAAGACAATTAAACTAGTCAAAGTACTATAAAAAAACCATAAGTACAAGGAGGTGACAGGGAACCAGTGAAAAATATGAAGCTGAAGTACCCTCATATGTTTTCACCTTAATGTTTAAAATAAAAATTCAAGGGAGAAATTTATTATCGGGGGAAGAATATAATGACCCATAATTTCATCAATGGAATTTACCTTATGAATATATATTTGTGTCATATTTAGTAATATAATATTATATATTTCATACACACCACAATATAAAACCAACCAAATCTTATTATATTAATTTATCCATTACTTTTAGATAATTTTTTTATAATAATTGAAAATATTATAATGGGATAAAAAAAAGAAAATTAGATTACTAAAATATAAAAATTCGGATAAGCTCGATTCAACAGAATAAATGAACTTTCAAACAAAACTGTATAAATTTTGAAAATATTAGTAATGAAATATTTATGTTGAAATTATTAATACAACTTTGATATAAAATATAATTGAACTAATAATGAATGAAATATAATATAATTATAGAATGTAGGGACCCTATATGACCATTGGAATGATAAAATTATTGTTGGAATAATAACATGACCATTAATAATAGTTACCAGATTTTTAGAATAGCATAATCTCTTAAGGAAATATATAATAATATTTAAGTATCTTATAATCAGAAATTATGATGGTATTTGTAAATAAATGTATTAAAAATGATATAGAAAACATTTGTTTGTTTATAAAAATATTTTTTTTTAATTTCACATTTATAATAAATATAATTATTTAAATATTTTATTTTCATAAAATATATTTATAAATCAATATTAAGTTATATTGTAATGGTAAAATAATTTTATGAGACCATAATTAATTTTTCAAAAGGTAAAAAAATTGATCACAATATTAAAATTGATTCCTTTTTAAAAAAATGAGGATTTCATTTAAAAATTAAATTTGGAAAATTTGGAAAATTATTTTTATAAAATAGATTTTATATTTAGAATCAACATGTCAGAAAATGTTTAGAATTTCTTTTTTTGTATTTTTCTAAAATAGTTGAATTTTGGGTGAATAGTGAAGTATGGTGGAATAAAAAATTTAACATCAGATGCAAAATACATGATTTTTAGAGTTGTGGATGATTTTGAAACCCATTATTTTAAAATAAAATTTACTATTAATTTTATTTAGTCATTATTTCTGATGCTTTCGTCGGGGCGCACACATCCGTCTGTGGAGGACGCGCAGCTGTTTCCACGCATTCCCGCTTTCCAAAGGTGGGCGAAATCCATCACTTTTTTAGGGAAATTTTCTCCTAGATCGAAATGAGATGATGGGATGTCAGTTCTTCCTTCCATAGATTCCTCCTCAAAACTCGTCACCTAGTCCGGGTCTCCATTATATATTTAAGACTTTGTTCGTGAAAATCTTCCTAGAGCAATATCTTCATGAACACCAGTTAATTACACTTCTTCTGTAGGGACATTCCAAGGGGTCCGATAAGGGCGACAACCTTTATTCATGGGAGTAGTCATGTTGGGCATCACTAGCATGTCTGGGTGATGGGACACTGGCACGTTTGGGTTTCTTCCAGTTATTATAGGACTTTTCGAGGGCACGAAAGCCAGAGGCATCCCACGTTGAATGTGAGGAATTATATTCCATGGGCATGTATCTCAGGTTTTTCTCATCTTCCCTTGTTTAACACAGGGTATTCCACAAGTTTTACATCCAACGGAGACAGATCGGTTTGATCAGAACATTGACTAGAGTGGATCAGATGAGTGTAACCCTTGGAGGACACTCTGATGTAGGTGGGTTGACATGACCTCACCTAGATGTGGCAGCCTGGGTAAAAATCAAGATGGATGATGGGGTGCTAAGTGGAATGGGTGGAGAATGGGATGAAACCACTATGAGGATGATGATAATGTTGGGCTTGAGCCTTAGGATAACTTCATATGTATCCCCATGACAGGGAATCGAAGTCTGCGTAATTCAGGAGGGAGATGGGACGCCTGAGGAGGTGAACCGTGAGAATGGACGCGTGAATGGGACCCAGAGGAAGTGGAACCTCTTGGTTGGGAAAGAACTTCTTAAGACACATAGGCTCGAGGGAAAGATCAGGCAATGAGCTTGAACTGGGGTGTACACATAGGAAAAATACCCGATGATGTGTATGGGGATTACATGTGGTTAGCAGCTCGGGTTGGTCTGACGCCACTAGGATAGACCAAAGCTATGGGCCCCAGCGAAGGGGATTGCAATGTATTGCCACTAAATATAAGATGCAACAGCTCACCGTTGATCGGTATATCAATTACATATCGCTGAATGGGGTCAAAATGGATTACCGCTGATTGAGGTCACAACGACTTACTGCTGGATAGGGATGTCAACAACTTTTTGCTGAATGGGGTCACGAGTCTAACTTCATGCCGGTCGGAGGCGAACTGATGTGAATAAGGACCTGATGTCCAGATGTATGGTGTAATAAAACTTACATGAAAGGGTTTGGAGTGACCAATGGGTGGTGGGCTTGGACCTCAGGGAGGTTTCCTACGTACCTTGCCTTGGCAAGGATCAAAGATCCCATAGTTTAGGTGGGGGGCATGGAACCAATGTGAAGATGGTCGGAACCAATAGGTTTTGGGCTTGAACCTTGTGGAGGCTTCCTACACACCTTTCCTTAGTAAGGATCAATGTCTACATAGTTCGGGATGAAGGAATTGGTGCACCGATGTGAAAGTGGTCGGGACCAATGTTTGTTGGGCTTGAACCTCAGGGAGGCTTCCTACGTACCATGACATAGCAATGATCAAAACCCCATAGTTCGGGTTGGGTGTTGGGATTACACTCCAGGATGCCCAAGGTGTCTGTGAACCAATATGAATATGGTCAGAACAACTAGGGTGGTGGGATTGAACCTCGTGGAGGATTCCTACGTACCTTTCCTTGTCAAGGATCAAAGTTTACATATTTCAAGATGGGTGTGAGGATTACACTCTAAGATGATCAAGGTATTGTTGAATCAACATGAAGATGGCCAGAACAACTAGGGTAGTGGTGTTGAACCTCGTGGAGGCTTCCTACATACCTTGCCTTGGAAGGGATCAAAGTCCATGTAGTTCAGTATGGGTGTGGGGCTTACACTCTAGGCTACCCAAGCTGTTGGTGAACCGACATGAAGATGGTTGGAAAAACCGGGTGGTGGGATTGAACATCATGGAGGCTTCCTACGTACATTGAATTGGCAAGGATCAAAGTCCATGTAGTTTTGGATGGGTGTGGGTCTTACACTCTAGGATGCCCAAGGTGTTGGTGAAATGATGTGAAGATGGTCGGAACAACCGGGGTGCTGGGCTTGAACCTTGTTGATGCTTCCTACGTACCTAACCTTGGAAAGGATCAAAGTCCATGTAGTTTGGGATGGATGTGGGGCTTACACTCTAGGCTTCCCAGGGTGTTTGTCATGGTCGGTGCTTTCTCTAAGCTCACGTGAGTCATGCTCGGTGTGAGAAACAAGAGACAGCAAAAACCTGGCGATCACCTCACGGAATGTGCATCCTTGGGAAGTGGAGTGGGGCTTACGCATGATCGCATCCCAAAGAGGAAACAAGGGATTATGTGTGGTTAGCAACCCAAAGAGGTTGGGACTTACTCTAGGAAGGAGGCCTGGTGGCGGAAAATCCCAGCAGAAGAGGGATTTGGCATTGAAGAAAGAAGGGGTAGGGATGCTGCCTCCTGCAAGAAAATCTAGGGGCTTACACTAGAGTGGTTTCCCTTTCCCCTTGTAGGATGCATGGGTGGAATTCACAGTTTAACATATTGTGCTGAGGGCAATGGTGTATGACAGTTTAATGTCCTGCAGCTCAGATGAGGTGGGTTTTCTCCGCACCCCTAGGACTTACATAACTGGTACCCTTTACACCTTGGTGAAGAGGAGGGATAGGCAACACCATGACTGGGGGTGTCGAGAGGTGATCTCATTGGGGGTCCACATTAGTGTGGCAATGCAAAGAAACAATATCCATTAGTGTGCCTATGCGAAGAAGCATGAGGCGAGGAAACGTAATTTGAAACGTCACCCAAGGGAATTTTAAGTTAGTTCATGAAAACCTAAGAGGTTGCACGGGGGAGGGAGATGCAGAGAAAGGGGCTTATGAGTAGAGGCCTCATAGAGCTCTGGTTCTCCATGCAATGGAAGGGCTTCGTGATGGTGCGGGCTTCACGAAGTGAAGTGGCCTAGCCTAGGCATAAGTCATAGGTGCATATAAGAGGTTCTTTGAGAATTTGATAGGAGTTCATGAAGTAAAGCCCTACGAAGCATGGGTGCCTCACGAAGTAAGGTCCTCGGAAGCAATGTGCTTCACGAGGCACATTGATTCTGCCTTAGAATTTTATTCATGTGTTCATGGGGGGTGCTTCTTGAAGCATAAATGCTCTGTGATAACCTGAGTCCTCGTGAGGATATCCTTCCTTCGCGAAGGCTCATGGGATTTGCGAAAGGAATCCCTCTCAAGAAAGGGGGTGAAAAAAGGCAAAGGGGAGGCACTTTACAGAGTAAAAGTACCTTGAGCAGCTCATGGTTCGCAGAGCAGAGAGTGCTTCGTTATTTGAGAGCTGACAAGGTGAACGGTCGGTTGATCCATACCTTGGGCTTGGGGGGAGGCTAGTATTTATAGGCTAGAGGCACCTTGAAGTAGAGCTAGCTCGGCGTGAAGTTTGATTCCACTTCATGGTGGGCTTGTGAATGTCAAATGGGCTAGTGGAGCATCCTGCCTCCCTGCTTCGTGATGGGCTCGCTAATGCCATATCAGATCACGGAGCATCCTGCCTTCTTGCTTCATGGTGGTCTCAGAAACATCAAATTGGCTCATAGAGTATCCCAACTACTTGCTTCATGGTGGGCACAGGGCCATGGTGCTCCGCGAAAGGTCTTCTCAAGGTAGCTTCAGAGAATTTTCTTATTATCTTTCACCCTTCTGATTTTTGGCGCCAACAAATACCCCCCCCCTCAGACTTGGAGCCGAGGAGAAATCAAGGGTCAAATTCTGAGGGTCAATCGCCAAAATTTCTCGCCCGTTCGTGAAGATGGATTGCGGAGGAGGATCACCGAGTGGGAAAGAGATGGGTCTGTTGGTGTATGCCGTGAAGCTCTTCATGGTCAGACGCGCCGCAAAGCTGCGAGGGTTGCTGCCAATAAATAGAGGGGATGACTTATCTATTTTTTATTCTTTCTTTCGTGATTTTGGATTTGATCACTCGTGATTCATGAAGCTTCGCATACTCCGCGATTGCTCTTCGTGACTCGGGCTTTCATCTTCGTGTCACATAGCGAGTTTTTGGCTTTGCATCTATGCGATTTGCGGCTCCGTGTTCGGGGGTCGAGGCAGGGCTCTGTGAACAGACTTCGTGAACTCTCTCTACAAATGAGCTTTGTGAACAAACCCAAAAAATTGTCCAAACCCAAAATGCTAAATAGCTCGTCAAGAAGATGTCCAGGGGGTCCTCGCAGATGATTCCCGAAGGGATGAGATGATGAATAATATAGGTTTAGGAGAGCTAATTCGGAGCCACTCTGACCATGGTTCTTTGGTGGAGTTGCTATCAGAGAGCTATAGGAACTACTCGCTATGTAAGAGGTTTTATTTGTATGTATTTGGGCTGAGGGAAGATTTATTCATCCCAGAAGGAGGTTGGGACGAACCAGCTTACTGGTTCAGGACCATTCCTTGCTAGCACCGATGGTTCAGGACAACTGACGGCCATGCCCGGGAGGACTTCACACCCGTTATTGCTGACTGCTTATACAAACACCTGAATAATGTTGACGGGATGGAGTTACAGCTGGAGAAGTCTCCCCCCATGCATCAGACGATATTGAAGGCAGATTTAGGGAACCCAGAGAATGGATGGACCGAGGAGTGGGACCTATGAGACAGAAGAAATTTCACAGATGATTGGGCCTGGGCCTACTGGGTAGACACCTCGTGTGAGGAATTTGGGGGGAGCTGAGAAGAGTGGGCCTGTATGAGGCAGCTTGAGACTCCCAGTTTAATATATACTAGACGAAGTAGCTGATGCCAGAGATGTTGAGAAGGTGGTCATCGAGGACCAACACATTCTATTTTCACCACGCGGAAGTCGACATCATCTTGTGGGACGTCCACCAGATCTTGGGGGTCCCTATTATGGGGGCCATATATAACGAATTCCTCCCTGTCATGAGTGCATGGGAGGACCCAGAGTAAATGGCGTCGTTAGTGATGGATTTTATGGATCTTGTGTCAGGAGAGGACAAGGAGGCGGTGAGGGACGTCCATTTCAGGCGGTGGTTCAAACAGTTCCTGAACTTCCTAAAGGACAGAAAGTTTCTGGTGAGGCCTCGGACTTGCCCGAAGGGGGCCTGGAGTAAGGAGCACTCATACTGAAAACTTTTGTAGGAAAACCAGTGGAAGAAGTGGGGATTTAGTGTCATCACCGAACAATAACCAATAGTCAGGCTGGCAGCATTCATCGCGGCTCTCATCTGTGGTTGGATCCTACCAGTGAGGGACACCAACATGGGAGTGCGACAAAACACATTTATTATGGCATCCGTGTTGGCGATAGGAGGGCGGGTCAACCTCAGGATCCTAATGGTTGCCAAGATGTATAAGATGCTGTGGCATATCAGTGAGGGGAAGAGGCCACAGAGAATATGCGATCCAATCCACCTCTTGTATGGGTGGATAGCGGCACACATCAGGGGGGTTTACGAATACGCAAACCCCATTTCACCATTGAAATCAAACTTCTACCCATACATCCTGAATGCTTCTGGGAGCTTTCTATACAAGATGACTGCACCGTCGGTTCTGAAATGAGTTTGGAAGGTGGATGAGTTCAATTTCCACCTATTTCCATTGCTGATGGGGGTATTTACTGATGATGTTCTGGGAAAAGAGGTGCACCGTGCCTATCTTCAGGCCTTTAGAGGTGGAGTTTCGGTGGAAAGGGTGGATCGTGAGCCTATCTGTGAGCCATACACCCTACACCGCTTCACCCGACAATTCCGGTGGATGCAGTGACTGGCCCCACAGGTCTATCTGGGGGTGCGCTATGAGGAAAACCCATGTGTAATGAGGCAGATGTGGCTCATGTTCACATGGGAATACAGGAAGATGCGAAACCAGCTACCTCCGCCAACCGCTGTCGTCAGGTTAGTGAAGGAATATGCCTAGAGTTGGGAGGCGGCCTACCCGGGGAAATGATGAAGTGAACAACCATTCGAGTTGATGATGGTGTGCCCCCACAAACCTCAGGGCTGGGGTCGGAAGGTGGCAGGGGCATCTCGCGATGGAGGGGATACCGTAGCGGTGGGGCACGTACTAGTTGGGGGAGAAGCATTAGTGGCAAAGGAATCTGTCATCCTAGAAGAGCAGAGCTATCATGCGGGGATACCACCTAGAGGGTTCCGTAGAATATCGACTCAAGCTCTAGGGTAGCGGCTATGCCACATTGATATGCCAAAGAATGCTGTCTTCCCAAAGGCCTGGGACATCTGGGAAGTGAACCAGCAATTCCTCGACCTTTCAGAGATGTGACAACATCTGAACCATTTCAGGATGGATTTTCTAGGGATAGGCCCTATCTGGGCCGGCTTTGTGGTATCCCAAGTGGAGGCGGAGTAATACCTGACAGAGCTAGAGGACATTGTGCACTCTTGGGGTACCCCGCGTCTGATGATGGATCGAGTCAAGGTGTTTCTCAATCGCACCACTCACCCTCAATTTTCGGCTGCTGACTTATGTGAACACTTCCCTCTTTCAGAAGAATCAGAAGAATCCTCCGTGGGAGACGAGGCCGGGAGAGGGAGACCATTGTAGGAGGGTGAACTCGAGGATTAAGACTCGGATCTTGAATAGTTATCTGAGGCCCTTGAAGTAATGATTCCGAACCCTTTCTTCAGGGTCTATTTTCAGGTCATTCTGGACTCCTTGCTAACATCTAAATTGTGTAGGAGGGCCTTGTGCATAGAACGCATTCTCTCCCTTCAAGGGATACAGATGCGGGTCCTTCGGGGTCCATGCCTACTTCCGGGGATATCAGCATGTTTGGAAAGGCCGAAATACCTGAAGTGGCTTTCGAATCTTCAGACCTTACAACCGTATATGGAGGGCCATACTCCAGGGTCCCGACGACATAAACCCAAGAACAAGACTGAGAATTCAATCTCTGTAAGTCTTCTCTACCAACTTTATGACTGTCATCCATCAACCATGTTAACTGACGTGCATGATCCCTTTTGGAATGCAAGGTTTTCCATATGGCATGGGTTGCCTTGGCAAGGTTATTCGGTGCCCCTGGCAGTGCCTTTCCCTGGGGAATTCTAGAGACAGTGGAGGTGGAGGCCCAAATTGATCGAATAGTAGCACACCTGATCACATGTAGGACCATCAAGGAGGATGAGCCTAAAATCCTCAAGGTGGGGTCTGACGATGAGGATCAGTCAGACAACCCAAGTCCCACCATGCCTGATCCAACACCAGACATGGACCATGCTAAAGAGTTCTTGAAGGTGTTCCCCGCGTATGAGCCTGCCAATCGCCCTGAATTGGATGAGATAACCGCTGATGAAGAAGAAAATATAATAGTCCATCTCCCGTCATGTAAGTGGATCAAGAGCTTCATTGATGACACCCCAAGCACTATGGCTAGATGAGATGGACAGAATTCGCTCGCAACTATGCAAAATGTGTGCTAGGGGAGTGGACGCCCAATTTTCTCACATGGTCGTCCGAGATCTTATGGAAGAGAAGATTCGGAAGCATGATCTTGGACTCAGTGTGGGTTGGCAGTGGAGGAAGGTGGTGAACATCAAGAGGATCCAGGAGGCTGAAGATGAGGTCCAGCGGTTGTAGAGTCGGGAAGATGAGCACTCATCCTACCTCAACACACAATCTGAGCTAATATTGTGATTAAAGGCCCAGTTAGCAGAGGATGAAGAGGGCATGAAGCAAGCTTCTGACTAAATGATCGTCATCTGGACTGGCATGGAGTGGGCCCAGATTGTGGCTGATAAATTGCACCCCATCGCTGCCGAGGAGGAGTGGGAACTGAACAGGCGACAACAAATCCTATACGCCACCATCCAGAGGGTGGCAGAGCTGCTATGCTCTTTCAATGAGGTTAACCCATAAATGGGTGAAATCAACCCTCAGGTATTGTAATGATTACAAACCCTAAAACGTACTTTCATGCTTCGATTATTTCATGCCTGTAGCATACATGAGTTCTGTTATTTGTATTATTTCATTTCACACCCTTGATATTCGTGGAGCATCCATCAACCATTCTCTAAGTTCACGTGGGTCAGGCCTGATTCAAGACACAAGGGATGACCACCTTATCACTTCATCCAAATGTAGGAGTGCAAACCAAGATTTGGTCATTCGGGGGTTTGAAAAGCCAACCCGGATTCCTAAAAAGAGAAGGGAGAGACCTGAATGGAGAATAGAGCTCTCAGAACAGCCGAATTACCATTTTCCTAGCGTTCTCTTGGGAACGAATGGGGTAACACAAGGGGAACTGGAATAATTCCGAACATGGGGAATGGAATGTGTGAATTACAACACCCATGGTTTGAAACACATTGGGGATGACACGATAATAAAAAGATAACTGTTGACCGCGTTCAAAACACAACATCTATATTGTATTAGCCTGAAATGGGGATGAAAAACGAGGGCCAACCTCTGACTATGTTTCAAACATGGGGCTTGACTCATAATTTCATCGATTAGACTTCCAGAACATTGGCCCAGAATAGTAGCTGAGACATATGCCGAGCATCCATACTGTTAGGGGGTTTCTCTAGACATGAAAGAGGGAGAGGATCCGAATAAGGGGAACACAAAGCATGGAGAGTGGAGTGATGGGTATTTCAACTAGATTCCAACACTATTGAAATTATGCCACCATGGTGGAAATGCATTAGGTGGATACATCGGCCAGATCAGGGATCAAACATACTTCTGAATAGGAACTCTTTGGTAAGAACCTAGATGGACATGTAGTTTTACGTCATACGATAAAGAAAATGAACATAGTTTAAAGGTTATACTACCTGGACTATGGTTAACAATTTATAGTCATGTTACATGGACTGTAGGCTCCCAATTTATGGTCATAGAGAGTGGACCGTGATCGGGTCCGAGGGGCCAAAAGGGTTAATGGCCCTAGGGCTGGGCCCAAGGCGAAATGCCTTGACGTCTCTATATATCCCATAAGGATGAGAATATTGGCAAACGTAGTTCTGAGAGTGTAGTTTAACATCATACGGGATGAGGAAAGTCATGTATGGCAATGGATGCGCCAGTACACGTCCTACCAGAACTAGTAAGCCCACATGAGTTGTGCTCGATGTGGGAAACAATAAGTAGTGATTGGAATTTCCTAGAATAGGGAGGCACACATTAGGGATTATGGGGAATTATATGACTTATGCCCCATTGATGCTGACCCACCTATATAACTCCCCTAGATGCATTAAAGATTAATGCCAATCATGTCGAAATTATACTTGAATATAAGGGAGTGGAAACATGTGAATCATGATGCTCAAGATCTGGAACGCAATGAGGGTGGCGTGACAATAGGGGATATATGTTGACCATGTTCAAAACATAGCATCCATATCATGTTAGCCTGGAATGGGGACATACAGATGAGGGTCGACCGCTGACCATGTTCGAAACACGGGACCTATCGTAAATGTTGTCCGGGGTCTTTAGGGACATTGGCCCAAAATGGTAGGTGAGACGAGGCAGCATGAGACTAGGTCGTAAAGGTGATCCCTTCAGATGTGGAAGAAGATGAGGATTCAAATGATGGGATCACAAAGCTTGGATATGAAATGAGGGTAATGTTCCCGTGAAAATTACATACTCCGGGCTCTTTTCCAAAACACATTTGAACAAGACTAGAAGACGTGTCAAAAAGAGGGAGTTGAGTCTCCTCCTAAGGAAAAGGTTCCTGGGGTCACACACTTCCAGCTTAAGGTCCTGGGGGGGGGGCCGTTAAGGGGGATTGATTTAATGGAATGTGTGCAGGGCAGCAAAATAGCCAAATGTGATGTGCATTTCCCCTAGGGAGATCTTAGTTTTGGGTCATAGAACTCAGACGCTGGGAAACGATATGGGAATCACATGGTGTGACTATCGAAAAACCCAACGTGAACGAGAACCGAATAGGTACTTTTCACCCCAAATATCCACAGATGAGTCCAGGCCAATGGGCCGGAAAAGAAGGGACATGATTTGTAGATTCATGGGGCTGGACCCAGAGACAAAAATTCCTGGGCTTTCCTACGTATCCCATGAGGATGGAAATCACGCTATACATAGTTCTGGAAAATGTCATGCAGTTTAACGTCTTGTGGCAAGGATGTGGAGTGGTCTTAGTTTATGGTCATAGAGCTCGGACCATGGATGGTAGGAAACGTGGGAGACACATGGTGGGGTGGATATAAAACCTGGTGTGAATGGGAACCTTGGGTCCCAACCATCACATGTTCCTTGGGAAGGTTTTAGGTTGAGGGACCGAAAATGAAAGTTAATATAGGCCCGAGGAAAAATGCACAAGAATTACTACGTATCCCATAAGGATGAAAATCAATAAAAACGTATTTCTTAAGATGGAATGATGGGCCACCGGTTCCAGGTATAATAAGGTGTGCGGGTTTATACATTGCACTAAAAGAAGCGGTATTTGATATATCTTATTTGTCTTTTATGATGAATGAGTGTTTTTTTGAATAGATGGACCTGGGATAGAAGGTCTAGGTATTTCCATAGAAATCAAGCCATATACAGGCATTGAAAAATGGTATGGTGTGTAACCGATACCAAACATGACGTCCCCTGGGGTGAGGACATAACAATGCAGTGTCGTTTTTCGTCGTGCAGACAGGACGATAATATCACATTTTAGGGTCATGTGATGGGACCAACCGCGTACTTTTAACGTTGTGCAGGACGGACACAATAGTTTAAAGTCATGCGGGACTAGGCATCATAGTTTAACGTCATATGGCTCAGACACATACAAGAGAGATGCGGTTCAAAAGGGGATGCACGTAGCATGATAAAGCATATTCGACGTGAAATGATGACTAGGTACACACCGTATCGTGCTCTACTCTGAAGAGGAAAACTCGGGCCGAGGGACTGGGAAAGATTAGAGGAAAATGGGGGTAGGAGAAACTATCTCCCAACTGAGATGAACCCAAAAACGAGACGTCCGAGTGTTTCTACGTATCCCATGAGGACAGGAATCAAGCCATATGTAGTTCTGGAATAGATCTTAGTTTATGTTCTTAGTGTTCGGACCATGGATGGGGTGGAATCCTTCCATGTAAGTGCAGACCTCAAACCGATCCCTAAGCCCACGTGAGCATTGCTCGGTGTGGGAAACAAGGGCGGAATAAGTTTCTTTGTAGTACTCGGAATTTATGCCGAAGGGTAATCGGTGCAGGTCCCGGAATGATTTCCTTATCGTGGATTTTTCCTCCAAATGTGTAGATGCGCACTAGGTAATAGTTCCAAGAGTCTCAAAATTCTACTTGGACATGATGAGTTGGAAAAGGATGTGAGTATTGTAATCGAAATTTTGGGCTTAATGGGGTTGGCGTGATGATGGAGGATAACTGTTGACCGTGTTCAAAATATAATATCCATATCATGTGACCTAAGGTGGGAAAAACAAACGAGCGTCGACCCCTAACCTACTTTTCAATGCGAGACTTGTATCAATTTGTTGCTCGAAACCCTTGAGGGCGTCGGCCCGTAATGGTAGGAGGGACCTTTTTCCAAGCATCATTGCCATTCGGGGGTTATTTTGGGTGTGAAAGGTGATGGAAGCCCTAATGAAGGGGAACACGAATATTGAGAAATGGTTTAAAGCATGTCCAGGTAGAATCTGACATTCCAGGTTCTAAACCATAGTACCCTTGGGCACATTAGCGAATTGCCGAAGTGGACCGAGGGGATCATCTTGAGAGTAGCTGATATGAAAAGACCAGTATAGCACAAGAGAATGGAAAACTCTCAGGAGGAGGTAAAAGGTGCAGTTGTTACAAAAACCTGACGTGAATGAGAACATAATCCCATACCACCCCATATACCCCTCTCCCTGGGGGAATGCAGGCCAAGGGGCTAATATGAGGCTGGACCCAAAGACTAAATGTCTGGGCAGTCCTACGTATCCTGTGAGGATGGGAATCTAGCCATATATTATTCTTGTAGGGAGTAATGTGCAGTTTAATGTCACGCAGTAAGGACACAAATGTGTGAGGTACCCCATACATAGGGGGTGTACGACACGACGAGTAAACCAACGTGAATGAGGACACAATACCATACCACACCGTACAATCCTGTAGGATAACTGGGGTCGAGGCCCGAAAAGGCCAAGGGGCCTGAGGCTGGACCTTGGATAGAAAGTCCCGAATAGCTTACAGTTTAGAGTATTACAGCGAGGATGATGAAAGGGGGAAGAGCCCAAAACAGTGGAGGTGTATGGCACGGTGAGTAATTCGACGTGAATGAGGACATAATCCTATACCACACCGTACAATCCCATAATAGAACTGGGGCCAGGGGCCCGAAAAGGCCAAGGGGCCTGAGGCTGGCGGTATGGATGATAAATGAAGAGAGGTATGTCTCATGGGGACATGTGTGGCATGGTGAAATAGCCCAATGCGAATAAGGACATAAGTCCACTCCACACCACACAACCCTAAATGAGAACTTGGGCAAGGGGCCAGAAAGGGACAACAGTCCAGAAAAGGCCATGGGGCCTAAGGTTGGGCGTCCCAACCAATGGTATCCATACGTCCTCTTGTGCGGTTACCGCCTCATCACAGCTGCTAAGCCCACCTGAGTAGTACTCGGTGTGGGAAACAAGGAACCAGACTCGGCTCTCCCTGTCATATGGGGGGCTAATAGATGGCATTGCCCGAAGGGAGTTCGTCGCTCGGAGATTCAACAGGGTAGAGTGAACCCCTACACTCAATGTTTGAGACATCTTGGGCTGGATTTAATGATAAAGGATAGCTTTTGACCATGTCTAGAAAAAATGTTCTTATAGTGGCCTGGAATGTGAACAACAAATAAGCATCGACCACTGACCATATTCGCAACGTGGGACTTGTATCAGTTTGTTTCTCAACATCCATGAGGGTGTTGGCCTGAAGTGGCAGGAGAGCCCTTGGGCCAAGCATCCCTACCATTCGGGGGCCCTTCTAGACGGAAAGGTTGATGGAGTCCCAATCAAAGGAATGGGAAAAGCATGGATGTGCCCATACATTTTAAAGTCAAGCAGGGCGGTGAAAAGGTGGACACCTCGAGATGAGATTGATGTATATTGGGGAAACAACCTGCAGCACACCATATATCTTTACCCGAGGGGAGATTCTGGCATTTGGGATGGGCCGACAGACGAAATGTCCAGGTGTTCCTATGTATACCATGAGGTTAGAAATCAATCTATACGTAGTTCTTGAAGACCATGCTGTTTAGCGTTGTGCGGTAAAAATGTGGGAGGATGGAAGAATGGGGAGTGGGCACATGGTGTGACCATTGTAATCCTGGCATGAGTGGGGCTAAGGAATCCTAAAACATATCATGCAATGATCCTCCGAGAGAACTATAACCAGGGGGGATAGTCAAAGTGAAGCGTTTGGGGCTGGGATCAAGATGAAGAGCATGAGTGTTCCTACATATCCCATTCAGATGGGAATCAATCCACACATAGTTCTAAGGGCTTAGTTTAACATCTTGTAGGACAACATACAATTTATTGTCATATGGGATGAAGTAGTTTAGGGTCATGCGGGACCATCATGCAGTTTAGGGTCATGAGGGACCGAAAAGTTTAAGGTTGTTCCGGACCATCATACAGTTTAGGGTCCTGCGGGACCATCCTGCAGTTTAAGGTCGTGCAGGACCAGGAAGCTCAGGAAAAGTATTGGTTGATGAACATGGCATTGGTGGGAGGCGTTATATGCTCACTATCCATGGTCACTAGGGAGTATGCACCATTAGGGTAAACCCTGTGAATTATGTAAGGTCCTTCCCACATGGGCTCCAACATGGGTGGTTTCCTTCCGGGGATCATCGGTATCCGGGGGGCCAATACAAAGTCACCTTGCAGGAAAGAGAAGAGGCGAACCTTCTTGTTGAAGGCTCTAGACATCTTATTATGATGTCTTTCCCAATTGTGTAGGGCATGAAGCCTGTTCTCGTCAAGTTCTTCCAATTTATCCAGATGAATTTCGACTACCTTATCTAGCGCCTGCTAGTCATAGACCGCTGTGCGTAACGAAGGTAGGTGGATATCGATGGGCAGGACGACCTCAGCTCCGTACACCAAGGAATATGGGGTCACCTGGGTGGAATTACGGGTCGTCGTCCGATAATACCAGAGGGTGTTGGGGAGATTTTCCAGCCAACTCTTCTTGTTCTGACCAACCATTTTCCAAAAAATGATAGAGAGGGTTTTGTTGAATGCCTCGATCTGTCCATTTGACTGTGCATGGTAGTGGTAGGTATTTTTCGAACGGATGTTGTACTTGGCATAAAATTTCTTCATCTCATATGCTCAGAAGTTCATGCCGGTATCGGTGAGGAAGGCATGATGGAATCCAAACCGATATATGATATTGGAGATCACGAAGTAGACGATAGAACATGACTTGACCTCCTTGAGAGAAACTGTTTCTGACCACTTGGAAAATAAATTCATGGCAGTCAGGATGAACGTGCACCGGTGAGCTGTCACAGGTGGATATGGTCCCATGACATCGAGTCCCCATACTGCAAATTTCCAAGAATAATTGGTGGATTGTAGAGGTTATGGCGGTCGATGCATGAAGTTAGCATGAATGTGAGACATCTCTTGGAGAACTCGATGAAATCATGGATCATGGAGGGCCAGAATTACCCCAGTATCTGGATCTAGTGGGACAAATTCAGCCCAGTCTGGTGGGCACCGTAGGAACTGGTGCGAACCTCCGACATGACCTGAGCAATCTCAAATCCTTAGATGCAACGTAGGAGAACACCATCAAACCTATGCTTATAGAGGGTCTTCTCAAGACTGGGACCACTCTGGAGTGTGAACTAGAATGCGCGCTGTCAGATTCGCTTGCGCTCGACCCGATCAGTCGGGAGGAAACCATTTTGGAGATGATCATCAAAGGGGGATCTCTAGTTGGGGGTTACTTCAAACACTGCATCTGAGGAACCTGGGGGTCCTAACGTGGAGGCCCCAGTGGTAAGATGGCTTACCCAAGGGTCATAGTCATCATCTGGGGTGATGGGAGTAATGAATCTCTAATGTTCCAGGTTTATAATCAAATCATCATGCTCGGGTTCTGCAAGTGATGTAACCAGGCTGGCCAGGGCATCTGCTCGACCATTCTGCGATCGAGGGACAGGATAAACTTCCAGCCGAGATGGAAACTGGGCCATTAGCTGGAGGGTGTACTCCAACAATAGTACAAGCTCTGGCTTTCTGATGACGTAGTCACCGTTGATTTTCTTGATGACTATCTCAGATTCCCCTTTCACATGTATATGGGGCACATCAATATTGAGGGCCAGCTCGAGGCTAGTGATGAGGGCCTGATAACCTGCTTCATTGTTGGTGCAGCCTTTCGACAAAAAGAATGAGTACAACAAGATGGATTGGGTCGGGGTAATAATGACAATACCTAGGCCTACTCTATTGAGTCTCAGATCATTGAGCCTCCTTCCGGTAGGGCTTCGGGAGGTGAAATCAAAGTGAATCTACCAACATAGGATGACATGATCTATCGAGAGGATTGCCTCGTCGGGAAAATCCAGTTCCAGGGACTGGTCAGTAGGAGCTGGATGGGAAGCAAGGAAGTTTTCCAATGCTTGCACCTCAATAGCTTTCTGAGGGAAATACCAAATATCGAAATACTGAAGAATCACTGCCCACCGAGCTAGGAGGCCAGTCAACATTGGGCGGTTCATAATGTACTTCAGTGGGTCTACCCGAGACACCAGCTGTACCTCGTGGTGCTGCAAGTAATGTCAATTTTTTTTACTACGTATACCAGCACAAGGAAGCTCTTTTTTATGGGGGATTATATAGTCTCCATATCAATGAGCATATGACTGAGGTAGTAGAGACTATTCTCCGTCCCCTCATTGTTATTATGGGCGAGAAGGGTACCAAGAGATCATTCTAGGGAAGTCACATACAAGATCAGTGGTTTTCCAGAGACACGTGGCATCAAGTCCAGAGGCTGGAGCAGATACTGCTTGATTTCCTTGAACGCGGTCTGGCACTCTTCATCCCAATCGTAGGCAGATCCTTTCTTCATGAACCGAGAAAATGGCTTACACTTTCTAGCCAGATTTGTAATGAATTAGTGTGTGTAGGATAAGTGGCCTTGGAAACCTCGAAGCTCCCGAATATTTCTCAGGGGAGGAATCTGACCGATGGCCTTAATCTTCTCTGGGATGATCTCGATGCCCTGATACCTGAAAACAAAGCCAAGGAACTTCCCAGAGGTGACCCCGAAGGCACATTTCAATGGGTTCATCTTCAGGTGGCAGGAACGAAGGAAGACAGACACTTTCTTGAGGTCCTTGAGATGGTCCTGGCGCTGGAGATATTTTACCACCGGATCTTCCACATAGCATTCCACCAATGTCCCGAGGATTGGCTTGAATATGCGATTCATGGACCACTAATAGGTGGAACCTGCATTCTTTAAGCTGAAGGGCATGACCTGGAAAAAAAACGTACCTTGTGGTACCCTGAAAGATGTGGAATTCTAATCCTAGGTGGCCATTCAGATTTGGTTGTATCCGGAATAACCATCCATGAAGGAAAGGGCTTGGAACCTAGCCATATCATCGATCAACAATTCTATCATAGGAAGGAGAAAATCCTCCTTCGGACAGTGGGGGTTGAGATCACGGAAGTCGATGCAGACACTAATCTGTCCGTTCTTCTTCTTGAATGGAACAATGTTGGCTAGACACTTGGGGTACTAGACCCACTTGATGAAGTTGGCTCTGATGATCTTGTCAACATTGGCCTCGACAATGGCACCATCAGAAGGGTGCATCTTTCTGGGAGGCTGCTTAAACCCATGATGATTTGTTGGAAGACCGAGGTGGTGGATGGATAGTTGAGGATCTAGTCTTGGAATCTTGTCGTAAATCCATGAAAACATCTCCTAATGTTGTTTCAGAAAATCCACATACCGCTGTTTCTCCTTTGGGGGCATGGAAACACTGATCAATGTGGGTCTCGGATCTTCCTTGCTACCAAGGTTCACCTATACTAGTTCATCGATCGTGGGGGAGACACCCTCTTCAAAGGTAGGGGGAGCATCCTCCAGATCCACTTCTTCACTTGGGAGGAGGGATCCCCAGTGGTAGAATGTTCCTCTGGGTTGGCAGATTCCAACGAGAGGCTGGTACCAACCTAAAAAGTAGTGGTCACTACATAGAGAGATTCCGGTACTACCGAAACCATAGAAATAAAGGATGTCGACCCAATCCCATTTGGTATTCGGCCCAAGGGACCACGTTTTATGATATGAAAGCAATAATGGCACATCGTCTTGAGCCGGTTAACTCCAGCCTAGAGAAACATGCATGTATGATGTACTGCTGTTGCCATGGGGAAGATGTCCCGATACATTATGGGGGTAGGAGGCCCCAGGATCACCTGAGCCTGATTTGTCTAGGAGTATGAGGTGATTTCCTGCCATCACATGGACTTGGGAATATGATTCTCCCTTGTTAAAGAGATAAAAAAACATTTCCCCATGTCGGGGGTTGTGGCCTCCAGTCAATGGATTAGAAGGACATAGGCATCATCCAGACCTTCCCACAGGTCAGCTGAAACCGCGATGGGTTCAACCTCGATGGCCTGAATCTACTTGTCCTTCCTCTTGTAATAGTCAGCATCTAGGTAGCAAGATTCACAAGAGGTAAAAGGATACACGTCACATTGGAGCATGCCCAATTGACCATTGAGGGAGTACACTAGTGATACAATGAGGGAACCGCCGCGTGCAGGTGGAGCCATGGTCTTCCCATCAATGTATTGTACGTGGTGTCTTGAGAGACAACCATAAACTCAGTGGTGGAAACCAAGCTACCGAACTGGGTCTTCAAACGGATATTACCGACTGGAGTTTTCTCTATCTTGTAATATCCCAAGATTCTTAAATTGGAGGGAGTCGGGTCAACTTTGGATAACCCAAATTTCCGCAGCGTCCGGGTTGGGATTAAGTTGATCCCAGAGCCTGTGTCGACAAGAAAGCGGCGAACCTCTATGATGTTAAATTTTCCTGTGATATATAGTGGGTGAATGTTCCCCTGTATGGGAGAGAATTAATCTTCTCCAGAGAACAAAATGATTTCCTGACATTCATCGTTCTTGACCGCTTCAGCATGAAAGGATTTTACAGCTGATACCTCAGTCTCAAACTGGAGGGGGCTTATTAAAGGCTCAGTGAGGGCCTCACGCATATCTGGAGATAGGAGAAGGGCCTGAAGGATGGAAAAACGCATTGGGATTCGGAAAGGTGCTTGAGAACATCATACTTCCACACCAGGCGCAAACTTTTGCTTGCAAGAGGCCGCTCCGTGGCTGGAGGCATGGCAGGCCCTGCCTGCTGGGCCGACAGCTAACTGGTGCTGGGCATATCCTGCCACTCACTAGTCAAAGCCCATATATTAGCTACTAGATGAGGGCCGAATGATTGAGACTGGCCTATAGAAGGGTGAGGTTGGTCGCAACATGGTCGAAGTGGCTCTGCCTAATCCAGTAAAACAAATAGTGGTGGGGGCGGGCCTGATGACACCGGGTGAGGAGGTTGTGCGTGCTGAGCTCTGCGTTGGGCCTACTGTATCATCTTTGTGGAATGTATGGCATGAATGGAGGTGCCAATATATGTGCCTCGATGACCCACATGTCCTCAGCTCCACTGAAATTGGCATCAGCTGGGGACGTTGGGGAGGTTCTCCTAGCACTCCCCGTCGTTGGGATTCATAAAGAGATTTACCAACTCCATGGTTTTAACTGAAGCGTACACTTGACTATCACTTGAGGAGTCATCCATTACTGGGTGGATTTTGGGATTAATCCCCATATCTAGAGTCATGAAGTCTCCGAGAGTATGGGATAATGGTGTCATTGGGAGGGTGCGTTGCTTTCCATTATGCCGCTGATGCTTTCTCTTCTGAGAAGAGGCTAGCTGAGACAATGATTCAGAAGTAGCAGCTGCACCTTCTAAAGGCTCTGGCTAATTCAAGCATGCATGAATGATACCATGGGAACAAGCAACTGTTTTTCGAGCCATCCAGTCATCATACTTCTGGGACTCACGATTAGAAACCTGCTACCACTCGCCCTCGCTGTCGCTACTGCTGTCTGGCCTTACGATGATGTATGACACTTGTGCCGGGGCTGGGCCCGAACTAACTATGTTGTTAAGAACCTGGTCTTGAAGCCAATATTTGAACACACAACACTTCTTGAGGGTGTGCCTTATGATCTGGTGATAGGGGCAGTAGTTGGGGCGATCAGTGAGGTTTGCCTCTTCTGGCCTTTTGCACTCTGGAAAATGCACAATCCCTTGTTCCAGGGAACTTAAGAAATAACTGGGGACCTGCTTCTTGTTTAATGAGTAGGACCAGTTTCTTCTATCTGGAAAGGGGGGCCTTGGAGGCTAGCCCTGACGAGTAGCTGGAGGAGCCTGTTGAAAAGTCGAAGCCTCGTTGTCTAGCATAGGCGGTGGTGGTGCATTTCATGGGGGCACCTGCTGGTTCTGAGGAAGCCGCTGATGGGATGAAGGCTTCACTTATGGTATTGGGCCTCTACAAGGATGGGGAGGTGGCTCTGCCGGTAGTAATTCCAGCTTTCTGGGGGCCTCTATTTGGGCCACACTGGCAGGCTCAGCTCTGACAGCCCTTCTCTTGGGAACTGTGGGAGGCAACCGACGTGCCAGACTGGCATGTTACAAGGATTCTTCTTGGAGTTGGGCCTTATTAGAGAAGTCTCAGAATCCTCCTTCATAGTTCTGGGTGATCAGAGAGGGAACCAGTTCTGTCTTGACATTCCTTACACACATCGTCAGTAATTGTTCATGATTCAGTGGCATGTCAAGCAAATATGTAAGCCATTTACACTGGGCGATAAAGTCTGCAACACGCTCATCAGGCCTTTGTTTACACTTGAAGAGGTATGTGATGCTTGTTTTCCACGTGGTGGAGTGAAACTGGTAGAGTAATTTCCTTCAAAGGTCCTCCTAGCTTGTTACCGATCTAGTGGGGAGCTGGTTGTACCAGACAAACACAGTCCCCTATAATGTTTGCACAGAGCATCGGATCTTGGCAGCCTCTTGTAGCACTGGAGTCCCTAACATGGGTCCACACCTTGATTTGAAGTGGTTTAGGTGCTGAGGTGGGTCCCCCATCCCGTTAAAGGGGGAGAAGGTGGGATTCCTGAAACACGGAGGTGCTGACATGTCATCCAGCCATGCTGGATATGGCTTACCATCAGGAGGGATTTCCACCTGTCATGTTTCCAATGCCTCTAGGTAGGCAATGATCACCGCCATTGGATCATCTGGGTGGGGGTCCTTGTCTTGGAAGGGATCCCTAACCACGAGCACATTGGCGGGTTCTTCAAAACAGTAATCAGGCCCAACTGCTCGTGGATCGGCTGGCGCCACGGCCCTCGAGGCGACTGGGGGAGGCCGAGCTTGGTCCCTTGGATTTTCGCACTGTTCGGGAGGGTTTGGAAAGACATACCATGCCCTCTTGCCGTAAGTTCTGGCCTCAACCCTGTCTATGGGGGCATGATGGTCAGGGTCTCCTGGAGGTAGTTCTCCAAGGGGAAGTTGTTCTTACCCCTGCTATACTGGTCTATGATTGTCGTAGTCAGACCGTCACTCTACAGTGCATTCATCCAGGAGTTCATCGACCAACTTCTTCTGCTTTGCAAGTTGTTATCACAATGTGGCCTTCTCAGTGTCTTCCTCCATCTTCTGCACTGAGGCAGATATGTCAGAGTGCTTAGCAGCTCCGATGTGCTCTTTACCCTTACTAGAATTTCGGCTGAGTACTAATGCCTCAGTGGGTTCTAGGAGACCTAGTAGGTTCCTATGCTGGCGAGTGACCCTCCCCGATGGGTCCAACTGTGGTGGCATTCACTCAGGGGGTAAATCCCCATCGTGAAGCTCCAACTCATCCTCCTCATCCACTATATCGACCATGTTGACTATAACCCTTCTTGGAGGCATATCCTCGATATCGCTTAGAAAGTCGGGCTGCCGTCAGATAGGACTGAAGAGGAGGGCAGGGTACTACCCCCAACCAAGAATTTGTGCATGGGGGGAAGGCTCCTTGATGATCTTGCGGAGTATCTTGAAAATATGAACGCATTTCTTTTGGGTGACCTTACGATGGCCTGGTGATTCGGGGCGCTGGGCCACTGGGGGCGCAACCAGATCGACAAGATGACATTGCTTGCCAATTTCTTAAAAATGCACTTGTCTCCTGTGATAAACCACACGCTGATGACGAAGGAGAAAGTGAGTCGCCTAGAGGTTTTTGCGGACACATTCAAACTCCTCTGGTGTGAGGGATTCTAGAATGCAAAAATTTGGCGCTGCCACAGGCCAGAACATCTCGGGAAAGTGGTATGTTGAGAGGATGTTCCATAAGCTCCTAGACATGGATTAAGGTTTTAGCCCTTGATTTCCCCAGTCATCAACTATAGGTGTATGAGGAACTGGCAGCGGTACTGAAGCAGACCGCTGGGATGGTAGGCTGGCCAGTGGAGAGTATGGTGAGCGGGCTGACTGGCCGTCGAATCTCAGGCTGTCCTTCGAAGAGTGTAGTGACCTGGATACCACGTCATGATAAGATGGGCTGATATCCATAGTTCCTAGATCAAGGGCTAGGGCTACTGGGGATAGATCGCACTGCTGCTCACCCGCCATTGGTCTCCAAAATAGATATTTGTGATCTCTTGTTGAGGTAGGGAGCGCTTCTGGTGGTGACGGTGGTGATTGCACGACCGTGACCTGCAGGGTTTCCAGACATTCATCCTCCTAGATATACCTGTGGAGGGAGGTGGGAATCAGATGGAACTCGCATTCCAAGAGTATTAGGCTGATGTACCTTGTACCTACCCCATCCCTTGATTTGGATGAGCGAGGGGAGGGTACCCGAGCAGAGTTGTATTCCACTTCATAGTCTGAGAAGTAGAATGGTTTGATATATGTCTGGACCTTCCCACAATTCTTCTTATGGAAGCGATGACCCGCCTTCCTTCCCCTGGGTGGATCCTCAGGACATGGCTGATTTCTGACACAAGGTCCTTCGGCTACACTTGTGCTGAGGTAGAGAGGGAATCCACCTGAGAAAGCCGGAGTGCGAGGAGCACCGGGACAAATTTCAAAGGGGACATGGGGAGGATCTCCATGGGTAGCACTGGAGTGGGCAAGAATTCTGATGGAACTAGAATGATCATGGGGAGGACCTCCATGCATGTTTCCTCTGGTGACCTCAGTATGAGGAGGCTCCTTGTACCAGTCTAGCTAAACGCGGGTAGGGACTCCGTGCTGGGTGCTAGTGAGGCAAGGCTGTCTTTCACCCCTCTAGTTTCCGAGGTGAGTAGGACCTTAACTAGCTTCTAAGAGGACACCTGGAGGATCCCTATGTTGAAGAGAGACCAGATGGGAAACGTCCCTACAATGACAGTCAGGGGCAGGATGAACGACTCCATACCCAGTGTAATGGGCACAGGAGAGGTTTCCGTACCAAGTATCACTGTCTCAAGGAAGGACCTCATTGGGATTGAGGGAGGAATGGGGTGGACCTCCATGACAAGCCTTGAAGCGGGGAAGGCCCGCGTTCTTCGTGGTAATGTTACGGGGAGGACCTCCGTGCTGGGTGGCATCACTACAGGTTAGCTCGCGACGGCCACTACTTGTGCTGGCGGCCAAGAGAGTTGACCCATCCTACCCATGGGGAGGTTGGGGCCTCGATCCTGGTTGGGCATATAAGTGACCCTACTCAATGTATATAGGGAACTGAAGATATGCCTTTGCAGTGGCTCGGGCCACCGTAGCCGTCGACGTTGACGCCCCTTAGTGGGCGTCCTCAGCTTGTGCCCGACGCTGACGTCGGGTGAGACGAACCAGAACTGGTAATGCAGGTACATGGATTACCTACTCCCCATTCAACAAAACCGGGTGGTGGCCCTGACATGACAAGGTGGGAGCCCTCACTGGGATCCCCTGGAATGGGACTTTGACCAGTCTGGGATAGACATCACCTACCTCATCATCATAAGGCAGGGAGTTTTCAAGGAGTTCTGGGGAGAGGCTCCCGAAACGGTTATATGTCAGCTTGGGGAGTAGCAACCCCTGCACGGCCCTTAGGGGTGGCGTTGACGACAGGGTGCAGACACCTCTTGATCCGGGTGGGCCATATCCCAGGTCGGAATTATTCCCTCCTCTTAGTAACAGTGCACGAGGTCGTTGATCACCCTTTATTAGAGGACCTTGGACGGGGAGATGGGTCGTGGGCATCCCATGGTTGCAGGTGTAGAGGCCATCAGAGAAGAGGTGAAGCCATGTGGGACTACCAGATTGGTACTTCCCCTGCCCCTGCGTCGGTGTGTAGATGGAGATCACGTTCAGATTGCAATAACTTGACTCCTTAGGATCATGGAGATTAACTCATCAGTGCTGAAAGAAAAAGGAATCGACGACCAATGCCCCAACTCCATTCCGTCTTCCATGATCGATAAGAGGGATCCATGCTGACAACATCGCAAAATGGGATGTCTAATGTTCTACTACCACAACTTCTGGTGAGTTTCACACCAGACCCGCTATTTTCCTGGCAGGACCCGATGCCAAATAACTGGATCCGGTGACACATTAATCCATTGACACCTCGAGTGCTACTAATCTCCATACTGAGGAGAATAATTTCACGTATGTATCACCATTTCTATTTCCGACTCTTTTGCCGAGGCACGTGCATCTGTCTGTGGAGGACGCACAACTGTTGCCCCACATTCCCTCTTTCCAAAGGTGGGCGACATCTGTCACTTTTTCAGGGATGCTTTCTCCTTGATCGAAATGGGATGATAGGATGTCAGTTCGTTCTTCCATGGATTCCTCCTCGGAACTCATCACCTAGTCCGGGTCTCCCTTATATATTTAAGATGTTGTTCATGAAAATCTTCCTAGCACCATATCATCATGAACACTAATTAATTACACTTATTATATCTAGAAATTACAAGGGGTCCAGTTAGGGTAGAAACCTTCAGATAGGAGAGTAGTCACGTTGGGCATCACTGGCATATTTGGGCATTGGGACACTGGCGCGTCTGGGTTTCTTCCCCTTATTATAGGACTTCTCGAGGGCGTGGAAGAATGAGGCATCCCGCATCGAATGCGAGGAATTATATTCCATGGGAATGTATATGAGGTTTTCCTCAGCTTCCCAGGTTTAACACATGGTATGCCGCAAGTTTAACATCCAGCGCAGACGGATCAGACTGATCAGAACACTGACTAGAGTGGATCAGATGAGTGTAACCCATAGAGGAAACTCTAATGTTGGTGGGTTGAGATGACCTCACCGGGATGTGGCAGCCCATGTAAGAATCAAGATGAATGATGGGGTGATTATTGTAATGGGTGGAGAATGGGATGGAATAACCTTTAGGACAATGGTAATATTGGGATTGAGCCTTAGAAAGACTTCCTACATATCCCAGTGTCAGGGAATCAAAGTCCGTGTAGTTCAGGAGGGCGATGGTATGCCTGAGGAGGCGGCCCATGAGAATGGAGGTGTGGATGGGACCCAGAGGAAGTAGAACCTCTGGTTTGGGGAATGACCTTCCCGAGGCACATAGGCTTGATGGAAATATCAGGCAATGAGCTCGAACTAGGGTGTACACATAGTAAAGGAACCCATTGATGTTTATAGGGCTTACACATGGTTAGAAGCCTGGGTTGGTCTAACGCCACTAGGACATACCAAAGTTGTGGGCCCTAGTAAAGGGGATTGCAATGGCTTTACGCTAAATAGGATACGTAACAGCTTACCATTGATCAGGATATCAATGACTTATCACTGAATGAGGTCACAATGGCTTACCGCTGATTGAGGTCACAATGACTTACTGCTGGATAAGGATGTCAACGACTTATCCCTGAATGGGGTTACGAGTATAACATCATTCTAGTCATAGGAGAACCTACATGAATATGGACCTAGGGTCTAGATGGATGGTGTAAGTGAACTGACATGAAGGGGGTTAGAGCGACCAATGGGTGGTGGGCTTGGACCTCAGGGAGGTTTCCTACGTACCTTGCCTTGGGAAGGATAAAATACCCCATAGTTCAGGTGGGGGGCATGGATTTGATGTGAAGATGGTTAGAACCAGTGGGTGTTGGGCTTGAACCTCATGGAGGCTTCCTACGTACCTTTCCATAGCAATGATCAAAGTCCACATAGTTTGGGATTGGGGAATTGGTGCACTAATGTGAAAGTGGTTGAGACCAATGGTTGTTGGTCTTAAACCTCAGGGAGGCTTCTTACGTACCTTGCCTTACCAGGGATCAAAGACCCCATAGTTTAGGTTGGGTGTGGGGCTTACACTCTAGGATTCACAAGGTGTTGGTGAACTGACGTGAAGATGTTAGGAACAACCGGGGTTGTGGGATTGAACCTCATGGATGCTTCTTACATACCTTTACTTGGTGAGGATCAAAGTCCACATAGTTTGGGATGGGTGTGGGGATTACACTCTAGGCTGCCCAAGGTGTTGGTGAACCGAAGTGAAGATGGTCGGAATAACCGGGGTGGTGGGATTGAACCTCGTGGAGGCTTCCTATGTACCTTTCCTTGGCAAGGATCAATGTCCATGTAGTTCAGGATGGGTGTGGGGATTACACTCTAGGCTGCCCATGGTGTTAGTGAACGGACATAAAGATGGTCGGAACAATCGGGGTGGTGGGGTTGAACCTCGTGAAGGATTCCTATGTACCTTGCCTTGGAAAGGATCAAAGTCCATGTAGTTCGGGATGGGTGTGGGGATTACACTCTAGGCTGCCCAAGGTGTTGGTGAATTGATGAGAAGATGGTCAGAACAACCGGGGTGGTGGGATTGAACCTCGTGGAGGCTTCCTACATACCTTGCCTTGGCACGAATCAAAGTCCATGTAGTTCGGGATGGGTGTGAGGCTTACACTTTAGGCTGCCCAGGGTGTTTGTCATGGTCGGTGCTTGCTCTAAGCCCACGTGAGTCATGCTCGGTGTGAGAAACAAGAGACAACAAAGACCTGACAATCACGTCCCGGAAGGTGTATCCGTGGGAAGTGGATTTGGGCTTTCACGTGATCTCAACCCAAAGAGGAAACATGGGGTTATGCATGGTTAGCAGCCCAAGGAGGTTGGGACTTACTCCAGGATGGAGGCTCAGTGGCGACAAAGCCCAGCGGGAGAGGTATTTGGCACCGAAGAAATGAGGGACAGGGATGCTGCCTCCTATAAGAAAAGCTAGGGGCTTCCACCAGAGTGGTTTCCCTTTCCCCGCGTATGATGCATGGGGGGAAGTCACAGTTTAATGTCCTGTGATGAGGACGATGGTGCTTGTTAGTTTAATGTCTTTCAGCTCAATCGAGGTAGGTTTGCTCCGCACCCCTAGGACTTACATAACCAATACCCTCTGCACCTTGGTGAAGAGGAGGGACATACAACACCGTGACTGGGGGTGTCAAGAGGTGATCCTATTGGGGGTCCATGTTAACGTGGATATGAAAAGAAGAAATATCCATTAGAGTTCCTATGAGTAGAATCATGAGGCGAGGCAACACAACATTAAATGTATCCCAAGGGACTTTGAAGTTACTTCATGCAAACCTAGAAGGTTGCATGGGGGAGGGAGTTGCAGAGCAAAGGGGCTTATGAGTAGAGGCCTCGTAGAGATCTGGTTCTCCATGCAATGGAAGGGATTCATGAAGGTGTGGGCTTTGGGAAGTGAAGTGTCCAAGCCTAGGCATAAGGCATAGGTGCATACAATAGGTGCTTCGCGAAGTGGATGGGTGTTCGCAAAACAAATCCCAACAAAGCATGGGTGCCTCGCGAAGAAAGGTCCTGGGAAGCAATGTTCTTCACGAGGCACAATGACTTTTCCTTAGATTTTTACTTACATGTGCATGGGGGGGGGGGGGGGTGCTTCGTGAAGCATAAATGCTCCGCGATGACCCGAGTCCTCATGATGATCTTCTTCCTTTGCGAAGGCCCATGGGATTCGTGAAAGGCATCCCTCCCGAAAGAGGGGGTGAAAACAAGGAAAAGGGGAGGAACTTTGTATAGAAAAAGTACCTTGAGAAGTTCATGGTTTTCAGGGTAGAGAGTGCTTCATGATTTGAGAGCTGAGAAGGTGAGAGGTAGGCTGATCCATCCCTTGGGCCTAGGGGGAGGCCAGTATTTATAGGCCAGAGGAACAGCAAAGAAGAGCTCACTCAGCGTGAAGTTGGATTCCACTTCACGGCGGGCTCGTGAATGTCAAAGGGGCTCACGGAGAATCCCTCCTCTTTTCTTCACGGTGGGCTTGCGAACGTCAAATCGGCTCACAGAGCATCCCACCTCCTTACTTCATGGTGGGCGCAGGGCCATAGTGCTCCGTGAAAGGTCTTCGCGAGGTAGCTTCGAAGAATATTCTTATTATCCTTTTCCCTTCCAATTGTTGGTGTCAATATTCATAATTAGAAATACTAATAATACTATTGAACCAAAATAATAAAAAAATGATTATAAAATTCAAAAACAACCCTCTTTTCTCCTTATAAATACCACCCCACAAAAACCCTTCTCCACACAGCTTCTAAGACATAGAGGTTACCAAATTTATACACAATTCTATTCCCAATACTCTAACCCATGTTATAGTTCTACTGGTATCACAAAAATACCAAATAAAAGTTCTTTAAAGATATTTTCAATGATATTACACTGAAGAGGTAATATTATCAATTAACTTTTTTAAAATTAATTTATTATTTTAACTTCTACTCACCTCCACCATTCAATATGACAGAATGACTCTAATATTATAAATATACTATAATGTAACTATGTTAATGGAATATCTATCTTCTACCCTCCATTATTTTTTCCCTAAATGAAATCATTGTTTAAACATGGTAGGTTTTCCGCATCCACGAATAGTATGTCATTTTTTGACACCTCCTTGAAAGATGGTTATAAAAACATTTTTATACTCAAATATAATTTTAATAAGTATAATATAAATAATTTAAATTCCTATAATGTTTTAATTGTAGTGACTTTGACCCAAATCGCTCAGTTCTGGTGCCTGTTATAATTACTATGGTATAAGATACAAGGAAATCATATCCCAAAGGACCAGATAGTTTAGTAGTGTTGGTAAACTAGATACATTCCTGAGTATGGTATTAATATTTAATAAAAAAATTAAAACATATTTATTTTGAGAATAAGTTTATTTCATCTATAATATCTATGCATATCATCCATAATAAACTTCATGGGATCATGGGGAAAGGAAACAAAATAAGGGTGATCTAAAATGCCGAGTAAGGGTTTAGTACAGTGGAAGATATCATTAATCAATAATGAATAATCAATATGTAAAGGTAAATAACTGAATAAAAATTCCATTTGTATAACTGGATATGTTATAATCAATATGGAAAGGTAAATAACTGAAAACACATGCCATTTAATCAATAAATAGAGAATAAAATTCATCCATATACATTGTCATAGTGAATGTCTCATGGAAAATAATAACTGAATCTAAATGAAGGAAATTATTATTTAGCATACTTAATGTTTCCTTGGTACATGATACCTTCACTATCAATACCTTTCATAAGACAGTTAAAAACATACTGGGTACAGACTATTTGGTTTGGCCAACCTTATCTGTACTGTCAAGACTTTTCAAAAGACAATTTAAAATATATTGGTTATAAATGCACCAGGTTTTCCTACTAATTTTGTCCCATGAGACTAATGATTCATTGAGGGGATTTCTGTAAACAGTCCCCAAACCATGTCATACAAGACCAAAGTATTTCTTATATATGGAATAATCTATTTAATTCATAAACAATGTTCCATATCAAATTTTGGTATTAAGTATAGAATAATGATTTATCAATAATTCCCCATTTAATCAAATAACTTTCAAAGTAGAAACCATATGTAAAAATGGTATAATATTCAAGGAATAAAAGTATCTATAATGAATAATATTCGTATTTAGAGGAAATTTAATGTCTATAGGAAAGTGAATAATTCAAGGTAAAGTTAATGCCAGAAAAATGAATCATGGAAGTGAATGTTAATACTTTCCTTGGTCAAAGTGATCACAAACCATTAAGAAAAATATTAAGGATGGTATCAATACAATATATACCCAATATATTAAAAATAAAGGGTTTTTTACATTGGTGAAAATAAATACCATAAAAATATCTTTAAAAAAATTCTTGAGAAAAATATAATTTTCATTTAGAAAAATATTTTGAACATTGTTTTATTTGAAAAAAAATATTAAAAACTAAACATTAAGAAAAAATTATTGGAAAAATTTATTTGAAAATTACATTTGAAACTTATAATTTTATCTTTAAAACATTTGAGTGGTAATGAAAGCTGGAAATTCCATTTATGTCGCACATTTTAAAACAACATTTTCTTTCACTTTTTTAGTAAAACTCAAACCAGATTTATTTTGAAAATAATATATGATTCCTTTGAAATTTTTTTATAAAGAATAAAAATTAGTGAAAATGAAATTAATAAACCATCTTGAAATGTTTAAAACATTTTTGGAAAATATTTTTAGAAAACATGGTATTGGAGGAAAACATATTTCTGACTGAAGAGAGAAATGAAGTAGGGTTTTGTTGAAAAAAAATTCTAAAACATTTTATGTGACATCCTGATGTCACGGTGTTTTTATTTTTCTATTTTTTATCTTGTTATGGAGTAGTTTTGAGATCTGGTATTTGGGACAATGAAAAATTTAGGTTTTGGAGGAATTTTAGCTGTTTCACAGTTAGCCCGCTCGTTTATTATTAACCACACGGTGCCCGTGCAGGTGCCTATGTGAGTCTATGGTGTGGAGAATGACTTGCACATGGTCAATTAAACCATACCGAAATCATGCAATTTAGTTCTATAATTTGATAGTGTATATTGGCATGGTTTGACCATGGCTTTATCAACCGTTCATCTTCTTAGGAGTGACCATGTGAGGGTGTCTGTCCTAGGTAGTGACCAACATAAGGTTTGGAAAACCGTGCGCAAACTGTGTGGGTTGCCCGATATTTTAATTTTTCTTATTTATCTATATTTTTTTATTTTTTTCCTTTCCTCTCTTGTCCTCCCCAACATCACACTATGCCCCTCTCACTTCCTATCCAACCGTCTTCCACCCTCCCTCTTGGTCCTCTCTTCTTCAAGTGATTCCACAAGATTTATTCTAGTTTTTTGGTTGGTTCCTTGACATAAGCTCTATTCTCCATCCATTATCCCTCATTTGTCTTATTATACCTCTCCCCATTTCCCGGTTCTATTTGGCCAAACCCTAGTTTTAGGGTTGATTCTATTTTACTATTTTCTTATATTGTTAGGGAATGCAATGTCTCTCTCAAGTTTGTCGTGTTTGTCTTCTATCATCCACCACCGAAGGAAAAGTAGTTTGGTTCATTTAAACTTTTCTATTGTCATTTGATATTGGCATCATCTAACCTATTGATTTATTTCCAATTTATTAGATCATTTTTTGATTTCTGGAGTTTCTAGTATTTTTCATTAGTTTATTCTGATATGTTTTTCATGAGAATGAATTGCACTCATGTGAAAGGGTAAGGCATATATGTATATATATATATATATATTACCTCTTTGTACATATTACCTCATAGAAAGAGTAATATGTGAAATTAATCTAGGGTTATATATATATATATAAATGCATGTTTGTGTAAGTGTAAAGACCCGATTCTTGTTTCTATTGTCAAAGTCATTGAGTTCTGATGTGTTCCAGCTTGGTTCTATTCTCTTTGAGGTAGGTGTTACTATGAAATTAGTTTCTTTTTGTAATCCTAATATTCTTGTGACTTTTTAAATCTTATTTTATTCATGTTTAGATATATGGATATCCTTCTAATGTTTTGGAACCATTTCACCATGTTTTATACTTGGACTAGTTGGTTTTTCATGTGAAATCCATGATCATGTTTTGAAATGGAATGTTTAGTTAAAAAAATATTTTATGAAATTACTTTGGGCCTTTTTGAAATGGTTTTGAGAAGTGGGTTATGGGTTTTAAATTGATTTTGGTTTTCATTAAGTGAATTTAATGTTTGAAGAGGAATTTGGTCTTAAATTTAGGTGTTGACCTCAAATGAATTAAAAGGAGTTTTCAGTTTTATTTCAAATTGTTATTTAAAAATTTTGGGGGTTTAACTTTTCTAGAAAATCCTAGTTGGATTATTTAAATGTGTTGTGATAGAAATTAAAAGGTTCTTGTTCCATGTTTTTGCTGTTCACAGGGTAGCTTGAAACATTTAATGAAATGGTTGATTTTTTTGAACCTGTTATAATGTTTTAAGAGGTGTTTTATGGGAATTATGATGGAAGAAAGGCCTTTGGCCATGTTTTGAAATTTAATAGAAGAAATACATTATGCTAAGGTGATCGTGATATGATTTAAAGTCTTGGGTTTTTTCTTTTGGAATGAATGGGTGGATTACCTTGTATAATGGAACTTGGTTTTTTAATGGGGTTTTACATATTCTTCATGTTTGATAAAATGCCTACAAGTGTTTTATTAGTGAAATACACTTGTTCCAAGGGATTTAGGTTAAGTATGGATTTTAAAGTGGGATTCCTTTTTGTGTTAAAAGGGTTTCCTTGTTTTAAAAGTGGTGGTTTGGATTTATAATGAGAAAAAATATAGTTTTCCATGGATTGATTAATATGACTATTGATAATAATGAATTCTCTTGGAATTGTGTTTGGATTTCAAGTTGTTTTTAAAAATGGTTTTTCCAAAATGTGATTTGAGTGAAAACCCCAGTTATCATCTCTAAAAGTGGTTTGATGGAAATGAATGGTCTTGGGACTTATTTAGTTTTTCAAGAGTAAGACTCATGTGTGGAAGGTGGTTTTGTAATGTTTTGAATGACATGGTTATTTTCAACATTTTTTTAGAAATAATTTATGTGGTGTTCATTATGTTTTGATTTTGGGCTTGGAAGTCGAAGCTGTGTTTGGATATTAAATGCCCAATTGAAAATTTAGCTTTTAATGCGTGTTTTATGAAAAAATGTTGTTTTTTGTACTCCACGTACTTGTTGAAAATTTTAAAAGTGGTTTAATGGTTTAAAATGGGTTTCTCAAATGATTTTATAAATGGTTTTACATTTTTGAAGGTATTTCGGAAATGTGCATGTTGTTTGAGAAAAATGAAATAATGTGACTAATGGGCAATTTTTTGGATGTTGAAATGATCCTCCACTCCCATGGGTGGTCCTAACCAGCACGTAGGAACCCCTATGAATAGTAGTTACTTGGGGGAAGTACTGATACTCCTTAACCTAAGGGTATAGAAATATAATTCTATATCAAGGTTGGGATGGTAAAAAATTTCATTTTGAGTCCCGATGGGATTCATGGACTAATGCTCAGTGTTGTTTGACTTGTGACCCCCCTTTGATATATGATATGGGTACCCAGAATGATTCTCTTTGGTACCATATATTAATGTGATAGATAAATGGAATCCCTTGATATATTTACTACTTGTATGAGTTTTTTTTCTTTATGTATTTTTTTAGCTCCATGTTTCTCATGATATATTGAGATATGTTATTCCCTTTGTGATCATTGAGTACATGTTAATTTATATGCCCTTTTTTGTTATGTCTTGTTTGGATAATTGATCATATTGTACCTGAGTGGCCTTGGGTGACTATCTGATACTTTTTAAAAAATGTCTTAAAGGGATTATTTTTCATTTAAATAAAGCATGTTAGATTCTTTTGGGAAATAACAAGGGTTTGTGTGGTTCTGATAAGTCTTAGGCTTGTGGATTAATTTTAAAATGTGTGTGTTATAGTTTCTCAATTGTATTCTATTCCCTTCCTTGTGACCGACTTTGTTTTGAGATGTTTTGGGTGTCAGCTTAGTTGGGTTTTCCTCTTTCTTTTAGTTGTTTCTTTTAGTTAGTTTGTTTTTGTAGATCCTTGTTTCCTCATTTATTTATTTTGGTTATTTAATTTTTATCTTTTTTTAGGTCTAATTTAATTGGGAAAAATCATTCCCATAGGAATTTCTATGATGCTCGGGAGTTAGTCGTTAGCCCATGGGGATCGGGAACACTCTTCACACCTTGTGGAAAATCAAGTTGGGTGTTAGGTCAGATGGAATCCCAGGCCAATTCGTTACAAAGTGGTATTAGAGCCAACGTTCCAATTGGGACCTAGGTTTGGTATATCCCATGTTATTTGGGGATTTTCCAGTAAAAGGGAGTCTAAATTTATCATAGCTTGAGAGGTAAGGGTAGAGAGAGTCTAGCTGTCTCTTTCTTGTCCCAAGACTTAAGAATCTAGGGGAATTTGTGTTTTGTATCACAGATTTGAGTTTGTTTTGGGATTTTTTGATAGTTTATATGTGATTGATGTTTTTATACCCCTTGAGAATGTTTATTATATTGGGGGGTTACTCTTGGTATCGAGGTGGAAATAAAGGAGAACTTGAGTTGCGTGGTTTTCACACACAGCCTAGGAAACCATACAGTGCTCATACAGTTAAGTCTACCTATTATTTGGAGTGTGTTGCAGGGCTGGCTCATAGTCCCCTAACCATGGGGCTAACACATGCATAAAACTATTCCCTCTATGGTTGGACTATTTTGGACTCCTTATGATATTGGATATATCAAAAGGTGGTTTCCACATATTAAAGGTGGGTTGAAGAGTGTTTTGAGATATGGTTTCCATAATTCTTATTTTGGTGGTGTTTTCAAAATAAAAGTGAGTTTTGAATGGGCATCCTAGGGCGATTGGTTTTTAAAATTAAATGTATTTCGAATAAGATTTCATGTGTTTTTACTTAGTTGGAAAATGCTTGGATTCCACCAAGGTTGTTTGGTTTCAAATTAGGATGGATTGGTTTTTGTAAAATACCTTGGTGGAGGGTGATTTATAAATACTCATTGGTGAAAATGTTGTTTTAAAGGAAAAGTTATTTTGAAAAAATTGTGTGTTCCTCTTTTGAGGGTTTTTGTGTGACATGTTATAGCCCAATGTTTTGTTTTGATTTCTTGATTTAGAAGGGATTTTTTGGTTTGTGGTAAGAGGGATATATTTTCAAGGACCATGTCTTGTTATGTTGTTTATGTATAATAGAATAGTCAAAATATTTTATTTGGATCCAGTACCTTCCCTGTCTTAGAGTGGAGTAGTGGACGTGGAAATTTACTTGTGAGATAGGTTGAGTTTTGGATTGTCAGTTCTAGTTGAGTTTGACAAGGTGAGTTTCCTTAGGAAGCCTTTATTTTGGTGGTTTTGATCTCGGTTCCAGATGTTGGGATTTATTTTTTTATATCTTTTGGATATTTCACCCATTTTCTCATCAATCCGTTGAGGCGCTCATTGTTTAGACATGAGGTATTGGGTGCACAATCAGATAACTAGGGTGTTTGATCTACCAGTTGAGTTTGGTATACTATATGGCATTTAACTATGGCCATTTTGGATGCACCATATGGGGGTGATCGGTGATTTGTATTCTAGGTGAACCGTATGCATTGTGAACCAAGGTGATACCTCTTATCATATTTTTAGGATCCTTGTAGTGGTTCTTTCTTTTATGGGTTTGAAAGTGAATTTCTTGAGAATGTGTCTCTCATAGATGTTCAGTTGTTCTAGGCTAAATTTTATTGTAGTTATTCTCAATACCACATTTTTAGAGGAACTCTAAATAGTTGGGAGACCATGTTTGAGGTTCCTATGCCAAATAATCTTTATTTTTTGGGGTTCTTATTGTAGTAGTACATGTAGATGTGGATTATTATTAATTTAATGGAGAGAATTTTTTTTACAATTTTAGTCATTATACTTGAGTTTAATCTATGGAAAGTGTTTCTTTGGGTTATTCCCTCTTTGGAACTCTCATTTTTCTTTTATATTCCTTCGATCGATACTTTTTTGGGACATAAAGTGGCATGATGGGAAGTCTGTGAAACCCCAGTGCCACAATGTTTTTATTTTTGAATTATATTATCTTGTTATAAATTGGGTTTGAGCTCTGGTAGTTTTTGGTTTGAAAATTTAAATCTCGGATACTTTTTAGCTATTTCATTATTGTCCCACACAGTTAGTAGTATTTGTGCATTGTTTGTGCGGGTGCCTAGGTGAGTTTGTGGTATGGCACATGGCTTGAGAATGGCCTATTAAACCATGCACCAGGTGTGCAGTTTGTTATTTTAAGTTAAAAATTCTAAGTGGAATGTATTGATCATGATTTTATCAAACACACATCTACCTATAAGTGACTATGAGAGGGTGTCTAGCCTTGGTAGTGGTCATCACACGGTTGAGGCACTGTTCGGAAAACCATGCAAAAACCGTGAATGTTACATAATATTTTTAAAATTTAGGTTTATATTTTGTTTATCTATTTTCTTTCTTATTTTTTTATTTAATCTCTTCTCCTTTATAGCATCTCATGACACCCCCCCTTCCTCTTCAGCCACGTTCTACTCTCCCTCTCATCCCTCTCTTCTTTAGGTAATTCCACCAGATTTCTTCCAGTTTCATGGTTGGTTCCTTGATATAATCTATCTTCTGCATCCCTTATATATCTTTTGAACTATTCTCACACTCCCCATTCCTCAGTTTGATTCGGCTGAACCCCATGGTTAGTTTTTATTAGTTTTTGTTGTTTTCTTCTATTATTAGGGAATACAATGGCTCTCTCGGCCGAACTTGTTCTTATTCTGGCATCCCCCGCCTAATGAAAAGTAGTTTGGTTCGTTTTGTCTGACCGATAACTGTTTCAGGTTGGAATCATCAACCCTCTTGGTTTTTTTCAAAATATGTTAGTCCTTTTTGGTGATTTTTTATGTTTCTAGTATTTTTCATTAGTGTGTTTGGATCTGTCATTCATGAGGATGACTCACATGCATGTGTTGGGGTAAGGCACACACACACACACACACACACACACACATATACTCCCTCTTGTTGAGGTTATTGTGTACTATGTATCTTGGGGTAAATATATATGTATAATTTCATGTGTGTGTAAGGTTAAATACCATATTCATGTTGCTGTTGTCAAATTCATCGAGTTTTGAAGTTTTTTGGCTTGGTTCTCTTATATTTGATGTGTGTGTTACTATGAAATTCATTTTATTTTGGAATACTAAAAATATTGTGATTTTTAAAATTCTATTTTTTATATCTTTAAATATATGGGTAGCCTTGTGATGTTTTGAAACCATTTAGTTATGTTTTGTACTTAGCATAGTTGGTTTTCATGGGAAATCCATGTTCATGTTTTGAAGCAAAATGTTTAGTTGTACAAAGATTTTATGAATCGAATTTGGGAATTTTTGAAATGGTTTTTATAAGTTGGTGATTGGTCTTAAATAAGTTTCAATATTTATTTGGTTTTCATTAAGTGAATGTAAGGTTCTAATCAGTATTTGGTCTTAAATATAGATATTAACATAAAATGACTAAAAAAGGGGTTGTTATTTTTATTTAAAATGGTGATTTGAAATATGTAGGTGATTTACCTTTTGTGTAAAATCCCAGTTGGATTCTTTACACGAGGTTTTAAAGAAACGAAAAGGGTCTTGTGACTTGTTTTTTTCATAGTGTATCTTAAATTATTATATGAAAGGGATGATTTTTTACCTCTTATAATGTTTTATGTGGTGTTTTATGGGAATGGTGATGGAAGAAAGGCCTTTGGACATGATTTGAATTTTCAAATAATAAATCCATTATGTGAGGGTGTCCTTAATATGATTTAAATCTTTGGGTTTTTATTTGGAAATAATTGATGGATTACCTTTTGAAATAGAACTTGGTGTTGAAATTAGGTTTTATGCATTATTCATGTTTGATAAAATTCCAATGATTGTTTTATTTTTTAAATTCACTTGTTCCATGGGATTTAGGTGATGTGGATTTTCTAAATTGGGTTTAATTTTATGTTAAAAGGGTTTCCTTATTTTTAAAGTGGTGGTTTGAATTTATAATTTTAAAAATGGAGTTTCCCTTGGATTGATGATTGTGATTGTTAATAATAATTCTTTTTCTATGAATTGTTTTTTAATTGCAAGTTGTTTTTAAAAATGGGATTTCCAAAATATGATATGGGTGAAAACCCCAGATGGAATATTTAAAAGTGGTTTGATGGAAATGAAGGGAAATGAGCCTTGTTTTAATTTTTTAATAGTAAGAACCATATGTGGTGGGTGGTTTTGTACTGTTTTGAATGATTTGGTGATTTCAATTTTTTTGAGAAATTATTTATGTTATGTTAATTTAGTGTGGAGTATAGGCTTGGCACTCCAAACCATGTCTGGGTATTAAATTCTTGATTGAAAATTTATATTTTAAAGTGGGTATTTCAAAAATAAAGTGGAATGTTTGTACTCTATGTGCTTGATGAAATGGATCATAGTGGTTCAATGGTTTAAAATGTGTTTCTAGAATTAATTTGGAAATGGTTTTACCCTATTAATGTTATTTAGGAAATGAGAATACTGTTTCTAAAAAATTGTTATTAATGTATCTAATATAATGTTTTTAGGATGTTGGACTGATGCTCCACTCCCGTGGGTGGTCCTGACTGATGCTCAGGAACCCCCATGTACAGTAGCTAATCAGGGAAGGACTGATGCTCCAAAACCTAAGGGTATGGGAATAGAATTCCATATCAAGTTTGGGCTGGTATAACATGGTGTTATGATTCCCAGTTGGATTCATGGACTAATGACTCATGTTTTTCAACTTGCAACCCCCTTTTATATGTGGTATGGGGACCTAGACTGATGCTATATGGTTCCATGGATTAAGGTTATGGATAAATGGATTCCCTTGAGATTTTTATTTCATGTATGTGATTATTGTTTTCTTGGGGCCTTTTATTAGTTCTATGTTTGACATGGTTTATACATATATTTTATAAACTTTGTGATCATTGATTTTATGTTTATGTAAATGACCATTTTTATTATGCCTTGTTTGGATAATTGAGTATGTTTCTCCTAAGTGGCCTTTGGTGATTATTTGAGCCTATTTTGAAAATGTTTTATAGGTATTATTTTTCTTTTAAATAATTAATGTGAGTTGTTTTTGAGAAACTAAAATGTTTTTCATGGTTTCAATATGTCTTAGGCTCGTGTCTTAGTTTTAAAATTCCTGTGTTTAGTTTTGGAAAACAAGGGAAATGTTTTGTAAGTTATATATGGATTTTATTTGTTTTTCCTAAAGGTGATTATGTATCTAAATCCTACTTTCTAGATTTATTTTCAAACTAACAGTGATGATTAAACTTATGAAGTCTATTTAATAGTTTCAGTGGGCTGTGGTTACCTAATATGATTTTAGATCAAGAATATATATTTACAGGTTCTCAGTTGGATTCCATTTTGTACTTTATAGCCGTCTTGGGAGATATTTGGGTGGAGATGTTTTGGGTCAAAACTTGATTCATGTAGTTTTTCATCTTCCTTGTGGTTGTTTATTTTAGTGGGTTTATTTTTTTATATCCTACTTTCATGCTTATTTATTTATTTTGGTTATTGAATATATATCTCTTGTTTTTGTTTAACTCTAATTTGGGTGAAATAATTCCCAAAATAATTTCTATGATGCTCAGGAACTAGTTTCCATCCCGTGGGGATCGATAACAACCTTTGGACCTTGTGGTGAATTAGGCCGGGGTCGAGTAGAATAGAATTATAGGCTAATTCGTTACATTTTAAGTATCAAATAGTTGAAAAAAATTACTATTAATTTAAAAATATCATGAATAACTATAGGAAAATAAAATTAAAGGGTTTATTAGCAAGTCGTCAAATTAGTTTCTATAAATGATATTCAAGAATAAACAAACTTGATTAGAATGAGATTGTGAAATAAACCTTTAAATGATCATAACATTAATTTAAGAATTAATAAATGACTGTATTATGTTTATAACTATAAATCCCCATAAAAAGTGGAAATATATCAATAAATAGTCAAAAATTTTATACACCTAATCATATAATATTAATGATAACTATGAAGTAATATAACCTAATGAAAACGAATTAAGTTATGGAATACTTTACCACATAGTAACTTCCAATTCATATCTCCTTAGATGAAATAACTCAAATTGAAATTTAAAATACCATTAATAATAAATTATGCATTATATTACATGTAAAAGGTTAGTCTATACACCATATAAAATTAATTAGGTGCATAACATTACAATATGCCTTAATGAAATGAAATTTACATGAAATACTTTACCTTACACTTCCTTTTCGTTGAAGTCACTTTTATATCCTTTATAATTGTTTTAAGAATGTTATTAACTTATAAAATTAAAATTTTAATATTTATAATATCATATATGATTCTTTTATAACATATTATCACCTATTTGTTAATAAAGTTTCATTATTTTTGTTGTTTTGGCTGTTAATTCCCTTATTTTCATGTGTGTTTTAACTTGTTATTTTTTGTTATTATAACATAAATCTTGATTTAATCATATAAATAATTTAATAAATGATTTAAATATTAGATATATTCAGTATAATTTTATTTATAGTATTTCAAAAAATTTGGCGACATGAAATGAAATACACTGTTCATGGAGATGGTAAGCCGTATGTACGCATGAACTCTATTTCCATTTTCTTTTCATATTAAAAGAAAGAAATGTAAATGATATATATTTATATTATCATTTAAGTATCATTTGATGTCATATATATTACATATTTTTAATAAATGCATCCTTAATACATTTCATGTATAGTGTGAATGAATCACATTGCTTCGCATCGTGGTAGTCTGCCGTACACATGAGCGACATTATCGTATTCTCACAAAATGGAAAGAATATGGGTATGTGTTATATAATAATTTAAGAATCATAAATAAAAAATAAATATCATATATAAATAGTATGTTCATAATTTTCCCAACCATTAATCGTGGTAATGGAAAAATGAATGACATCTCTTCATGAGGTTGTAGTCCACTGTACACACAACTGATGATTTCACAACCCATTTGATGTAATGTTTAGGAAATAAACAAAGAATAAAGAAATATAAGTATATTTAAGATACTTATTCTACCATATAATTTTTATATAAAAATAATTTATGGGGTTTTAGGAATAAATAAAACAAAAACACTCATTGATGAACATTACCTCTTCTTCGGGTATCATCTTTTAGTTTTCACCAAAAGAATTACTTGGTTAGATTTATTCCAAAAGTAAGGATTTTAAGATGATTTTATGGAATTTGGGAAGTAATTATTTTAGGTTTTTATCAATCCAAATGGCTTTGGATGTTGGAAGAATTGGGGGGAGTGAGTTCCCTTTTATAAAGGAGGAGGAGTGACATCCTTTTAAATACCAAAAGTAAAAACTATTAGGAAGTCTCCATTAAATAATGTGACTAAAAAATAAAAGGATAATGTATGATAGGTATTAAATGGTCAATAAATACCTCCACCATAAAAATAAATACTTTTTTAGAAGTTTATTATTTAGTCTTTTTGTTTAGTCAATTTTATCTTAATAGTTTTTACCGAGATAACTTGTATATTGTTTAACCTAGGTAATATATCCATTGATATTATTATTAAAAATATACTTATAGGTAATTTTTCCCAAATAATTATAAATATTAAATAAAAATATGAAAATAAAATTCCTATGTGTTTGTAAAATTAATTTTAATACAACCATATTGAATACACAAAACCCCTCTGTAACATTAATCACGTTAAATAATTTTAATTATTTTCACTAATATTTATGTAAAAAAATATAATTTGAACTCATTAAATAATATAAATTATTTAGATTCTGAATATGGAATCCATTTTCCAAAATTACATTTATATAAGTTCCATAAGTTAATTTAAAATTAATCTCACGGACACGATGATAAAACAGGTTTTTTAAGTGAAAATGTTCAATAGTTTAATATTTATATATATATAAATTCGATATAAAATTGATTATAATTACCTAAAATGGATTAAAATATTTATAATTGATCTAATTTTACTTTAAAACTATATAAAATATAATTTAACATTATAAATTATTTAGATGAAAAGTCAGTTTTCAATTAAAAATTAGCATTTCTTCACTACTCATCACCTAATGAAAATTCTCATAAAAATACAAAAAAATCACCCTAAGAAGAAATTCACATTAATATTTCAAAATTAAAGTTTATTTTTTAAAATAAAATTTATAAAATCTATAAAATTTCTTGTTAATACATGTTTTCCATTAATAGGTGAAAAAACTACCTTTAGAAAACACATCTTTTTATACGTAAAATTGGATTTGTACTTATATTATTCCAATAAAATATATAATATGAATACAATTTTTCTTATTGAATATAATATATATAGATATATATATATATATTATAAATATAATCCAATAATATTAATTAATCTAATTTATTAATATAAAATTTATTCGGTGCATAAAAATTGTTTTTTTACAAAAACATTTTATTTAAATTCAATCAGTTTTTATATTCATTTCTAATTAATTGGTAACCAATGAATTCATCCATAAAGTTTCATAAGTTAGTTAATCCTACTAATAATATACGATTTAATGTATTTTAGATAATTTTTATTTTAAAAAATAATATTAATAATATTCATTAAAATATGGTCTTGCGTGTAACACAAGCTATCGAAGGAACTCATTATTTCCTTTAAACCAAGATAAAATAAATGTTTCATGTAAGAAAATATAAACTAAGATGTTTGTGTAATTCAATATAAATAATTATCTCATGTAACATATTTTATGTAATAAAATTATATACTTTTAGAAATTTTGGGTGTTATATTCTCCCTACCTTAAATAAATTGCAACCTCAACATATATAATTGATCTTTCTATTCTAGGCTATGACATTTGGAAAACCCATTCTTGAGAAAACCACATCATATATAGGGTTAATTAAATTTTATATTAATATGAGGGACCAAGAATTACTAAATTCATCTAGAATAACACATAATCATGTTTCTAAGTAGGGGAACATTGGTGGATAGTGCAGATATGGACATGGAGGAAAGGCGTAGATATTTATAGGAGTGATTAAGGTCTTTAATCTCAAGAAATTAAATGATAAATTGAGATATGATTGGAATAAATCCTTAAATCTATGATTACTTAAAAAACCATATGTTCAATATAAATTAAGGCATTAGGATATTATTTTTGTTTCAAGATAATTTTCTTAATATTGACTAACACTTTTACTACCTCAGAATATAAGGAAATATACTTACTTGATTTGTCTTTATTTTATAAACACAATTTTATCCTTTTTTATTTAATAAATTTATAATTTATATCTTTAATACATGAAATTAATATCCAATTTTTTTATCCTGAAGAACTAAGATTCACATTTAACATATCATAAGTTCTATGAAAGAGATACTAGTCTTTTCATCTGTATCTAAATATTTTTCAAAACCAATGTTTTTAATATATTAATTTCTAATCCTCAATAATAAGACTAATGGTTTATCCTTAATATTCATATTTAAATTTATTCACTAAAAATAATAATATACTAACCAGGACATAACATAGGCCAGTGGTAGGTGCAGAACCCTTATCATCTTTGGGACATGGGTTTAAGCACCATCGCCTAGCTAGATTGGACAAGTTTTCACCCTACATGTGGGTTATCAATTTTCTAATATTATTTAATATAATTATTTTAAATTTTACAAAAATATTATAGACATACTTGAAATAAATTTAATCATTAAATAATATTTTTACTACGGTTTCAGATACATCTTGTGGTTTTTATTTTTTTTACAAAGTCAAATAATTATATTTGACGATTATTACAATTTAATTAACGATCTTTTCAACCTTAAAGGTTATAAATACCTTCAAAATTTTGTTAATAAAATATAAAGTCATTATTCCTCAAATAAATTTTATACTAAAACATATAATTTACATTAATTTCTATAAAACATCCTTAATCTTGGTGGACTCTCATTACATAAAAATTAAAAGAGTTGTTTAAGTTATTCATATTATTTTCAATATTAAAATAATTTACCCATGATGGTATCCATAGCTTTTATATTAATGGATAACTATTTTTTTTTATAAAATCCATAGATGTTTCATAATTAATATTTCCAAAATACCATTGGTTAAATACTTTTACATAAACAATTCATCTATTTTATTTCTATATAGTTCCTTCCTTGGTCTATGGTTTAACTAATGGAATTAATTGTCATCATGTATTTGAATCCTTAATATTGGTTTGTAAAGAAAATGTGAATCATCCTAAGGATATCCCTTGGGAGTGTAAAACTAGGTGTGCAGTAAGGCCTGTTATCGGGTACTTGGTAATGCTCAAGTCAAGACAGAAATTCCTTTTTCAATGTTATTACCCATAGATACCTCTGTTCCAGAAAAAAATCCAGTTATAATATCTGGTCAAGGATATATCTCTATGAAAAGCCACATAATATAAACCTTACTAAAACATTAGAATATTCTTATATACTTATACACAATGTCCATCTTAATGATATGTTCCCTAATCTATGGTTTCCTAAATATTTTTTTTTCAACGATTATAATGAAATTTCTATGAAACCAATTATATTGAACATGACCCCAATAACCTAGAGTTGTTTCCTTCTACCATTAGATTGGAATAAGATACAAGGAAATAGAAACCCAAAGGACAAAATAGTTTAGTAGTCTTGGTAAAGTAGATACATACATTAGTCTTGTATTATAATTGACTAAAAAAGTACAAAATATTTTTTTACAAGAATAAATTTATTCCATATAGAATATCTCTATATACTGGTCGTAAAAAACATCATTATATCATGGGGAAAGGAAACATAATAAGGGTGAGATAAAATTCTCAGTAAGGGTTAATTATAACAGAGGATATCATTAATCAATAATTAATAATCTATATGGAACGGTAAATAATTGAACAAAATTCCCATTTAAATATCTAGATAAAGAATAATCAATATGGAAAGATTAATAAATAAAAACACAATACATTTAGTCAATAAACTGATAATTAAATGAATCCATAGATTTTATCATAGTGAAAATCCCATGTATAGTATTGACTAAATCTAAATGATGGAAATGATTATTTATTGAATTTTATGTTTCCCACATACATAATACCTTTACCATAAATACCTTTTAAAAGGCTATTAAATACATACTAGGTACAAACTGATTTGGTTTGGACAACCTTATCTCTACTATTAATACATTTCACAAGATAGTTTAAAACATACTGATTACAAACACATTGGGTGTGTACAACTAATTTCATCCCCTAATACTACTGATTCATCAAGGGGATTAATTTAAATAGCACCTAAAAGATATTTCACCAGTCCAAACCATTCAATATATATATATATATATATAAAATAATCGATTTAATTCATAAACAATACACCTTATCAAATTTTTGTATTGAGTTAAGAATATGAATTTATCAATATTTCCCCTGTCAAACAAATAACTATAAAATTAGACATTGTATGTTAAATTTTATGTGTTTCATACAATAAACATATCTATGATGAATAATATTTTCATTTATTGTAAATTTAATGTCTGAAAGAAAGCGAATAATTCAAGGTAAATTTAATGTAAAAAAATGAATTGAGGAAGTGAATGTAAATACTTTCCTTGGACTAAGTGATCATAAAACATAAAAAGGAATATTATTGATCGTATAAATATAATATATACCCACTGAATTAAGAATAAAGGGTTATTGTCATTGATGATTATAAATACTATAAAAATATATTTAAAATAAATTTTTGAGGAAAATAACCATTTCATTTTAAATGAAATTTTGAAAATCCTTTTATATGAAAATAAAATTTAAAAACTAAAATTTCTGAACTTTTTACGAAAATAATTTTCCTTTAAAACAACCATTGAGTCTTATAAATTTTTCCTTAAAACATTTTAGTGGCCATGATCACTAGGAATATCGTTCATGTCGTACATGTTAAAATGTAGTTTTATTTCACTTATTCAATAAATGTATAAAATTTATTTGTTTTGAAAATTATATAAGTTTCCTTTAAAAAAAATCTAGAAAGAGAAAAAGTTGTTGAAAATGATTATAATAAATCATTTTGAAAAGTTTACAACATTTTTTGAAACCGTTTTTAGAAAACATGGTTTTATAAGAAAAAATATTTATGTCTGAATAGATAATTTAAGTCTGGTTCTTTTGAAAAAAATTTATAAGACATTTTATGTACCAAAGAGTGTGAAAAATTGTTAAATAATTTCCTTCAACTGATATTTAATAATAAGCAATCTTGGTTATAATGATATTATGAAATAAACCCTTAAAATGATCATAATATTGAATTTATAATTAATCAATGATAAAATAATGTGTATTAACTATAAATCCACATAAACCAACTATAAATAAATCAATATACGTTCAAAGTAATTATAAACTTAATAAAATAATATTAATGACAATGAGAAAATTATATAACCCAATGAAAACGAATTGAGTAATGAAATTATTTACCACTTGGTAACTTCTAATTCAAACAAAATTAGATAAAATAATAAAAATTGAAACTTAAAATATGATGAATAATTGATTATTCATGATATTAGATGTTATGTTGTAGTATATACACCATATAAAAGTATTCAGGTTCATAACATTATAATAAGCCTCAATGAAATGAAATTGAGATGAAATCCACGACTTTAAACTTTATTTTGGTCGAACACTCTTTAAACTCATGTATAATGGTTTCAATAATTTTATTAACTTATAATAGATCCGTATTAGTATTTATAATATCATATATGATCATTTTATAACATCTTATCACCTACTCATTAATAATATTTCATTTTTTTGTTGTTTCAGGTGTTAATTGCCCTTTTAAGTGTGTTTTGACTTGTTATTTTTTGTTCCTCTTACTTAGATCATTATTTCAACATATCTATAATGAAAAAAATTATTTAAATATCAGATATATTCATTATATATTTATTTATAGTATTCCATAAAATTTGGTTATAGGAAATGAAATACACTATTCATTGAGACAGTAAGCCATACATATTCATGAACGATGCTTCTATTTTCCTATCATATTGAAAGAATAAAAATTAAATATATATATATTATCATTTGAGTATAATTTTTATTTCATATATATTACATATATTTATTAAACCAATCCTTAATACATACCATGTATATCATGAACGAATCACATCGCTTCATGAGGTGGTAGTTCACTGTACTCATGAGTGACATTATCATATTGTCAAAAAAAATGGAAAGCATGATGGTATGTGTTATATGATAATTCAGAAAACATAAATAAATAATAAATATAATTAATATCATATATAAAAACTATTTCTATCATTATTCTGAACCATGAACGGTGGTAATGAAGAAAATGAATGACATTAGTTTGTAAGGCGGTAGTCTAACATAAACACAATCAATGATTCTGTGACCCATTTTATGGGAGTTTGTGAATTTGTAGATTATAAAATTAACATAATAAAATATTAGTATATTTAATATACTGAGGCTATTATATAATCATGATATAAAAATAATTTAACTGTCTTGAGGAATAAATAAAACAAAAATGTTCATTGATGAACATTACCACTTCTTTAGGTATATTTTTTTGGTTTGCACAAAATGACTTCATTGGTTGGATTTATTCCCAAAATAAGGCTTCTAAGATGAGGGGAGGGAAGCTGGTAACTGATTTTAGAAGATGGTGGGCAATTCAAATGGATTGAGATGTATTAATAAGTGAGATAGAGAGTGAAATTTTATATTGGAGGAGGAGTGCTGTTCTTGTAAATACAAAAAAGAAAACACTATTTGGAGGTATCCCTTACAACATGTGCCTCAAAAATAGAAAATTAATGGATAGATTGGATTAATTGGTAGATAAATAATAAAAAAACATATAATAAATTTATTTTTGTCATGTTTTTCCTTTGTATTTAAGTTTACTTAGTTACATATTTATAGGTTTTACCAAGGTAACACGTTTCCTTTTTTATCTAGGTAACTTACCCATTAATATTGTAAGATCCCAAAATTTTCTATAGGTTTCATGGGTGTTTTTATAGCTATTATTTTTTCTCATGTTGATTAATTTTTTATTGGGTTTTACCTTGGGGTGTGTTTGGGTGAATTTTGAGAAACATTGAATGAAAGTGGTCTGTGCATGGTTGGTGCAAAGTTAGAGAAAACCATGCACCCCAGCCTTGCAAATCGTGCAACCCTAAATAGTTGACATTCACACAGATGGTGCACAATTTTTAAAACTATGCACCCTAAAATGAGAAACTGTGCACCCTTAATATAATAGGTCCACAGGTAGGGAAAACGTTGTGCCCCTATCTAGGAAATCATGCACAATTTTTAAAGTGGACCAAAAATTAGTTTTTAATTCCCCCTAACCCCTAAAACTCACCCTTTTAAACTCAAAATTAGACCCTTAGGAATTTTTATGATTTTAGTGATTTTTAGAGGGGCTAAAATGTCGTTAGACCTTTGTTCCCCATGGTTATAATCCCAGATTGAAGATCCACACCCATCACGATAAGTGAATCCTATCCTGGTTCTTTTTCTGTTATTATCTCATTCTTCTTACTATCTTTCAAAGAAGTAATCCTCTATTTGGGTGATATATAAATATTTTTACTGAGATATAGATCTACAATTCTAGATCTAGATCTATATTTATAATATCATGATTTCTTTAATCTTGATTTACGGTTTTAATATTTGGATCTCGTTCTACCGCTCACTTTTTGGGGATTTCAATTGGGAAATTATTCTTCGACGAATTGAGTTAGGTGTTCTACAATTCAATTACCATAGTGGTGATTTTCATATATTTATGAAAATTGTATAATTTCTAGCATTATTTACCAATTGGACTTTCCTAAATTGGGTTAATTAATGCGACCAATTGATTAATTGAAGTATTGTTTAAATAGATAATTAATTATTGAATTAATTATGATATTTAAGGGATATCAAATTAAATAATTAATTAGGGGATTAATTATGAGATTTAAGATTATTATTCGGATAATTAATTGTGGGACTAATTATGAGATCTAGGGTTTTTGATTTAGATAATTAATTGGGGGATTAATTATGTGATATTGATATTATTAGTTGAGATAATTAATTATAGAATTAATTATGTGATATTAATATTATTATTTGAGATAATTAATTGTGTAATTAATTATGGTATAATGATATCTTGAATTGAGACAACTATTTGTGGTATTAATTAGGTGATTTCGATATTATATGTTAAATAAGTAATTGTTGAATTAATTATGAGATATTGAATTTGTTGACTTGGGACAATTAATTGTGGAATTAATTTTGAATAATTTAGATCATGAATAAGATAATTTATTTTGAAATTAATTATAGGATTTGGAGTTTGTGAATATTAATTAATTAATTGTTAAATTAATTAATGGATTCGACAAAATTAATTAATTAGGGAATTAATTATGGGTAATTATTCGGTAAAATAATTATGGAATTAGTAATATAATTTAGGTATATAATTAATTTCTGAATTAATTATGTATTAATCAATGGTAACATGGTCATTAAACTATGAGTTAATGAATAGGAACATGGCCATTCTAAGGTGTGGAGTATGGATGGTAACATGGTCATTTGATTGTGAATTAAAGAATGGGAGCATGGTCATTCTATTGCGTGATGTATGACTGGTAATATGGGAATTCAAGGATGAATTATAGAATGGTAACATGGGAATTTATGTATGAATTAAATAATTGCAAAAATGGAATTTTGAGACATTATATTCATCAGACATACTTCGGGCTTTGGCATGAGCTGAAGTGGGTATTGAGGTACGAGTTTCTATGAGAACCCAAGGAGTTTACGTGGTTAAATAAAAAATAATTTGAAAATGTGATAATTGTTTATTTGTGCAATGTGATTACTGATTTATAAAAATACATACACTTTTTTGATAGGATTTTTTTATACATCCATGGAGGTGGCCTTCTAAGTCATACTCACACCCTACTTGGGTTGCGTGATTGTTACTCGAATAGACTTTAATTTTTCATGATAGGTTTAGGGAAATGGCCCTAGGTTAGATGAATAATTTGGGGATGGTGCTTGTATGAGGAAACCAAAAATGGGTTGGGACCCGCTTGGGAGTCATCAATGTCTTTATTCTTGGTTTTTCATTTTCACACTTGAGACATACATTAGTATGAAATGTTTTTTGATTTTGGTGGATATTGTGTTTCCCAGTTTGAGTATCTTGAGATATTGGTATTGTTAATGGTTATATATACTTATTATATTTTTTTTATCAATTTCATATAGTGTATTACTCTGATAAAAGAGGGTATAGTCTTATCATGATTGATTTACCAAACCCTTGATTCTAGTCAGCATCCTCTGGAATATGGAGTGGTGTGCTTTAGGTCATGTGACTGACGGGTTCAGGGAACCGATGGGTGGCACCATGGTCAGAAAGTTAAAAAGTGGTATCCGAGTGGTTTTATTTTTTTTATTTTATATTAATATTTGGTAAAGGTATATAGGAGACAAGAATGATTTGGGGGTTGTACATGAGCCTGTGCTTGGGAGTTTGAAACCCATGTATAGTGGAAAACCAAAGTACCCTGGGTGGGATTGTTGTTACTGCTGTTTACTGTTATAATTGAATATTATTTCAACTTGGGTGACAAAGTTGTTATGTGATGATATAATTGTTTTTGAGATATTATGAGAATTGACCCATGGACCAAAATGGAATGAGATTTGAATCTTTATAACTCATTCTAGGCACTCAGGATTATTTTTTGACATTTATCTTTTTAGGCACGCATGAGAAAATGGGTTTTGGTAAAGTCATCCAACTTAAACTATTTTTACTTCCTTGTGAGAGTAAATTGGAAATGGTTCCTCATATGAAATTTTAAGGGGTTAAATGATGTAATAACATGAATAATTGGGTGTCTAAATGAGAAACTTGAATAATGATAATGCGTTTAACCTAGGTAACCAAGACCTAAGTGTAGAGTGGTTAAGGGTAGTTATAGAACCTCAATTTTGACCGTATAACATGATTTGGGGAATATACTTGTTGTGAGAATTACTAATATGTAAATGTAATAAACTTTTGTTATGAGTCCTAAGACATGTGTTTGGGATTGTAGAGATATGACACCATCATTACACTTGTAGAGATGAGTAAAGGAGGAGATGCATGGAGATGATCTACCAGTAGTGGAACCTGAGAAACTGATAGTTCCATGTGAGTAAGAAGGAGATCCATTATGAGTAAAATTTACTAGATTTATGAAACTCATGGGGAGCGAGCTAGGGTGGGTTTAGAAGATCATGTTTGAACTAATGAGGGAGTTTTATTTGCATCACCCTTCTAATTTTACTGGAGAGGGTGGACCAGAGGCAATTGATTTCTGGGTTGAGCCCATCGAGATGATACATGACCCTTTGGAGACTCCTACTGAGAGGGGGGTCATGTTGGATACTTATATGATTTGTGGATAAATGAAGTGCATGTAGTACATTCAGACATGGACTAAACAGACTGATGGTATGATATGGAAGGACTTATTGGAGAGGTTCTTGGAGGACTTATACCCAGAGATGTTGTGGCAGGAAAGAGAACCAGAGTTCATGTGCCTCACTGAGGGGATCATATTAGTGATGGAATATAATGGATGGTTTACAAAACTGAAACATTTTTCTCTAATGTTGGTGGGAGATTAGATAAATACGAAGAGATGTTTTCAGGATGAATTTATTTTCAAGATTAAGTCCCAAGATAACCTCTTTTGGTTCAATAATTTTGCTGAGCTAGTGGATCATGCTATCATAGATGAGGGGAACGTGAAGGAGGATTTCAATGCTTGAAAAATAGTTTCTATAGGATGATCAAGAGGTGAGACTTATGATAGAAGGATGTGCCATTATGAGAACTTTATCCAGGGTAGTATAAGGATGAGTGGTCATACAGGAGGGCTCGTTGCACAGGAACTTATAGGAGTGGTCTATCATCAGTACGGTATACTGGGATGTTATCCTAGAAACTATCCTTGGACACCAATAGAGTTGAAAAATTATAGAAATATGGAAATATACATAAGTTTTGCAGGAAAAAATGATAGACGATCAGTGATGAATGAGGTAGATAGAACTAGGGATAGGTGGGAGGGGGGATCTTCTGCACCATATCAGTATGGAAACTAAAGTTATACTGGCTATGGTGGTAGAGGTAGTGGACATGGTGGTTCTGGGAAAGACCACCCATATCAGCAGAGTGTTGCAACTCAAGGGAGTTAGTCTGCATCATAGGGAAGATGTGATGATCAATTACATGTAATTCAACCTACACTTGTGGATAGCGAGGATAGAAAATTGATATATAGAGGTATTATTCTTGTAGATTTTACATTAGATAGTGTCTTATTTGGAAATGGTTCCTATCATTCCTTTATATCTACAAAACGTTTTATTGGTTTGAACATGGTGGTGGAGTTTGTGAGTTGGGTAATGACTATAGTTACACTGATTAGAGTATGGTCTAGAGAAATCTGTTTGTGCAAGGGATGTTCTCTCAAAATTGGGGAGTGTCATTTTATGTGGGATATCTATATTCTTGATATGTTAGGGCTCAAAATAATTATGGGTATGGACTAAATAGCATCATACCGAGCCCATATTGATTGTTACTAAAGAAGAGTGATGTTTACGTCTCTTGAGGTTGGCCATTAAATTCACTGTGGGGAGTGGCATATCTGGGGAGGCCAAATAGGGCCAATTACTCAACAACTACGAGATATCATTTCCTACGTTTCTAGTATTTTTCTAGATGACAAAGGTGTAAAGACATATTTCTTTCCACCAGTAGTTGAATGATTTCAGGATTCATTTCCTGAAGACTTATCCGGGATTCCACCTAAAAGATATGTGGAATTAACTATATATATCACGACAAGGGTTGATGAATTTTCCATTCCACTATTCATAATGGCACTAATAGAGATTCAATATATCAAGACTTAGTTTCATGAGTTAGAGGATAAAGGATTTATCCATCCAAGTATGTCACCCTAGAGTTCTCTAATATTGTTTTTTAATAATGATGATGAGAATATACTCTTTTGAGTTTATTACTGGAAGTTTAACCCAATTATTACGAAGAATAAATATCCTCTTTTGTGTATTAATGATCTATTTAACTAGTTGAAGGGAGATTGCGTGTTCTTAAAAATCAACATTAGATTGGGGTATCATCATCTGGGAGTTTGGACTTTTGATATACTGAGGACTGTCTTCAGTAGTAGGTATAACCTATATGAGTTTTTCATAATTCCTTTTTGTTTGATGAACACACCAGCAATGTTCATTGCCTTGAGGAATAGAATCTTCCACACTTAGCTGGATCAGTTTATTTTAGTGTTTGTTGTTGACATCTTGGTGTAATCCAAGAGACATGACAATCATGCCCAACACCATTACATCATTCTGAGTATACCAATAGAGAATCCAATATACACTAATCTTTCTATGTGTCAGTTATGCATTGAATGGGTATACTTATTGGGACACATCATCTCATAAGAAGGTGTGTTAGTGATCCTAGAGAAGGTTTCTATAGTGGTATGTTGGTAGCTTCCTAAGAACATATTTGATATCTATATCCTTCTAGGGTTAACTAGATATTATCTAAGATTCATCGATGAATTTTTCTATTTGGAAGCACCGCTTTCAGGCTTGACCAAAAAGGGGGTAAAATTTCATTGGTCAAAAGAATGTGATAAAGCCTTATATGAGTTAAAGAAGTGTTTTACATTGGCCCCAATATTGATCCTACCTGAGCTAGGTGAGGAGTAGATGAGGTATTGTGATGCTTCTAGAATTAGACTCAGAGCTGTGTTGATGCGGGGAGATCGGGTGATGACGTATGGGTCTCTATAACTAAGGCCACATGAATAGAACTGCCCAATACATGACCCTTATTTAGAAGCCATGGTTTATGATTTGATGTGTTGGATGAAATATCTATTGTGTGAGAAGTTTATGGTTTTTATTGATCAATTGAGTTTGTGGTATATCTTCATGCAGCGATATGTGAATCTTTGGTAGTGGATATAAGTTGAGTATATGAATTCATTCAATTTTGAGCTAGTTTATACACCCTAGAATGGAAATAGTGTGGATGATTCCTTGATTAGGAAAACTCAGACTCAGGTAGTTCAAGAGTCGAGTTTTTAGTAGAATATGATGACTTTGCCAGCTGAGATGCATGTGGTAGTTTAGGAGAGTCAAGATAAGATGAATCTCATGTTAGTTATTGTGGACCCTATGCTTTTAATTCAAATTATATACTTGAAGTATAAGGATCTGTAGTGCTCTACCTTAAGGTAAATCCTTGAAGGTGGATATTCTCCCTCATATTGGAGCCCAGATGAGGATAAGATCATCTACATTAGAAATTAGGTTATTGTGACTACTATCATGAAGGGTAGATCTTGCGGGAAATTTCTTATTTATAGTGGGTGGTACATATAAGAGTGAAAAAATTTACCCTATCCTACAATGATAGTTTTGGTGTCTAGGAATGAAAAATGAGATAACATGTTTCATGACATGACGCTACACCTGTCATCAGGTGAAGGTAGAGCATCAATGACCTGGAAGTATATTGCATCCAGTACCCATTATGGAGTGTAAGAGGTATGATTTAACCATGGATGTTATTGTGGGTCTCTTGAATATTCCTTGGAAGGATGAATCAATTTTAGTTATTGTGGATAGGATGGTTAAAGTAGAACATTTCTTTCCAATATGAGAGACTTTCTTAGTAGAGCAGCTGAGAGATTTGTATGTTGAGGAGATAGTCTATTTTCATGAGGTTCCAATGACTATAGTTTCAGATTGTGACTCATGTTTTACTTCCCTATTTTAGTAGGTCATTAAAATGGTGCTCGATATAAATGTATTATTGAGTACGACCTTCCATTGAAGGAAAAATGGGCAGTCGTAATGTACTATACAGTTACTTGAGGATACGATGTAGGAGTGTGTTCTTAACATAGGTTGGTCTTGGTAGAATAACTTGGATTTATTTGAGTTTTCTTATTAAAACATTTATCAGGAGACTATATAGATGTCACCATACAAGGATATTTATGGTAGGCCATGGGGATCACCACTATACAGGATGTAGGTAAGCGAGTCAGAGTTTCTAGGGATGAGTCTCATGTAGAAGACGTCAGAGCAGGTGGAACTAATTTGGAAGCGTATGGATAAAACATAGAGTAGACAGAAGTCACATGATGAAAGAAATTAATGAAACCTAGAGTTTAAATAGGGCGATCATGTATTCCTTCATGTATTCCCAGATTGGGTCACCACAAGACATCGTGAGAGTGCAAGTTGGAACCTAGGATTGTCAGATAGTATGAAGTTGTAGAGAGAATTGGGCTGATGGCACACTAATTGGTTCTTCCAAAGAAATACAGTGCTATTCATGATTTTTTCTATGTGTCATAGCTACGGTGATATCACCCCGACCCTTCTCATGTGATCGATGAAGTTGGTGTTGAGTTTGAGATACATATGTCCCTTGAAGAGCATTCAATACGTGTGTTGGATCGCAGTGATAATGTGTTTTGGGGGAAGACCGTATCGATAGTTCGCATATTGTAGAATCATGTATGTGTATAGGAGGAAGTTTTGTAGAGGGAAGAAGATATGTGGGTTCATTATCTAGATATTTTTGACTCATAATATTAGAGAGGCTTGGGAGTGTAGCATGAAGATGAGATTTTATAATGTGGGGGGAATGCAAGTTTCCGAACTTTTTTGGAGACGTCTAAGGGATGTTTACATGTATTTTTTCTTTCTATTGAGTAATTTTAGATTTTGTTTTACATTGGAGTGTGTTCTAGTGAATTTTGAGAAAAATTGAATGAAAGAGTGTTGTGCACGGTTGGCGTACAATTAAAGAAAACCATGCACCCCAACAATGAAAATCACACAACCCTGGATAGTAGGGGTTCACACAAATAGTGCATGGTTTTCCAAACCATAGTCTCTAAAAGTAAAACTATGAACCCCTAAAAAAATAGGTACACAGTTAGGGAAAACCATACGCCCCTTCCCTGGAAACCATGATTAATTATTAAATTGGCCTGAAAATTATTTTTAAATTCCCCCAAACTCCCCGAACTCACTATTTTAAACCCAAACTCAGAACCTTATGATTTTTAATGACTTTAGAGATTTCAAGAGGGATTCCAAGGTAATACAACATTATTTATTCATTATTTAATGTCCAAATTGAATATCCACACCTCACTCAGTAAGGGAATCATATATAAGTTATTTTCTCATTCTTCTAACTTTATATCAAAAAAGTAAGCCTTTTTTGGGCGATATATATATGTTTTTAGTGATATCTAGATCTGTTATTATTTATCAAGAACTAGATTTATAGGTTCTTGATTTATTTAATCACAATTTATGGTTTTAAGATTTAGATCTCGTTCTATGACATTGTGCCTCACAATTTTTGGGGATTTTTATTGGGAGATTATACTTCATCAAATTGATGTAGGTGGTCTAATATTCAATTAACATAGTGGTGATTTTGATATTTTTATGAAAATTGTACAATATATTGCATTATTTTGCAATTTAAATTCTTATATTGGGTTAATTAATGTGACCAATTTACTAATTGAAGTATTGTTGAAATAGATAATTAACTAGGGAATTAATTATGAGATTTATGGGATATCAAATTGTATAATTAATTAGGCTATTAGTTATGAGATTATGGGATTGTGATTTATAAAATTAATTGTGAGGTTAATTATGAGATCCGAGGTTTGTGATTTATATAATTAATTTGGGGATTAATTATAAGATATTAATATTAATATTTGATTTAATTAATTGTATAATTAATTTTGTAATATTGATGAAATTATTTGAGAATTATGATATAATTATATTTTTAATTGAGATAATTAGTTGTGAAATTAATTATGTGATATTGATATTATAGTCTGAATAATTAATTTTTGAATTAATTATGAGATATTGAATTTGTTGAATTGAGATAATTAATTGTGGAATTAATTATGAATAATTATGATTGAGAATAAGATAATTAATTTTTAAATTAATTATCAGATTTAGAATTTGTGAATATTAATTAATTAAGTGTTATATTAATTAATGGGTTTGATTTACTTTATTAATTGGGGAATTAGTTAAGGTTAATTATGTGATGACCTAATTATCGAATTAGTAATGGAATTTATATGGATAATTAATTATTGAATTAATTATGTTCTGATGAATGGAAACTTGGTCATTCAATTGTGAGTTAAACAATAGAAACATGGTTATTATAATACGCAGAGTATGAATGGTAACATGGTTATTTGATTGTGAATTAAAGAATGAGAACATGGTCATTCTATTGTGTTATGTATGAATGAAAAAATGGGAATTCATGTATTAATGATAGAATATAAACATGGGAATTCTAATATGAAGTAAATAATTGTAACAATGATTTTATGACACATGATATTCCTCCGACATACTTCAATCTTTGGTAGGAGCCAAAGCATGAATTAAGGTTTTAGTTTCTATGATACCTCTAGGAGTTAATGTTGTTAAATAAAGAATAAGTTGATAATGTGATAACTATTTTTTTATTCATTATGATCACTTATTTATACAAATACATACAATGTTATAAACGAGATTTTTTTATACATCACTGGTGGTGGCCTACTAAGTCTTACTCACACTATACTCAGGCTACCTGCTCGGTACCTGAATAGAATTTATTATTACAGGGATGGTTAATGGAAATGACCATGGATTAGATGGATGATTTGGGGATGGATCTTGGATGAGGGAACTTTATGTGGTTTGGAAATCTCTTAGGATTATTCGGTGTCTTTATTTTTAATTTTAATTTTACACACTTGACACATACTTTAGCATGACATGTTTTCTACTTTAGTTGGATATTGTATTTCCTTCTTTGATTATCATGATATGTTTTTATTGTTTAGGGATATATATTATTATACTATTATTTATCTATTTAATATCTTGTATTACTCTAATAAAAGAGGTTATATTCTCCCCATGATTGAATTATAATACCCCTGTTACTAGTTCAAAGCCTCTGGCATACTGGGAGGCATGCCTGAGGACATGTGGCCGACCAGTTTGGGCCACCTGTGTGTGTGGCACCTAGGACATGACATTACAATGATTATAATTAAAAATATCACTACTAGATAATTTTTTCCCACTTATTCTAAATATTAAGCCCAGTTCATTAAATACAAACTCTATGTGTGTGTAAAATTAATTTTATTACAAACGCACGTAATGCGCCCAACCCCGTTTTAAACTTAATCACATTAATTAATTTTAACTATTTTCAATAATAAATATGGTAAAAAATTAACTTTAAATTATTAGATAATATAAATAATTCTTATTCTAATTATGAAATCCATTTTTATAAATTCCATTAATAGAAGTGGCATAATATAATTTAAAATTAATCTAAAAAATGTGGCTAGAAAGAGGGTTTTTAATGTGAAAATGTTCAAAAGTTTACTATGTTTTTATATATAAATTAAATATAAAAAATGATTATAATGACATAAAATTTATTAATAGATGTATAATTGATCAATTTTTTTTAAACCACTTTAAAATAAATTTTAAATTTTAAAATTATTTAGATGAAAATTTAGTTTTTAATTAAAATTTAGTATTTCCAATATTAATCAAAAAATAAAACTTCTTATAAAAATATGAAAAATAACCCTAAGAAAATTTTGAAATTATGATTTCAAAATTGAATTTTATTTTTTAATATATATTTTATAAAATTTTCTAAATTTTGTTTTAAAACAAGCGCTCCATGAAAAGGTTGCAAAACTATCTCTAGAAAAATTTGTCTTTTTATATGTAAAATTGGATTTGTTCTTATCCTATGCCTATCAAATATTTTGGATGAATTTCAAAAAAAATTATTTAATATAAAATACCTAAATTTCATTAATATCATCCACAAATATTAAGTAATTTAATTTATTAATATATAATTCCATGGGTGCGTAAAAATAGTTTTTTTATAGAAGCATTTCTTTTGTATTTAATTGGTTTTTATATTCATTGATAATTAATTAGTGACCAATGAATTCAACCATACATTTTCATAAGTAAGTTAATACTAATCATAATAAGAAATTTAATGTATAGGATGCAATTTTTATTTTAATAATAATATTAACAGTATTCCGTAAAAATATGTCTTGTGTGTAACACTAGCTATCAAAGGAACTAATTGTTGCATGTAACGAATGCTAAAATCAATGTTGCGTGTAATAAAAGACAAAATCGGAGTTGTTTATAATGAAATTTAACTCATTATTTCATGTAACACATCACATATAATAAAAAATTATTCTTTTAAAATTATTAGGGTGTTACATTAATAATCATTTAATTAAATAAAATGAATCTAGTTTGTGATGGTTTGTAAAACTGCCTAAATGAACCAACCACATAAAGTTAACATTTTTACTAAGTGATTCATACTTATATCATAATTGAAAAGTATATTTGGTACCATTTTAATTTCTATAAGGACATAAATACTAGATCATTTTAGTTTTGTAGTTTTAGTCTCAATTTACAAGAACATCAATAATTATACGCACAAGTGATTTCGCAATTGAACCATGATACAAACACTCTAAAAATAGAAATTAATATTTATATTTCATTGAAATGGTTATAAATGGACATATTATCTTTAAAATAAATAAAATATATATGTAAAAGTTTTTTAATTAAGTAATTAATTAATTTAATTTTTTTATTCATAACATCCAGTCCAAGTGAATAATGATTCTAAAACATAAGATAAGGGATGTCTCCAAACAAAAAATTTTTGGATTATGAATTTCTATCTATAACTCAATTTATCTATCTACTAAATGTTATATAATTATTTTAAATTATTTATATATTCCTCTAACATATATACCAATCTTATTCTACCTTCCTTTGATGGGGTAATACAAGATTTATGTTCATTTCCCAAATGCATTATTTATAAAATCTCCTCTAATTATGATATGAGGAAAAAATGTGAAAAATATTTCTTTACATGGTTAATTATTATGTTTATTAATTTGGATTTATATCCTTTTGGAACATATAGTAATGTACACTTTATGTGGGTGGACCCAGATTTTGATCCAATTCATTAGGTGATTTTTTTTCTCATGAGACGATATATATGGGATTATGGAGTGAACCTAATCCATGATAGGAGCCTATCCACCATGTGATGTTTTATCAGTGGTTTGCCTTAAATTATTATTATGTCATTTATTATTTTTGTACCACATTCACAAGTTTCTAATATCTTATGATTCCATATTCATTATGTTATTCCTCCATATTATTATTAATGATCCTTTTTATTTTATGTTATCATGGTATGCCTTATGACTCAGGTGATTTTCTTCATTACCATGTTTATTCCCCTAATAGGATTTATTGATCAACCCTTTATTTTATGTATTCCATAGGACATCCAATGTAGTTTTAAGAGATCAAAAGGATTTATTATCTTATTATGGAGATTAAAATAAAGAAATTTTATTCTATTTTTGTGTTGTTGTTTTATATACCAAGTCTTCCAATGACATAAGTTGTCTCTATCCTTTGGTAGTATTTATTATTATTTTATGTTAAAATCATGTAATAATATTTTTAAATGGTTTTTGTTGTTATAACATAGCAGAATCTAGAATTTGGGATATACCAAATATGTGAAGTAAGTTTTATTGAATCGGGTTTCGTTTTAGTTCATTGCAATGTATTGATTTAGTGGAATATAAATTTAATTATTTAATTCACATTTTAACCTAGAAAACCTATATTTAAAACTTTTTTGACACTCCCTCTAGAGTTATCCACATTTGATAGCATAAACCTAGATTTATAGAAAGTAATAAAGAAATTTATTTGATGTCAATGATTCCATATCATGGAGTAGGGTTAAATTTGTAGCATCATCAATGATTATTTTTCACGATGATAATGAACAGACCTATGAGTGCGACAAAGGGTTGAGGATTCAGTGATTTACCATGAGGTGGGAAATTAATTTTATTTTATGACTTGTATTTTATGATATTTGGTTATTGAATTAATTAATATGACCCACCATTGTAGATTTATGTTTGAGATTATAATTGTGTCCCCTTTTCTTTTTTAAATTCTTACATTTGAGGTTTAATTATCCATTTTTCATGTTATAATTTTGATTAATTATTATTTAATATAATTATATATATATCTATGTTAAAATCAATGAAATTTGTTTATTGAAATCTAAATCCTCATGACATGAGATATAAAATTTATAATTGTTAAATCCTAAAAGTTTTATTGATTGAGGTAACCAATTTATGGATTGATGGAGAATAAGATCATGTTATAACCCATCTCATTTCCTACCTCACTATACCCTTTTCTCCCCACATTATGTATGAATGAAATTTTTTTTCCATAGTATTTTTTTGGAAGTAGTAAGTGTAAAGTTGAAAATTGAAATATGTGGCAACAATGACATCATGACAGAGCATACCTGACTTGGTATTAGGTGTAGATGAGGTGTGGGTGAATTTGAGACATGAAATGGTGGTTTCCACTTGATGGGAGATTAACAGTGTAGTGGTGATAAGGGTTCAAGGTAGATAGAATGGATTTATACTAGATAAGAGTAGTGTGCAGGATGACCTATGTGGTACTTCCCTTTCAAAATCCAATGGAAAAAATGATAGGGATATTATAATGGTAAATAAAAATAATAAATTAAAAAAAATAAAGAAATAGGGGTGGTGGTGACATGTTGTTAGAGAGAGGAATGATTTTCATGAATAGAAGAGGGGTTGCTGTCTACATGGGGTCTTCATGAGTTCTTCCTCCCTCTTTTTTTTACCATCTATATATTAATAATAATAATAATACTATTTTCATTATTCTATGTAGTGGGTCATCACTTTGAGGGGGGTGGGGGGGTGGGGTGGAGATTTTGGCCTATATTGTGGGCCCATGGGTGTGTGTTTTTTTACCTTTATTGTAACCTCCAAAACCATTTATGATGATGATTATGATCATTATCATTATCATTAAAACCTTGATTCCATTGTAGCTTGTGAAATGAAACCATATTGACAAAATTACTATGGCATCCCAAAGCGAACATTAAGATGAACATTTTGAGACCAAAATGAAATACCTAATTATAACTTGTGGCAATATCATCAGGTCCCTTTAAATATTATTCTCATCTATGATATGGAGAAATGTTTATTCTTCATCCATTTTCCATTTTTAATAAGTAAAAAACAATATTGAGTGTTTTTCTATGTAGATCACAATGGAGTGTCCATTTGGTCATGTGATAGATGAATGGTTACATGTGGTGTAGTATAATAGAAAATTTCATATACATTACTAGATTATATGTCTCTCCACATATATTTTCTTGAGACTATAATTTGGATGTGTGAAGAGTCAATACTGATTATTTTTCACATAGAACACGATGATGGATTTTCTGGTGAAATTTGAAGACCATTGTAGGCTGATTCAAGTAGATGTTCTTGCTAGTGATGGTGGGGAGATAATGAGGTGATATTGTAGGGTCCAGATAGGGTTTTTATATATCTCCTAAATATATAGGTCTTTATATCCTTAGTCTTAAACTATAGATAGGGTTTTTAGTATCTTCTACACATATCCATGGTATGATATTTTCAATCTTGGACTATAGATTGGGTTTTAGTATATCTTCAGCATACCCCAGGCATGAGATCCTCTATCATAACCTTTAGGTATGGTTTGTATCCCACATCTATTCCCAAGGGATATATATCATCTATTTTAAGGGTGTTATTCTTATTGGGCTTCAATATATCCATCACTTGTCAGGGCATGGTATCCTTAATCTTGAATTATGAATATGGTTATGAATTACCCTTGGTTGAAGGGAGAATACTTTTCCTAATGGTTTAATTGGTAGTTTATTTGTTTACTAGTGGTGTGTGGGACTCCCCATAAAGTTATTAAAGGGGTAACATGGTAATCTATCATGGTTATTTTTGGAGGCTATATTGGTGGGGTGATATTGTTAGACTGATGGATGTGACGTTCCCTTGTCTGAAAATCATGCTTCAAGGATGTTTAGGCTCCCATTATTGAGAACCAGGGATGGTGTTGTTGTTAAAATTTTATGAAATATAGACTTTTATTGGACTTGTGATTCCTCAATACCCCAGGGGTTACCTTTGACATGTGGTACACAACTGGAATCCAATATCCAGTTTTGTGGTCTCTTCACTATTCCAAGCTTCTTCATTTTCTCATGTGGTATAACTATAAAGGTTTAGAGAAGTAATGATTGTGACCTTTCTTGTATCCTTGATAATTATTCTTATAGTGCAAATCTAGATTATTCTTCCGTTATATTCATACAGTCACAATTTCAAACTAAGATCTTGAGATGACTTGGTATTATGATCTTTCCACTTTATCTTCTTTCTGGAAACCCAGAATACCAAGATTTAGGTTGTGTATTTTTTACATTCAAGTTTTAGTTTCCAAATAATCATAATTGTAAATACCTGGAATTTCCATGTAATTTGTTTAATTAAATGAGAACTTTACGGGTCCACGAAATCTGATGGCGCGCGATTTTGAGGCCTGGAGTGCCCGGAATGATCCGTCAAAGTTTTTGTTAGGCTTAAGTTAACGCGCGTGAAAAGTTTTCCTGAAAAAGTTGAATAACTCTTATACGGTAACTCAGATAAATAATATGAGGGCACTGTTGCGCTTAGGATGGTGGTTTTACCCTTGGTGCAACATAAGATTAGTCGGCATGAGCCTCCTGTGAGAAAACCCAAAAATGACATAATCCTAAATAAAATAATTTAAGAAATTATTTTATTTTTCAAATTATTATAACTCACAAATGGTAACTCGGATTAAAAATACGAGAGCACCAATGAACTTGTGAGGGTTGTCTTTCTGTAAGAAAATACTAACTTGGATCAGGGAGGGCCACCAGAGAAAGTGAGTTTTTGGCTGCAAATAAAATAATTAAGTGACAATTATTTTGTTGTAAAATTCATAACTATTAAATGGTAACTCAGATTAGAATTATGAGTTTACCATTGGGTTCATTGGGGCGTGATTCACCTAGGCAGAGCCTAACCTCGACCGGTGCAAATCGAGGGTGACTGATAATAATTTTCTGAACTTTTTTTTGGGAACCTTCAGTAAACGTACGAGCGGGATTTTATATCTTTTGAACCGGTGCTCATAATTGAAATTTGAGGGCACCGTTGAACTCGCAACTTTGGTGATTTCTTAGTGATACCTTCACCATAGTTTTGTTCTAACGTGAATGGAGGTTAGTTTTTGGGGTTTTTTGATAAAATTAAATAAAAATAAGGTGTGCTTATTTTTATTTGTTGGTGGTTAAAACCTCCAAGTGGAAGTTAGAGGTGGGACCCACCCGCACATAACCTCCCTTGGGAGGATATTATTTGGTGGGGCCCACCCAATGTTTAACACCTCTTGTAATCATAGATGTGGGACCCACACAGGATTTAACCCCTTAAACTCCCCATAATTGGGGGAACTCTTGAACATCCCCATAATGGTGCCAATTCACCCAAAAATTAATTAATGGCTTCAATTAATTAATTTATGAAATTTTTTGAATACATGCCAATCATTAAAATAATAGTGAGTCTATTATTTTTGGTGTTGGCATAATCTTTTGGTGGATATTGAGAGAGGGCTTGGAGAATCCTTGGAGAAATCCATCCTTCCAATGAAGAACCACCGAAGAACGACGAACTTCTCCTTTGATCTTCGACTGAGTCAAAAGAGAAGGAGCCGACCGTGAAAAATGCCGGCGATGCTTCTTCCTCGATCTCATACCACGGATGCTTCTCGACGTCAACAGAACGACTTCCACCTTATAGTGACTCTGTCAACGATCACCAAACTCAAGGTAGGGGGATTTGAGTTATTTTATATATGAGTATAAACCTCCATTCTTCGTCATTCAAATTTCTAGATTATGAAATCCCAAATGTTATCGCCATGATGAGGATGGCTTAGACCGCACGAACACGGCCCAAACCACCCCCTTTGGCTATTATTATTTGTTGACGGTGGAGCGGACCGTGAAGAAACCGGCGGTGCAAGGCCGCCGGGCTGCGAAGAGGGCACAACACAATCGTGCCATGCGAAAGGAGAGACTAGGCCATGTCGACCCGTGGTGGATGAGGCGTGGTGCCATCGCACCGCGACGGAGGAGCAGAGGGGGCCAGCTGGGCCGGCCGTACGGAGGAGCTGAAGACCGCATCCTGGTCGGTCCGTGGCAGTGGCGGCATGACGTGGTCGCGCCATGTGGAGGGCAGCAGAACCGTGGTACCGTCGTGCCACGGTGGAGGTGCAATGGCGGCTGGCTGGGCCGGCCTCCATGGGGCCGGAGCGGCTGGCCGCTCGGCCAGCCGGGAGGAGCAGGACCCCATTGGGTCTTGTGTCTGCCAGACCGGCGGCACCTAGCGCCGGTTAGAGAACCACCCAAACTATAGAGCTGTTCTGGAGTCAAGGGGCATGCGATACACCCATGGCTGTAGCTTAGGAGGACCCCCACCGGGCCGCCAGGCTGAACGAACTGCCAAGACAATCGGGCCGTCGGGCCACCTTCGGGCCAGGCCGCCCCCTTGGACCGGGCTGCCTTCGGGATGGGCTTCCCACTCCGGCCGGGCTGACCACTCGGGTTGGGCCGCCCTCTCGGACCGTGTCGGTCTGACTAGGTCGGACTAGACCCGGAGCCGTTTGGCCAGTTTACACCTCTTCGCCCCTATCATAGGCTACAGAAGTCCGATCGACGAACCACATGTGGAGACAGAGAGCTTAGAGTGAGATGGTTCTTTTGGCATACCCCACTTTGGGGTTTGGACATAGTTAGGGTACAGTTAGGTTGGTTTGAACCTAAAATCTAACTGGGCCCCCGGGACAGAAATGCCAATAACTCACAGACCGGGCGTCCGATTGACACGCCGTCTATTGCGTTGTGACACTTATGACGAGGCAGTCCTTTGAGATACTTCTACTTGGGAATTCGTGATAGTTGGAGTTTTAGTAGTAGCTCATAGATAGGATCCTTCCAGAGGCAAGCTGACAGTGTACGAAGACCTAGTAGCTGGTAGTGATGCGGAGGTTGGAGACAGAAGATACGACGGTTAGTATCGAGCGACCCTGTGTGGGTCCGATCCTGTGTGGGTCAATGCTCAACAATCTTTTTTGGGTCAGCGCATACCGATCCTGTGTGGGTCAGATCCTGTGTTGGTCAGCGCTCAGCGATCCTGTGTGGGTCAGCGCATACCGATCCTATGTGGGTCATTATGGGGGTTAGTTCCTATCGATCCTATGTGGGTCAGACAATGTATGGTCAGAAGTAGTGCCTCTTGTCAGAATAAGATGATCTAGCTTCGCGACTAATCATCTTCACTTCTAAGATACACTAAAAATCCTGGTTTGAGCTGAGTCAATGACTTCGTGTTATCCTCATGATTGAGATGGGTTACTAAATAACTTAGGTATATGTATGGGCATATACCTAAGTAAATGTTATCTATTGACTCTATATTTGTGGTTATACATTTTGGATTTTGTGAGACCTTTAGGGTCTCAGGGTCCCTACTAAGTATCGTTATACTCACCCCTGCATGGGGTACGCCCGCATCTCGTTGTGTTTGTTGCAGACAATGGAAAATGCTGATCTAGGCAGAGAGTAGTATAATTGGATGGTAACGGGAGCTGGACCACTCGGTGAGATTTTTACGGAGCGAACAGATGGAATTGGGGTGCTGAGGAGGCCATCTTTACCCACCATTTAGGTGGGAATGCCAGAGGACGACCAAGTAGCTGCTTTAATTCTTTTCTTCAGTTGTACTAGCTTTTCAGTTGTTTTTTACTTTACTGTTGGGATTGTATTTCCGACCCCTTTACATTCATCACACTCTTTTGTATACAGTTTTACTTAGAATTTTACTTCCAGTTGTGTACTCTATTGTGTTTGTTTACTATTATAAAGGCATTACCTTCCCAGTTTAGGGATTTTCTCCGTTGGTGCTAGTCGCCTGCCCCTGGCCTATGGAAGGCAGGCTAGGGGTAGACACGATACGGGCCCCGAGGGATGGGTTGTGACAAATTGGTGTCAGAGGAGTTGGTTTTACCATAGAACTTTGGACTCTGATCTTTCTTTTCTATGAAGAAATATGCTAAGGGTACTGGGTGTGGTTTTTAGTTCAAGGAGTCCAGTGTTGGTGTAGCGGCCGACGTATCCATACACCAGGACCCTGACTTTTGATTTCTGATTCATTGCACGAAAACAAAAATTGCGTATGTGTTTTCAAGAGTTTGTTTTAAGTCAGCTCAACCAGGTCTGTTCACCAGTTATAAACTTTTGACCTTGGCGCACCTGTTCCTTATCAGTATGCCTCCATGCTGACAGCCAGTTAGGGTTTTTGATAGAGTACATGATGACAACCCATCAAGCGACGAGGCTCTGGTGCAGGGCCCTATTACTATGTTGGCACCTTTGTGTGGTGTACCAGTAGCACAACCACCCGTTGGTAAGTAGATTCCAGCAGGAACATTGGTGGATGGTGCTCGCCGACTGAGCATGTTGCATGAGTTCCTACGGCAGAGGCCTTCGAGGTTTCAAGGCAATATAGATTCCTAGGCCGTAGAGGACTGGATGGAGGCGATTACTGGAGTTTTTCACCTAGTTGAGACACTAGTAGAGTATATATTGATCTTAGCTACTAATATTTTTCAGTGAGTGACCATGAGGATGGTTCATATAGTAATGAGGTTTCGGTACTTGGACCATTTTCCTAGATGGTACCTTTGGGCAGTGCGCTAACTATAACATTGCCCGTTGGTAGAAAGACACTACCGGTGGTACCGATAGAGGACCCTTGTAGGGTTAGTTACTTACACATGTGTTTCAGCATCAGATACCCCTCAAGTTCCAAGGCGATCCAGACTCACAAGCGGATGAGGACTAGCTTGAGGAAGTGGTTGAGAGTTCCCTTCAGCGTCTACAGGTTTGGCAGGACGACATGTCGGTAGTTGAGTATTCATCGAGGCATACCGAACATTCCTAGAATGCGATGAATACGATGCCAACAGTGCTTCAGGGCATAGACTTCTGATCGAGTTGTGTTTAAAAACAATCGATCCATCACTTTTCCTTTATGAATTCATACTCATGTTGGGTTGCGAGAGAGAACATTGTGGTTGAATTTTCTTTGGCTGATCGGATACAGCCAGTGAATGTTAGCAGTGGGAAAGTAGGAAACTAGTTCCAGTCTCATAGACATGGGAATGCAAGATGTTTCGGGAATAGGATGTGACATTGACAAATAAATCTGCAGGGTATTAGACGTGGAAGCAGAGCTAGGAGAGCATCCTGAGGTGGTGTACATTTCGACATGTTACAACCACCCTCCTTTGTAGACCCCACTAGGATCAGGGAGCTAGAGGGAAGGGGAAGAGAGTAGCTACACATGGTCAAGGAGTGTGACCCAAGGGCTCTAAGAATGATTCGAGTTATGGTCTGTGTCTACTACTAGCTGCTGTACCAACAGACATAGGTACTAATCATTCCTTCCTTCCAAGAATCTTGTCCCAGACCTGGAGTTTCTAGTTAAACCATTGACTTGAACCTCGCGTCTTGAGAAACCTATGGGAGGAGACTTGATAATCACACTTATGCCGACGGTGTGATCTGACCCTCGAGGTGAGAGTTTCAGTTGGAACCTCTTGTTGGCAAAGTCGAGGCCTTATGACTTTAGTTTGGGTATGGACTGGGCAACCACAGTTCATACACATATAGATTGTATTAGGCAAAAAGGTTGTGGTTTATCTTCAACGTTGGGATGGAGTTTTCCTTGGTCAGAAAAAATGAAAACTCAGGCGACACAGGATGGACTCATGCATAAGAGGGTGCATCCGATAACTCATGAGTCGACCAGACATAACTTTGTGCCAGACTTCTCCAGAGTTATAGCACCACTAACATCCTTGGAGAAGAAGGGGAAACCCTTCGTGTGGTCGGAGAGATGCCAAAAGAGCTATTAGGAGATGAGGTAGAGGCTGACTAGTGCCTCAATCTTGAGGCTTCTACAGAAGGGTGTAGGGTACTTAGTTTATTGCGATGCATTAGGGACCGAACTCGGATGTGTCCTGATGTAGAAGCGAGCAGTGATCACATATGGTTCTCAGAATATGAGACAACATGAGCAAAACTACGCTACCCATGACCTAGAGTTAGCAGCAATGGACTTCACCTTGAAGATGTGGTGGCACTATCTTATGGATGAAAGTTTTTCCCTATACTCTTATCATAAGAGTCTCAGGTATATCTTCTCTCAGATGGACCTGAACCTGAGACAACGACATTGTTTTGAGTTCCTCCAGGACTATGACATCGTGATTGTCTATACTCCTGGGAAGGGGAACGTTTTAGAAGAAGCACTTAGTTTGAGGTCTGGTATACAGCTACTAGGAGAGGCGATGGAGAAGCTAGCCGCTTTGCAGATATCATTTGTGGATAGAGATGGAGCAGCCTTCCTTCAGTCTTTTACAGTCATTCCCCCACATCTTCAGTGAGTCAGGAAGGCACAACGAGGAGACGCTAACTGCGAGACACGACGTACTCAGATATCCACAGGTCAGATACCTGATAGATTTTCTAAAACTGGGGAGCATGTCATCCTCTTAAAAGAACATACCTTGGTACCAGTGGCAATACAAGAGGATGTGTTGATGGAGTTCCACACACCCCCTCTAGCAGTACATCCAAAAGTGTAGAAGATGTACTAGTACCTTTGACAACAGCATTGGTGGCCAGGTATGAAGAAGGAAATAATGGAGTTTGTTTCTCGATGCCTCACTTGTCAGCAAGTGAAGGCGGAGTACCACGTACCAGAAGGCTTTGGTCAGCCTTTAGAGGTCCCATAGTGGATGTGGGATGGGATATCTATGGACTTCGTGACAGGTCTTCCACGTACATCTAGGGGCCATGACTCGATTTGGGTAATCGTCAACCAACTCACCAAGTCAGCCCACTTCCTACCGACCAGAGATGGTACGAGCTACCATGGAGAAAGTGCAGATCATCTAGGAGTAGATGAAGACTGCACAGAGCAAACATAAGTCATATGTTGACAGGAGATGAAGACCTTGGGAGTTCGTGGATGGCGACCACTTCGTTCTACGAGTCTCACCTCGACAAGGTATACAGAGATTTGGACGAGGTGGAAATTTGTCCACATGATTCATCAGACCTTTACAGGTCCTCAGTATAGTAGGCGAGGTGGCTTACCACTTGACTCTTCCACCTTAGCTTCAATGGGTACACAACGTCTTCCACGTATCTCAGCTGAGGAGATATGTGCATGACTCATGCCACATCATCTACCACGGGGAGCTGAACATCGATGACGAGGAGACTTTTACGGAGGTTCCAGTAGATATTGAGGATCGACAGGAGCAGGTCCTTCGTGGACAGTTTATTCCTATGGTGTGCATTTTATGGTAGTACAGAAACCTCCAGGAGAGCACATGGGAGCGGGAGGCTCATATGTGTGCTCAGTACCCCCACTTATTTTCCTTAGTTGTGAGTTGTGGATTACTGGGACGTAGATCCCTAAGGTGGGGAGAATGTAATGACCCAGAATTTCCATGTAATTTTCTTTAATTAAATAGGAATTTTACGGGTCCGCGAAATCTGACGCCACACGATTTCGAGGCCCGGAGTGCCCAGAATGATCCATCTAAGTATTTTTTAAGCTTAAGTTAACACGCATAAGTAGTCTTCCTCGAAATGTGGAATAACTCTTAAAAAATAACTTGGATAAAAAATCTGAGGTTACCATTACGCTTAGGATGGAGGGTTTACCCTTGGCGCAACTTAATATTAGTCAGCGTGGGCCTCTTGTGAGAAAACCCAAAAATGGAATAATCGTAAATAAAATAATTAAATAAATAATTTTATTTTTCAGATTCTTATAACTCAGAAATGGTAACTTGGATTAAAAATTGGAGACCACCGCTGAACTCATGAGGGTAGTATTTCTTTAAGCATATACTAACGTGGGTCGGAAAGGGCCACCAGAGAAAGTTAGTGTTTGGCCACAAATAAAATAATTAAGTGACAATTATTTTATTGAAAAATTCATAACTATTAAACGGTATCTCAGATTGGAATTTCGAGTGTACCATTGGGTTTTTTTGGGCGTGATTCACCTAATCAGAGCCTAACCACGATCGGCGTGAATCGAGGGTGACTGATAATAATTTTCGGAACTTTTTTTTGGGTATATTCAGCAAACGTATGAGTGGGATTTTATTTGTTGGTGGTTAAAACCTCCAAGGGGAGGTTAGAGGTGGGAACCACCCACACAAAACATCCCTTGGGAGGATATTATTTAGTGGGGCCCATCCAATGTTTAACTCCTTTTGTAATCAAAGAGGTGGGACCCACACGGGCTTTAACCCCTTGAACTTCCCATAAATGGGGGAACTCTTGAACTTCCCCATAATGGTGCCAATTCACCCAAAAATTAATTAATGGCTTCTATCAATTAATTTTTAAAATCTTTTGAATTCATTCCAACCATTAAAATAATAGTCAGTCTATTATTTTTGGTGTTGGCATAATCTTTTGGTGGAGCTTGAGAGAGGGCTCAGAGAATCCTTGGAGAACTCCATCCTTCCAATGAAAAACCACCAAAGAACGACGAACTTATCCTTTGATCTTCGACCAAGTCAAAAGAGAAGGATCCGACCACGAAGAACACTGACAACTCTTCTTCCTCGGTATCCTACCCCATATGCTTCTCGACGTCAACAGAACGACGTCTGCCTTACCGTGACTCTGTCAACAATCACCGAACATGAGGTAGGCAGATTTGATTTATTTTATATATGACTATAAAGCTCCATTCTTCATCGTTCAAATTTCAGGATTATGAAATGAAAAATGTTATCAACATGATGAGGAGGGCTCAGATTGCACAAAAACGGCCCGAACCTCCCCCTTTGGCTGTTCTTATTTGTTAACGGCGGAGCGGACCACGAAGAAACTAGCAGCGCAAGGCCACTGGGTCGCGAAGAGAGCGCGACACTGTCATGCCCCGCGGAAGGAGAGACGCGGCTATGCCGGGCCACAGTGTAGAAGGTGTGGTGTCGTCGCACTGGGATGGAGGGGCTGAGGCAGTCGACCGGGATGGCTGTGCGGAGGAGCTGAAGGCAGTGGCCTGGTCGGGTCGCGGCCGTGGCGGCGCGACGACGTCGCACCGTGTGGAGGGCAGTAGAACCGCGACGCTGTCGCGCCATGGTGGAGGTGTAGTGGTGGCTCGCCAGGCCAGCCACCATGGAGTCGGAGCGGCTGGCCGCTCGGCCATCCAGGAGGAGCGGGACCCCATTGGGTCCCACGTGTGCTAGACCAACACCACCTGGTGCCGGTTAGAGCACCACCTAGACTGCACAGTCGTTAGAGAGTCTGGGGGCGCGCGCTACCCCCCTGGCCACCGCTTAAGAGGACCCCCGCCGGGCCGCCAGGTTGCTAAGCCGACTGGGCCACCAGGACGAAGGAACCGCCAGGCCAACCGGGCCGCTGCGCCCCCTTCGGGCCAGGCCGCCACCACGGGCTGGGCCGCCCACTCGGGCTGGCTGCCCACTTGGGTCGGGCCCCCCTCTCGGACCGGCTCAGACCTGTGGAATGGGTTGGACCCTGTTCCAGACTGGGTCGGGCCGGGTCGGTCCGACTAGGTCAGACCAGACCCGGACCCATTTGGACAGTTCACACCTTTTCGCCCCTATCTTGGGCTACGGGAGTCCGATCGATGAACCATCTACGGTGACAGGGAGCTTAGAGCGAGGCAGTTCTTTTGGCATACCCGAATTGAGGTTTGGACATAGTTGGGGTACGGTCAGGTTGGTTTGAACCTAAAATCTAACTAGGCCCTCGGGACAGAAATGCCAATAACTCACAGACCGGGCGTTCGATTAATGCGCCGTCTATTGCATTGTAACCCCTATGAAGAGGAGGTCCTTTGAGATACTTCTACTTGGGACTTCGTGATAGTTAAAGTTCGACTAGTAGCTCGTGGAGTGGATCCTTACAGAGGCGAGCTGCCAGTGTACGGAGACCTAGTAGTTGGTAGTGAGGCCGAGGTTGGAGACAGAACATACAGAGGTTGGTACCGAGAAATCGTGTGTGGGTCAGATCCTATGTGGGTCATTGGTCAGCGATCCCATGTGGTTCATCCCATACCGATCTTGTGTGGGTCATTGCGGGGGTTAGTTCCTATCGATCTTGTGTGGGTCAGACTGTGTATGTTCAGAAGCAATGCCTCTTTTCAGAATAAGATGATCTAGCTTCGCGACTAATCATCTTCACTTCTAAGCTACACTAAAAATACTAGTTTGAGCTAAGTCAATGACTTTCGTGTTATCGTCATGATTGATATGGGTTACTAAATAACTTAGGTATATGTAGGGGCATATACCTAAGTAAGAGTTATACATTGACTCCGTACTTTGTGGTTATCCTTGTTGTATTTTGTGAGACCTTAAGGGTCTCAGGGTCCCTACTGAGTATCGTTATACTCACCTCTGCATGGGCTATGCTCACACCTCGTTGTGTTCATTGAAAACGATGGACAACGCTGATTAGGGCAGAGAGTAGTAGAACTAGATTCTACCTGGATGTGGACCACTCAAGGAGATGTACAAGAAGCGGATGGACTGACTTGGGGTGTTAATGAGGCCATCTGTACCCGCCATTCATGTGGGAATGCCGAAGGATGACCCAATAGATGCTTTACTTATTTTCATTAGTTGTACTAGTTTTTTAGTTGTTTTGTACTTTACTGTTGGGCTTGTATTTCTGACCCCTTTACTTTCAGCACAGTCTTTTGTATACAGTTTTACTTAGCATTTATTTCTAGTTGCGTATTCTATTGTGTTTGTTTACTATTATAAAGGCCATGCCTTCCCAGTTTAGGGGTTTTCGCCTTTGGTGCTAGTCGCCAGCCCCTAGCCTATGGAAGGTGGGCTTGGGGTAGCCACGATACGGGCCCCGGGGGACGGGTCGTGACACTAATGGGTAGGTTTATAGTAACCCCTATGTAATAATGTTTCTTATATGTGTTGTGTATGTGTCATTAATATGAATGTTGGAGATAGATTTCAGGGACATGAATGTGGCATGACTTTTTTGGTGTTGATGCCCCATGATGCTTGGAAATACATTGTGATGTATGGTGTATATTAGTGGCTTAGGATATCAATAGTTTCTATTGTGAATATAAATATATATAATAGTACATATTGATGTTATTGATTTCTAGAATCTAGTATCAATACAATTTAAGGACTTTTTGATTATACAATTTATTTTTCATCTTCCTATATTTGATGTACTTGTATCTGTTGTCACATGTATGTGTTTTATTTATTGTTCAGATATTTTTAAATTTCCTAATTATGTTTATATATTTTGTTATACTATAAAGATATGTGTTTTTCATGTTCATTTAGGCTATTATCTCCCATATTGTCATATTTTCCTACTTGGAATTAGTCACCATCCCCTATCCCATTAGAGGTAGGTTTAGGGTGGCACTCTCCGCTTAACACTTTCCTAGGTGGAGTTGTGGTGGGTATGGTCAGGTGATCATCATCCACTATATCTCCTAGATCATATCCAGTTGTGGTGCCATGTCTACTTCACCCATATTGAGAGCACTGCTAGAGTGTGTATAAATATCCATTTTGAAAACCAATCAGTTCATGTGACCTCATATTAAAATAAATCATACTCATTAAGATCATATTGAACCTAATATCATCCTAGATGTCACCTCCCATATGGGTCATATGGTGGTCAAGAAGTTCATTATGAAAGCATCACTACCCCATAGGCTATATATCCAACTCTATCTCATAATAGCATAAGACAACATTCTATGAGGGAACATACTCCCCTCCTAGAAAAAAAATTAGGAGGGAACCTAATATCATACTATCAAAAACACTAATTAGGGAACTAGATCACTACTTATCCAAAACACTAAATGTAAAAAATATTCTCCTGCTATCAAAAAAACTAGAGAAGAAGCCCAATATCCTCTAATTCCCAAAATCCAATATTATTACATAGATGTTTTACAAGTACGAGACTATCTCCCACTAAAAAATACTGATTTCAATCAAGATGTGTCTACTATAAGAAACTAAAAAGGATAATATTCATTAGTAATACTGATCATTATCTGAATGACAATGGTTACTAACCTCACAAATCACTCAATCATTACTGGATGACTCATACCATCCTTAGGTCATCCCTTGACCCAATCACAACCCTTGTGTGATCACCTATCAAGATCTTACTTAGGTTTCATGACCCAAATCTATGTTTTTGAGAACCTAAGAGTATTCGATTCTATTTAACCCTAGAGGATATCATATATTTCCTATATAATTACATAAAATTAGATTCAACTATATATCCCAAGATAACCTATCTCATAAGAGAAAATTTTCATGTGGTTCCTATACTATCATGAATCCCTATGTAATATGTGACAACATACAAGGAAAATATCAATTAACAAAGTTCACACAATTATAAACATTCTTTAAAACTAGTTATTTATTACATGAGGTTAATCAACCCAAATTTTATCAAAATGGTTTCATTTTATTTACTTTAAAATAGTTCAAAATATATATTTTAAAAACAATTTAAATTCATCACCTACCATCTTATACACATATGTACCTTTGAAAAATACTAGTTAAAACCTATTTAGATTATTTCTAACTTTTATTTAAAATAAAATTTAGAAACAATCCCCTAAAAATACCATCTTTCCTTCAAAATACCATTTATAATAATTTTACTTTTAAATATCATTTAAAAGGGATAACTGTTAGGTCCACAAGGCTGAATACCCTGAGAGGGGGGGGGGGGTGAATCAGGGTATGACTAATTTAAAATAAATTCCCGTTCTGATCTTGTTTTGCTGTTAAGAAAAAAACTCTTCTCCCTCTTTCCTGTTGTACAATATAAACAGAATGTAAAGCAAGCACATGACACATCAATTTAACTTGGTTCACCGCTAAGGGCTACGTCCAAGGAGCATACGCCGACAGGTTTCCGGTTGTACCAAATTCCACTATACTTCACTAGCTATGGATTACAATGTTCGGGTACAATCACTCTTTCCCAGGCTCACTGCCTTTGCAAGGTTTAGGGTCAGCTCACTGCTTTCCCAAGGTTCACTCCCTATTTCTCTCTCTGGCTCACTGCCGGTGGAGAGGATCACCTTCTTCCTCTTCCTATGCTCACTGCACTTGGAAGGGATCCACTCACAATTTATAGACCTGTAGGTCTCTTCATTATCATGAAGGAATGAATCTTCCTTTGTAAGTAGATGCTCTGTTTGAGCCCAATTTTCACCCGTAGATGAATATCTCTTTTCCTCTTAACCATTGGGAAATTCCTTTGGAAACACCTTTGAAAAGTACCCTACTTCGTGAGGCTTCCAATTTCGCGAAGCTCAAACAAGCCTTCACGAATCTCCTGCCTTTTCGCAAAGCTCTCTCGCGAAGCACTCTCGCGAAGCACTCCCGCGAAGCTCATGCCGTTGCAGAGCAACTTCCCTCGTGAAGCTCACTAAGCCAATGCGGAGCTCACAACTTTCGCAGAGCTACAATAGCCACCGCGAAGCTCCTCTTTCGTGAAGCACACAGGCTACGCGAACTACGTTCGCGAACCAAGAGAAAATGATTTTCTCTAAAAAATTTCTCTACTTATCTCGAGGGGGTCGGCCTCAATTTATAGGTGATTCCACCAACCCTCAAACTTTCCGTGCAAAGTCAACACCACATCATATCAAATCGCGAAGCTCCGAAGTTTCTGTCGGAATTCTGTTCAAATCACGAAGCACCACGACAATTTTCCGATCGTAGAGCTCATCGTAATTGCAAAGAATTCTGTCAATTCCTTCGCGCCTTCGCCACGAAGCTCCCTATCAATGCCCTTCATCACCACTAAGCTCCCTTGCAAAGCCCTTCACTGCCGCGATGCGCTTCAGCCTCTTCCGTTTGCGAAGCTTGTCGAAATCACGAAGACTCACCGCCTCCATTCTTATGGTCTTCACGATTTCCAAACCATGAATCCTATCTTCACGAAATTCATGAGTTTGCCATATTAAATTACGATCTTCATGGAAATCCTATTTTTGCGATGCTCACCAAACTCCAAATATTGGACCCCAAAAATTTGGCAAAGAATGGGAAACGATGCCACCTTGTACTGCTCTTTTGTACCGCCTCCAGATCGTCCTTTCCTTTTTCATCGTTCTTTGTCAACAAGTATTGTCAACAAATTTTCAAGAACTCGACAATTCTCCATGGAACACTACTTTGTCAACAAACACAATCAACCCAAAAAAACTTAAATGTTACCTTGAGGGATTTTTGCCCAACAATCTCCCCCTTTGGGTTTGTTGACAACTCTTCACAACTCTGCTCAGAATGATTTTCTGCACTTTGATACCTCACTGAGTCTTCTTCCAGCTGCTAGCACCATACACCTCTTGCGATTATTATAGCGTTCAAGGAATCACTTAACACGTACTCTAAGCCCACATGAGCAATGATCGGAATGAGAAACATGAGTAGTATGAGAAGTTCATCAATGAATCACTTCATGTCAAACACCAATTGTCGATTCCAACCTGATACCAATTCATAAATTGATACCAATTGTTGAACCACACTAATCCCAATTGGTGATAGCTGGACACCTTTTCACACCATTCCAACATCACTCTTCTACTTTTATCATGATCCTCAGCTGTCATGATATCTATGCTTTGATCGATCACTTCTAGCATCGTCAGATTTAATACTCTCCCCCTTTCTCATTTCTCCCCCTATATGGCTGCTCCACTAGTCAGCTTCTCCCCGTATCTATCATGATTTCTTGTATAGCCACACTGTCTCCCCCTTGAAAAATCACTATTTTCTCCCCCTTTTTCAATGAACCCAAAGGTGACTCCATTGTAGTCTATAACATAGTAGAGAACACATATAAGAACATTAGGGAAAAACACATCGTACCTCGGGGAGAGGGGGGGTGTTGCAAATCCACACGCTTTTAAGTGCGAGGAATCAACTCAACTCCCAAATCCAGTCGATGCCTTTCAAATGCTTCCTTGGGTAAGGCCTTTGTCAGAATATCTGCAACCTGTAACTTTGTAGGCACATACTCCAACTTCATAATCCCTTGCTCCACTTTCTCCTTGATAAAATGATATTTGATCTCAATGTTCTTTGTCCTTGAGTGATGGATCGGATTTTTGCTGAGATTTATAGCACTTGAGGTATCGCACTGGATTTCGATCGGAGACTTCACTTCAACTCCCATATCTTCAAGCTGCTGCTTCATCCATAATAGTTGGGTGCATGCTTGAGTGGCCGCAATATACTCAGCTTCCGTGGTGCTGAATTAAATGAAATCTTGCTTCTTGTTTAGCCAAGAAATACACAATCCACCAAGATAGAAAGCACCCCCTGATGTTGATTTCCTATCATCCGCTGAAACGGCCCTGTCTGCATCTGTATATCCCAATAACTCGGTCTGAGATTTATCAGTATATGTCAAGACAAAATCCACTGTGCCCTGGATATACCGAAGTATTCTTTTCACTACAAGAATGTGGATTTCCATGGGATTACTCTGATATCTCGCTACTTGGCATGTGGAGAAAACAATATCAGGCCTTGTCGCAGTCAAGTACAACAAACTTCCAATAATTTTATTGTATTCTGTGATATTAATTGCATTGCCATCCTCATATTTTGATAATTTCATCCGGGTAGCAACCAGAGTTTTCATCTCCTTGGAATTTTTCATGCCAAACCTTCTTAAGACCTCCTTGGAATATTTGGATTGAGAAATGAATGTTCCATTCCTTCCTTGTGTCACCTGTAGACCAAGGAAAAATGTTAGCTCTCCAATCATTGACATTTCAAACTCATTTTTCATGAATTCTGAAAACTGTCTGCACTGAGCTTCATCTGATACACCAAATATTATGTCATCGACATAGACTAGAACCATCATCCTTTGAGCACTATTGTTGTTGAAATAAATATTGTAATCAACTCCCCATGCTGGAAACCAAGATTCTTCAAGTACTGATCAATCCGTGAGTACCATGCCCTTGGTGCTTGTTTCATCCCATACAATGCCTTCTTCAGCCTACAAACTTTGTTCTCATCCTCATGAATGAGAAAACCATCTGGATGCTCAATATACACTTCCTCTTCTAGAACACCATTCAAGAATGAGGATTTCACATCCATCTAGAACACTTTGAACTTTCTTTTCATTGATATGGCCAAAAATAATCTGATTGTCTTCATCCTTGAAACTGGTGAAAATGTCTCATCTACATCTATTCCCTTTATCTGGGAGTATCCATTGAACACTAGTCGTGTTTTTTTTCGAATCACAGTTCCATATTCATTCATCTTGTTGCGATAGACCCTTTAGTCCCGATGACATTTTTGTCTGCTGGCCTCGAAACAACCTCCCATGTCTGATTCTTCTCGATTTGATCAAGCTCTTCATTCATATCCTGAACCCAGTTTTCATCTTCAGTTGCATCAGAAAAACATTTTGGCTCCACCTGAGATAAAAATGATGTTTGTTGTAATGAATTCATTCTTCGAGTCTGAACTGGAGCTGTCTGATCACCAATGATATTCTGCTTATCAATTTCAGTTTGACTCTTTGGCTTCCTTGTAGACACAGACTTGACACTTTCTTATTCATCATCAGTATCTTCTTCTGAGTCAGCCTCTGCCACTTCTGCTCTCCCTGTGTTGCTTACTTCATCATCACTTTCGTCCAGGAACTGTTCACTGGGTCGTTGAGTATTCTGTTCATTTTCAACTATAGTGACATCATTGCTCTCAACAATTTTTCCAAGCCTTCTGTTGAAGCATTTATACGCTTTTCTTTTTCTTGAGTAGCCAAGGAATATCCCCTCATCTCCTCATTCCACAAACTTCCTTTGATTTTATTTGTTGATAATGAAACAATTAATTCCAAATATTAGAAAGTATTTCAACATTGGCTTCTTTCCGTACCATAGTTCATACGGAGTCTTCCCATGCTTCGGACACAACAGAGAATTATTTGAAACATAGACTGATGTCAACACTGCTTCCTTCCAAATTTTCTCTGGTAGGTCTTTGACAATAAGCATCGTTCTGGTCATGTTGTTGATGATCCAATTTATCCTTTCAACCACACCATTCTATTGGGGAGTTCTTACTGATGAAACTTGATGCCTTATCCCGTGTTTCTCGAGATACTCTTCCACTTCACTGTTTGTGAATTCTGTACCGTTATCTGTATGGAACTTCAAAATTTTCTGCCCAAGCATCCTTTCTGATTCCCTCCTGTACTGTTTTATGCAACTAAACACCTCTGTCTTATGGGTAATGGAAAATACCTAGCCCATTCTGCTGTAATCATCAATGAAAAGAACATAGTACCTTTTCCCATTTATATCTCGTGCTGAGATAGGTCCACATACATCAGCATGAACCAGTTCGAGCACTCTAGTTGATTTATGTTCCTTTGGCCTGTATGTCTTTCTGATGATCTTCCCTTGTTGTCAAGCATCACGCATATGAGTGTGATCACGTGATAGTTTGGGAAGGTCTCTAGCAACATCACACTTTACGAGATCCTCCATAGATGGTTGGCATAGATGACCAAGTCGCTTATGCCACAACTGGTTTTCTTCCTCTCTGGATAAAAGACATGTATCTTCTTCCCCACCTATAATGTAGAGATTTCCCTTTGACCTTTTTCCCTGCAGAACAGATGCTCCATCTTTTCCTTTCACAACACACATCTTCTTGGTAAATTATATAGAGTGCCCAGAGTCACATAGTTGACTGACACTGAGTAGGTTATGACTAAGACCCTCCACTACCAAGAAATCAGCACGTCTCATCTCTTTTCCCCCAAACTTGGCTTTGCCTGAGCCAATAATCTTCAGGCCTTTATCATTTCCAAATTTGACAACTCCTTCTTTGTCATATTTGATGCCTATAACAAGATTTTTATTACCCTTCATGTGGGATGTGAAACCACTATCAAGGATCCAAACACCAGATCGATCTGATGCTTTAAGGGCAATCTATGCCACCACATCCTTCTCATTTTTCTTCTTTTTGGTCCATACTTTTTCTTTCACACTCGGCATGGATTGAGACTTCTGTTCTTTCTCGGATTATGATGGACCAGCCTCATCTTGCAAAGCCGCAAATCTATTCTGCATTTTTAACTCACCTGTCGGTTTATTGATCTACTGCTTGCGAACGTTTTGATTCTGCTTTGGCACATTTCTCTAAATGGTCGAATTACAGTACCTAGCCATGTGCCCAAATCCTCCTCACCAAAAACAGTGTCCTTCAAAATATGTTTTGGAAACTCGTTCTCTATTTGGCTGCCATCTCTATTCATGTTCCCTTCTATATCTCTTGGCTATGGAACATACACACTGTGAATGTCCCATTTTCCCACAGCAATAACACCTTATATAGGATACATTCCTTCATGATACTTCATCACTACGATTTTCCCTTTGGGATCTCTGTATATTCTGATTCTGTTTTGCGCCCAAATCAACCTTCAATTTCGGGACGGGTGCTTGCGGTCTGACATTAACTGCCACCGATTTTTGTTTATTATCAAGAACTGAATTAACCTAAGCATTTGATCTTTCTTTCTTCTTCACTCTTGCTGAACTACGAGCCTCCTCTTTCATCTTCTCTGTCTTCTGAATGGCCTACTTTTCTGAAATCACATTGGGGGTCAAGAGTTTTTCTTGATCCTTCATTTTTTGTTGTAGACTGACCACTTATTCTTCAATCTCTTTAATACGTCTGACCTGATCCTTTCTTGTGTTAGTCAAAAAATCAATTTCCTTCTTTTTTTCCTCAATTTTAATCTTATGCTCAACAATATTTTCTGAGCTCTCTGGTGTTGAGGATTTTAGTCTTTCAATATCTTCTAACAGTTCTGACTTTTCTTCATCCTGTTGTTGCATATAGAGTTTGGCATCATGAACCACTTTATTGGATTTCTTCACTTTGGCTCTCCAAACATCTATCTCCTCAAGAGTTACTTCTAGTTCGACTTTCATATCAACTCTCCCTTCAATTTCATCTTCTTCTTCAGCGTCAGTTTCTTCATTTTTATGAGAACTACCGACGACCACTACCATAGAATTTTGCCTATGATCTTTACAATTTTCAAGCTCCTTAACCTCTTCATCCTCAGACTCCTCTGAACTTTCAAATTCTTGTGAAAGAAGATTATTTTTCTTGAATAAATTTCTCTTGAATTGCTTCTTCCCTTTCACAAACACTGAAGTCTTCTTCTTGGGAATTTCAACTTCATCATCATCATCATCGTTATCTTGAAATTTCTTGGGGCATCTTTCCGTAAGATAACCAAACTTTCCACATTGAAAGCATGATAGTGGAAGTTTACCTTTAAACTTTCCTCTTCCTCTTTGCAGATTTGAAGAAAGGAATGACATCACCTCATCTTTCTCTTCTTCTTCATTAGAATCTTCAATGGTGAGTTTCTTCATGGCCTTGAATGCCACCTCTTTGGATTTCCCCTTTTCCACAGTCTCGTTATCATCATTTCTCATTTCATATGCAACAAGAGTGCTGTGCAGGTTATCCAATGTCAGTTCTTTTGGGTATTTATCTTCCAAAACAGAAACTTTCGGATTGAACTGAGGTGGAAGTTTTCTCAATATGCGCTTCACAATTTTTATATCTTTGATAATTTCTCCAAGACCCCGCATGTCTTCTACCACAGTATTTACCCTGTCAAAGAATGCATCAACATATTCATTCAGGTTCATTCTCATATCTTCATACTTGTTCCACAACACTTGCAGCTTTGCCTCTCTGACTTTTGTATCCCCTTCATAAATATTCAAAATATTTTCCCACATGTCATGTAACGTTTTCCATGACATCACCTTTGTATATATGGTATTGGAAAGGGATCCCCCTAAGGCATTGATTGCTTTGAAATCAGCATCCAAATCATTATGCTCAGCTTCTGATAATGCACCACTAGTAATATCAGCTGTGATACCATGCATAGCTGCTGAAATCACATCCATTCAAAAAAATAAGAAATAGTGTTGCATTTGATTCTTCCATATCTGAAAATTACATCCGTTGAAGATCGGAATCACTCTATGATTAGTGGACTCCATTGATAGAAGAACTAATACCAACCTCTCCCTCTGATACCAATTGTTTGGTCCACAAGGATGAATACCCTGAGAGGCGGGGGGGGGGGGTGAATCAGGGTATGCCTAATTTAAAATGAATGCACGTTCTGATCTTGTTTCACTGTTAAGAAAAACACTCTTCTCCCTCTTTCCTGTTGCACAATATAAAAAGAATGTAAAGCAAGCACATGAATCAACAATTTAACTTGGTTCACCGCTAAGGGCTACGTCCAAGGAGCATACGCCGACAGGTTTCCAGTCATACCAAATTCCACTATACTTCACTAGCTGTGGATTACAATGTTCGGGTACAGTCACTCTGTCCCAGGTTCACTGCCTTTGCAAGGTTTAGGGTCAGCTCACTGCTTTCCCAAGGATCACTCCCTATTTCTCTCTCTCTGGCTCATTGCCGGTGGAGAGGATTACCTTCTTCCTCTTCCTATGCTCACTGCACTTGGAAGGGATCCACTCACAGTTTATAGACCTGTAGGTCTCTTCATTATCATGAAGGAATGCATCTTCCTCTGTAAGTAGATGCTCTGTTGAAGACCAATTTTCACCCATAGATGAATATCTATTTTCCTCTTAACCACTGGGCAATTCCTTTGGAAACACCTTCGCAAAGTACCCTACTTCGCGAGGCTTCAAATTTCTCGAAGCTCAAACAAGCCTTCACGAAGCTCCTGCCTTTTCGCGAAGCTCTCTTGCGAAGCACTCCCGCGAAGCTCAAGCCGTTGCAGAGAAACTTCCCTCACGAAGCTCACTAAGCCAACGCGGAGCTCACAACTTTCACGGAGCTACAATAGCCACCGCGAAGCTCCTCTTTCGCGCAGCACACAGGCTACGCGAACTACCTTCGCGAACCGAGAGAAAATGATTTTCTCTGAAAATTCTCTCTACTTCTCTCGAGGGGGTAGACCTCTATTTATAGGAGATTCCACCAACCCTCAAACTTTCCACGCGAAGTCAACGCCACGTCATCTCTAATTGTGAAGCTCCAAAGTTTTCATCGAAATTCTGTCCAAATCGCGAAGCACCACGACAATTTTCCGATCGCAGAGCTCGTCATAATCGCGAAGCATTCCGTCAATTCCTTCACGCCTTCACCGCGAAGCTCCCTCGCAATTCCCTTCATCGCCGCGAAGCTCCCTTGCAAATCCCTTCACCGCTGTGATGCGCTTCAGCCTCTTCCGTTCACGAAGCTTGTCGTAATCGTGAAGACTCACCGCCTCCATTCTTCTGGTCTGTGTGATTTCCAAACCATGCATCCTATCATCGCTAAATTCATGCCCTTTCCATATTAAATTATGATCTTCATGGAAATCCTATTTTCGCGATGCTCACCAAACTCCAAATATTGGACCCCAAAAATTTGGCAAACACTCGGAAACATCGCCGCCTTGTATTTCTCTTTTGTACCGCCTCTAGATCATCCTTTCCTTTGTCATTGTTCTTTGTCAACAAGTATTGTCAAAAAATTCTTAGGAACTCGACAATTATCCCTGGAAACCTGCTTTTTCAACAAACACAATCAACCCAAAAATACCTCAATGTTACCTTGAGGGATTTTTTCCCAACAATAACCATTTATTTTTTTATAATAGAGTCATGCATCAAATAATTCTACAATGAAAACTATAAAATGGTCCACTAACACTCATATGGATAAGGCATCACTAATAAATTTTTTAGAAAGATGTATGGTCCTATGGTGACTATTATTTTGATGTAGGGATATCACATTTATATAATGATATCCTGTTAAAAAATTATTATCAATATAATAATAATATCACATGAAAATAATATAACCAATATGAAAGATGATATAAACCATATTAATTATTATACACAATATGTAATGGCCACCAACACCAAATTATCATTCATTTAATAATCCTTGATTATATTATCATTTCTTGAATCAAGGAGAACCTATATCATTAGGAAACCTCATAATTTATCAATCACCAAACCATATATATTTAAATTTTATAATCAAAATAATTGGTGTGATACTCCCTGTGTAGTGACATATCATCGAAATAATAATCAATATGTGGTAAACCACACCCTCAATAAAAATTTTACAATTCAAAAACCAAAATTAATGGTCAATTTTATACAATTGCTCTGAAAACAATGATATATTTATTGAGTGACATACCTCAAATGAAATTGAAAACAATGGAGAGAAACCATCATCCCATATTCTCCTCCATTAATAGAAAACAAAAGATCAATGGTTATGATGTAATTCCACCATGATTTTATTGAATTAAAAATCCAATCCCTAGGTGAACTACACAAAAATCATAGATAGTATTATAGAAAGATAAATAGAATAGGATCAGGTGGAATTACATTAGATCAGTGTTATAAAACACACTTTAACCTCTCAAATTGATGGAAGACTAAGGGGAGGAAGATAACGATGAGGGTTAGACTACCCTAGTTTTGTAGCTACCAAGATAAGAAACCTTGTCTAGAATTATTAATATGTGAAAGGGTATATACCAATTTTACATTTTATAAGAGGGGGTTGGGGACTATCAGATACCCGATAGCCTTTCACTGGCTACCTGATGGCCCATATGGTACTTTTTGGTAATCAACCAACCATACAATTTCTAAAACACTGGGGAAAATATATTTATCACTTAAATAGTTACCTTGTATAATTACATCAGTTACCTAATGTCTATTATAACCACACAATAATTTTTTTTAATTACTCAACATAAGATTAATCTATATAGGTATTTTCCATTCATATTAACACCTCTAAAACCTTTATTTAAAAATTTCTAACATTTATATAGACCCTTAATCTAATCTAAATTCAAAAATCCAAATTCACACTAGATCCAATTCTACTATATTTTGGTCCTTTTCCAGTTCCACTAACACCAAACGATGTGGTTTGTTATAAACTCCACACTAAGTAACATCCCAACCTGAACTGTCACCTCTCAAACTTTCTTAAGTCAAGTAAACATTTTACTTGGCCTTAGTTTCATCCAATAGATCACTAAATATTTGAAATAAATTTCAAGGATTTATACAATACCATTGGAGGATGGTTTACATTCATATTTAACACCTTCCTCATTCTAATGATTGTATATAATTTTAGTATGAGGTGTCTATTACATGAACATTCCCAAACTAGAGGAAATATAAATAACAAAGTGGAAATAAAAAACTAAGATCATATTATGCATCGTAAAGAACATTTAAAATAAGTTAATTAGTTATAAATACCAAAAAATGTGCAAGTTTATACTATTCAAAGTAAGATTGAAAAGGTTACCAAATGTAACTACCCCAAACAAGGATCTACTATCCCCCATGAATCCTAAAATACTAAATGAGTCATCCCATACATGGAACTCCTCCTCTCCAATATCTATAATTCACTAGAAAAAATACATTAATAATAATGCAAGTCACCATTACCTTTTGACACAATGTATATCATTTACTCATCTACTAAATTATGTGAATAGTGGGAGAGTAAAAGGTCTATCCAAATTTTCCCAAGAATTCCCCCATGCACCCCACATATGTGAAAATGAATTTAAGATTAAATTAGTTTTATGAAACATTTTCAATTCGTAAAATCTTATAAAACCAATAGCATGCATTTTTTTCAATCATAATAATTTTTAAAATTGTCTATCAGAATTAGACCAATGCCTCTTCCAAATCCACTAGACCCATATGATAAAACCATCAGGCGCATCGTCGTATCCTTGTGAGTTTACAAACCCATGGTAAGTAGAGCCACATAGGTAATCCCTACAATATTATGGACCCCCAGAATGTCCATAAGTCTACATTCCCATGGTAACTTGAGGCCCAACCTCAGGATACTAATATGAAACTCCCCATTATAGAGATTGAGGGTAATTAATGGATTTTACATTCAATGAGGGATAGTGATATGTCAAAGGGATCATTATTTCATTTCCTTTTGAAGAGGATCGATGATTCTCTCCTTTCCGAGAACATTTTTAGGTAACTACCCTTGAGGTAATTACCTAACCATTATAATGGAGGTGGCTCTCTTCCTCCTCTCAGGCTCAGCCCGAGACATGTTCTAATAGATTTCCAAATGTGGCTATCAAAGATATCGACATGGGTGAAAAAATTGGCATATTCAAAGCCCCTGTCTCTCTCATAGAGACATCACCCCAACCCTTTCATCCATATTCCACCTTTACCATCATGAGAGAAGGGAAAGTGTGTTTTTTTGGATTTAAAATTTCCTCATGTTTCTCACATTGAGCATGAATGATATGGGATTAGAGGTTAATGATGATAGCAACATCCACACCATCCTGAATTGAACTATGAGAACTCTGATTCCTTCTCTAACCAGGATATGTAGGACACCTACCTAATGCCTGAACTCAAGGGACGTTCTACTTAAAAGTCAGTCCCAATAATTATTCCCCCCGACTCACTAGGGAATGCTCTTTATGAATAATCCCTGATGTGACTCTTCCAAAAAAGGAATCCCCCATGTTGTAAGTCCCAAAATTGTCTTCTCAAATAGGCTGCTCCAATATGTATGCCCCAATCATGTCCCCATATAAAAGGGAATCCTATTTAGGAGTAATCCCTAATTTAATTACCATAAATGGGCCTCCCCTATAGTATAATCCCCAAATTAAATTGAACTATGTGAACTCTAATTCCTTCTCATACCAGGATATGTAGGACACCTACCTAAGGCCCGAGATCATGGGGAATTATTCTTAAAATTCAGTCCCAATAAGAATTCCCCTTCGAATCACTGGGGAATACTCTTGAGGAATAAGCCCTGTCATGACACATTCAAGAAATCCCTCCTCCACGGTGTAAGTACCATTTGTGTCTTCTCAGATGGGAATCTATAATGTGTATGACCCAATTAGGTCCCCCATAAAATGGAATCCCATTTAGAAGTAAGCCTCGATTGAATTCTCACAAATGGGCCTTTTATATGGTATAATCATCAAATAAACTCGAACTATAAGGGCTTTGATTCCAAACTAACTAGGATATGCCCTGAGGTCCGAACCCAACACCCAAACCACCCTAGTGTTCACTGGGACATATCCATGATAAGGCTATATACAACAAGAAGAAAATTCCTATCTTGAGTGTCCTAGATCGATTCAGTGTAATTCCCACATTAAATATTGACTAGGCATATTTTTCCTAGATCTCCTTGCCACATAACATTAAACTGCATGGATGGGTCCTTATCGCATGACCTTAAAAGGTGATGTGTCCAGTTACGTGGACCCAAACAATGTGGGTTATGATTCTCTTATAAGGATACATAGGAATCTCATCTTATTGGTTCAATACCAACTATGAAACAAATTCCGCCCCCATGGATGATGATAAACTTCAGAGTTCCTTATGATACGACTTAAACTAGCACTGTCTTAGTAATTCCCAACCTGCAAGTATATATGTTTAATCATGCAACCTAGGGGTAACCTATGAACACATACTTAGGAAAGAACTAAGGATTCAAAAACATATGGACAATTCTTAAATATATAAGAAAGTCCTAGAGTAGGCAACAATTCCCCCAAAAAGGTGTGATGAGCCTGATCTGCCATCCTCTAGACCAATTGAGTCCTTATGTGTTATTGGCCAAATCTTCATCCAAAGAGCGCATGCCTTTAGAAAGATGGTCCAGGAATCATGCATACAAGGGTCATTGGGTGTTTTTAGATCCGTGAATAAACCCACTGGAGACCATATGAGGACATTGTACCCAATGTAAAGCCCTTCATAATAATAGACAATTGGGTTCTATCCGTCAAACCATTTTGTCTTCCCTACTACAATGAAAATTAAGTCGAAACATTCATTAAATAATTATATAATTGAATATTTAGTAATATAAAAACATTCATATACCTTGTTACATGTTCCTTTGATCTATATCTGTATCCATCATTGAAATTGGAAAATGTATTGAAATCATGTTTACCTATATATTATTAGAGACATGAATAATAAAAAAAAATAGGAAAACTAAAATATATAAATAGAAAAATCACACATATGTGTATATTTTTTTAAAAAAAATGATGTTATGATTCTTAACCTAAAAAATTTCTATCTAAACTATTAAATATAATCATTAATTCTAAAATGATAGAAACATTTATAAATGTAATATCAAAGTCGTGTAAAAGTGTTTTCATATGCGTAAATTTATACAAAATATAATAATTCACATAAAGTATTTAAATGAGTATTTTTAACCAGAACCAAAAAATGTAAAATTTGATATAAAAAACCATATAAAAAATCATATATAAATAATTAAACATCTTATAGTTATTAAAAAAAATACAATTTTAGACATCCAAAATTCCAAAACGAAATATAATTTATATATTTACTAGATTAATTAGGAGATTAATACAGTGTTTTCCTAAATCTTTTCATCATGATCATTTCATAATTCATGCACTATGTTTTCCTTATAGTGATTGTTATCTGAAAATTGAGTAATAGAAAAAAATCTTCATATAAATAAATAACATCATTATCATCCCCATCACCAAAATGGATTCTTTTCCCTTTCAAAATAATGGGCCAATAATTATTCAATGGATCAATAAAAAAAATATTTTATTTTCACGTGTCAGAATGATTAATGGTTCCTCATTGCAAATAATCCTTTTTAAATCAACTAGTTTAAACCCATATTCATCATGTTTCACACTGTTATGATTAGAAACCCAATTACTCTTAAACATGATGACTCAAAATTTAATATAATCAATTTCCTGTATGTCTTAAAGAACTCCAAAATATGTGATTTGTGTAGAAATTGGGTGTTAAACCTTTTCAGTCAAAAAATGAACTGCTTCAATAATGATCATTACACCACTATTTTGAATGACACTCTTTTCGTCTAGATTTTTTTGTATAAAATGTGTACCCATTAATATCAAAATAAGGCCACGTGATCACATTAAAATATGGTCCCCCTAAAACCATTTTAATGTTTCTAATGTAGATATATCTGTGATGAATTTATATTTTAACCATGATTTTTTTATGATCAACCATGTGTCACTTTTCATTTATTTTCAGATATTATACCATTAAATCAGTAATATATGATGATATATATGATTAAAACTCATCTGTGTTGTTGAAAATGTATAAATGTGACTACATAAATTCATCATGTGGAATGGAGTTTAGCATTAAGCCTCAAATCCATATACCTTCTATATTAACAATCACATGTCGACATATAGGGAGACCAATATGCTTTACTTCATAAAAATAATTAATACAAAACCCAATAACCACTTCTAATAAATATTTTTAAACTTTAGAGGGCACCAGTCGATAAAGATTTTTAACATAACTTTTAAAAATTTTCATAAATATTTCAGAAGGATACATCATTCATAAATAATCACACCCATATATTCTTATCTTAAACACCAAATGAATCACTAGATTAACAATTATATGAAAAAACATTACTGGGAAATACATATAAAGTTAAAAAATTCTAATAGAAACTTTATTCTCTAACACATATATCAACTTTGGATCAATGACTTCGCTATAAATATATTTGAAAAAATTACATAACCTAATGATAGTCTTTATGAAGACTGTTGGTAATATACCACGCAGTGCGATCGATAAATTTTATTGCATCAATAAATGAAAGTCATGAGATTTTATACACATTAATTTATAATACCTTAATAAAACAAAATTCTTCACATTTTAAGAATATCCAATGGGTAATTCAATACCATGAAGATAATGAAAGAAATTCATCGTCTCAGTACTTCTTAATGCATGACAAGACGAAGCTAAATATGTTATGTTTTTCTTTCATAGTGGGTGCTAACTTCGAACATATTCCCATTGCTATCAAGTCCAATATAGCATGAAATAGATCTTTGGTATTTCTTTTTATGTCTAACAATGTTTCAATCAAAATGTCACATATGTTTCTGTCAACATTCTTCACATCATTATTATGATTTATCTATAAAAATATCTTATAAGGTAGTCTGAAAAACATAGACTTTTTCTTCATGATATTTTTTTGAGGTCCATTACTTCTTTTATTTCCAAATATAGAATCAATATTTTTCACCCTGCCATAATATTATTTAGCTAAAAATTTCTATGGTGGAAGATTTTATTCCTATAAACTGTTAAATTCTTTTTTCAATCTATGATAAGGATGATCAAATTTTTAAAATATTTAATGTCCCATATTCACGGTCTTTAATATATTCCATAATTGATAATATTAAGTATCATCATTATAAATTATACATGCTTTATATCCCTTAAAACTGTATCTAGATAAGTTTCCATATATAAGAATGTTGTTTAGGATGAACATTATCAAATCACATAAAAATAAAATTCTCTTTCTTATATTCCTCAAAAAATTTAACACCTATCTTCCATTACAGTTTCAAATCATTAATCAATGGTAAAATATACACATCAATATCATTTCCTGACTATTTTGGTCAAAAAATCATGAAATTCATCATAACATATTTTTTATTCATACATATCTATGGGTAAAAGTCATAAACTACAAAGAAAATAGTCCATGAACTATGTTTTCTACTTAGGTTATAATATGGGTTCATTCCATCAATATAAAATATCATTATGATATTTATAGATTCACTTACAAAAACAGGAAATTGTGTATCAAATATCTTCCCCCGTGGTGAATCTGAAGGGTGATGTAAGTGGAAATCAGAGATACATTCATCTAAAATCCATATTAACCTTTTTAATCAACAGAATTTTTAAATAGATGCTTCAAATGAGAAATTATTGGAAGGTACCAATTTGATTTAGTATGATAATTGTTTATGGTACCTGACAATGAATTAGAGTTGAATTATTAGAAATATATTAATGAATTATTGCATGGAATTATTATAAACTACCAAATTTATTTAGCTTGAGGTAAGATTATAGTACCTATGAATGAACTCGAGTTATATTTTTCATCCATCTTATGTCGTGATGTCCCACATATAAAAATTTTGGAAAAAAATTAATATTACTTCATATACAAAAAACTATCATTGGGTCATGAATGTATCTTTTTATAACCCAATACCATTGGGAATAATATTTTCTTCACCTCATAATTGGAATCTGTAAGTCTGTTTCCTTCTATAAGTAGCTCTTTTAAAAGATCAAGCATGTTATATACACTTTCATCACCTCACACATTAATTTATTTCTAGTTAACTAATCTCAAAAATACTGATAAAACTATATATATTTATTGTAACTGGGGAATAATGTTTTCGTAGAATCTCTATACAATATCTCAACAAATATTTGTTGTTTTTTTGATTGTATGAACACCTAAATCATGAATGAATTCTTTAATATGATGATATATCTCATTATGAATATTTTCATCAACTTTAGATGTTGAATTTTTAGTTCTTTCACAATGTCAGATCCGTAAATTATAATTAAGTCTAAAACCATATCAACTAAGAAGATGCTTGATTTATCTAGAAATTATTGTCTCATATTCAAACACTTCACACATGGAAATAAAATCAAATATATGTTATGATGATTTCACTAAGAATATTCAAAAAAATTATCAAATCATTTTTCATATTCACTAGTGGTTCTTCATAAATTTATCCAATTATAATCCATTCAATATCAGAGATCAAAATATAAAATGTGAATATATTAAAACATATAAAAATTATATATATATATATATATATATTTAAATTTTAAACAATAAAACATATAATCAAAATGATTGGTGATCAAGTGGGAAATATCAATTATTATTAGGAATAAAATAAAAAATAAATTACTCTAGATATTTATTTTATTTAAATAAATAAATATAAACTATGTTTGATGATCTTAGACAAATAATTGGTATATTTTTATCAAGTTAGATAGATTTTTTTAAATGACTATCACACAAAACCACCTCCATTCTACCTTGATCCTTTAAGATAGACATCAATATTTATCTTTAGTTAACCTAGAATAATAACGTGAAACAGAAATTAATATTTTCATTATAAATAAAATGGTAAAATTTATAACGAAAAAATATAGGTAAGATGAATTATTTACTATAATAAGAGTCAAATAAAAAAATAATTATTTTTGAAAAACCAAAACAAAAATAACATGGGATAAAATTAATATAAACATATTTGATCAAAATAATATCATAAAGTACCATTTGTAGGATGAATATTAAAAATGATTGAGGTTATCTTTATCATGAAATATTTATTTTGGTTGAATTGAATGAAAAAAATTATGTATTAAGAAGAAAACTTTTTTAGATATTATGACATATATGACTCTATATTTTCTTGATGTGCGTCATGATGATCCAAAAGTACTAAATTTGGTTAGAATAAAAAAATAAAAAAATATCATAACTACTAATTTAAGATGATATATACTTAATTAAAAATTAAATAAATACAAATTTTTTTATAATTAACAATAAAATTTTAAAAAATAAATAATAAAATAAAACATACATTAATAGTTAAATTTAAAAAATTAACAGCAAAATTAAACCAATTTAAAATTAAAAATCAATTTAAAAAAACATTAAAAACATTAAAAATCATATTAAACAAAATTTAAAAATCATATTAAAATATATAAAATTAAATCAATTTATAATTAATAAAAAAATAAAAAAATTATGATTTATAATTAAATTAATCAAATTTATAATTAACAATCCAATTAAATATATTTATAATTAACAATAAAATTAAAAAAATTATACTATTAAACAAATTTCTAATTAATTTTTTTTAATTAATAATTAAATTAAAAAAATTTATACTTAACAAAATTTAATAATCAAATTAAAAAACATTAACAATAAAATTTAAAAAAATATAAAAATCAAATTATAAATACTTTAACAGTCAAATTAAAAATCTTATAATGAATAATCAAGTGAATATAATCAAATTTATAATTAATAATAAAATTAAAAAAACAATATCAAAAAAATTTATAATGAACAATACAATTTACACAAATAAATTAATTTATAACTCAATAGTATAACAAAATAGGAAAGAATTTATCTTCATAATAAAAAAATAACCTAAAAAATTTGGTTTCGAATAATAGAAAATATGTTTGCAATTTATTCCTCAAATTAATTGGAATAATCAACACTACAAGACCTAAAAAACCATTTGTAGAGATAAAAAATAAAAAAGAACAAAAAAATGAACCCAGGTTGATCATTGGTTGGAATAGGGTTTTTAAAGACTAAATACCTCTTTTGATGGTGAAACAATGATAGATGATGAAATAATAAGGACCAATAATCATGAAATACTATTTTAAATCAATGAAAAATGACTAAATGTAAAACCCAGGTTCTTTGAGTAGCCACCATTGGCATCATTGGTCGAGAGGAATAAAGTTCTTAATATTCGAAATAAGGGTTTTATTGTTCAGGCATATTTTTAAGAGGTTTTTGATGCCATTTTTTCTTTCAAAAACTGATGCCAATTTGTTTTATCTTTTGACATCTATTTTATTAAAAAAAATTCCAAAAGTTTAACATTTATATTTTTTCTTTGGGTTTTTCCAAAAATGACACCAAAACCCAAAAAAGATGTAGTTTTGGCATTGGTTTTGGACAAAACCGATGCAAAAAAATCTCTATGGACACTATTTTCATCAGTTTGTAATAGACCGATGAGTAATATCTAACATTTAAGGAAATTTTTCTACTAGTGTGATAACATTGTAAATGAGCCTTGGATTTTAAGGAAATGATTTACTATGATTATTTATATGAAAAAATTCCACATCATTTTCCTTATTATTATATTAGGTTCTCATGCTTCATGTTCTTTGATTATTTTATGATTCATGACTTCTAAATTACTAATATTTATATTTTTAATTAAGATTATGAGCATTGATATGAAGTGTATTGTTTTCAAATGTTAATATAATGTTCTTATACCCTTATGCTCATGTTATGCATATTCGATCATTGATATCTCTTTTGTTTACAATTGATTATCATCTAAGCTCACCCATTTATTATGTTTCCTTTCCCCGGGTTATAATGAAATATATTAACTATGATTTGTCTAAGAAGTGTTCTAGTTATAAAGAAATAATTGAGAGATAATGTATATAATTTATGGAACAATTATTTATATTTCCAAGTTTTCAAATATACTAGACTTAAACGATTCAAACTTTGATCAAAATGATATGTATTTAGTACTAATATATTATGATGTAATATATATGTATTAAAATTATGGTTCCCTATTTCTGGTATCAGATCTAGGTTTAGTTATTATTTGGAAACTAGGATGAGAAATATTTTGTAGGAAACATAGGTATAAGTCTATGTAAGGGATATAATATTAATGTTTTGGTAATTGTCATGAATTACATAAGTTAAAAACAAGGTGCATTAGAATAATGTGTTTCAATTTATACATATTAATATTTTTTTTCTTTATTATATGGTTTCTCTCCATGATTATTACTGCTCATATTATAATTTTTGGTTTTAGGGAAAATCTAGAACCCAAAAAATCATGTTGGTGCTGAATGTGATGGAAAATTCAATGATTTTAATCGTAATAAATAAACTTTTATGGGACATAGGATGTAAAATCTTGTTTATATGGTCACAAAATGATCCCACCATGACTTGAAGATTTATTTCACCCTTACACCACTATATTAAAATTGTTTTATTTTAAAAATTATAAATATAATAACAAATTTCACCTCACAATTTATTTAATTAAATAATTTTTATCACTTTTAAAATGATAATTTTAATTTTTTGATAATTACATTGTTGGAGGAGGTGATTTGGATGGCCATAAATAACATAAAATTAAAATGGGTGAAACTGTGCAAGAATCCAAGAAGACATGTGGACTCAAACTAGAACTACAACTAATAAATATATCTAATTAGGCTTATTTTTCTGCCATGATCTAGAATTTAGTGGGTTACAACTATTTTGAAGACGTATAATACCAATTCATCCATTAAGGCCCCCAAATAAATCTATATACCCAAGAAAAATAATATACTCAAAGTTAGATTTTTTGTTATGTTTTTTTGGAAATATCTCCCATTATTTAAATTAAATGGACTCTAGAAATTAAAAAATATATAGTAAATATGTGGGTAAATAACAGTTTTGTTTTTTTTAAATTGAGATATGTATGTCTACCCACCCAAAACTGTGGTCCAATTTGTATCTCAAAATCATGGGGCTAAAAATAACCTCTCATTTTGGATATAAAAGGGAACCTCATTTACCAGATCAACCTAGGGGAAAATCTCTACCATTTTGGATAGCCAATGGAGTCCTCTCCTCATCCTAGATGTTTTGGAGGTCCCAATTCTTATAGGAGATCAATGATAAAGTAAATGTTCCACCCGAGCCTCCTACTCCTCTCGATGGAAAGATAAATGGTGGATGACCATTTCAAGGAAGTGTAACACACTTGGAAGGGAGTTTTAACACTTATTATTATAATGGGGTTTTATATTTTTTTTGTGAAATAATTAAAATTTTTAACATAACATTATTCTCCTCTTAATGCATTGATTTTTTATAATCATGTGAAAATTTTTTCACCTCAACACCAATTGGGATGAAATTTTAATTTGGAATCTTGTGTCATTTCTATTGTGTGAAAAGAGATTGTATTGTTCCTCACAAATACAAGATATTTTAGTATTATTTTATATCCCTAATTTAATTCATGATGTTAAAACCTTGAAAAAATGATTTTTGTGTCAAGGGTTGGTTAATTGTCAAACATTTTAAAAGTCAAGAGTGGAATCAAGATCATGATTACCCCCAACAAAAGGATTCCACTAAGCCATGTGTAATTTTCAGAAAAATTAACTAACCAAGATGTGTTGTGAACTTGAAATTCCATCATTCTCTAATAATTATAAAAACATTACCATTCATTATCAACTTTTAAACTCTATAATTAATTTATTTTGTTTTTATAACTATTTTCAAACCCCCTATTTTAGTCCTTTTTATGAAAAATAGACATTTAAACCGAGAACACTCCTTGTGAGATAACCTAGAATATTCTTTATACAATAAATAAAATTTTAAAAAATAATAGATTTTACATGTTAAAAAAATATGGAAAAAATTTGGCAATGTTTTCGAGGAGTGCTTTTGTTTTTAGTGTGTGTTTTTATAAAAACATTGTGTATTTTATAAATATTTATGTTATTATTTTCTTATATAAACGTCTAAGTTGTTTTATAAAACATTTCCATTTGCAGGCCTTTCCGATGATGTGATATTCATTAGAGGAACTAATTTATTTCGAACATGAACCGTAGAGGATATTTCATCATTGACACCAAGAAGCACCAAATTATCACTCAAAGGAGGACAAAAAAACACATACACTCTTATTGATCATTATTATTATTCCAAAAAATACATTAGGAATTAAATAAACATTAATAATTTGTATTTAAATAACCATAAATTAAATGGAATAACCTCAGTTGATGTAGATATCCAACCAACATACATTCAAATACATGGTGGAGCACCTAATTTTGATCTTAAATCTAGAATGATTCACTTATTACCCAAATTTCATGGACTGGTAGGAGAAGACCCACATAGGAACATAATGTAATTCCATACTATATGTTCAATATTAAAACATTCTAATATAGATGAATAATTGGTTATTCTTAGGTAATTCCCTTTCCCTTTAAAAGAAAAAAAAATATTGGATATACAATGTTAACTCTCTAACTAGAGGCTGAGTTGATATGAAACACCATTTTATAGAAAAATAATTCCCAGAACCTTGACCTAAAAAAATAGGAAAATAAATATATGGAGTAAGAAAATATAATGGGGAAATACTTCATTAATATAGGGAATAATTTAAAAAATCATGTTCAAGATGTCTACACCATCAAATAAGTGAGAAACTTTTATTATAATACATTCATGATGGTTTAATTCCAATCAACCATAACATGAATGATTCTACTATAGGTTGTTACCTAGAATAAAATAGCCCTATTTCTATAAGAAACCTCATTGAGAATATGAAAAAAAACCTCAAACAATTTGGTTTATGGTCCATTATACGCATTCGAGGAGTCCATTAGGTGTAGAGTTCTGAATTCATGAATAAGGTAGACATAATGTTCAAAGAGGTAATTACCCTACACTAATAACATTCCCTTTCATAATGTAAATAGAAATATCCACATCCCATTCATTATGGTATCTATGTCACTAACACCCACTATTCCAACCAGTTCTCCCAATTAAGAGAAACTCATAAGAGTTGTGAGGCAATATTCTTAGGTCTCCCTTATAATCAACATGTTTGGAAAGATACATAATATCCATCAGAATATAGATGAAATTCTAATCATGACTATAATAAAAGGGTTATTATAACCAACATCAACAGTCCTGGAACCAAAAATTGTAGGGTATTTAATACCAACCACCACCTTGAAATCCTCAACCACCAAAAAGGGCTTTCCAATAAACATAAAAAAAATGAAGACCATCCTTGTGGACATGAGGGAAAAAATGGATGAAAATAACATCCAATTACAAAAAACTACAAAATTATCCATGAAAGACCAATCACCTCAATTAGGCCAACTCACCAACTCAATGGGTGAAATCCAAATTCATGGTTCGGAAAAAATAAAATCCCAACATTTTGCAAATCTGATGGAAAAGGTAATGTATGATTTATCACACTTCATAGTGGTAAATAAATTTCTACTTCCAATGATTCTACACATCAGGTATGTTCTCATCCTTAAAACACTCTTTCTCTACCCTCAAAATATTCATGTGAAAAAAAAAACAAAAAGGTTAAAAAATCTATCAATGGGGATGCACCTAAGAAATATATTCCTCTACCATTTCCCTAAAGATGATCTAAATAAAAAAGAAATTGATAGCGAAATCAATACTGAGATGTTGGATACATTTTAAAACATACAAGTTAAAATTACTCTCTTGGATTTAGTTAAAAAAAATTCCTCACTCTTACAAATTTCATAAAGAACTTTGTACCCATTGGTGTCAACTAAATGGGAATATGAGAGTAACACTTAGAAGGAATGTATCATCCTTAGTACAACTAATGATTCCAACTTAATTCAAGGTTCCATACACTTTTATAATACCATAAACCATATGAGACAAATTTATTTTTATATGAAATGATTGATTTTGTTGGTTTTATTAATGTGATCTCTCACTCTATTTATAATTTTCTACAGGTTATATCACTTTAACAATTGATCCTCATTGTGAAAATTTCTAATTGGAGTGAAAAAACCCCACATGAGTAATCATGTACATCCTCACATGTGTAAATAATCTTATTTTCCCTACAGACTTCTACGTTCTTAAGATGGAAAACAAACAAAACAAATGACATTATCCTCTAATACTTGGAAGCCCTTCAAACAAAATCTAAAAGAAAACCATCAACATTCACAATAGTAGGTTGCCTATAGATTTTGGGGGATAAAAGGAAAGTCTCAATATCATTTATTCTATGAAACACCCTATTTAAGATCACCCCACTATTCCTATCTATTTGATGGAAGTTCTCTCTAACTACACAGACACAAATTCTCTCCTTGACCCATACATGAATTTTTTTCTATTCATTAATCTATGAATATTTGGGTTGTAAATTATCTTTTGAGTGTTGTGTGATTTTGAAAAAGTGTATATATTGTGTTTTAAATGTTGATTTATTGAGAATTAAGAATATATGACCATCATTGATACTACTCAGCCTTTAAAATATTATTTATCATCCGTGGATGTTACGATTGAGTGGTTAGATGAGATCACCGACCTCTCACATTCACATTCACTCACATTAATCCAAAATTTTCCGGATATCGAACATAAACCACTGCCTCAAAACCTAAAATATTTATATCTTTAAAATGGAAACAAGTTTCTTATAATAATTTCTAGTTTACTCCATCCATAGAATGAATTACAATTCATTAAACTTTTGAGGAAGAATAAACAAGAATTGGGATGGAAACTTGCTAATATTCCTGGTATTATACCATCAATTTTCATGCATAATATATTGTTAAATAAAGTGGCTAAACCGATGAGGTAGGAACAATACCGACTAAAACCAAACATCCTTAATGTTTTTAAAAATGGGTTAACTAAATTATTGGCCACTATAACCATTTATCCCATTACTAATAGCCGATGGTTCAGTCTAGTGTAGTTAGTTCCTAATAAAACTGATCTTACAAAAATAAAAAATAAAAATAATTAATTGGTTCCAACACATGATCAGAATAGTTAGAATTTATGTATAGACTACCCTAGACTAAACCAACACACGTGGAATGACCATTTACCATTTCCATTAATTGACCAAATGACAGGGATGCTAGTTGGGAAGTCTCACTACTTCTTCCTTGATGGGTACTATAGATACCTTTTGATCAAAATTTCCTCTGAGAATCAGGAAAAGGAAACATTTAATTGGACCATTAGAAAATCTTTATATAAAAGGTTTCTATTTGGTCAGTGTATTTCTCCAGGTACATTCTAGTGATACATGGTTAGAATTTTTTTAGATTACCTTGAGAATTTCATGGAAACTTTCATGGGTGATTTAACTATTTATGGATACTCTATTGATGAGTTTTTTAGTAGTATTTTTTCTTTCCTATGTCAACGTATTGAAAATAATATTGTCTTAAATTATGTTAAATTTATTTTCATGGTACGATAAGGTTTAATACTTAGAAATTTCATTTATAGGGATGGTATACAGTTAGATAAATCATAAGTAGGAATATTTTATACCCTACTAATCCCCAAAAATATATAGGAAATGAAATCTTTGATATGTATTACTATATTTTACTGTCATTTAATTAATGGATTTTGTACGATTTCACTCCCCCTCTTCCACCTACTCTAAAAAGAAAAATAATTTATTTTTGAAAAAAACTATAAACACACTTCTAATAAAATAAATTGGAGTCTCACATCATCCATAGTAATCCAAAAAACAAAGTGGTATTGACTATTTTATCTCACTCTTAACACCTATAACTTTTTAGTTAGGGTGGTCTTGTCATAATGATTTGATTGATCTTTACATTAAACAGCCAAAGCCACACACACAAAAGACCATTCCCATTAAAACTATACCACAATGGAATAATAATTACTTTAAATCATTTTCTCATTGGATAAATTCAGGTCATACCTTTTAGTGTTCAATGTAATTGTGTTCTTAGACCATGAATCCATATGATTTTTCCTTAAGAAACATATATCCAAACCACATCTCATTCGCTGGACACTCCAACTTCAAGGATTTAATCCTAAAATAAGAGATAAAAAAGATCATATAATCTGGTAGAAGAAAATATTAGTAGGATTTAACCACCATTAGACCACCATATTTAATTATCCCTCCCCATGAACTAATTTTTCCATGATGAGCACATTTTTAAATTAATGGACCTTACCACTTAGTATGAATAAACTGTGATTTTTTTAGTATCATCATAGATCCCCACAGATTTTATCACTTTATAATCCAAAATACATAAGAATGAGTCATGATGGTACATTTGGGATGACCCATACTCATGGAGAATTTTTAGTGACAAGGTTGTCTGTAAATCTATCCCCGACCATGAGCACACCTATATTTTGGGCTTTTGTAAAAATTTAGCTTGTTGGGGCCAATTTGGATCTCATTGTACAACCTTAAAGTACCTTGAATCTGGAATTTATTGGACAACATTGTATATTGATTCCCATAGGTTTTTTAAGTCATGCACATGATGTCAATTCACTGGTAATATCTCCAAGAGGAAAGAAATTCCCCCAAAACCCATGTTATTTTGTTTGTTCTTTGATTCATGGGGCATTGAATTCATGGGTACTTTCCTAAATTCATTTGGATTTGTATACATGTTATTGGATTTCGAATATGTCTCCAACTATTTGGAAGAAAAGGATACAAGGATATATGATCTTGAGTTGTTGTCTATTTTATGATATCTCAAATCATCAGTAGGTTTGGTTTACCCGGACTCACCATTAGTGATCTATGGTCACATTTTTGTTATCAAAACATGAAAAAATTTCTATGTATGTATGGGTTTATACATAAAATCTCTACTTCAAATAACCCTAAACTATTGGAAAACAATAAATTTAAAATCGGGATGTCAAGAAAGTCTTGGAAAAAATAAAACAAGCAAATCAGAAAGATAAGAGTATATGATTGGATGATGCACTTTGGGTGTAACACATGGATTTCAGAACCCCAATAAGAATTTTACCATATCAGATTCTGTTTTGAAAGGATTATCACCTCACATTGGAGGTTTATCACCGTGTGTATTGGGTTGTTAAATAATATAATATGAACCTCTCAGATGTAGGTGAACACAAGAAGTTATATATTCACAAGATAAAAGAGAATCCAAGATAATCATACGAGAACTCTCCCATATATATGAAGGGAACCAAGGATACCCATTACTTCCTCACACTTTATCATGAATTCCACTTGGGAATAAGGTCTTCATTTATAATGAAAGGCGGAAGTTACATCAAGGTAAGCTTTATTCTTACTGGTTTGGACCTTAAACTATTACTAATATTTATCCATGTGGGGGTATAATGGTTCATAACTAAAAACAAAACAAAGAATCACTGCTAATGGACATCAGTTGATGCTCTTTCATGAAACCATTTTGGAGTCCCCGGTGGAGGTACATCACATTTAAGAGGTAAACTGTTAGTGATACCCCTCATTTTTTATCACTCCTTCCCAAACTCTCTTTTATTACCATGAGGACACTTCACACTCAAGGTGTGTGTGCGGGGGGGGGGGGGGGGGGTAGATAAATTTTTTAGTTCATTATAATTTTCATCACCTTTTTCCTTTTTCCTTTTTAAAATACTACTTAGTATTTTTTCTTTTACACACATTACTATGTTTGTAAAGATTTTCATCATATTTCTTCTTTTTCTATTTTTCACTTACTGTGTAGTAATTTTAACTCACCCATTTTTTCTAGCATACTCATTTTTAATTTCTATATAATCAAAGAAATTATTGAAAATGTATTATGAATTTTCCTATTTCAAGTTTATTTAAAATTTAAATAAAACTTCGTTCACCAATGGAATGTGATTTTTATCAATAATTTATCATTTCAGTGTGATTTAGTTTAGTATATTGGTTTTTTTGATGATATAAATGGTTGTATCTATACAAAACATTTTATATGATTGGTATTTTATGGGTTAGTAATGTAACTTATTATATCCACACCACATTAAACTCTACCATGAAATTTGAATATTTCTTTATTAAAAAAGAAAAAATACAAGTTATAATTAATATTTATAGTATTTCTAATTTTTTTCCATACATTCATTCCCTATCCGATATTTTTTATTACTGTATCAGATTGACTTATAAATGTACTCCTATTATTCTACTATTGTATATCCTAAAAAACAAATAAATAATGATGTGAGTGATGAAATGTACAACATATGGGGATATATATGTAGGAATATTATGGTTTGAATTATTCTAATTCTTACTTGAGTGGGTATTGAAATTTGATTGTAAAGGATGTAGGGTAGGTTTGGTGGAAAGAATTAGGTAAGAATAAATTTTGAAAATAACCTATATTTATTGGATAGAAAGTTGAAAGAATATCATGAAATAATGGTCACACACACAAAGAAACATGTGTAGTGTTAGTGAAAGGGTTTAATTGTGAATACTTTTCTTATACTAGTATCATAAATCTCTCATAATATCATTTTCACATAATTATGAGGCATAATTTTCCATGATCACTTAATTAACTCCTTGGTGTGGCTTTTGATTAGATCACATTGCCATCATGAATATAATATTTTTTGATTGATAAATATTCATGAAGTTTTGAATATCAAAATGCATCATTTTTTCAAATTTGACTTTGTCCAGGAGTGAATGTGTTTAGGAGTGGGGGTGAGATCGCACCACGATTCACTTTTTTATTTCACCCTTACACCATTGTATTAAACTGGTTTTGTATAGAAAATTAAAAATATAATAACAAATATCACTTTAAATAGGATTAAATTTGATAATATTATCATAAAAAAAGAAAATTTACTTGTTTGGATAATTATATTATAGGAGGAGGTGATTTGGATATTTAGAGATGATGTAGAAGGAAAAATGGCCAAACTGAGCATGATTTCAAGCACACATGTGGACTCAAACAAACACTGAAGTTAATATGTGAATTCAATTGGGAGGAAATTTTTTATTGATCCAAATTTTAGTGGGATATAAATCTTATAAGGACACATAATCCAAATTAGTTCATTAAGGGGCCCAAACGCACTGATCTGGACAAGAAACAAATCTGATTGAAGTCAAATGTTTGGTTCTATATATTGGAAATATCTCTAATTTTATACATTAAGTGGATAACGAAATTGATATAGAGATATTAAAGAGTTGGGGAAATAAATTTTTAGTTCATTTAAAAGTATGTTAAGACTGTCTACCCACCCAAAAACAAGGGACAATTGGTATAATGAAATCTAGGTTCCCAAAACCACCTCTCATTTTGGATATAAAAGGGAACCTTGGGTACCTCATTTTCAAGATTAAACAAGGGGAAAAGATCTAAAATTTTGGAGACCAAAAGGTGTCCTCTCATCATCCACAATGTTTTGGACACCCCTATCCTCATAGGGGGTGAAGGATGAAATCAATTTCCCACCTCAGCCTCTTCTATCTCTCGATGGTGTGGTTAATGATGGATGATCATTTTGAAAAAACTTCAGACACTTGGGAGGGAGTTCCAAAACATATTATTCTTCTTGTATTTTGTAATTTGTGTCTGAAGTATTTTAATTATATTTTATCTTAACATTTTTCTATTATTAATTACTTGATTTGGTATAATCAATTGAATCATTTTTCACCTCTACACCAATTGGGTTGTGTTTTTAAGTGGTAATATTGTGTTATTCATATTGGAAAACACAAGGATATTCCCCCCCCCCCCCACAAACATGATATTTCAGTATCAATTGGTAGTTATCATTTCATTCTTTTGGTTAAACCATGAAAACCTGATTGTTGTGTCATGGTTTGGTTCTTTTTAAAACATTTAAATATTTAAAAGGGGAATCCTAATATTTTTTACTCTCAACCAAAGGATTCCTCTAAAACAGGTGTAATATTCAGAAAAATGAACTAACCAATATGTGTAGTGAACATGAACTGAAATCATTCTCTAATAGTTCTAAAACTACATCCTTTATTTATCAACTATTAAACTCTTTAATTAATTCATTTTCTAAATATCATTTTCAAAACCATCCCTATTCTAGTCCTTTTTTTTAAAACTGTAGACTTTAAACCTCTAACGCTCCATGATAGATGACCTAGTGTCCGTATTGTGGAATAAATAAACATTAAAAACTCAATAAATTTTATGTGTGACAAAAATTTGGTTACATAACTTTCTCAAGAAATGAATAATTCTGTTATTACAAATGATAAAAGGATGGAAAATGTTTTATTGTTTCCTTTATAAGGAAGAAAACACCTTCCATTAGTGGGTATTATGATCCACTAGATGTTTAGTAATAGTTCCATACCAATGAAAAGAAATTTTCTATTCTCCCATGTTCAATAATAAGAAAATTCATTTATCCTATTTATCATTTATAAGGCAAAGTAGATCAGTGGTCAACACTTATAAGAAACATGAGAGAATAAGAAAAAATTGAATCTATAGAGTGTGATAAAATTTGATGAATATTTTCAATAAAAACATTCCTTACATTCTTTATATGAAAATAGAGAAATAATTCATTAAGATAAATTAGAAGGATGGTGAATCCTTTTGGAACTTATGAGGAAAATTTAAAAATACATTTGTGGTACCCTTATAATATTATCATCCAACCTAAAATTATGTTTAATTTATTCTTTAGTGGAATCAAACATAACTTACAAAGGGAATTATCCATAATGTACATCCATGGATATGAATAAATAATTTAATGTGGTATCAAGGTGGATAAAGAGATTGTATTTACTCATCAATATTAGGGATTTGATAGGAATTGAAGAATGGAATTCAAAAGAAATTATAAAAACCATGGAGAGAAGAAGATAATATTTACTTCATGATGAAAATATGAAAAGAAACATGGGGGTAATTCTATAATGGTAACTGTTAAATGTTTCAAGTATGGAATTGAAGGACATTGATAAATGTAATGTTTATGCGTTGTGAAGCAGTTAAATAATGATATAACAAGATAAAAGTTCCAAAGAATGTACTACCCACATGTTAATGTTTTAAATGCATGGAATATGGGAATTTTAATAAAAATTTCGAAAACCTAATGGTTAGTGAGGATGATCTACATTAATAACCACTTAATCCTAGAGACAAAAGGGAATCTCACATGATCACTATTTTTGATTAGGGGTTTGGTAATGATGTTGTGAAAGATAAACATACCATTATCTCTAGAACTGCTAATTCCTTATTTGATTTTGGATCTACCCACTAATTTATATCCAAATACCATTCCAAGGGTATAATAGTAACACTAAAATCTAGATATTGAGCTAGCAGTAAAACCCATTAATGGTTTGTTGACCACATCCCTAGAAATTTATTTTTATCCAGTTGATTTTTGTGAGAATGTGTATCCTAAATATCTTATCATTCATCCTCTAGTTAAATTAGATGTTATTCTAGGAATGGATTAGATTTATTTACATAAATACCATATCAATTATAGAGGAATTTAATTTATGTATGATATTCTAAATAGACCTTTGATCACCTACCAGCGTGATGAAAATAATAATCATCTAATAGAAATTACATCTATATTATGAGTCGTGATTCCTATTCAAAATAGGAATTTATCTCATATGTTTGTGGAGAAAATTAACATAAAAAATATGCCTATTTTGTTGGAGTCTATTGGTTTATTTTTGGAAGAGTTTCATGGCCTTCCTCCGGATCATGAAATTTATTTTTCAATAGAATTCAAACATGGTGATACACCAATTTCTAAGACTCTATATTGAATGAACCTAATTGTGTTATAATAACTAACGGTGAAACCCCAAGAGAATCTTGATAAGGGGTTCATTAAGCCAAGTGAATCACCTTTGGGTGCTCCTGTTCTATTTTTGATAAGAAAGATGGATCAATGCGACTCTACATTGATTATCGAGAACATAAAAATTATCCTTTACCCTATATTAATGAATTTTTTGATAAAATATATAGATATCAATACATTTCCAAGATTTATCATCAGTCTAGATATCATCAATTGATATTAAAGGAGGAGGGTATACATGGGACGATATTTTGTAGAATTTATGTACACTATTAATTTATGGTGATGCCATTTTGTCTTACTAATAGCCCCACTATATTCATGAATTTAATGAACAAAATATTTGGAAATTACCATGGAAAATTTGTGGTAGTACTTATAGATAATATTAATATATTTTCAAATAAAAAGTAAAATCATGATGATTATTTTATATTTGTGATAAGAACCATAAGGACAAGATTTATGAAAAATTTACCAAGTATGAATTTTATCTTTGAAAAGTTTAATTCTTCAATCATATAATCTCAAGTGAGGGTATATCAGTAAAACCATCGAAGACAGAATTTGTTAAACAATGGACCAGACCAAAAATTGTTATTGAGATCCATAGTTTTCTTGGATTGTATGGATATTAGTATAACGTTGTGGAGAATGTTTCATGACAATAGTATCTACTCACAAAGTTAACTCGAAATGGATCCAAGTTTCTTTGGATAGATGAATGCGAGGAATGTTTGAAGAAACTAAAGGGAAGGTTAGTCAGTTCATCCATACTTACACTACCCTATAGTGTGGAGTTTATAATCTATAGTGATTCATCAAAGAAGGGACTTGGATGTGTTCGCATGCATAATGATATGGTTAGAGATTATGACTAGTGACAATTGAAGGTCCCTGAGAAAAATTACCCAAATCATGATTTAAAGTTAAATTCATTTTTTTGTTAAATATATGGAAGAATTATATATAATTATTAAAGTATGACATATATATTTATCACAGAATTTTAAAGTATATTTTCACTAAAAAAGAGCCGAACATGGTCCAAAGAATAAAGTTGGAGCTGACTATAGATTACGACTAATCAAAACATTACCACTATGGAAAAGAAAATAAGTTAATGATGCTATTAGTCAAAAGGATCATGATAGTTTATATATAATGAGGAATAAAAGTATCTAATATTTAAATACTTGGAAATTATTGATATTGAAATAATTAATGATGGGGAGGAATATTATCTTTCTCAACTACGGGTTTAATAATTTATTCATGTTAATATCAAAGAGGAAAAAAATGAAGTGGGAGAGCCTTAAAAGATGATGATAAATATTTTTATGTTAAACCTTGATTATGATGTAATAAAAAGGTTCATAAACCTTGTACGTGTCCTGGTATAACTATATTTTATAAAGGATATGATGGATGAAGCTTGTAGTTCTTCAAACATTATTCATCCATGAAGTGAAAATATGCATAGGGATTTGAAAGAGTATTTCTGGTGGGATGGAATGAATATAGATATTACAAATTATGTTTCTCGGTGATTAATATTTAATAAGGTTAAATACTAGTGATATAAGTTTACTTGTATTTTAAAACCCTTACCCATATCGAAATGGGAATGAAAAAATATGACCATGGAGTTTGTCGTTGGAATGTCCAAAATATCGAAAGGGAATAATGATATCTGGGTTGTAGTCAATCTCTTTAAAATGTTATAAAACATATTTTAAAATAATGAATATTTATATCTTGATAAAATTACTTAGTTATACATTAAGGAAGTGGTAAAATATCATCGTGTACTACTATAAATTGTATCTGATTGGGAGCCATGGTTTACCTTGAAGTTTTTTAGAAGTCATCAGCTAGCTCTGGATACATAGTTAAGTTTGAGAACTACCTATTATCCTTAAATAGATAGTTATTCTAATATGACCATTAAAAATTTAGAAGACATGTTGAGAAATTTATATATTTATTTCAAAGATATTTTGGATCAACATGATCCTTTGGTGGAATTTTATTACAAAAGTTTTTTTCACTCCAACATTCAGATGGATACTTATTAATCCATCTATAGTAGGACGTTATTAACTAAAAAATTCCTAAATGATGTTAGAGAATAAAATCTATTAGGACCTAATCTAGATGAGGAAATGGTAGATAATGTTAAATATATTCAACAACACATAAGAGCACCTCATAGTTGACAAAAAAGCTTTGGTAACAATCATTAGAAACCTCTAACTATACACTTTACAAAAATTTAGGGATTTCATCTTAGGTTTAGTATTATTCCTAAGGCTTTCACTATAGTTCTTTTAATAATAATACCAAAAATATCTACAATTTCCTTTAATACCAACTATGAAAACCCATTCCATTTTTACACATTAATTCATGGTTTATTACACAAGATAACACAAAATAAAACCCAAAATATTTAGAATAATAGTCTCTCTGGTAATTAAGAGCATTACATGACAACTTAAAACAAGGGGTACATTGATATAATTGAAAACTTCCTTAAAATTTTCATTTGATTCCTTCATTCTTAAAACTCCATGGGATAACCTGATGGAATACATAAGAAAAGAGTAAGCTATAAATCCCTATAATATAATAAACATGGAATTACCTGAATAAAGTATCAAATTTTACACAATATGAATTTAAAAGGGGCATAAAATGGGTGAGATTCATAAACATGAGAAATGAGGCATGATATAGGAAGATAACATAGAGGAAACAAGGTAATGTGGAAACAACTTTAAACATGACATCATAATCACATCTCAAAGTTAACTACGAAGAAAAAATATCATAAATTGATTAGGATAAAATCTCCTACATTATATATGGAATCAAATGAGATGAAAACATTACCCAATGAATTATAATCTATCTGGGAGATCCCATCATAATCCTATCATGTACATGCTAAAGTGTTCCATAGAGATCATATAAAGTAAAAAAATATTTCGTCAAATTGAATCCCAAAATTAAGGATTATAGGTTAATACATATAGGTAACCAATAAATGAAGTATAGTTATAACTAGGTTAATAACATTTAGTGTAAATGGGTATGAGAATACGCCTCACAATTTTTAGGCATAGAAAATTATAGTGACATTTAGACAATGTAATGACAGTACATGAAGATTGATAAAATAGTTTAATGAGAGAGAAGAGGATATCTCATAACTTGGAAGTAAAAGATGAATATATCTGGGGTATGTAAAAAACATAACCCAACCTCATAATTTGGTAATTAATAGGTATAATTCCTGGATGGTGATTGGAAAAAATATTGGTATGGAAAAATTGCATTTAAATTTTAGTAGCATAATGTTTGTACATAAATGGTCATAAATTTTTTTAATAATTGAGAAAGTGGACTATAATTATTCTTCAAAAGAATTTAAAGTAATATGTATGTGGAAAAATATATCCCAACATTTTGAATTAGAAATAAAAGGTATAAAAATAATAATATTCCTGAATAAAGATAATGAGATGATCCCTTGAATTTTTTTTCATAGTAACAAATTTGGTAAAGTCTATAATGAGAAGGTATAAATTATCTCCCATTTATATGAAATTAGTTATAAAGTGGATGTATCATTGTAACTTCCAGAAAAAATCACCAAATGAGATTTAAATGGATAAATTCAAAAAAGGTTATTGAATTTGAAAGAAGGTTGAGAGGCCCCTTATAAAATTGAGGCATAATAATGGATTAGGTAAAATATATAATGAGATGAGATAATTGAAATCTTATTTTTAAAAAATAAATTGGATATTATATAGATATTTATAAATTCATGAAAACATAACCAATTGAAATTCAAATGTTTAAATAAAAATAGGGTTCTTTAATTGAAAAGAAGAGAGAGAGAGAGGGAGGTCCTTTACCTTGAGAGGGTGATTACAAATTATTGGGAGGAGCTTCTTGAGAGTTTGTGGGAAACTTTGGAGGATTAAACATATAGGAGGTCATAGAAAATATTTCCTCAAAGGTTTTTCATTGAAGAGGATTGTGAGATTGGGTGGTATTATATAGTAAAGGAGAGGGGAGTTCATTATTAATTCTCAAACTTTGGTTTTTGAATCAATACAGTAAAATAATCGAATCTAAAAACTATCCCATATTTTTTGGACAATGGTTTGGTTTTAATTATTTTATAAGTCAATGTTATGAAATCCTTAAAATATTACCCATGGTGGTGTATAAGGGAGTCATTTTTATAAAGAAATGATTTTAAAAACCTAGAATATAATATAGGTTTTGGAGGATTCATAATGGAATTATAAAAGTAATAAAGTAACCTAATAACACATTATTTTATAGGGGATATAAATAATTGTTCATGTAAACCTTATATGGTATACACTACATCAGTTTTGTGTCATTATAATTTCATATTACTCACCATATACTTTTATTGTATTTATTGTTTTCCAAAAAATTTTATTATCTCCAAAAATTATGAAAAAATAACCATAGTATAATTTCAAAATGATGACTCTAAATATTATATTTATTTTATCAAAACAATTACTTAAATATTAGAAACTAAAATTTTCAATTAAAATTCCTATTTGTTGAAAAATATTGGTTTTTGAAAATAACAGTTTTTTAAACCATATAAAGATTAAAATTTTAATTTATAAAAATATATTATCATTTATATTTAATACATACTATTTAATAATAATATTTTATGAAAACATATTTGTTTTAATTTTTTTTAATTAATAAAAAAATTATTTCTTCATTAAAACTATATTTTAAACCAAATACAATTTACATTTTATAATATCAAAAATCCATTTTTATCAAAGTCTTTATTTAATGATTTATAATGAAAAAAAATAAATATAGTAATTATTATATTTAATTGAATATAAATATATATTCATACTATTAGGTTTATTTTTTTCTATTCCATTGTTATATTGTTTTTACCATTAATTATCCTATTTTTCTCTTACCATGGTAATAAATATTTACTAGAGTTACTATTCACATTGTTTAGAAATTAACCCAAACTTATTACCTAATATTTTTTAGACAAACAGAGACATGAATTGGTCACCCAATTCATGCCCATAAGATATTTATTAAATAAAAAGTGTTACAAATCATTCTCAAGGTGTAATGTGTTTACACCAACACAAAAAGAGAGTATACATGATGATAAATCAAAAGGATTCCAACAGAAACCCACAGCGAATCAAGCAACACAAACAGTCTGACTTCAAAAAAATCATCATGTCAAAGTGAAGTAACCCGGTCCTGCTCTGAGACACATCATCCAAGAAGCCTTGTGGATGCACCCGAGGTAGTATAACATCAAAATTATTCATTGACCTACACTGACAAGCGGCTTCAGAAGCTTCACAGTCAACAACATGTAGTAGGCTTCACAGTTAGTGCAGTGACGGATTCAAAAAAAAATGGAACAAACTATAAACTGTCATCATCTGGGGATCACAAAGGAGAGGAAAACAATGGGTGATGCCGAACTAATGTAGACTTATGCCAAGCCATTCTAGAAAAACAAGTTGTTCGCTCCATCATCTTTTCACCAAGAAAAAAGGAGGTCATGATACCTAATATTAATTATGATGATACTAAATATATAATATATTTTATAAAAATCTATTCATAGTGGTGTAATAATTTAATTTAATATAAAACCCATAAGCCAGATGCAATGAAGGTATCTGAAAAATAAAATTTTCAAAGAAAATATGATTTTAATTCAACTCTATAACTAGTAATATTACTTATGTGAATTTTAATTAAAAAATATAGATATATGACATAAACTTTCATCATAATAATTCCTCATTAGGTTTTATTTTAATTAATTATAAAAGATAAACAACCTATGTTTCAAAAAGTGTCCATAAAAATGTGTTTTTATGTCCAAATATAAACTTCTTTTAAAACCTCTTATAAAGATTATTTAAATGTAATTATTTTAAATAAATGTAAATTAAGAATACATATGTTACATTGAGATAAAACTAAAATAGTATTTAAATTTTAATTTTCATAATTTTTCAAATAAAATGAAAATTTTACGTAAAAATTATATTTTCCCTATTCAATGAAAATTCTATATATTCCAAAAAATACCATAATTTAGTTTTTCTCTACTAATATAAAAAATAGAGTTAATTTTATTTAGTAAATTTTATAATTGTTCTTTTAATTAATTATATTAATTTTTTATAAAAATAAATAAAAATCATTTTTTAAGAAAACATATTTTTGTAGAAAAAAATGACATTACTAAAAATTTATTGATTATTTATAAATAAATTGTCAATAAATTTATGTTGAGAATAAAATAAATATTTAAATATATATATATATATCATTATTAATTTAGTTCTATTAATACACAAAAATTCAAAAGATAGGTTAAAATAGTTATACAACCAATGTTTGTTTGGGTTCGATGTTTCATAACACTTACATTATCAAAGATAATTTTTCTTTTAAATACTCGGCACATCACATAATGAATATATATGATATTTATATCATGATAAATATTATGGAGATTATAAATATATATATTATATTTATATCATGATAAATTCTATATATATGATTGAACTAAGATAAATATAAAAGGGCTAAAACTACTGAACTAATATACTCATGATAAACGAAACATTTAACACCCGAAAATAATAATTTTAATAAGGAATTATTGAAAAAATGGTGAAAAATTATTATAAAAGGATCATATATGATATCACTAGTATAAAAACTACTCTTTTATATAATTATAATAAATCTAAATTTATTATATATGAGGTTAGAGTGATTTCAAAGAAAGAAGAACTCAAGGTATGGGTTTATTTCATAATCTCCTAAATATTCCGGATTGTTTATGTTTAAGTCTTTATCACAGTATATTTTTATTCCATATTCATGTTTTAAAATAAAAATAAAAAATGTTTCTACTATCCTACTTAGAATATTTAATTTCATTATAACCCATGTTTGACTTTTTAAAAATTGGGTTTAAAGTAATATTTTCTCTCATTTTTCAAATGAGGTAATTTTTGACTTTATCGAAAAAATATGGATGTAATGTTTTTAAACAATATGTTATAGAAATAATTTCCCACCAACATGTCTAAATTTTTCATTAAATATTCCTTAGCAAGTTTATAATTTTTTTTGCAATGAAAATGTATTATTTTATAATTTCATATCTTATTAAAAAGAAATGATTTTGAAATGTAAAGGTTATTTACTACAAGAATTATTCCAAGTGAACATTAAAAAAAATTTAAATCTAATATTATGTTGTTTGATGTCAATTTTTATTTACTAGAGATTTTTTCAAAGGATACCAACTTTATTCTTTCTCCGAATGGGTATTTATGATGAAAATATGAAATATTTATGAAACTAGTTATTTTTGCATGGGTGATGTTATGATGAAATGATTATGACACCCATTTCATTTCACAGGCTCATATATGATGAATTATTTTTTATCTTGGAAAAAAAATATATGTATTATTTTAATTATATAATGTATGGGAACTATAAATTTATCCAATGCATTTGGTAAAAATTGATATCTCTTGAGATAAACAGGTTTGGAATGGAGAGTGAACTCGGTTCAATAAGTGACTATTTACACTGTGGTAGTATTGGGTGTGAACCTTGACTACTATGATGGTTTGGGTAGTGAACCCATTCTACAATGATATACTTGGAAATAAGTCTTGTATACTAAGGAAATTATTTTCACTGCTTATGTGTATGACACAATTCTATATCATATACCCATTTTATGATCTCATGGTTTATGTTCTTTTATTATTTTATGATTTGTGTCTTGTGAAATACCATGATTAATTCTATAGCTTATGATTATGATCCTTGATATTCTAGGTATAGTTTTCATATGTTAATATCATGTTAATATACCCTTATTCTCATGTTATGATTAAGTGATCATTGATATATCCCTTGTTTACCCTTACTAAGCATATGTGATCTCCCTTTTCTTATATTTCCTTTCCCCACATTATGAAAAAAGGTATTAAGTTTGATATGGCTAAGAAGGGTAATATTTATGAAGAAATGAGTTGGATAAAATGATGATATTTTATAAACTAGTTGTTTATATTCCCAAGTTTCCAAAATTTCTAAGCGTAAATGATTCCGGAGTGGATAAAAATGTTACATTATAAATATTCATCTATTTAGATGTTCCGTTTATTTATGAAAATCATGTATGACTATAGTTTTCATTTTTGTGTGTTGATATCGATTAAGAGATTTTGGAAATATTGTGATCTTTAGTGAGATAGTTTTAGGGATTCTAAGTGGAAAGACATTGAGAAATGGACAAGTATGGGACTAGGTGGAAATTATGGGGGAAGTGAGGTGGAAAAACTATGAGACCTATGAACTCTATGATTTAGGGGAGTTGGATAATGGGTATGAGTCTATTAGCATTGGAAAGACATAGAGATTTTAATTTACGGGTCTTCAAATTATGGAATTGGGAAGTCACTCTCTTTGGGAATGCCCAATGGAATATAAAGAATTTAAAGAGGGGGAATGATATCCCTTTTATGTGTATATCGTGAATGATTGGGATGAGATCATGTGATGGATATAGGTAACTAGAGGTAGATTGTGTGAGGCTTTACTAATGTTGAAGAGGGTCTTCCAAGGGTGACTGATGGAAAATATAGATAGTTTGTGCATTGAATTAGTGAAGGGAAGTGTTGCGTTTGTCTTAAAAAACAAATATATATGTTATTGGTAAAATCCATTTACTAGGTACATATTAGAGATCTACTAGTATTTTAATAAGACACCACGAGGGCGAGCACAAGATGAGTGAGAGGCTTTGTGTTTCGGAATATCTTGGTGTAACTCATGGGTCAAGATTCCAATTTCATATATCCTAGGGTACTCATATTATTATGAGTACCATTTATATTTAGATCAAGTGGGTGGATGAGGATGATGTTTTTTGTTAAAGTGGTGATTTTTAGTTTCATGTCCAACCCTCAAGCTGAAAGGAAAGCGAGGAAGGGCGTGTGACTTGTTAAGGGATGTAATATAGGTATTTATTAATTGTTATTATTTTCTTATTGTTATTTTATTTCCATGATGTGTAGAGGTGATGAAACCCACCATGAGTGAGATGGAATTTATATGTGACATGACAAGAGACATAATATATTACCCTACCCAATGTTAGAATGTAGTATTGAGGACACGATGCCAAGAATTACTCAGAATAAGAGGGTAGTGTTCAGGATGTTATTCAAGACCTTACCTTCTAGTAAGAAGGTAGTAGTTGGGATGTGGTATAATATGATTCCCTGTGTGTGAGGGATTTCATCCAAAACTGATTATAACTTTACCCCAAGTGAGAGGGTAGTGGTCATGATATTGAATAAGAACTTACCATGAGTGTGTGGTTAGTTTTTAGAATGTGATACCTAACATTACTCTGACTGAGTGGGTAGTGGTAAATATGTGGTATAAGACCTTACCATGAGTGAGAGTTTAGTGGTATAGATATGTTACATGACCGTAACCTTAGTGAGAGGGAAAGAGCTAAGATGTGGTATAACACCTTACCTTGAGTGAGAGGATTATGGTCAAAATTTGATATAGAAACTTACTTCAAGTAAGAGGGTAACCATTAATTTGTGATGTAGGTCTATACAATGAGTGAGTGGTTAGTGTTTGGAATGTTTTACTAGACCTCACCTCGAGTGATCAGGTTTACATATTTGTCATCGGATAAGAGACTAGGATTTCATGTAAGAAGCCACTCTGAATGAGAGGGGTGGAGATAGATACTTGAATACAAGACCCTTCCAAAAGTGATGGGATATAAACATGGGTTTTTATTACAGGATAAATTCTCCATCGATATAAGAATAAGTAGTTATTGTCTGGTGTTGTGGTGGCCTAGTTAGAACATGATTTCATGTCATGATTTATTAAAAAATGTATATTACCGCTTGATTTATTCTATAAACCTGAATATTCTATATATTATGAAAAATTTGAGGGGAACTGGGTGACATCCTAGAAATTTTTATAATCACACCTATCATGGGAACCCCACTACACATGTTGATGTTTTGTTTGGTATTCAGGTAATTAATTATAAGGGGGATCTTGTTTGAGTAGCTGGATGGATGCTAGGTGATTAATATGATGAGGTATTTCAGTTTTATTATTAATTACCCCTTATGTGTCATTAATATTGGTTATCCTAGTGGTACACCCTTATTGTATGTGTGTTTCTTGAGAATGGGTATCATTTTATGTTATAGCATATTGAATCATACCTATTAAAAATTGTTGGATCCTATCTATAATTATTTTCCCTTACATTGATGCTGCATGAAATTATTGTTATTGATTTCCATTTCATGTAATAATATCAAGAGTATAGTCTCCATATATTTATCTTATACTCTCATCACTGGTAAGTAAACTCTATAGTATATGAATCCATGCTCAAAGTGACATGGAACTTTTGATAAAGTGATATATGATTTATTTTTTTTCATGGAATTACAAAGTGGTATAAAAAACTATATTTATTGATTTAGTATTCTAGGAAAAGTCATTGGTGGTAATATTTTTTAGTGAATGGAATAGAACATATGGAAGGATGTAGCTAACCCCTATATACAGATAGTCTATGATACAAGAGCAACAAGATTATTTTTTATAACTTTTCACTATTCAAATTTAGTTTTGTATTCAAGTAAGATGACCTAAGAGAAATTTGTAATTTTTATTTTTACCCTTGGACTAGCGTGGAAATAGAAGACGTGTCCATGAATAATCTTAGGCATATAGTAATACCAAAACATGTTCATTAATGCGTATGATTACAAAATATCTTTGAAAAAGTTTAATTTAGTTTTATAAACTATTGAAAAAGATTTTTTTTTGTGAATTTGATTTAATAGTTGTAAATTAATTAAATAATCAACCAAAAAATAATTAGTGTTTTGATAAATAATGTATTGGTGGTGCTTTAATTAATTAGGATTTCTATGATGATTTTCATGTGATTTTATAATATGATTATTTTTATAATCATAAAGGATGAAAATCTAAAGTGGGTGGTCCAATGTAATAGGTTCTTTATAATAGGATATATGAATGAGTTCCTAGCTATGGGTTGTGCTTGGGTGAGTGGTTTTGGTTAGTTAATGACTGTTGATTTGGTTGGGTTGAAGTGGTCTTGTCAATGTGGGATGATGATGTGGCTCTCTCTTGAGTGAGAAAAGGATTCTTTAGGTAGGTATGTGGTTATTATTTTCTAGGATGTGGTTTATGTTTGGATGTAATGGGTTAGTTGATACTCAATTTAATGACTTATGTTGTTATGTGTTGTAAAATTATAAGGATGTTTTGATTTTTTTGCTATAGAAGGCTTAATTTTAATATTAGGACTCAAATTATAATTTTGAGTGTTGAAACCTCTCAGTAAGAGTTTTTTAGATGGGGATCAAGGCCTGTATAGTGTCTTGGGTGATTAAGTGAAGGTTAGAGTTAGTGTTTGGGTGGCCCAACGGCTGAATATTAGCAGATATAATATGGAATTCTATGAACACTACGATGTCTCTGTACACCATGCTATGAAGTTCCAAGACATTGAAGATTGTTTTTTTTCTAATGTCTGTCATTCCATCAAAATAGGTGTCCTTACATTATATAGAAAAGGCATGGGAATAGATCCTCTACCTAGGGTAGTCACATTGTCACCCCTTATGGTCACATTATGATACAATGTCTGGAATACTCATTTTTAGTGGAATTCTCGAAATAATTACGGGGATCTTATTTTTGAACTCCATCAGGATACCTTATTACTAGAAACTTCCATATAGAATTGATCCCTCATGTCTCTTAATTTCTTTCTCCTTTTATTCCCTTTGATCTAAATGATTTGGAGTGGGTTTTTCAGGTCGATTCTTGGTATGATCATCATGATCTTCTCTTTGGTCTTCTCCCTTTTTATTCTCCCCTATGTAACCACCCTAAAACATATTTATTTATCTTTTAACAAGTATTGTTTTTTAATATTAGAGCTAGGTAAACTTATATATGTATTATCTTCCTTATTCCTCACTGTTTCTGTTATTTCAAGTTGTCTTGTATAGGGTTTTAATCATGATTTTATGATAGGATGATAAATTCACATTAATATAATAGGGATTTGTGTTATAGTGTCTTAAAATAATTAAAATAGGGGATATGACACCCATTTCATACCATTTTTAATGGTAAATCACCTGATGGATTTTCTTAGTATTTCCATCGAATTAACATAGAATTAAAGCTCTATTAGTTTTCATAAGGTGGGGATTTTTTAATCTGATGAATTATAGAATTCCATGGGCCAAGGAAAATTAGTTTCTTTAGGTTCTATCCATTAAAGGATACTTATTAATATCCTATCAATTAAGCCTCATTTAATAAAATAGTATATTCAATTTTAAATGAATATAATTATTTGTTGAGTATTTGTGGCTTTAGTGTGTGCTGAAAAGCCTGGGGGACATAGGTTTTATCTTGGATGGTGATGACATGCATGGATTGAGGATGGTAAATATATTTTAGTGGTAAGTATCCCCTTTTATAATTAACATATGCATGTATAAATATGTATTCAGGCATGTGCCTTGTGATTAATTTAAGGATTTTAAAAATGGAAATAGATTAGACTTAGTGAGCTAGTTTAGGGGTTTATAAGTGGATAACCCATTAGAAATAAACCAATTATTGATGATTCTCTGGGATTTTTTGGATGTTCTAGAGTAATTTCTATGGGACCTAGGAGTTCATAGAGTGAGAGGAGTGGAATGATAGGTATGAGTATAGTAACAATGGTAAGTTGTTATTCATCGTATTTATGTTTCATAAAGTTATAGAATAGGGTACTGCATCTTTTGTTTGTACTCAATAGAATATGACTATTATAAATAGGATACATAATATTTCCCTAGAAGGTGGATCATAATATATTAGGATTATAATATGATATGGGTATGGATAATTCGTTGGAATATATATGAGGATTGATTAGCTTTAATGATGGTGTGGCATTGGTAGATGAAGAGAAATTTGATTATTCCCTAAGGGGACTTAGTGTTGACAAGTTTTAGAATTAAGGACCACATATCTATTTAGAAACCTAAGGGTGTGATTGGGTACTAGATTTATGTCATGGTCAGAGTAGAGATTTATTAGTTTTTTCATGATAACCTATGGGGAAGTACAATGATATACTGAGAAGATTACAGTTTCTATAAATCCATGTGTGATAGAATGGTAAATTTTTTAATTTGGGTATGGTCTTGTGGATTTGGATAATTTTTATTGTTTATTTATGGATTGATTTTGTGGTTAGGGATGACAAGGTTTGTTAGGGTTTTGATGGTGAGTTACGTGTGCTACCCTCTATTAGAGATAAATGTGGTAATGAGTGCATGGATATCTTAGTTGTGGGCTATGTGATTGTCTATAATATTCTTATTTTATAGTATTCTATTACTATATTTTCATTAGTGATGATTCCCTATATAGAGTAAGAGGGTGATGGTATGTGACATGAGTTGAGACACTGTATAGGGAAATGCCCCGTGTCTGATGGTAGTGTTTAATATGTTCCACAAGACCATGCCTTGAGTGAGTGATAGTATTTAGAACATGATAATGTAATTTACCTCAAGTTAGAGTGTATTTTCCATGTTTTGGTATAGTAAATTTCCGAAAGTGAGAGGTTAGTGGTCAAGATTTAATAGAAGTCCCTACCCAAAGTGAGAGTGTAGTGGGAAGGATGTGGTATAAGACCTTACTGAGAGTGAGAGGTTAATTTTTGGACGTGATACATTACCAAAACATGAGTGAGAGGGTAGTAATTAAGATGTGGTAGAGGACCACATAATGAGTGAGACGATAGTAGTTAGGATGTGATGTTGAAAAATACTATAAGTGAAAGGGTAGTGGTCAATATATGGCATTAAACTGCACCCTGAGGGAGAGGGTAGTGACATTTGACTGGATACAAGATCAGGATTTACTGTAGGAAACCACAGTGATTGAGAGGGTAGAGTTTGAAACATAGATTCACGAACCTACCCAAATAGATATTTTATGGGTTTGAGTTTGTATCATGAGATGAATTATCCATCGAAATTGGTTGACTTTGGTGAGGTAAGGTGTTTGGACGAACTGGTTAACACTCGATGATATAACATAATTACTTGCATTCTTTATGTTTCCACCTGATTTTTACATGAATATATTCTATATGATGGTGTATTTTAGGAGAACATGGTTATACCCCACTACATTTTATGATGAAAACCTATATGGACACCCCAGTGCATTTGAAAATATTATGTCTCATTTTTAGGCGACATGATATATAAGGGATCTGGTTCGAGAATCTGAATGGATGTTTGGAGACTGGTATGAGGAGGGATTTAGTTTTTATAGTTGATTCTCCCATTTATTTTTTATATATATTTTTAATGGTTAGTTTGGTGAAAAAAACATTGTGTATGTGTGTATATTGAGTAAGGGTATCATTTATATTATATTGTATTTATGTTTTTCTCTAATTGAGGGTTGAATATTATTTATAATTTCTTTTCCTTACTATAATATTACTTGACATTTAGGTTATTAATGTCCATTTCGTGTGATGGCATTGATATTATTGTCTCCCCATGTTTTACTCATAGTATCACCATTGTTCAAAAACCTATGGTGTATGGGGAGGCATAATTGAGTTCAAGATAAACTCTAAATAGAGTGAAATATTTGAAATTTTAGTTAGAGAATTTCACTGAAACCCAAAATAAAAGAGTAAGTATTTTATTTTTAACCATATTAATCTTTAATGTGAGCTATAATAGTATGTCAAAATCACAAACACCTTGTAATGTACTTAGAAAAAAACCCTTAGGACATGGAAAAAGTGGATAATCATTATGAAAACAATCTATGATTAACTATTATTCATGAGTAGACAACTGATTAGGCAATAAATGACACCTCCATTAACTCATATGAGGCACCCTCACTTATGAATGAATTAATACCTTGTTAATATCAACTAAGTCCCCAAAAAATAGGTAAGATTTCCAAAATCAATTCTCGATCCCCCAACCAACCATCCCAATAAAATTACCATAATAAACAATATCTAGAAACTCAATTCCACAACTCTAACAACATCATTATTCATGAAAAAAAATTCACAACTTTCCCAACATTTTTGAAAAATACTAATAGTCCTTGTTTGAGGTATGTGATGTATATTTTTGATATATATTTAAATTTTCTAGAATTAATATTCAAATTAGTTGATTTTAGAAGATTGTTGAACCTTTTATGGTCAACTGAAGGTTGTTGGGAATATGTGAGATCCCTATGTAAATAATTTATGATATTTTGATGGAAATAGGGGGGATGAATGGTAGACGTGTGTTATCTCAGGACAATGCTATAAAATCAAGCATACCCTAAATGTATGGGTGTGTTTGTTGTTGAAAGGTAACATCATTTTCATTGGGACCGTGTATTCTTGTCATGCAGCCACTTAAAACCCCACATAAAACCCTTCGTTTACTCAAATTTTTGTGAATATAGACTAATTATCCCTCTATTATCCCATGGTCATGTTTTAGAAGATTTTGTGTGATTATCTCCTCCTGTATCTCATTTAATTTTTATAATGACATGATGGAAGTTCAGATATGAGGTAAGAGAATCCTTATCTCCTTTCTGTACTATGTTCTTATTTTATATCAGTTGAAATATGAATTAGGTATGGTTTGGATGATTTTTTTTGTTTATTATTGTGGTAAATTAAGTATTTTAGTCTTAGGGATCAAATAGGATATCATGTTTACAAGTTTTATTTCAAAATATCACCAAGTTGAGGTAGGTGGATCCTTCAACACTAGATTTTGTGTGAAAATTATTGAGATCTAATGTGATGTTTTCATTTAAATATTTTATAATTAAAAAAATGGTTTATTTATGATAGAATTTTTTTTATAGTAAGTATGCATTTTGTAAAAAAATGAATGGTTGGTTCTCCTAGTGCATGATTTATTTTTAGAAATGGTGTGAATGTGGGGATATTTTTGTTTAAATTGATATTAGTATTGAATCTTAATGTTTTTAGAGTTTTTTCATTGAGTTTTTGGTTGTTTCTTAATATTATTATTTTATTAGGATGGTTGGGTTAGGGCTGAAGACCTTGGAAACCCCACAAGAATATCTGTGTCATGGTTTATGTAGAGAAGGAATTAATTATTGATTAATAGTGGGTGTTTCAGTAATTTTGATGGTATATAGAATATTTGTTGGGTACTTGTATGTTCATGAGTATATTATATCCATGACATGGGTTAATAGTGGTTACCCATGTCACTCTTATTTTTTGAGCTCTTGAATTTGTGTGTGTGGCTTTGAATTGTTTTTCTGGATCCTATTAAAGATTTTTAGGGTTGATAAATAAAATTATTTCCCTTGGTTTTATAAAATGTAATTTTTTTCATGGTTTATAAAACTTATTGAAGCTTAAATTGGTTTTCATATTCATGGGGTACTTAAGGGAAGTCTTGGGAATATCATTCTAGATGTTGTACTCACATTATATTCTCTCACTTTTGTGGATGCATTGTTGTTATATATAAGGACATATGTAAGAGAAAGCTATCCTATATCACTAGGAAACGAAATATCCATGGAATTGTAGATAAAATATTGGATTAATTAAATTTATGGTATGATTCAATATTTTTTATGGTTTCTTGGATGAAACCGATGGATTTCATTTTTGGAGAGTTATTTTTATAGCCTCATTGACCAAAATATTGAGTTATATGTTGAATCATGTTTATCTTTTTTTTTTGTAACAACTTACCTTGATGTAATAGTGGTTTAATATGCATCAGGAAACCCTAGTTGTGTATTTTAGTTATGTTGTTTACTTTTTCTCTAGGATGGTAATGTTTGATTTGTGGACACCACATATCAAAATTTTGTCCATTATCGGGCATGATGTCTTTTATATGAATTGAATTTCAAACCATTATAATAATTTTTGTTGATAAATATCGCTTTATAAGTTTTCATGGTATAAAAAAATTAATTCTTATTCTATATGTTCTTAATGATAGCCCTTTTCCATGTTTTCAAATATATTTTATCAACATGTAATGGATTATTTTGAATATATCTTTCAAATTCATTTATAATGTGTTTTTCATAAATCTATATATCCTTTAATTTTTTTAAATGAATACATTATTAAACAATTACATCCAATTTTTTTCTCTGTATGTATAATGGTAACTTCTCAATATTTTTTTATGAAACACAATTCATTCTCAAAAATAAGTTGGGATTATTGAAATTTTGAAATATTTAAAGTTATTAGTAGTTTATAATAGCATTTTATTTTCATTTATGATGAATTGATAGTCTCCATTCCACCATTATGGATTTATATTTCACACCTTAATTTGTTCATAAGTTTTTTCATGTTCTTTATCAATCATGTGATTTTGTTATATATTACTCTTTATCTCATTCTCACTCTCAAATTTATTTTTCTCTTTCCATTCCATGTTCTTTAATTTCCTGTATATATTCTATATCATTTAAATAAATTCAAAATTATGTTTTATTATATTAACGTAACAATATACCTTTTAAAATATACATTTCAGTTTGAAGGGTTCCTACCAAAAAAGATATTCAATTTATTGAATTGGGAAATATTTACATTTCGTATACTTTTTATTTCAATAGAGATATTTATTAATTGGTTAGACATGTTGATTATATATTGTATTATTTATCTAGTCATTATAATATTTAATTCATTATACTTATTTATTAATTGGTGGGTTCCATAATTTTATAGGCCCTCAATGCATTTCTAGAGCTCATTAGATAAACATGATTGTGTATTTAGTGCATTCCAACACATTAAATTACAATTTATTGGAATGAGGCCTTGATAGATTTAATTATTAACAATTTCATTGGATTTGGACATTATATTTTGATTTAGATGTCCAAAATTATGTATTACATAACTATAAAAGAAATTATTCTTTTCCATGCAATTATTTACTTTATCATGTTATCTATAGAAATTTTTCATTCAAATGTTATCTGTTATATGTTTTTATATGATTATTTTTTATTTTTTTATACATTATTCATACATTGTATATTCCATGATAACTTCTATTGTGTATTCCCCTTATTGAATAATAAATATCACCTCTTTAATTTTTTTCTCATTTCCCCTAGAAAAATAATAAGAGTAACATGAAAGATTCAAGGATATACAATGTGGAATAACAATGTTAAAGATCATGTTATCATGGAAAAATGTAAATAGATTAAAAGTTTTGATTATATTATGGAATTGGTTTCTTAATTCTATAAAAATTTAAAAGTAAAAAATCTAGGTGTTTCTATGCGATGAATGCATTTAAAAAACATCTGCTAATTACACTGTTTTATGTTTTGGTCACTAAAGTTAGTATAAAAGACAATGTGTAATGAATATTTTTTGGTGCCAAATCTTGGAGTAGAGGTCTCATGATATCTAGTTGGTATCAGAATAACATTGGTTGTCAGGATATCTTTTGTTAAGGATTACTTAATTGTTTTAGATACTATAATAGGTTAATATGTTTAAGGGTGATATTTTGTTTTAAGGAATAAATACCCTTTCGATATTGCCTGTGATTGTATTTTGAGGTGATTAACAATATTTTTTTTGCAATTATTATTTGTTTTTAAAAATTATTCATAAATTTTATATAGATAACCGTTCAAGTTAGTATGCAATTTTATGAAATGATAATTTAATATTTTTAATGAAATTATTAATATATATTTGGGAGTATATATGAAAAAGGTATAGATTGATTGTTATGTAATTTATAAGAGATTATTTTCACTTGAGGATAAATGCTAGGCTAAATTAGGGGAGTATATATTTTCATATTTTAGAGAATTGTAATATAGTGAGAAATATGATGATAGATGTGGGGTATTTAATTTTTTTGGGATTAGGTCATTAATATTAAAAGGATAAAACTTATGAAATCAAGGATTAACTAGAATAATAATAGTTTGAACCAATGGTTTCATAGTTGACAAAATGTACCATATTTTGAAATGAAGGTGACATAGAGTAAGAAATATTAGGATTTATTTTTCATATTTACACTGATTTTTAGAAGATAAGATTTTCTATTACTCATTCAAGACTATTTGGTTTAAATATATGACTAGAAATAGGGTGAACCAAGTAATAATAATTTAGATATATATTTTTGTTTACATTTTTAATAGATAAAATTAGGATATAGTTAATTACAATATAATTTGGAGGTCGATAACTTATCTCTGTTGGGTCGGAGAAAAAGGGAGTGATGGCAAGAGGGGGGGTGAATTGCCTTTTAAAAAATGATTAACAAATTAAAATCAAAGTAAAGAATACAGCGGAAATAAAAGAGGCAAGACACAAAATTGATAACGGAGTTCGGCCAAAAACCCGGCCTACGTCTCCGCTCCCAACTCAACCGTTGAGAGATTCTACCGCTTGCTTTTCAATGGTTTTAGCAAGAAACCCACTAGGCTTTGAGGTAGCACTAGAACCTATTACAGCTTGCTTTTGGTGGTTAAGCAAGAACCCACTTGCTTTTAATGGTTGAGCAAGAACCCACTAGCCTTCTTACAGGTGAAGGCTAGCTCACCTATGACACAAGCCTTTTAAAAGGAAAGGCTTGAAGAAACCTCTTCACACCTTAGTGGTGATGTGAAACCCAAAAGAAAGAGGGATGAGAAAAGGTGTTGGGGTTTGTAGGCACAAACCCAAATTTAAAGCTCAAAATAAATATACAATAAAAACCGTATATGAGAAGAAGCCTTGGGCGCCTTTGAATGATTGGAGATGTTGAAGGCCGCTTCCAAGCTTCTTTGGTGGAGCTCCTTGGATGTGGAAGTTGTTGGAGCACTTGAGGTTCCTTTGAAGGAAGTCGCCGGAGGTTGGCCAATTGATACAAAATATGTCCGTTGGCTTCGTATATGATCCGGTTGGTGTCCGGGGCTTCCTTGGCCTTTATTTATAGGCATGGAACCCTTGGGGAGTCTTCGGAGCCGTTGTAAAGGGCCTCGGAGCCGTTGGAGGCCAAATGGGAGTTGACTGGTCAAAGCCAACGGCTAGTTTGACTGGGCTACCGGCTGGCCGGTGCAGGGCCACCGGCTGGCCGGTGCCTTGGATGTTGAGAAGGCCTTCTGCCCAGGCAGCACCGGCTGACCGGTGCCAGAGCCACCGGTGGCTGGTGGGCAGACAGTAGCTACCACTGTTTCATCAGGTTGCCACCGGCTGGCCGGTGACAGAGCCACCGGCTGACCGGTGGAACCTGGCAGTGGGCAATGTCTCTGCCAGGTCCACCGGCTGGCCGGTGCTATCACACCGGTTGGCCGGTGGACTGCAATTCAGTCCATTTTGCCAGCTTTCTTGGGCCAATCCTTTGGCAATCAATTGCCTATCAACAAAAACACTTAAAACACAATTAGATAAACATGAAAGTGATTGTGATCATGAAAATTAAACCACGAGGGGATACGAGAGGTACAACAATCTCCCCCTATTTTGATGATCACAATCACCAAAACAATTAATGTAATATACTGAAATGAAAAGCATGTTTTAAAGGATAAAATGAAAACAAACAATGCATGAGAGAAAGATTTCTCCCCCAATCAATCAAGAATTTCTCCCCCTTTGTGATTATCAAAATAGCACGGGGCATAAAACTTGATTGAGGGAAAGCATTGAAAAACAAGATAGGGATTTTAAATCAATTGAAATTTTTGAAATTTTAATTGAATGTTTTGAATCAAAAATTGAAATGAGAAATTGAATAACAGTTTGAATTGAAAGTTTTGAAAAGAGAATTGAAATGAAAAATTTGAATTGAATATTTTGAAATGAAAAATTTTGATACCAAGTGTTGAGTTTGAAATGAAAAATTTTGAATACACAAAAAAGCTTAAAAGATCCTAACTCCCCGTAAATAAAAACAACAAATCACCGGGGAGAGGGATTTTGAAAAGAGACAATTTTAGGCCCGGAGAGACTCGCTAAGAGGGATTTTTCAATCCACACTTGCCTTGTCGCGGGTCTTCTCCTATAGAATTCATCCGAATAAAAAATCGATTTGGGCCTACCATACCGGGCGTTTTTGCAATTACATTCATATATCATGTGCCCGGGTTTTTTTCAATAGTTACAAAATTTAAAACTAGAGCTCCCCCTTACAAAAACAGTTGGAGCATGAGAGGAGGAAGCTTGGTTGGTGTAGCCAAGTCCATTGGTGGTTCTAGATACTCGTTGAGAACCTAAGAGTTTGGACAAATTTTGTTCACCTTGGGTGAACTTGTCTAGGGATTCTCTAAGGTCCTTAATGATGGATTCCAAAGAATCAACATTTGGGAAATTTTGGATTTTTAGGGAGAGTTCCTCCTTCTCTTTGAGAAGTTGGTCTTTTTCGGAGGAAAGCTTTTTGAAATTCTTTTTTAAAGCAACAAATTTTGAAGAGAGTTCAAGAAAACCATTTTCAAGTTGGTCTCGCACATGTTGGAGTTCTTCGTACGACATATTATTAAAAGAATTTGAAGGACTAGAAGATGATGAGGAAGAAGAGTCGGAAGATGATACCTCATGTTTTTCCATTAGGCATTTTTTACCTTGGTCGCTCGAGGAGAAGGAGGAGAAGGAGGAGAAGGAGGAGCTATCACTCCATGTTGCCTTTGAAGCCTTCTTCTTCTCCTTTTTGGCCCTTTTCTTGTGAGGTGGGCAAACGAGCTTGATCTTTTCGTCGGGTTCTTGCTTTTTGACGGGTTCTCGCTTTTGATCGGATTCTTGCTTTGGAGCCTCTCTAGTACCTTCATAGGTTAGTTCTAACAATTTCCAAATATCATAAGAAGTAGTGCAAGAAGAAATACAATAAAAAACATTACGATCTAACCCACAATGTAGAGCATTCATGGCTTTGCCATCAAGCTCGAAATTTGCAATGTCTACGGGGGTCCATTGAGATTCATCTTTACTAGAGAGAGTATAACCATGAATGACAATTTTAAAAATAGGATACCTAATGCTTTTAAGAAATGTGGTCATGCGGGTTTTCCAAAAAGTATAATCGGTTCCATCAAAGAATGGAGCACGATCCAAAGAATATCCTTCGGGGGATTGAGAGAAAGAAGCGGTGGAAGCCATAAAAAAAAAGATCTTTAATTTGAAACAGGTTAGGGAATTATTCAAATACGTCCTCTGATACCAATTGTTGGTCGGAGAAAAACGGGAAGTGATGGCAAGAGGGGGGGTGAATTTCCTTTTAAAAAATGATTAACAAATTAAAATCAAAGTAAAGAATGCAGCGGAAATAAAAGAGGCAAGACACAAAATTGATAACGGAGTTCGGCCAAAAACCCGGCCTACGTCTCCGCTCCCAACTCAACCGTTGAGAGATTCTACCGCTTTCTTTTTAATGGTTTTAGCAAGAAACCCACTAGGCTTTGAGGTAGCACTAGAACCTATTACAGATTGCTTTTGGTGGTTAAGCAAGAACCCACTTGCTTTTAATGGTTGAGCAAGAACCCACTAGCCTTCTTACAGGTGAAGGCTAGCTCACCTATGACACAAGCCTTTTAAAAGGAAAGGCTTGAAGAAACCTCTTCACACCTTAGTGGTGATGTGAAACCCAAAAGAAAGAGGGATGAGAAAAGGTGTTGGGGTTTGTAGGCACAAACCCAAATTTAAAGCTCAAAATAAATATACAATAAAAACCGTATATGAGAAGAAGCCTTGGGCGCCTTTGAATGATTGGAGATGTTGAAGGCCGCTTCCAAGCTTCTTTGGTGGAGCTCCTTGGATGTGGAAGTTGTTGGAGCACTTGAGGTTCCTTTGAAGGAAGTCGCCGGAGGTTGGCCAATTGATACAAAATATGTCCGTTGGCTTCGTATATGATCCGGTTGGTGTCCGGGGCTTCCTTGGCCTTTATTTATAGGCATGGAACCCTTGGGGAGTCTTCGGAGCCGTTGTAAAGGGCCTCAGAGCCGTTGGAGGCCAAATGGGAGTTGACTGGTCAAAGCCAACGGCTAGTTTGACTGGGCTACCGGCTGGCCGGTGCAGGGCCACCGGCTGGCCGGTGCCTTGGATGTTGAGAAGGCCTTCTGTCCAGGCAGCACCGGCTGACCGGTGCCAGAGCCACCGGCTGGCCGGTGGGCAGACAGTAGCTACCACTGTTTCATCAGGTTGCCACCGGCTGGCCGGTGACAGAGCCACCGGCTGACCGGTGGAACCTGGCAGTGGGCAATGCCTCTGCCAGGTCCACCGGCTGGCCGGTGCTATCACACCGGTTGGCCGGTGGACTGCAATTCAGTCCATTTTTCCAGCTTTCTTGGGCCAATCCTTTGGCAATCAATTGCCTATCAACAAAAACACTTAAAACACAATTAGATAAACATGAAAGTGATTGTGATCATGAAAATTAAACCACGAGGGGATACGAGAGGTACAACAATCTCATGTTTTAACTATATTTTTTTAATAGATTTTGATCTTCTATAAAGATGAAAGGAAGGAAATCTCGCATGACTATCCAATATCACCAAGAAAACTAAATTAAAATAATTATTTAAAAATATTATTCTTATGAACCTACCACATTTTTCTAAAATTTAGATCATAAGTAATTAAAATTTTAAAATATCAAATTATGATCCCATGATTTCCTATTAAGATTGATCATTCAATGTTTTTAGTCATTTTTTAAAGACATAACTTTCCCATGTTACTCACCTTGGGAATTACCATTAGCGAATTTATCATTTTTTCACAATATCACAAAAAAAAAGATATTACAGTTCTTAACATAACTATGAAGGAGGGTGATCTCCAGATATTATATATAAATTATTTATAAATTAGAGTAATTTAACATATTTTATGAATAAATAATATATTCAAATATTCCACTGAGTTTATTTCCAAAAAATTTTATGGGATATTTGTTTTCCTAATAAAATTTTAAAAATCTACATTCAAATTAAAAAAATTAAATATAAAAACCAATCATTTCTCACACTCATTTCAACCAAATTTCATCCTTTATACATGGCATAAATATTTAGAGAATTTAAGAACCTTTTAATGCATTGTGTTAACTCTTAAACTATACATGATATATATTAGTGCCTCTCAAAGAAATATTGGAATTGGAGTAATTAGTGATCATCATTTTAATATGTATTTCTGAAAATATTTTCATTTACTTTTATAAATATAATATTTATAATTTCAATGTTGTAATTTTGTTTGAGTGGAGGGATGTGATAACCCATGTAATTTTAATAATATATCACTTTATGTTTTATTAATACTCATGATTATGAAATGATATATTTACATTAAATGTGTATATATGTTTATAACAATACTTAAGAGATATATTATAATCAAATTACATAATCAACATATATGTAAAATTATTATGGTTTCTTTATGAAAACAATTACATTTTATTTTATGGATAAACATATTTTTGAAATGAATTCTTACTATGATCTATTAAATGAATTATTTGATCATTTAATTTGTTTATAATTTAATTTAATTATATTTCTATAAATTCAAATTTTATATTTAATATTATAAATATTTTAATCATGGTATGAAAAGAGAATATGAATTTTCATTTAAAAATGGTAGAGTTTTTTTAAATATATTGTTTTCTGTATATTATATATATTTTTTAAAAGTTAATATTTTAGAATTTAAGATATTAATTAGATAAAATGTATATTATTTTTCTTGAAAAAATTTCAAAAATTATAATGTAATTAATTTGTTTGTTTTTTAGAACAAGTTGATTTTTTTATAAAGTAAAAAAATACACATTTTGCAAATACCATATATTTTATGATGTTATTATGAAATAAATATGGAATTGGATTTTATTAAACTTATCGAACATATATTACATGGTAATACACTCAAGATATAATATATTTATATTTATATTATTCAATTAATAGAAATTATTTATGATAATAAGATAAATATGATAACATTTATTTGTGCTCACACAATGACTGGGAACCATTGGAAACATTAAATTAACATATTTAAGATATTATCTAGTGAAATATAAGTCTTTTATCAACCATAATTGATAAAAATTATAACTTATAAATGATTTTTAATATATTATTATATTGTTTATTAAATAAAAGGATAAATATCCACATGCTAACCTAGTATTTGTGGAAGTAGGGGAAACATAGAATAAATAGAATTAAAAATATTAAAAATAGTAATATTAGTATAATTTATGGATTTTATTATTTTTAGGAATAAATATGATAAGTAATAAATTATGTAAATTTATATTTTCTAATTTCATATTATTTAGGTATTTTTATCATTAAATTATGAGAATAACCATGAAAATGAATTTAAATGGAATTTACAGATTAAAATGATTTCTAAATCATTAAAAAATTTAACATTATCTGGAGTTAAATGGTATTTTATAATGGTCAAAAATTTTATCTATAGTTAATTTATGGTTAATTTTAACTTTTAAAAATTCATTCTTGAACCTTAAAATCTTAATTTTTACAGAAACATCAATTATTTTTTTTTCATATTATAGGGGACTCAATATACCATTTTCAAAACACATATAATGTTTTTCTCTCCCTCTCAATAATATACCGAAATATCTCAAAATATCCCTTCCCAATTCACTAATCCACTTGCCTTTCCAAATATACATTCTCTAAATTATTTAGACTCAATCTGAGAGAGGAAACTCAAAGAGAATGGAAACGGTCTTCAAAGCACATTTCTCCATTATTAATTGTGATTCATTATCTTAAAACAATTTTAAAACATTTATTATTATTCTTCTATGATTCCATACTCATGGTATTGGAATTAATTTAACTCATAAATTATGAGAGAGCATCCATCACCTCTCATAGAACTCTTTTTATATGTTTTTACCATGATAAAAAATGATTTTAAAAAAAGATGTTTTTCATTTAAATTACCCTATTAGTCTTTTCAATAACATGATTATTCTTTAAAAATGACACTAAAATTGAAATTATTTATACTATATTTTTTTCTAAAAACATAAATATTTATATTGATTTCCCTTCATGTAAACGCTTTTCAAAAGAATCACTCACTGTGGTGGTTTTAAGCTACTTAAGTGAACATGATGTTTTCATAAAATTATGTTTTTTCATGGATATTCAAAAAAAAAATTCATGATTTAATATAAAATAAATATTCAATTAATTTCATAATATTTTCTTTTAATGGTAGAATTTTTTTTATAATAATGATTTTAAACTTAAGCAATCATAATCATTTTAAAAAATCAAATATAGATTTATCATGAATGGTTTTATAAATTGTAACTATTTGATAACTAATTGAACTTTTTTTAATCTAAAATGATATATAAAAAACCATTAGACCTCCATATATTATGGAACAACTTTACAATGAACATTGACCATTAAAACTATTACACAATATTATTGGAGATTATAAACCGATGAACATAAAAATGACTAACGTGAAAAAATACCAATTTAGCAACTGAGGGAAATTTGATAACAAGTGAAATAAATGGGATAATAATAAAGAAATGAATATTAAAAGGATTGTAAAAATTTTAAATATTTAACATAATTTTATTATTAAGGAGGATGGAGATTTGTGAGGTGAGTTTGGACTTCAGGTGAGGGAATTTATAACTCAATTTACGTTTATTAAGTATTATTATTTCATAATTGACTATGTTATTCTAAGAGTATGTTAATTATAAATATTTATATATTTTTTAGTTTCATATGTAATTGTTTTATGTTTTACATTTCTTTCACAAAACAGTTTCCTTGATATATTCCCACATCACATTTTATGATCTTTGTAATTGTTTATTTACCAATATCACATTAAAATGAAAATTTTTTATTCTTAAAAACTAGTTGATGGAAAATTGTTTGATATTTATATCTAAGATAAGATATATTTTTTCTCCACTTTTTATTTCTAAATTTTACATGTCATATTATAATTTTAGGTCCCTTTATTTAAAATTCAATAGAAAGGCTTCACGTGAGTGGAAGCTAACCATATCTCTTATTCCATTCGTGAGTCATTTCCCTCCATTTTCATATTCTTTTTATTGTTTTGTGGATGTTGTTATATATACTTAAATTATTTCTTCAATTCATTTTTTATAATCTTTTATGTTCATTAAAAAGGATTTAAGTGAATATTTATTAATTTTTTCTACATAAAAATAATTTCCCACAATTAAAGTTATTTTTCTTAATGAAGTTACCTTTCCATGTTTTTTATGGTTTTAGAAAAGTAAAAACTCTTATCCATGTTTTAAGAAATATTTAATTGAAATTAAATGTTATAAAAAATGTAATGTATATGATTTAAAAAATATTCAAAAGCTTCTATAAAGTTATTTTTGTTAATTTCAACATACTTTAATGTTTATTATGCTTCCTAGGGGATTATATAACGTTTCTATAGTAAAACGGCATGGGCCATCCATATAAAGGATGACTTAATAGGCCATCCCCTTGTAATAAATCATTCAATTAAATTTAAAAAATAATCCATCCACTAATTCTTAGTATCCCTCCCCTATAATACACAAATATTCACAAATCTACTTCCAGATTCCATTTCATTAGTGAAAAACATATATCAAAACCTTTCATATGTAGAGATACGTAAAAGAAAAAATAAACAGGATGAAAAGGAAACCAAAAATGAAACAAAAATTAATCAATCAATAAACACTCTCAACAGTATCCAGGAAATGAATGGAGAACCTGAAATTGATATAATATAGGTGTAATCACAAATTCACTCATTAGGACACCACAACCCACCACATATATGTGAAAACCATAGTAAAATAGTTTATAAAGTGTTACCTTGGAAACATGGTATGAAATAAGTTATCAAATGATTTTTAAAATAAATCTAATAAATATTCCATATACAGAATTTCAAACAATTATCATTTAATTTAAGAAAAACAACGGTAATTGGCTATTTTAAATCAAGTTATAAAAACAAAGATTATAAATATATAAAAAAGGGGTCATAACAAAAAAAACCATTTTAAACCTCTTTAAAAAAACCATTATATTTTTTTTCATAAATAAAATGAGGGAAAAACTCTTTCATAAAAATTAATAAGAAATAACAAAAAAATTATTTTAAATAAAACATTCAAAACTCTAAAATAATAAACCATTGAATGTAAAAATGCACACACACACACATGAAAGTGCATAGTCACATAAAGGAATAATATAATAATGGATAGAAATATCAAAAAAAAACCAAATAATGATGCAAATAATAAATCAAACCATGGGAAAGAAAATGGGTCAAATAATGAAAACCTATAATGCATCATAAGGAGGACATAATTTCATGGGCATTTTACCTAGGCACCAGTAATAAAATAAGTAAACTAGATACAAGGATCTTAGGATGACACTAATGATTATCTTCATGCCTCTAGTAGTTCCATAAAATTATCTATAAATAAACTTCCCAGAGAGGATACATAAACCACAAGCCAGAATTGGTCTTGCTACCCTTATTGGTATATCTATCTTTTTATAATAGGGAGAATACTACCTAGTCAATAGAAAATGCTTTAATATTGATATTTAACTCATACATGTAACTTACTATATTCCTAGGAATCTAAATAAATATAAAATTAGGAGGTGGGAAATAATGAATCACATGAATAAAATATAAATCATTTGAAACCAACTCACACCTAACCTCCAAAACCAACACAAGCATCATTCCCAATCACATGTCCTTATATAATATTCACCCTATTAATATTAATACAAGCATCCAAAATAGGGTCACTATCCAGAAGGGAAATATAAATACATGGGGATTGATGAGGGGATCATACATTTATAAAACAATTTTATATAAAGATCTATCTAGGAAAATAAAACACACCAACAGGGATGCATAGCAGCACAACCATTTCTTAAAGTCATATGAAATCACATTTCAAATACTATGTAAAAAATATTTCAAATTATGAAAAATTTATATAAGAAACATATCCAATGGAGAAAATAATTTAAAAATAGGATCACCTATTTATAAAGGTGACACTCTATTCCAAAAAACCTTCAATAAAAAATAAACCATGACCAAAATGTGTCTAAGTGCCTTAAAAACATCACAATTCTCAAAACAACCTTGAAACACTTAAAACAATTAATGAATTAAAAACCATTGTGACAACCAAAAATATTAAAACAAAATTCAAAAAGTAAATATAGTTAAATATTTTAATTTAAAAATTGGTCATTTTAAAACATCAAACTCCCATTTCTAAAATGTAACTAGTATAAACAATAAATTCAAACATTTAATCCACTTTATAAAAATCTAAATAAGAAATATCACAAAACATGAAATTTTTACCAAGCCCATGAAAATAATTAAAAATATTTTAAATATATTATAAAACCAACTATTTTAAACCAAAAAATAATAAATTATAAATATAAATTACAAAAAACTTAATTTTATTTAATGGTGGTACATGAGAATTTATAGATGAAATTATCATGTGGCCTTGAACTATTCCAAGCTCAAAAGACAGTAAAACATATATTAAATCCTAATAATACATAAAATATAGTTATAATTTCTCATGAAAAAAAATAAAACGCTTAAAAGAAATTTATAACATGTAATTAAAGGGAGTTCTATAGAGACCCCTACCTAAAAATTATTGATTGTGAGCTAAAAATATCCAAAACACATCTCTATTGGGGGTGGATTTCCAAATAATCAATAAATTAACCCATGTGATACATTTCACACCCTAAAAATAAAGTTATCAGAAAAGTCATTTGAAACCCCTTTACTTAGTCTTGTACCAAACTAGGAAGGGTAACATGGAGAGTGAAAATCAATATAAAAGAGAGGATAGATAGAAGAGGACTCATATTGAGTTTTTGAAAATGATTATTAAAGAAATAAGAAGAAATAATCAAGTGTGGAGGCACTACAAGGGATATGAGGACCACAAAATCGGGGCTTCAACAAGGGGGGAGGTGACGTGAGAGAGTGACAGGAGAAATTAGGGATAAGGTATTTATTCCACTGTGGTCAAAATTAGGTAAAAGGGTTATGATCCTAGGAAACATGCATTTATTATGAACAATGTTTAATAAATAATTTACCAATAATGTTTTAAATAATTTAAAATCATATGGTGTCCATATAGTTTCCTATAGTAGGTCACACGGTTAAGAAAACCATAATCAAACCACGAGAAAACACACTTTAAAGTGCAGAACCCACATACATAGTCAGTGCATGGTTACTCATAACCATTCCCACACCATGAAAAATAGAAAATCCTTTATAAAATTCAAAATATCATCTTAAATCACTTAATAAATCATGAAGGAAAAAAATTAACAAAATTAATTGATCATTTAATTCCATTGTAACACGATGGGTGTCACAAATGTACCAACTATGCCACTTTCTCCCCCCAAATTTTTTCATCTAATTTAATGATATAAAAAACTTATAATTGAAGAATAAATACACATAACACGATCATAATTACCAGGAACTACTAAAATCCATAAATAAAAATAGAAACCATAAATAAAAATCTTCTATAGACATCCACCCCAAAATTCTAAATGAGGTGAGATTGAATGGAGGTATCCCCGCAATTTAGAATTTATCTAAATGGTAAGTATCAAAACAACACTCCTAAAATTAGAGAATCACCAAGACAATAAAAAATCCATAAAAAATATAAGGGATAACACTAGATTCTTGTAATACTGGAGACTCAATTTAGCAGGAAAACACTAAATACTGGACTATCACACTATAAAAAGACTTTATTGAAGTCTTTATTTAAAAGATAAATTTTATAATTTTAAATATAAAAAATTAAATCTATTTTGAATTACTCAAATAAAAATTATATTAGTATGACTTTTTGAGTTTTTTTCTAAAAATTTTTGTTTCTCGTTGAAAAATATTGGTTTAAAAAAATTACTACTTTATAGGACTTTATAATTATATTAGAATGGACTATAAGTTTGAAATACCTTATATATAAAAAATATGAATTTAATGAATACGAATATGCATTTTAAAATATTATTTTAACTTATAAATCTAATGGATGTCATTTTTAGAACTAATTAATATGTTACTTTAATAAATAAACACTTTTTAATCGTTTCTTTGAATCAAGTATTTTCATGGGAGATTAGGTTTTGGATTTCATTGAACTCTTAATAAATATTTTTTTATATAATTAATCTATTTGTGTAATCAAAATAAGTATCAATGATAATTTCATCTCATATGTAAATTTAAAGCCTAAAAATATTATTTTTTATATATACTATTTTTACACGGTTTAATGTGATTATTTTAAAATTAAAATTTTATATATTTATATTTTTTTGATTATATCAAATTGAAATTTGAAATAAAAATTATAAAATTAGATAATATAATAAATATTAATATTATTTTAAAATTAATTACTATGGTTTGAAATTTATTTCCTTCTTAAAAATAAATTACGTTACAAGTTAAAAATTAAAAATACCATAAAAAATCAAAATTTTCATTAAAAGTAGTGTTTATGGTTACTGTAAACCAAAAATTACGTTTCCCACCACTTTTTCCAATGTTTTGGAGATATAACGTTGTATACAAATCATACATTATTGAAAATATAAGGGTTACTTCCAAAGATACATGCATATTCACTTATAAAAGGGAAATTGTTGAGTCAGTAAGGTTTCCTTATGAATTTTCCATTCCTCTATCTTAAGGAAAATCTATATTTCCCCTAATATTTATCTTAATAAGGAAAATTTTCCTTCCCTAAGGAAATTTATCCTTACCTATGTTTTCATTGTTCTTTTTTATAGTTTTTATAAATCTAACTCATTTTATTCAAATCAGTTTTACATTCAAAACCTCAGAATCCACTAAATACTGAGTTATAGTGTATTATTTATTCAGGTACTAATTTCAGGTTCTGAATTCAGGTTTAAATTTCTCAAAAATTTAGAGCATAAATTCTCTAAAATTCAGACTCCAAATTCTCTAAAATTCAGACTCCGAATTCTTTAAAATCCAGACTCCAAATTCTATGAAATTCAGACTCTAAATTCACTGAAATTAAGGCTTCTAATTCTATGAAATTCAAACTCCCAATTCACTGAAATTCAGAATCTGAATTTTCTGAAACTCATAGTCCGAATTCTTTGAAATTCAGACTCTGAATTCTCTAAAATTCAGACTTCGAATTCTCTGAAATTCAGACTCTGAATTCACTGAAATTTAGACTCTGAATTCACTAAAATGTAGAATCTGAATTCTTTGTAATTCAGACTCCAAATTCTCTAAAATCCAGATTCTAAATTCTCTGAAGATCAAACTATGAATTCTATGAAATAAAACTCTGAATTCTCTAAAATTTAAACTCCGAATTCTCTAAAATTTGGAATCCGAATTCCTCAAAATTCAGACTCTGAATTCCACAGAATTCAGACTCCGAATTCCCCAGAATCCGAAATCTGAATTCCAGAGAATCCGAACTCCCAATTCCTTATAATTTGGACTCCTAATTCCTCAGAATTCCGACTTCGAATTCATTGGAATTCATATTCCAAAATCTTTAAAATCCAGGTTCTGAATTATTGGAAAAATATAATCTGAATATTCATTATTTATAGCCTCCAATTTATTATTTGGTTTGACTCCGAACTTTATTTATCTTTAGAATCCAAAAAATTATATTTGGTCAAGTAACCTTATTTTTCTTACACCTACTATAGTTATGAAATAATGTCGTATATTCTGTTTCTAACTAAACATTGTTTAAGTCACACGTGTACAGGTCCATCCGAAATTCAAGGAAAAATATACTCATTGGAGGAGGGATCTGACCATTGGAGAAGTGACTATAAATAAGAGCTCATTTTAACAAGATCAATACTGATCCATCAATCTAGAGATTTCATACTCCTGAAGTGATTTCTAGAGAGATAGAATCATATGCCTTGTGTAAACTAAATATCTTGTTCAGCTTGCTTCTTGTAAATCTGATTGTTTCCGTGTATAATCAAGGACATCCAGGTATATGAAGATAGAGGTAATGAATACCTTAAAGTTTGTGGACTTATGTGGATAGGAATATAGAAGTTCTATCTAACTTAATGTTCATGGGATTGCGGGGATAACAAGATAGATTCCGATATTCTAATCGAGGGCTTACCCTGACATGGGTAAGACAGACTTTCTTGAATGTATAAATTAACGGGCCTTTATCCAAAGTTTTTGGATACCCTTCCCTTTGGGTTAAAATATTTCATACTTGTTACTTGTTCTATTTCACGTTTATTTCTATTATATTTTGATAAAGGAAGAAAGTATAAACTTTTTATAATTTCTTGTTCTTTTGTTGACTCTAATAAGTAAGATTCTATACACTTAGAGGTAGTATATTTTTTTGTAAACTTTTCTTATATTTCATTTTTGGAACCATATTTCTAGAACCTATCATGTTTGTAGAACTAAAAGAGGTATTTTGAATTTACCTTGTTTTACCTTGTTAAACATAGTTTTCCTTAAGGATAAAAATGAATGATTTTAAACTTACAATTCACCCCTCTTGTAATTGAGAATCTACATTCATATTTCCATTCTACAACAACATCTCCCCCACATAAAAACTCACCTATATTTTGAATTAACTCTTGAAACTATAATATTTTTCTATCAATATAACCCTATCCTGTGTTAAAAATATTCTGGTATCCAACAGTTATCCTAAGAACTTTATCTCCAAAGAGACTTCTATGGAAAATTCAAGTTTCTGACATGCTTATTATCAACTATATATCTTTTAATATTAATTATAATCATTAAAATTTATTCTACACACACTAATATAATTATGTAATTATCATTTATATGCTTAAATGTTACTATATTATGGTTATTTTCATTTTATATTCATCTATTCAATCCATTAACAAAAAAATCAACGTTCATGCATATGTGCATACAATCACTACCAGAAGAAATAAAATTAATTTCACATCACCAACCAAAATGGATAGTTCCAAAAGTGTTTTATTTAGGAATGATTTTTTTATTATATCATTAATTTTATGAAATGGAATGTTTTATAATACATTAATTATATAATCAATAAACCACCATCATTAATTCAATCATTTCAAATAAGGCTTATAAGATGAAAATATTTTATTGAAATTGTATAATATTTTTAATACATTACTTATTATTATAATTACTTTATAATTTCAATATGTCAAACTAATAAAAACCAAATAATATTTTTATGATTTAGGTATAATGATATTACAAAAAACCACCTCATATTCACTAATTAAATAAAAGAATGTTCATGTTTATGTCTGTCTAACCACATAATTAAATTATTCTATAAATTTATATCATAAATAAATATGGGAAAATATTTAATAGTATAATATTATATAAATATGTAAATAATTATTTAATGTTTATTTTGGTGATATTATATCAATATTTAATTCATTAATTAAGAAAACACCATACCATCATCAAACATCACTAAAACAAGTTTGTTATCTATTTCATCTTCAAAGATATGGAAAAAAATAAATGGAATTTTTTTAAAAATAAATAATTATAAATAATCCATATTAGTAAAATTAATTACATATTTATGATGAAATTTAAAGGATGAAAAATATAGATGCCACTATTATGAAACTAGTAATATTGATCAAAACTTTGAAGACCCAACTAAGAAAACCATAAGTATTCATATAGAGTGTGATTATTTTTGTGGAGTGTGAATTAATATGAATATGATTAAAGTTATTAATTAATTGATTATGATATCAATATTTCTTATATGTTATGTTAAAGAAGAATCATGCAATTCAGAATAAGTGGAATCGTTTTTTTGTCTCAGGTTATTTTCTTTCTGACATATTTGGTATAATGAACCTAACATCCTTTATTTTGTTCATAATATACCTATTTTGGTATTTTATATCATGAAATTAATTTATTAATATAATTTAAATATTACTTTTAATTCACATATTTTAAGGGGTTTTGGCTGTATTTTTGCTCAAGCTGTATGTGTGGGTTTTTTGTCTAAAATTTCATTCTACGTGACTCATGTTATATTCACAAACTATTCTATTTTTTTGATGAATACATCTCCATTTAATAATTTTTTCCATATTACTATTGAAATTTATGTGATATAATAATTTATATTGTAATCCCTCTCTCATGTTCTTTTGATTCAAGAGTTCCCAAAACCATTGTAAAACTCAATCTTTTCCATGGCGAATAAACCATCCTATGTTTTGGTATAGTAAAAGTGTGTAATTTACTAGTCAATACATCATAGTACGGATTCTGTAATGATGATTCTACTTTGGAATAAATACACTTAGGGACAATCAACCCAAAAATGGATTAGCACTGACCCAATCACCACCCTAGTGTATGACGAGCTGTCTTAAGACTTCACACTTAGAGAGACACTCTCAAGGGTATGCTTTGGAATATTCACGTGCACATAATGAACCATGATTAAGGGTTTTATTACCATTTCACTGATCTCCTAATAATTCAAACTGTTAAACACAATTACTATTTTCTTGGGATAACTGAACAAATTTAAATATACCTCTCCCTTATATTCTTTTGATGAATGTACTTTATATTACTTTGACGATATGGAACAACTTCTAAGTTTATTGAGGGATTTTTTCATAAACATACACATTATTCTATTGAATGTAGATATATTTAATTTATGTATTTCTCATTACATGGATATCCATTTTTTATTTTGTAAAAGGTTCCTTAGGGAATGGTATGAAAAGTCATGATGACTCTAATGGGAAATGTAATAAAATTAATCAGGTGATGGGTGGTGCCAAAAATTATATATCTCCATTATACTGCCAAGGGTCCATGAGACACAACAAGTTGGGTTTTGGTGTATAACTCTACCCATAGCTAGATAATATCTTAGTAAAATCCCCTGTCAGTAAGTTTTGATAACCATCATTATATATTCCATTAGTATAAGATCAAAAAAAATATCTATGTTTTCATTTATTATCTTGGATATACAATGCCCTTAGATTCAACAAATTATGTCTCTGTGTTATTAATTTTTCCCTACCAGTTCACTAATTCCATGTTTATGTTTTTAATGATTTGGTAGTATTATACTCCTTATAGATATTCTGAGCTTACCCTTTTTTGGGTTCCGATCCCCAGGAAACCTAGAGGAGGTCTTTGTGTAATTTTTAGGGACATGATGGAAGGGATAATAATTTTTCTATAATGTGTTAATGTTATATCCTTTTTTTTTCAAAATGTAATGTATGTATGGTTCTAGTATTAAAAGATAACTAATCTATTTGATTATATAAGAACATAAATTGTCTATACCTATAATTTAATATAAAAACTAGATCTAGGTTTTTGGAGTATAGTATGTTTCAATTCAACTAAAAAAACAACCATAATGAAGTCATCTCTAAAAAGGAATCATAGTCCAAAAAAAAACTCAAAGGACCCCAATTCCAATGATCATTAATGATCCAAAGGTCATTTATAACTCCCAATGGAAAACATCCTAAATGAACTCAAAAACATAAACATGGATCACCACAAATAAAAATAGTTTTTGACACAATTTTAATGAAGAACCACTTATGATCATCCCAAAATGAAGAACAAGATGTGATCTTGAATTGGGTCTCCATACTCATTGGCTAGACTATGAATCCAATCTTGGAAACCATCCCTTGAAATACCCCATAAAAATAAAATCTCTACGTGATCAACTTCTAAGAGGAAAACTCCATCCAAATTACATAATCACATACCCAAAGTCTACTCATGTTTGTCTCAAAAAAATATGACCTCATAGTCAAACCACTTGAAAACATAATAAATAGTAAAAGATAAAATTCCAATGGAAATGCATAAATCCAAACCCAAAATCCAATTCTTTTAAAGAAAGCATAGATAGAAATACTGATCCAGGATCCAATCCCACTCGTGAAATTGTAACCAAGTGATCACTCCAACAAAATTTACCTCAATTCTCCAAGACTCTAAACTCATCAAGTGTGGATTCTTAAAACAAACCATCATCCTATGAATATTAAACCCCTTCAATTAAACCCAAATGAAAATCCATGTCCCACAATACCTATGATCCAAAATAATATTGTTTTATAACACAATACCAAACCATAAGAAGGGGAAAACACTTGAAAATCAATTTGGATCCATGGAAAGAGAAACCCAAGGAAAGAACTACCTCTAATGTTAAACACTCCACATTTAACTAAACATTTTGGGTTATATACTCTAAATTAAATAGAATATTACAACAACCTAATGATGTTACCTATATCAAAATAACTGTCCCTAAACCACATGAATGGAAAAAAATAAGAACACAACCAAACATGGAAAGTCACATTATCAAGACAACACTCATTAAAAACCACCACATTCTGAAATGATTAAAACACAAAGTATTTTTAAAACACCAAAACATTTTTAAGATTTATAAATAATTTAAAATCAAAATTCTCTAATACAATTCCAAAAAATTTAATCATGTTGAAAAATAACCAACCCCTTTGGAAAACAATGATATTGATAAATATTCCAAAAGATCATTCTTTAAAAAGGATTTGAAAAATTTAAATTGTCATCTTCATTAATTGAAAACATTGCTTTCTAAAATATAAACTACGTGATTTGAAAAAACTATAAAGAATATAACATTACTCATTTTAATTCCAAAATGATTGCTAAATAACTAAGAGAGTTTTGAAAACAATCCCCATTACATATATTCACACCCAGAGAACCATTTTCCATGAGTTCCACATTTAAGAATAAAACAAATTAATACTCAAATAAAACCAAAAGCTAGGAACCCCAAAAATCCATCAAACCCATTTCATATCATTAATATATAATAAAGCCAACCTTGACTAATACCACACCATTGGAGATATCTCAAGAGTGATTTAAACAATAAAATAAATGGGATGTAGAGCAAGGACTGACTTAACCTCAAAGTTTGATAGACTATAGGTTAGCTATAAATAAATTCATAATACATTTCATTAATGAACATTATGTTAATGAACTAGTTTTTTATTATTTTAAACATAACCTCACACCACCAATCCATCTCCCGTTTCCATCCCAAAACCCAATCTGACTCCAAGGAAACTGAAACTATGCCATTGAGGATCAACAAATCATGGACATTAAATTTAACAAAATATAAATTTCAAGATTCTAATCCCACTTCCGATAGAAACTCAAGGATCAGGTAGATAAGAGTTTTCTATATTCCAAGACAAACCTACCTTTCAATTCCTAATGAATAATTATGAATTTATCTTACAATGAATCCCCAAAAAGAAAACGGTAATTCCTAAGGCTTAGGATCCAATAAAAAAATAACCAAAGATCTGATACCATTTGTAATGAACAATCCAAGACCATCCATCTAACTAACACCCAAACCACCCTACAACTACCCTAATGGGAATTCTTGAATACCAATGTCTTGGAAACTAGTGCATGCGAAACATGAGAACACACATGGGAACAATTTTCCCTATAATTAACGTAAAATCTACAACAAAAGTCTAAAAAAAATTATGAATGATTCACACACACACACATATTATATTATGATGCCTTGTAAAATATGTATAAATAAATAGACAATATATAATAAAGTATTAAAGGAAATTAAACAAATAATCTACCTAATCACCACTAATATTTTTCCCTTTTAATGAATAGAATTATAAAATCCTCTTCTAGATACCTTTTATTCATCCACCGGTAAATATGAAAACCCTCCATCCATAAAAAATTATAAAATACTAAATGTTAAATCAAAAAAAGGGAAGAAAAAAAATGAAACAAACATACCTCAATCAAACAATAATATCATGATTATCCAGGAACTAAACTCCAAACCAATAAATAAGATAATATAGGCAAGAGTAAACAATCACCCAGTTGGACACCACTACTCACTAAATCTATATAAAACCTTTAATAAAATATTTTTAACATGTTTTTTAACATAATGTATGAAATAGGTTTACAAATCATTTATAAAAAATACAATCAAAATATTACATAAATAATACCAAAAAAACAATCCTTTTATAAAATGAAAACTAGGGTGACTGAAAATTATAAATCATCATTTAAAAAATAAAGAAGGAGGGATTTTAAAATAAGGGTCACAACTAAAAATAAAATTTTACACCTATTCCCAAAATCTATAAAAACGCATAATTTTCATAAAGAAATTGAAGGAAAAAATGGTTCATAAAACTATTTAGAAAATACTAACCATTATCAATTTTACATGAAAATTTTAAATTATTAATAGAATGACCCATTAAAAGTGAATCCCGTCACACAGACACACACAATAATTTAAAATCACACAAAGGTACCAAATCCTAAAGGAGAAAAATACCACAAAACAATTAAATAACAGTTCCAATAATCAATCGAACTAGGGAAAAGAAAACGATTCATACAATGAAATCCCCTAATGATTCCTAAGGAGAATCTAATGTCATGGGAATCATATCTAGGATCTAGTAAAAAAATACCCAATCTAGTGAAATGAAACATGGATGACACTAATGATTATATCCATGCCCTAAGTAGTATTATTGAACTATCTATAAATAAATCTCTTAGGGAGGATACCGTAACCATGGGACACAAAAGGTGATGCTTCCCGTTTTGGTCTATCCATCTTGGTGTAGCTAGGAGAATAATCTATAGTTAGAATCACATGATTTAAGCTAGGGTTTTCACTCTGAAAAATCTATTAATATGTTCCTATAACTTCCCCGCTATTCTGGAAAATAGCCTTATACCCATGGTTTATGGAAATTTTGGGTATATGGGTAGTATAGGAATTTATATCCATGGTTTTAAAAAACCATTAGTATAGGTATTTTTTTGAATAAATACTCCCAAGGTGTTCCATAATCGTGGGGAAAACACCTATACCAACGTTTTTTTTAAAAACCGTTGGTATAGGTGTATTTTTCAAATCCTATACCCATAATTTTGGGAAAAAAGCGGGTATATGGTTTTTTTGAAGACTTATACCAACTATTTATTAAAACCATGGGTATAGATTTCTCGCGTTATGGCAGGAAAAAAAATTCCACGGGACACAAAAACTAATTTGTGGGGAAACCTATACCCACAGTTTTCCCTCCTATACCAATAGTTTTGATTAATATATTTATGTTTATACCAATATATAAACATGATCTTTGTAGGTGTAATAACCGGAATCATATTTTAAGGTATGGATCTTGTTTTCACATGTTTTTGAAGAAAATGGGGGTTTCTGGAAATTTTATAATTACACGCCATGTACTTAGGAGTAAATTCCATGTACTTAGGCATACATGCCATGTAATGGGTTTCCGTGGGCAGCCGTGTATTGGTTGTGTAATGGATAATTATATGGCCATGTGGGGTGACCTGGAGACCACCTAATGTGGGGGCTGGTTGAGGCATGTACAGGACATGTACATTAAAATTAAAACATCATGTTCTTATTGGTTAAATCGGACTGAGGTCGCATCTAATTCCCCAAAACTCCTTCTCCAAACCTTATCTTGTCTAGGAGTAGCTGAGAGTGGTGATTATTCTCTAAGAAACTGATCCATCATATGTTCTATAAATTAAACTCTAACAGGTGCCTTGGAATCCCACAGGTGAGTCATTAATTCTTCTTGAATCTATGTTCCTGATTTATCCTCTTTCTTGAGTAATTCAAGGTTTAACGCTTTTGACGTTTTTTTAGAACTATGATGTTCTAGGTTGATTCAAAGGCCGAAGTTCAATTCTATCAATCATAAAATTTCATGTTAGGTTGTTTGTTTCCTTTACATGGTTTTCTTTGAGTTTTATATACCAAAGTGCCTATTTACTATGTTTCTGGTATTTTAGGTTATGGAAATTGAACCCTATTTTATATTCCTTCGATTGGTGTTTTGATTATGATTTTTTCCTATAATATTATGTAAAATTTCATGTTTAAGTAACACCCCATGAGTGTGTATCCTTATTTAATTTTTTAGGGTCGTTTGGTCCAGCTTGCCTATGAGGCATACCTAACTTCCATTCCTAGCTTGATAGGAGGGAACCATTTGAATTTTTTATACTTGTTAAATTCTTGTGATATGCATTTTAATTGTTTATCCATGTAGTAGTTGAGATTACTCAAGGATGATTTATATCATTTATGCATGATTGAATTTCACAGGCTTGTGAGAACCTGGTGTAGTTAGACCACATGGGGAATTGATGTTGAGTTCTTCCTCCGAGTGTCTGTTATATTTCATGCAATGAGACCACAAGGGGAATTGACATTGAGTTCTTCCTCAGAGTGTCTATTATATTTCACTCTACAAGACTACAGGGGGGATTGATGGTGAGTTATCCCTTAATGTTTCTATAGATTACTTTATGAGACTATATGGGGAATTGATTTTGAGTGCTTCCCCAGAGAGTTTATAGTTATTTGGAAAGACCATAGAGGGATTTGATGGTGAGTTATTCCTCAGAGTGTCATTGCCTTTTTATTGAAATACATGGCCAGAGGGGATAGATTGTGTGAGCTTCCCAGAGGGTTAACAAAAATTTTGAATTTTTGTGATGCGTCTTCCAGGATTTTATTCGCAGGGAGTATGGGCCCCCATGGATTGGAATTTGGAACTTTAATGCTTGTTTTAGTGTTTTTATGGATTTATAGAGTAGTTTATTAGGCATTATATCATAAAAAACCAATAATACATGGTGTGTGATGATGAATACTTTCCATTTATCCTTCTGTTCGGGAAGAAAATGTTATTCTTAATTACAAGCTATATACTGAATGTACACGCCATGAGGTCCTTATCCATGTGACGTACTGTGTGAGTAGAGAAATGGGGTTGGAAAATGTTGGGTGAAACACATCATATACGTAGAGTACAAGCCGTGTTATAATATTTGTGTATCGAGCTATGTGATCAATGACATAGATGGGTGAAACGTAGGTTGTACATACTGTGTTCTGTTCTTGCACGCAATGTATAGTCGACTGCGTCACCAACCATGAAACTAATGAAATAGATGGTAAATCTAAAGGGGGTACATGATGTTCCCTGGCTACACATGAAATTTAGTGTTACCCAAGGAAAAACCATGTGTTTATCTGTGTAGTGGAACTTAGGAAGGGGGTGGGGATGATTCAAGTTTATATCCTGTCTCAAGGAGAACACGCTGTGTGTAGGGGTGTTACACGACCAGTTTTGGAAGACATATATTCCCATGTTGAAACCTAAGGGAACACACTGTGTTGAGGGTATACACACCATGTAACCATGATTTGTAAAACATGAATTTTTTCTTCTCTTATTCAATTCATTCACTTCTATGTTTCAGTCCTTGATAATGTTTAATTGAGGTCTGCGATTGACCTTGAGGAGTCATGCCACCGAGACATCTTCCAATTTTACACCAGATACTAGTCAATGATCAGACACTAGAAATAGTAGATCAAGGACTACTAGCATACCCTCTCGTCATGGCTGTCTTAACACCATCTATCATTCTGAATATATGTGAAGATACACTATTTCAAGAAGGATTCATGAGGATGATGCATACTTTTCAAGGAGCACCACATATTGTCCAATATATGGTAGAGTTGATGCAATTTTTTCAGAAGGAACATCCATCCAATTTCATAAAGGATAGAGGACCTCAAGATACAGAGTCATGGTTAGAATCCATCTTGTTTATCTTCAAGCATCTCAAGACACCTTTATAGAGGAGGGAGAATCTTTCTAGGCACATGCTTCAGGATTCTTCCAAGAGATGGTGGGATGTGATATCACAGACGCGACGTTAACGAGTTATGTATTTGGATGAGTTCTAGTGGATATTCTATGACTAATTCTACCTGGAGACCTTGAGGGCCAACTAAGACCAAGAGTTCCAGAGTTTTGAGTAGGGTAAACTCTCAGTCATGGAGTATTCTCTCGCTTCACATAGCTGCAACACTTCTGACCCTTTCTGGGGGGTGATGAGTTAGTTATTGTGAGGATGTTTGAGGATGGTCTTCGACATGAAATATGATATCAGGTGAACATGTTTAGGCTGACTTCCACATGTTCTATAGTGAAACATTAACTGATCAATAAGTGCAACCTAAGGGATTATAGAGCATTTGGATAGTGTAGTTCAGCATTCAGAGTTAGTACTCATTCGACTGATAATAGGAAGAGCCTTAGGGAGTCTATGCATGGAGATCAGAGTTGGAGGGACTTTCCTTCAGGTAGTTTGGTAGTGTGATACCAGTGCTGGAAGGGTGGAAATAAGAAACCTTTGTGCAAGAGAGGCCTAGTTGATTTCCGATCTTTCAGAAATATCAGAAATCTTCAGTGTTTCTGTAATACCCTCCTTCTTGTAGCTAGTGAGGGTGGATCTATTTTGACTCCTCCTATAAGAGTAGGATGACTAGTCTCACATCAGACTGGGGATTGGAGTTCTTCTGGATGTTCTTACTGAGGTGGTGGTTGTGGTAGTAGTGGTCAGACAAAGGGTTTTTAGCAAATGTAGGGTGAATCAGCTCAGGGATCGCAGAAAGCTTCATAGGGTTGTGGCGCAAGTCAGGCTTTTGCGCTGGATAAGATCTACCAGGAGCAGGATCCCAAACCCTCTATAGTTAGTTGTATGATTTTGGGTTACATTGGTTTTAGATTCTTCTCTTTTTCATACATGGGCTTCCCATATCTTTATATTTCTGCATATTTTGGAGAGACTTGGGATCAATATCTTTACTTATACAGATATCATGACACATGATAGTCCTTTTGTGATCAGAACGAAAAGTGTACGTCAGTGCAAGGATTTACCTCTTGAGGTGGTGGATTTCAATTTTTATGAGACCTCTATGTATTTGCGATGATGGGTGGTAGAGTCATTCTCAGAATGGATTGGTTAGTTCCCTATCGGGGTGATGTCCATTTTTATCATCATAGGTTGAGTTGGACATCACCAGAGGGGGTCTGTTTCTACATAAGGGCGAATGGAATGTCCAGGAAAGAAGAGATGGACCCGAACATCACAGGTTGAGAGGTGTTATAGATCAGATTTCTAGTCTGTTTATGGATGACAATGGGACATCATAGATGAACCTTCCTCTAGTGGTCGATCATTTAAGGGATGTCCTTCCAAACACCTTTTCTGGCTGTCTTCTAGAGAGAGAGGTATAGTTTTCTATTGATCTTTTGTGAGGAGCAGCACAGGTGTCCATTTCCCGTTATAGGATGGATACACCAGAGTTACAGGAGCTCAAGAATACATTTAGATAATTTAAAAGAAAGGGGTTTCATCTGACCCAATAATTTTTCTTGGGGTTATCCAATCCTATATGAGAAGAATTCAGATGGTACCCTCATACTTTTGTGGATTATTAGATGATGAACTGGTTAATAGTCAAGAAATGATATCCCTTTCCAAGGATTGATGATATCTTTTATTATATTGAAGGATCCCGAGTGTTCTTGAAGATTTAATTGAGGTTTTTTTTCATTAGTATCATGTTATACCATTAGATATATCAATTACAGCCTTTCAGAGTAGGTATGGTCTATACAAGTATTTGGTTATGCCATTTGGTCTCACGAACACACCTACAATTTTAATGGAAATGATGAACTGGATTCTCTATTCATACTTGGACTCCTTTGTGGTGTTTTTCGTGGATAATATCTTGGTGTACTCTCAAACATGACACGAACATGCCATCCATATTGAGATTGTTTCAAGTACACTGAGAGAGCATTAATTATATGCTAAGTTCTCAAAATACCACTTTTGGATGGACCAAATTTACTTCTTGGGTTATGTTATCTTAGAGACATGAGTATCAGTAGACCCATAGAATATGAGATTAGTAGTTTCAAGGGAGAATTTGAAAAATGTCTTTGAGGTAATAATATTTCTGGGGTAGGATGCTTACTACACGCACTTTATACAAGACTTTTTATGCTTAACAACACCATTGACGGGCCTGACTATGAAGGGTGTGAAGTACTTGTGGACATATTACTAAGTTTATCCTTTCAGTAGCTAAAAGGAAGGTTGACTTTAGCACCGATATTGATCTTACCAGATCATAGAAAGAGTTATACTATTTACTATGATGCATCAGGTATTAGGCTGGGTGCAGTACTTATACAGGGGGAAGGATTTGTTGCATATGAATCTCGAAAAATGACACTACATGATATGAATTACCCGATGCGGGATGTTGACTTAGCAGTAGTTGTGAATTATTTATGTTTTTGGAGACATTATCTTTTGGGATAGAATTTTTTGGTGTACAATGACCACAAAAGTCTTAGGTATATTTTAACCAGCATGACCATAATTTGAGATAGAGAAGGTGGGTTGAGTAACTTTAGTCCTTTGACTTTGAGATAGCCTATATGACTGTGAAAGGAAACACAGTGGCTGATGCGTTGACCAAGAGGACTCAGATACAAGAAATTCAGGAGGATAGTAGTGATTGTCAGTTTATGGCTATGTTCTATGAGATGCATTTGGAGGTGCATGAAAGACAGGGGTAGAAGTTTATTTCTTCTATAGCTGTTACCTCTACTAAACTTGATCGGCTGCGAATGAGACAGCTTTTAGATTCTGAAGGCCTAGTATTATGATAGAGTGTATCAGGAGAGGACCCTACTCTTCGATAGACTATAGGAGAGGATGAGATATTTCACTTTCATGAACGCGTAAGGGTGTTCGAAAACATACATGAGGAGATGATGCACGATTTCCATTCCTCAATTTGGGAAGTTCATCCTGGTGTCACTAAGATGTATTGAGATCCGCACCATCAGTATTGGTGGCCAGGTACAAAGAAAGATGTTTCTGGTTTTGTTATGAGAAGTTCCACTTGTCAGTAGGTGAAGGAGGAGCGTCAGTGACCAGTAGGGATTCTACAGTAGTTACCCATTTTCGATTGGAAGTGTAATGATGTCACGATAGATTTCGAGATAGGGTTACTGAGATCACATATAGGGAATGTTGTATTTTTCTTTGTTATTGACAGGCTCACAAAGGTTTCACATTTCTTAACAATCAAGGGGACCTTCAGTGTTGATGAGCTTGGAAGGTTGTACATATGAGAGATTGTATGTTTTCATGGGGTTCCGTGCTTCATTGTTTCAAACATAGACACCTGTTTTACTTCTCGTATCTGGCATGGATTATATAAGGATCTAGGTACACATGTATTTATGACTACATCTTACCATCCCTAGACAGATGGCTAGTGATAGTGCACAATTTAGGTGTTGGAGGACATGCCTCGAGCATGAATCCAAGATTATAGAGGTTCTTTGGATAACATACCTCTAGTGGAGTTTGCCTATAATAATAGTTTGGATAAAACTATTCAGATGTCATCTTATTAGGCCTTGTATGGTAGGCCATTCCGATCAGCCCTATGTTGGCTAGAGGTATGCGAGATAGCTATGCTGGTACCTCGTGTTGTCTAGGAGACCACATAGTAAGTGGAGTTTATTCATAAGCAGATGGATACTGCACAATTATGACAAAAGTCTTATGCTGATTGACGGAGATGACCTATGGAGTTCAAGGTTAGAGATCCGGTTTTCCTACGTGTCACATCGAGGTTGGGACACATGAGGACTAGGAGACAGGGAAAGATTTCACTTAGATATGTTAGACAATTTTAGATTTTAGAGAGATTCATGATTATTGCATATCAGTTTTAGATACCTCAGAGGTACTGAACTATGCACAAAATCTTCCACATTTCACAGCTACAACATTAATTCTCAGACCAATCTAATGTTTTTAAAACTAAGGAGGTTGAGTTGGAGGGGGGAACATAATTCGAGGAGTGTCCAATCCGATTTTTTGATCACACCGTGAAGGTTCTCTATATCTAGTCTGTTCCTTTGGTACAGGTGGTATGGTAGAAAAGGTGAGTACATGATAAGACTTGGGAGAGGGAGACCAATGTGAAATCGCAGTGTCCAAATCAGTTTGAAGATTCTTCTTCTCCACCTTGTTAGTGAAATTTGGGGATGAAATTTCTTAAGGGGGATTTTTGAAAGAACACAGATCTTCTTTTCAAGTATGGATCTTGTTTTCGGGTGTTTTTTATGAAAAGAGGAGTTTTTTGAAATTTTATATGTGCACGATGTGTGCCTAGGAGTTCATGCTATGAACATGGCCATGTGGGGTGACATGAAGACTTCCTAATGTATGGGTCGATTGAGGCATGTACATGACATGTACATCAAATAAACATGCCGTGTAAATTTCTTTTTATTTGATAAATTGGACTAGGGTTGCATCTAATCCCCAGAAACGTCATCTTCTAACCTCATCACGTCAAGGAGCAGATGAGTGGACCGATTATTCTCCAAGCCACCAATCTATCATCTGTTCTTTGAATATAACTCCGATGGGTGCATTGGAATCCCACCAGTGATTCCTTCCTTCTTCGTGAATCCCTCATCCCGATTTCTCCATTTTCTCGAGTTATTCATGGTTGAACGATTTTTACATTTTTGTAGATCTATGAAGTCCTAGGTCGATTCAAAGGATGATGTTCAACTATATCAATCTTACATTGTGAAGGTAGGTGTTTTTGGCCTTTAGTTGGTTGTCTTTGAGTTTTATATTCCAAAGTACTGATTTACCATGTTTTGGGTATTTCAGGTTAGGGAAATTGAACCCTACTTTATCTTCCTTGGATTGGTTATTGGATTAAGGGTTCATTGATATGATATTATGTGAAATCTCATGTTTAAGGAACAACCCATGAGTGTGTTTCCTTGTTTATATGTTTAGGGAAGTTTGGTCCAGTTTTCCTACGAGGCATACCTCGCTTTCGTGCCTTACATGATAGGATGGAACTGTTTGACTTTTGCTTCTTGTGATATGCATTGGAAATGTTTATTCATGTAGTAGTTGAGATTAATTGGGGCTACTTTATATCATTTATGCATGATTTAATTTCACAGGGCTATGAGAACCTTGTGTAGTTAGACCATAGGGGGAATAGACGTTGACTCTTCCTCAGAGTGTCTTTTATAATTCATGCTATGAGACTAAAATGGGAATTTAAAATGAGTGCTTCATCAGAGAGTTTATTATATTTCACACTGTGAGACCATAAGGGGGTATTTATAGTGAGTTCTCCCTTAGGGTGTCTATATTTTACTTTATGATACAATAGAGGGAATTGATGTTGAGTGCATCCTCATAGAGTCTATAGTTATTCAGAAAAGACCATAGGGGGAATTGACCGTTAGTGCTTCCTCAGATTATCATTGACTTTTTATTGCAATACTTGGATAAAGGGGTTAAACTATGTGATCTACACAGAGGGTTAACTTAATTGCTAAATGTTTGTGATGTGTCTGCCAAGCCAAAGCAAAATCTTGGATTCAGTCCTGTTAGGCAGTCTTATGAGATACCTATTTTTGATACTTTATTAAATGATGAACTTTAAATTGTTATCAATATAAATGGAAACTATAGGATTTGGTTACATTTTTGTACACCTAGTTTCTTTAATGAATTTCTATTATTTCTTTCTATATATATACTCCCTAACAGTTTAGAATAGATCTTGTCATGGTTTTCTATTGGGATTCATCTCACACCCTGTTTGGGTCATGATTTTGGACCCAAACAGATTATATGGTTGATGGTGTAGATAAGGGCAAGAAACCTTCTCAATCAGGTACATGACTGCAATGGAGCTGGAAAGCATGGGACCAATCTGAAGCTTGCGATGCAATTGGAGTTTATTTTTTTTCTTTTTTTTTTCTTCGGTTTAGTACTCTATTTCCAACATTGTGAGTTGATTGGATATTCTTCCTAGGAATATGGGACATGCATCATTTAAATATGTGATATATTTTTTTATTTACTTCATTATTCCACTATATACTTGTTGTTGAGTATTACTCTTTCCACTTCTGTTTATTATTTACTATTCTGTTGTGCATACTCTGCCAATGAAGGCATAATTTCAAAACTATCACACCCAAGGCTCTCAATTCTAGTCGGAAGACTTTGGCATTCGGGAATATGTGCTTGAGGTCATTTGACCAATCCTGTATGAGGCACCTTTTCATGGCACCCAGAACTGGGATGTTATAGTAGGCTAGTTGGTGAGGTTGTGTTTGTAATACCATGCAGTCGTAGGATCAAATCGCGTTGTTGGTTTTTTTTCTAATATAGGAATCCTTATTTATATTTTAGGATAAATTTAGATATATTTATATATAAGAGAGTTTGCTGGGTTGGGTAGGCATTGGAAGAATGAAGAGAAAGATACGAGATCGAAACCCGCAGCCTGTATTTTTTCTAAAACAGATGTTGATTACAATTTTTAGCAATGTATATATATATATATATATTGTAAATTGACGTATCTTGACCGGTGAGGCACCGAAAATAAGAAATACTGGTCATGGGTTCAACACTTTCTGCTCGGTGTTTTTACTATTTTTACCCACAATTTGAAAACCGTAGGTATAAGGCTTTGACAAAGTGTAAATTGTGTATGATACTTTCACACAGTGGAAAAAATCTATACCCATGGTTTTCCAAACCATTGGTATAGGTTGGGGACTTATCCGGATGCCTCCTTTGCCCACATTTTTTGGGGCTATACTCATAGTTTTGAATGATGAGTATAGGTCATTTTTTTAGAAGTGGAGAGAATTTAAATATAGAGGTGATAAATCAAGAATCACATGATTTAAATATAAATCATTTGAAAACAACTCACACCGCACCTCCTATACCTTCAAAACCAATAGACCTAATCACATGTCCAATCATAAACATCAAAATATGAATACCAATACAAGCACAACCACATGAGGTCACAATACATAATTTTGACATAAATACAATGCACTAAAAGAGTGTATCACGCATTCATAAAAATATTTTTCCTAACATTAAAAATTTACCATTAAAACACACCATTTGATATACTTATCCAGGAAACAAATTCATAATGTAATTTGAAATATCAAATAATATATTTCCTTAAAAACAATCTTTTAAATCATGGTAAAAGTCCAATTGAAATATAACCATTTTAATAAATCAGTAAAAAATACACCTCTATAGAAATTATATACTTAGGACCACATAAGCTTTCCAAAAAATAAACAATGACCTAAATAAGTCCAAATTTCTTAAAACAAAACCTTTAAAAAAAACAAACATGAAACATTTAAAATTAATGATTGTATTTCATGCTAATATAAGGCCAAATAGTCTCAAAACAGATTCTAAATGGAAAGAGGTTAAACTAATTTAATTTTATAAATAATCATTTGAAATCATAAAAGAACCATTTATAAAATGGAAATGATATTAATTTTTTTAAATAGTTAAAAAACTTTTGAAAATAAAAAATGGTAACTAAAAATTACTTTTCATGTGAAACAGATCCATGAAAGGTATTAAAATAATTGATATCAATTATAAACTTACTGGGTTATTCTAGAGAGTTATAAATTTAATAAAATCATTATATAATGGTTTAAAAAGTTTTAATGGGGCAAGATATTCATTTACATAAGCACTTCGCAGGGTCTTAGGCCCATGCCAATGTCAGAAGACAATAAAACAACAAATTAAGCCTAATACGACATAAAAATTTATTATAAATTCATGTGAAATAATTTAAAACACCCTAATATATTTATAACAATTAATACAAATGAGTAATATAGATACACTTATTTGAAATCAATGTAAACTGAGATGAAGTGGTCCAATACACATCACCTTCCACAGTGAATGAAAAAACATGTAATAAGTCTACCCAAGAGACCATTCATACACCCTAATTAATAATAATGTAATCCTAAAAATATATTACAACCCCTTGACTTAGGGTTAAACTAATCTAATATGGGTGAGTGGGATCGGTAAACTTACTATAAAAGGGTGGAAGGATGGAATAGGGTACCTCACCTTTAAGTATAAACAATTATTCATAAAATATTAGAAGAAATCCTCAAGTATAGAGGAGACCTTAAGGATATGAGGCATATTAAAAGGGATATTCAACTAAAGGGGAGGTTATAGGAGAGAGTGAGGGGTGAAATCAGGGAAAACTAATTTATTTCATTAAGGATAAACTTATAAAAATAAAAATTATAGGATCTTATGAAACATGAATAGTTTTGGCTCACAATTTAACAAACCATGCAACAACTATGTTTTACCTACTTGACAGGCATTATGTACCTGCATGGTTACCTAGAGCACATGGAATAGTTTATATATAGATTCTCAAATTGTGTAAAAAACCTAGAAAGTGTAGACATCTCATTCATTGTAAGTGAATGGTTACTGCAAACCATGTGAAAACTGTGAACAACAACAAATCCTTTTGAAATTTTAAAATTGTGAAAAAAAACTCTAAAAATAATTATGAAAAAAATAAAAACAACTAATTAATCACTTAATTCCAAATGAAGGATGGGTGTCACAAATTCCATCCACCTTCTTTCTTTTAATATATTATGGTAACATCAATTGTTTTTCTTAAAAACCATTTATTTCTCATATGTAATCTATTATTAGAAATAATTATGAATTATTTAATGTTATTGGGGGTTTAGTATGTATATTTTATTTAATTTCTAAAAAAATTATAGTATACTTTACTCCCTTGTGGATTTATAGTTCAAAACATACTTTTTTCCATAAGGTTTCTTTTGAATTCATTCTCATTCTTATGATTATATTTTCTATCACTAATTATCCATATGTTATTAATTTATTTCTTTCCTTTTTGCCTATATTATATTATTTTATGAATATATTCTATAAAAATTACTCAATTTCTATATTATGTTTTATATTATTGACATAACCATATTTTAATTACTATATATGGAATCCATTTGAATGGTTCCTACCAAAAATGTTATTCCTTTCATTAGATAAAAAATAATGAAATTATAAGTAATTTATTTTCTTAAAATGGATGTTTATTTATTACCAAGGCATGTTGATTGGGTATTATATTTTTTATTCATTCATTTATATGATTAGTTCACTAGAATTACTTTTTGAAAGGTGGAGCTCAAAATTATATAGCCCATAAAAGAATTAGTATGTTTCAATTGGAAAAATTGTTTGTATATTTTGTGTTTTCTTACACAGTTTTTATAATGCTTTGGAATGAGGCCTTGATGTCTTGAATTATGTATAATGTCTATTCATGTTTCCTTGATGGATATAATTTGATATTAGAAAATATGGATTTAATCACTCTAATATTAGTTATTTTTGTCCACATTATTATTTATATTTTTTTGTCCATGGATATATTTCAGTCTCATGTTATTAATTACATACAATTATTTGATAATTATTTATTACTATCCTATTATTCATGATTTTTAATTCTATGATATGCTCTATTTTACACAATAAATTATCAATAATTTAACTACACAACTTTGTTTTATTCTCCCTTTCCTAAGGGAACCAAGATGATTACCATGAATGATTCAAGTATATAAAATATGAAATAATGGTGTTCAAAAAAAACATTTTTGAGGAAAAAATGTATACTAAGTAAGAAGTGTGAATTTTTTTATGTAACTAGTTCTGAAATGCTCTAAAACTCAATAAAAAAGCTATTGAGTATATAAGTGATGAAATATTCAATAATTATCTTTTAATTATGAATGGTTATGTTTGGGTCACTCTTGTTGTTATTGAAGGTTGAGTGTAAATGATATGTTTAGAACTGAATCTGAGAGAGTGGGTATATGGTGCGTGATGTTGATTATGTGTTTCTCAAGATGAAATTACAAATTTTTAAAAATGATTTATTAAGAGGTTGAAGTGACAGTTTTTGTAACCTAATTCATTAAGATGGTTTTTTGTGAGAAATATACACTGAAATATAATTTTTTATGGATATGGTGTGCCAAAATGGTAACCTATATTAAAACTTATTTCTCAAGATAAGAGTATTATTAAATGTGGTTGTATAACCCTATATATTTTAGTCATATTTATCTTTTATTTTTATTATAAGGGCATAATGTGTGATTTTAGGGTAAGAGAGACAAACTATAATGAATTAGTATGTTACTTTTTCAATTGGTAGTTATTCCCTCTGTAAGAGAAGGAGAGGAATCCAAAATGGAATTATTGTAGTGTGTCTAGTTAGTGTAGAGTTTTGATCTAATTTGATTATACAATAAGATATTAGGTGAAATTCTTTGCTCATAAGGTCATCATTCCCTCTTAATGGATATGATATGAATGACACATGTAATTTGAATATATAACATAGCTCATAGAACAATACCATTAGATTAATTATATTATTATAATGGTGGTGTAGGATTTCATTCCTCTCCCAATGTGTCACAATTACCTCTTGGAAGGTAGAGGATGAATGATGTGTGATGTTGATGTAGAGTACCTAATTAGATGAATAAACATAGTTTGAGAGGATTATTATGTGATAAGTCACTGTATTTATTGATTTTATTGAAAAGGATATATAAACATGTAGATATTGTTAGTGACATAATTGGTTTACTATTTGTTTCAAAAGAAAAGGGTAATTTTGATCTTATTGTGATGTATGGTAACTTATATATAATAGATTATACTATTAACAAGATAATTGATTCATTTTATTTATTTCGTATAATGGAAATATCAATATAAAATTTTATTATTGAAACTTGGGGCATTAGGGTAGAACCTTCTCATAAACCACTCCCACTAAAGGTTCCCCACATGGGCCGATAATTGGGAAGGAGATATAATGATACCCAAATCCCACATCCAATAGGTTATAATCGGATAAAATCACTGAAGATATATCATCAAACACCTGGAATGTTTTACCATAAAAAATATTTTAGAAGTAAGAGATAATATATGAACAACCATCAAACAACACTTACTCATAATAAATAAATATACATTCGTAATACATGATGTAATGACACACAATATAAACACCTATAACTACTAAAACAAATTCTTAGTGGTGACCATGATGACCCAAACACCCCTAAACAACTTCTTGAATGAGTATTATCTATCTCGATCACCAAACAGCTCCTACCAACAAAAATTATATATATGTATATGTATATGTATGGTGAGAATAACATGTATACACATAAGGATACCCCAAAAAATCTCTCTTTAAATCTATTAAAGAAGCATAATAAAGCACTATGAGTAAATAAATGAAATTAATTTGTCACGTAAACATGTTTACTATTATTTCTCAATCCTCACAATGGATCACTCACTAAATAATATAAAATATAATAACCAAAATATTGAGAATATGTATATATATATGGGTAACCCATTACACTTCCCCACAAGGTTTCTACTATCACGCCCCAACATCACAGGTCATGAGATCTTATCCCTACCATAAAAGTCATGTCATCCATAATGTGAGTCAGGACTCATCCTTTCATACTTAATCTTACATAGAGACCAACATCGAATTCTAGAATCATTCTATATATCCATATCATCATCATCATCACTATCTTATCGTCATGGCCTATGAAACTGAGTGCTCCATCCCATCATGGATCGAACTAAAATATATCTCAACCACCATCTAGTTTTTGTGTGAATGTATTTCAAATGGATCCCTCATAATTCTATGTACTCTGGATCTAAAACTATTTGAGTGACCCCCTCAAATTATTTCCATCATCGACATCAAGTCTACAAAAATGAAAAGGAAAATCATCCTAAACATCTTTGGCATGAACATGATGAGTATGTTGAAATAGATCCATTCCAATAAAATAATGAATTATTGGACTCATAAAACATGTATATGAAATACATAATATTAATTAATTAATCAATTATTATCTTGTCAATTTTTTAACCTATCCCAAGATCTACCCATTTTAAACACTTGTATGAAGAATTTTGATACTTTAACATTTAGTAGGTATCTACCCTAAAAAAGTATCACTTTATTTAGTAGGTTTAGAAAACATAAAGGTATAGGAATGATATCATATGTGTCCCTAAATACCCAGGTATCATCCGATCACATGTGTTTATATTACTTACTAAACTTAGATAACACCTTTACCTACCCACCCATGCATTCTAACCTATGCCTAACTCCAAACACAATATTGTCCGTCAAACATGAAACACAAATACAACTCAATCAAAACCCTCCCCCCCAATGAATAGACCTCCTGGGCCAGCAATGACATAAGGGAGATGATGACTTCTCGATTCCCACATTCAGTAGGTATCGAGTTCAACACTAGCACCAAGGGTATAATAAGCATTCATATAAGAGGAATTACACTCCCTAAGGACATCTAGAAGAGAGTGATAATATATAAACAGTAATGTAAACCTATTCATCCATATAAATATAAATAAATACAAAGTGAAACATGTAATGTCATATAGTACTGAAACAACTAAAAAATTATTTAAGTATCAAAACGTATAAATGGTAGTGACAACAAAGCCCAAAAAGCTCATGCAAAGCCATAAGATGTTAATATCTAGATCAATCTCCTACCTACTCTAGATATACTAAATAATAGTTTATATATAAATACAGTGAGAATAATAGTATACATGGTAGGATCGTCCCTAAATCCTATCATACAAAAGATAAAGAAAGAACGCTAAATGATTGTGTACAATAGGGAAACTAATTCATCACCTCAAAAGGTATAATATATCCCCAACTTCACCCATGCTAACTCTAACCAATTATCACATGCAAGAGAGATTATAATAATAAAATGAAACATCAAGGGTACCCCATCTCACTTCCCTACTATTTTCTACTCTTCCCCAACACTACACGTCTTGAGCCATCTTTTCTAAAATATTCCAGCCTATAGAAACCTATTCAAGGATTTATAACATGCACCTCATGCATCATATCATCACACCATCCAACCCACATATACATGTGTAGAAAAAAATTTGTTTATGAGATCCACCACATACCATATGAGAGTATCATACATCGGGTATTATACAATAATCCATCACTACCCATACACTAAGTAAGTACCTCAAGACATCACAAACTATACAAGTCACACCTATAATAATCTTTTAGATACTATATATGAGGATAAAATTGTTTGAATAAAAAAAGATATATCATCCCTATACACACATATATGGGAAAATAATCATTGTGCATATATTCACAAGTAAATACAATGTGAAGAGAGTGGGGTCAGAGGTGCTAGTAAGCCATGTATCCTCCGTCCAAGATATTGGGTAAAACAACCTCCCAAAGTCCACTATGTTTTAGTATCCCTAACATAAATGGGTGGGGAATCATTTAAAATAATCGAATATATAGTGTATAATAAAGTTCACAATCACACTATGTTCATAAACTAGTCTTAGAATCAACTGAAGCTAACGTCCCTCAGACTCCTAGATGCCACTTCTAAGACTATATATCCTATAAGAACACACACATTTGAAAAATCTACATTAATAACTTCCCTCCACTTTTATCATTTACTTCCATTAATTAACTTATTAACCATAAATTAACAACATTAAACCACTAATATTATTAACCATTAAGCCATGTTTATTTACTACATAAATAATCTAAACAAACTCTGTGGTTTCTCAAGATTAACATCTTTTTATCATTGGTATTCAATAATTACCAACCCCTTAGGATAAGAATTTATTAGAATCATTCCATAAACCAAATAAGTTAGGAAAACAATACTAAGCTACCAAAAAGAGGAAATATTCAACCAAGCACACCCAGGTGCCTAAATTATCAGGGAAATGAATGTAGATAAAGTAGGAAACCAAGACATAAGCCATTAAACAGATTTATTCAATAATCAACCAACTTTATCACATAAATGGGTAATACTAGCTTCAACCCATTCCATCATATCATATCCTATCCCTGACACCCACATGCATATCCTTCTGTATCTCACTATCACATTTATTAACTATTTTCACATCAACCAAGCCTTCCCATCCTATATCAATTAGCCATCCTAGAATCAGCCATCTAAGCACTGTTACACATTGCATAACAAATCTATCTTGTAGATAACATCACAAAATCTACAATAAACAAACTATAAAAACTAAAAGAAAAATATAGGACCTAAAACATGGCATCTATCCTTCATACACAACTAATCTCTCATAGATCCAAAGTCAAGGCACTTGACATTCTCATTAAAATAAGAAACTTAGGTCTTAACAATTATCTTAATCCCACTAATAGTTATTATTCCATGTTTATTTATCCAATTAATTATTCACAAGATCCAAATATGGTAAACCAACTACATTAATCTATAAAAATGTACTAAATTAATTAAACAGATAATTTAAACATGGTTCACAACATACATTCCATTTTCAACAGACATATGTAATTTTAATTCGTTAACATGACTTTAATTATTTTCAAAAACAAGTATTAACATAGTTCACATTCTCTATCGAATTACATAAATACATTGATAAAAATATTCAATTAAATATTATATCATCATTAATTTGATCATCATTAAATTTAAACAAATACCTGATTAATCAAACATGCATCTTTATTCTCCATACAAATAATTATCAATTAATTCCATAATTACATTCTTTACAATTTTCCATCAAGAATGAATTTATAATAAATAACATCACATGACCTTATAATAAGAATAACACAGATAAAAGACCATTTATAAAGTCAAGAGGAAACCTGTTATCATGGTAGAAAAAAACCCCATGCGATCACTATAATTAATTATTTATTAATCTAATTAAATATTTGTTGGGTAAATTTCATTTCCATCCAAGCGGAAGAAATTATAACTATAAAAATTCATGTAAATAATTAGGATAATTGATGACTACCCTACCTTGAAGAATTAATCTCCATCATATTCACTATACTAAAAAGGGTCACATAGAAGATGGAATTAATTCTGGAGGAAACCTGAGCAAATGATAGTATGATTTTAGGAATCCAAGGGAAATATTCAGAACATCCAATCTCAAGAAGAATAAAATTTGTTGGAATAAAGGGAAGGACCTATGTTTTTGAGTAGATAGATGTGGTACAAAAAAAATGCCATGATCTCCAAATCATTAATCAACCAATTAATTTGTATCCCATTAAAATTATTGTACATGGAATTGTTTACATCCCTAATCATCTCAAAAAATTAAGGATATAAACTTCCTTAATGAATCAGACTTTAAAGGCCCTTTATTTGCAGCATGGAAAGATCTACATGGCTATTTTCACAAAACTGGTAGAAAACACCACCTGGTTGATTCCATTTTTCCTAATTCCACTCAAAGAAAAAATACGCAAAAGGATATCATCACATAGCCTATCTATCCACATATTCTATTTATATATATGATCACTCATGAATACAATCAATTAAAATACAGGATTTATGTAGCCTATCCATCCACGTATCGGATTCATATAGCTGATCACTCATGTATCTAATTTTTCATGTAGTGGATTCATATTGCTAATCCATCCACATAGCCAATTCTCATTTCCAGCCAACATAAACAACCCACATAGTCGGTAGATCATATAGATGATCTCTTAGGTATGTGATCACTCACATAGTCGATCCAGCCGCATACCTTCTTTCATGTAACCAATGGCTCCATATAGCTGATAAATCCTAGTGTCCAATTCATCTGGCCATGATTTGGGATCTCAACGAAGACTTGAACTACACATTAATGACATGAAATATATACACATTGTGAATCCTCTTGGATTCTAGCTTTTAACATCCAAACCTAACAGACCTGCCCTTGGTCTCCTCTAAGTACCATGGAATTTCAAAATATATAAATGGTTGGATCAGATAGATCTGATAACTTCCACAAAAAATAAAAAATAATACTATACAATTTAAATATTATCAAAATTTACTTGAACTGCATATGGTGATCCTTTTATTTCATTACTAAGAACATGAATGCCTAAGCATTCCCTAATGTTGATATTTAACTCATAAACATTTTTTTGTATTTTTCAAATACCCACTATTAGAAAAGTGGGAACCATACAAACATAACCTGTTGTTCCTGCATACCCATATCCACATAAACCCCACACACCCCATTCAAAATTCAAATGTTGAATATTCAAATTTCAAAAACCAAAATTCATAAAATCTTTCATTACCAACTCGATCCACAAGCTTACCCTTCTCACTCCAGAAAGCATCATCTATCATGAGAAGACATAGATCACAGAGGCCAATAACTTCAATTCCTTCTTCCATCATAAGAGCCTTCATCATCACCATACTTTATGCTAGTAGAGATAACTAGAAACATTCAACAACTTACACTTCAACTAGATCCATCACCATAACCACAGAGTCTCTAATGTTCAACATCATCACCACCACTGACCAACGAGAAATCATGTTACTGTGATAAAAAACAAGATTAGTAGACAGTATACCTAGTAATTAATATAACCAAAAACTAGTGATGAAATACGCTTCAATGATAACTTTGAGAAAGAAAAACTCAACACAATCATAAGATCAAGAAACAATCCCCATTTTTATAGCCATTTCCACCACTAAAAAAATCTATTTTGAAAGACAAAGAGAACCAAAACCATCATCATATGAGAAAAATTCAATGAAATAGAAACTAGAGAAGGAACCCACCATTCAAACCACTTGTAACTCATACCACTCCCCAAACACATCCCAAAACCTCCTAGGAATCCGTCACACCTAACGAACCTAGAAGGAAGAAAAGGACTGGGTGTCTGGGGTAGAAATGAGTGGCAGATAAGGGATAAGGGATAAGCAAAGAAATCAAGGGACATCAAAGAGGAACACAGGGGATGAACCCCTAAGGGAGACCAAATCATTGATGTAGAAAAAGATATAAGGGGAAAACACTAGAAGGAATAACCAAATATGTTTGAACTGAAATGATCAAAGGAGCACTATTACGAGAATCCACCAACACCTCCTAATATATCTTTCTTACCATTGTTCCAGACTCAATGAATTCATGAGAGAAGGGTATGATCTGAAGAGAAGTAGAATAAGCTCACAACAGCAAGGCCCGAGCGAAGGGACCAGAGAGAAAGATGCAACAATGGAAAGAAGATCAGAAGAATCATCTGCTGGGGGTGAAAGCTCCGAAGCTAGGCTAAAGAAGCCCTAGGAGGAGAATCTATTGGGGGAGAACATCCTTATATAATATGGAAATCGTTAAATTTAACATAACATAAATAAAAAAATATTTCAAGAAGAATAAAATAGATTTTCTAATGAAATTATAATAACATATCTTCCTTATTTGTTTATCATAAAAATTATTTATCAGGTGGTAATGTATTGTTTTTAATTAAATGTATAAATTTCAACATGAAATAATAATCTTAATTCAATTAATTAATTTATAGATCATCAAACCATTAATCTTCTGGTAACTCCGTATTTTATTTTCAAGAAATATAAAAAATAATAATTATTTTTACATGATAATTACTTCCTCCTTCCGGGATAATTTATAAATTAATTTTTTTTAAAAAGAAATAATTGAGTAGAATAATAATTTTTCACACATTTGACAAAATGATAAATCTTATTCTTGAAGATTTTATCAACAATATTAAATATATATTTATTTACATATGTGATTCTTGATTCAAAGGTAATCATAATTATCCATCGTATGTAATATTATTTCAAATTTATTTCTTGAGTAATAATAGTAACTTGTTAATAATAATCTACATGAAATGAACTACAATTTATTTGATAACACATCATTAGTATTTTATACATAAAATTAATATTCCATTTAATTTTTTTTAAATAATAATAATTCACTTATAGTAAAACACTATTGAAATTTCATCCTATTCTTTTATAATTTTAGAATATCATAAAATACTTATTCATAATATTATTTTACATATTATTATATAATTATGGTTAATCACATTGATATAAAAAGTGTAACTTAATGAAATATTGATTCAATTTAACAAATAAAGAAATGGATAAGTTTTATATCTCCTACATTTTGGAAGTTTCACACACTCTAGCATCAAAACAACGGAGAGAGAGTGAGAGAAATTTTCTTCATTCTGAAAAATTTGAGAATCCTTGGATGATTTTAAGAAGGATCCCAAATTTTGAATACATGATTTTTGGATCACAAAAACTTGAATGAAATGGATAAATATTTAAATTTGGGAGGAGCGGTATTTTAAATTACCCAGAACAGTCTCCACGTACAAATTTAATTCACATAAAAATTAATATTCAATTGTTTCCTATTAATTCATATTAAAGTAACCTATTAGTATTAATCCTCTTAAAACCTTAAAAAAATTGGATATTATTTTAAAAAATTGAAGGTACATTTAATTTTTTATTTCAATCAATTTATACCATTAAAAAGTGTTGAAAATTTTTTTTATATGAAACTTGGTGGAAATATGACTTGATGAATTTAAAACGATATCCTTATCTAAAGACTTTGTGCTAGATAAGGGTACAATGATTTTACCATTATGTAGCTTGTTAGATTTACATGGGTGACTGAAATCTCAAATAACCCTTATAAAATTATTATAATCATGTGGTTAACCTTATATGAGATTTGGGTTACCCATACATGAGATTCAAACTATGTGGCTTGCCTATATACGAGGTTTAGGAAACCCAAATTACCTTTACATAAGCTGGAGAAGACCCATACATAGTTATTAACAAAAGTTAATTTCTTTTTAAGGAGTAGAATGATCCTGGGGTTAACTTTACACACTAATCAAAAATCCCAAAATAAATTTACAAAACTCTCAATAAATAGAATCTATCTTTACACAACTCATCAAATATATGGCTTAGCTTTATATAAACTTTTTAAAAATATGTATGACCTTTATGAAGGGTGAAAAAGGCCAGACTACCCATAATTATACAATAAAAACACTACTTATCTTTTCACAACATCAAAATCATACCTAAGTGTATGTAGTTTCCTTAAAATATTAAAATTTTAATTTAAAAAACCTATATTAACAAAATATAGGATATATTATTTATTAGAAAAATTATAAAACACTTATAAAATTAATTAATTACTTCTAAAACTATCAAAAATAATTCTAAAATAATATAATCACTTTTTAAAACATCTAAATTAATTTTCAAAATAACTTTTAAAACATTGAAATTACTTTTATACTTTGTAAAACCATTTTTAAACATGTTTATTATTTAAAAAAGAATTTTAAATTAATATATAAATTTTTGGAAACTGCTCTTGAACCACCAAAAACCTCAAAATGACTAAGGAAGAGATTGGAAAAATCTAGTACCTCATATTAGATACCTCTAAAAAAATTATCATCCTCAATAATTAAAATAAAACAAAGGATATAGAATTTATTTTTAATAATTAAACCACCATGTGTCACCTATTAAATATTTCTATATATTTTGCATATACTCCATCTTAGAAGGAAGAAGGAGTAAATCTAATAAACACATTAAGCACCTTTAAAATAATATCATTGGGAGGAATTCACTAAAATTGGAATAAGGAAATTAATAAAATAATTCACGATAGAAGAGATTCATTCAAAAATACTAACATGAGATTAGATTCTTCATCCCAAAGAAATCAAGAATTAAATAACATGTAATATTTAGTATGTATCCTTGAATCTAATTCCCAATTAAGGTCACATAATCACATAAATGGACTGGAAAAAAGATAAATAAGTCCAGCAAGTAATGTATATCCAATAAAACAAACTTTAAAAAATTAAAATATAAAATGGTACATGTTAATAAAAAACAATTAATCTTTATTAAAATAGAATATATTGAAGGTCATGTAAGAGAAAACATTTTTTTATCTATCACTTCAACAACTTTACCTTTTCATTCAATCAAATGAAAATATATAGGTAATTTATTCTCATTTATCTTACTAGAAAATTTAATCCATAACATTAATAACATTTTATGATTAATATGTCATGAGAAAAATATATTATAATTCTTAAGTAAGAAATTCATAACAAACTTATACTTTCTACTCAAAATTATTAATTTATGCATATAGGTTAAAAATTACTTAACATAAACAAGATTTATAAAAGATTTATTTTTTTTATACAAGAAATACAACATTTTATATTAAAACATTTTAAGTTCAAAATAAAATAGATAAAAACCTTTACTAAGTTTATTATTTTTAAAATTTCAGTAGGTTAAAAAAACATTAAATGAAAACATTTTTATCATTCAATATAACTAGGTATTTATAAAAATATTCTCTATGAAAATAGTTTCATTTTCATTGGAATAGAATTTTTAAAATTAAAGTATGATTTATGGTATCAATACAAGTTTTTATTTATGAAAACATGTTTACACAAAAATAAATTTTCTAAAAAAAATATTTTATTACTAATAAAACAAATTATTTGACCAATAAAATAACCAAATTAATTAATTTTGCATTAAAAACATTAGATTATCTAACCACCAATAAAATTCAAAACTCAAAAAATTTTCATAATAAACTATTTGATAATTATATAAAATCTAAACCATTCCATGAATGATATATTTCCTACCATCTTCAGCATGATTACCATGATAACATAACTAGGAATAAAAATTTACATGCTTCATTAAATTATATTTATTCAAAAAACACTGCACTACCATTCTGGTTACTAAGATAATATCAATACACATAACTTTAAATTTCGAAAACCCAATTTAACATTAGAAATTAATCATAAATAAAACATGATGTTGGAATGATACAATTTATCTTCATTTAACATTTTTCCATGTTTGTGAACAAAACTTAATTTTCAAGAAACCCACTCTTGAAAATGATACAAAGGATTTAGTGTCCCATTTACCATTTACCATAGGTGCATGACATTATTTTTAAGTGTTTTAAATTTTCACCACATACCATCCCTCAACCAAGATAAGAACCTCAATCAACATAACTATATATTCCAAAAGAATAAAAATAAAAGGAACCAAACCACCATAACATGATATTTTACCTTTCTAAACGAATCATGAAAAATAACATGTCCTCATTAGTAATGTTACAATTATTTCAATGTAGCCACGATCATATCACACATAACCAGAAAAAGAAAAATAAATTTCAAAAATTTAATCATGGAATATCAAAACCCCATAATAGATAATTTCACATACAAAATTTTGAAAATATAATAATTTAGTGAAAAATATAGAGAGAAATGAATCAAATACTAGGAATAATATAAATTAATGGGAACCATGAAATATTGAATTTCCTTAAACCAGGGCCCATATCACCTGGAATTACTAGTAGATATATTTATTAAAATTGAATAATACATCAATAAAACCTTAAAAAAAACAAAATATCCCACACAATTGGTTTGAGAGAAGAGTATTAGATATATATGATGACAAAAACTTGTCCTCTTGGACTATATATTCACATTTATGATCCTAAAGAGAGAATTATAAAATTATATGAAAAAATACAGATAAATAATTTTCTGAGACCTTACATCTATATAAATACTAGGCCAAAGGAATTAGTTATACTTACCATTTCTTAAGGCCAATAGGTATGGGTTAGAAACTAAAGGTTAAAGTGGTACAACTAATTTTAGTGTAAGGATTAAATAGGTCGGTTTCAATTTTTTAAACAAATAGATTTTTCTACAGTCATTATAAAGGGAAATAATTTTCAGAAAGATGATAATATTGTTCAATAATTTCTAGGGGATAACAAAAAAGGGGTTTTAAGATCTAGGAGAAAGTTATAAGGTCACACCATGTTAAGAACATAGAAATGCCATAAAGGAGGGAAACAACACAAGTGATAAAGAAAAGAGTTTCTTATATTTAAAATTATAATTGAAGGTTTTAAATCCCGATATTGCATTTTTATACTAATTTGTAAATTTTTTAGTTTTTATAAGTATTTTGATATTAACTTTAAAAATGGCCTAATTTTGGATTTTAAATATTTTAATTTTCATTAGTATTTTAAAAATAACATTTTATTCAATGAATAAAATTGGGAAATTTATTTTTTAGTCTTAAATAAATCTTTAAATTAATTTAATTCTTCTGGACACAAATCTATATCTATAATTTGAAGGCAAAAAATTAGCTAACATGTTGGGCCTCGACGACTATGCATAGATCTGAAAACATTTAATGATGTGTCCATATTTCTTCAAAGACAATCCTGAAGGAGTTTAAATGAAAAATATATATTGAAAATATATTAATGATTTTTTATAAAGGTTTCCATGCATTATTGTGACTCTTAAAAGGCCATAAAAATAGGATAATTTGGATTTCAGGAATATGAATAGTCACATGGATAGACTAAATGTCTTTGAGTAAAATAGAAATAACCACATCATATGGTGTACAATCAAGATGATCAGTTTATGGAGAATGGGTGAGAAAAAAATGAAAAATTTTATACAAGATAAAATTCCATAATTATTCCACTTAATGGGTCATCCACCTAAAAATTGACAGAGGCAAATTTTTGACCAACCGATCATTAACCCTCTCCCTATAAATATTTACCTCTACTCCCATTCGAAAGGATAACCATTTTCTGAAGGATAAATAAGTTTTTTTTATTTAAATTGGTATTTATATTTTTGATATATATTAGTTTAGTATTAGTATTTATTCATATATTTTATCATTTCTATTTTTATATGTTTCTCCCACCATGTTCCCTTCTCAACTCTACTAAAAATAGAGAACTAACATCAGTGTTTTCTGATGGAGGGAATGGTGATTTGATTTAGTTTTATTATGAACAATTTTCAATATCATTGTTTAATTTTTGTAATTTTAGTGGTTGTTAAATTTATTATAGTTAGAGGTCATCCCATATTCTACCTATTGAATTCTTCTTCTCATTTATCAATGTATTTTCCTTCATAATTTGTGTCGTGCATATATTGGAGCCCATCATAGATTGTGATGGTCAATGAAGTGGTCCTATAGATGATGTTTAAAATAGTTTTAACCTTTATTAATTTGTATCATTATGGGGTAATCAAAATCCAAATGAAAATTTGAGGTGTGAGAGGTATTAATCCCCCATTGATTTTAATATTGGGATGTATTTTTAGTAATGATTTTAATCACTATGAACTCCAAAGAGATATTTACTTATTTATTTTTTATAAATCATTATTCTTTATGAAGAATTTATATATTTAAATAGTATATTATATTCCATGAATCATTACAAACCCCATATTTTAGTTCAGTAGTTTTATATTCGGTAGATTATAATAGTGTTAACAAAATTACAATGTGTGTTAGCAGCCTGCTTGAGAGATCTATCTTGGGTGTGCACACTATATTTCATACTCTGGTAAATAAACTATTGACAAAGGTGAAATAAATGAACCATAATTGTTAATTTTTTACTATTTATGAGGATTCGAAGATCTTATACATGTTTTTGTCATAAAACAATTATAAAAAATAAAAAGGTTCAAAAATAAGAAAAAGAGAATCATTGCATATATTTCACGTCTTAGGTTTAGATGGGTTTTTGTCCTGATTAATTTAATTATTATAATGTTTAAAAATGTTATGTAACACCTATTATGGAATAGAAATTTATGTTTTAAATGGAACAAAATGAATTAATAATTCAGAACTTTTTTTAAAATTATCAAAAAAGAAAACAATCTTGCTACACCACTAGACCCAAAGACGAATATGTTAAATTTATAAGGATGGAATGGAAAAAAATACAAGAAGAGGAGAATAAAAATCATATTACTCATAAATCTATTGTTTAAAAAACTTAGGGAAAATTTAAGATGAATCTTAATGATCCAATCATATCTCCCTCGCAATTGCTTAGATAAGTTCTGGAAGATGTCATTCCAGCTGATACAATTGTGGGAGTTCAACATGATTTTGAGGTACATTGATTATATTTTTTTGAAGTAAAAAGTTAAGTGATATTTCTATATTTTTTAAATATTAATAATATCATCTCTACCTCTATATTTCAATTTGATGAGATGATGAAATACCCCTTGAGATAGAATTCACAATGGCTATACCTGAACAGATCATGTTTCAAGTTGAGATTTTTGAAGGGGACCATTTATTTATTGATTACTCATTTTTTGATAATATTAAGGTGGAATTGTTTTATAAATTCTATTTTTATTAATTTTCAAAAACAACATCATGTGATCATGCCCTGGATGTTGAATTTAAAGTGGCCATAAAAGTAGTGGCATAAAAAAAGAGGACCCATTATTCCCCTTAACCTCATTTTCAATGTTGTACCATATTAATAGGTGGAGGATCTATTGTACTCTACCAATGGGTTCTACCCAAACTATTTAAATATTATGAGTACTAGAATAATGAATTTATGGTTATTTTTAATCAATAAGACCCATCCACCTTTTGGATTGTAGTTAAACCACTTTAACTACCAGAAAATGGGCCGTAAATAACTAGCACCATCTTGGCGGTAAAACCATCAATTATCCATTTTATTTCCTCTATTTATATTTTTTTATTCATGTTTTATTCATTCCTTATTTTATGTTTAAATTGGTAGTATCCAAGAGCATAACATAAGGTTGATAGTTAAAAATAAATCTTGTTGTGGATTTCCTTTTATTGATTTATTTTTCTACCAAATTAAAATTATACATAAAAATATTTATATAAAATAAAGTAGAAAGAAGGTTGAATATTATTTAAGTTTGATGGGGATTAAAATATATTTTTTGGAGGATTTTTCTATGATTCAATTTTATTTTTCAGGTATTATATGAGTGATTAAGGTTTTCATTTTTCAATTTTAGAGTGTTTTTAGGATTCATGAGATGAATTGGACACTTTAAAAAATTAAAACCATCTTTTTATTTTTAGAGAGTTTATTGATTTTATTGTTCTTGGATTTTAATTATTTCTTAAGGGATTTTGTTTTCTAATTTCCAACCTTATTATTTGATGAATTTTAGCTGATTTTGAAACTCATCTGCACTAGTGCTGTCTAAATTGAAAGTTATGACCAAATTGAGAGGTTTATATACCATGTTAAAATTTTACATACATTTATATTTCTATAAACAATTTTTTATAAATGTTTTTTATTGAAAACATGTTGTTCTTTTCTTTTTCAAAGCAGCCAGAGTTCATAGAATGTGCCAAGTATGATTAAGGAACCAATTTGAATGACCTTTTTAGATTTAACTCTTATTTTTTTACTAACTTTCCATTTAACATTTATTTATTCCTTAAAATCCATGATATACATTTTTATGAATAAAAATTATAATCCATTTATCCCTTTCCAACATGATCTAGTAGTTAAATCCATGATTTTTGTTGTACTCAAGTGTGG